>JAHSPW020000007.1:11426458-12026458 GCA_019985065.2 Arctostaphylos glauca
GACCGGTATTGATACGTACCGTACTAATAAAAAAATCGATATTCAAGCCAATACGATATTCAAAACTTTGCTTCACACGATTCAGGTACTGTGATAGTTTGATGTGCAACGTCATCCAGCACATTTCCCAGCTAAGGACAGTTGGAAACGAAAGGGTAAAGAAGTAGCGGACTTGGACCACAAATAATGCATGAGAGAAGAGGTGAGAAATGTTATGAAATACAGATAGATAGATGTACGGTATCGAAGGCCAGTTGCCATATTTAACGAGGACAATTTGTTGAGAGGAATATGCTGCTTTATATTCTCTTCATTGCACTATCTTATTTCATTACCAAAATTGTGTCGTTTTTCCCACAAAAATAAAGTACTTTTTTAACTTTTTCCAAAATATTTTAAATTGGTGTGAAATTTTTTTAAAATTATCTACAAAATGTATTTTATTTTCTTATTTAGAAAATATAAAATATTTTTTAGGGTATATTTCAGTGTCCTCACCAATTGTATCTGACAAATACAGAAACCACCTCTGTGGTTTCTCAAATTGCACTTATCTCCTATTTGCTATGGGTTATAGCTTCATATAGACTCAGTTGTTAAGTTGCCGTTAGGCTATTGTTTAAATTGCTGGTGTCAGCATAGTAAAGGCATTTAATGTGATCATTTTACTTAGCGGGTTAACCCTAGGAATGGCAACGGGGAGGTTTGGGGTGGTTATCCGGATAACCACCCCGATACCCGAATGGTATATCCAAACCGAACCCATCCCGATAACCGAATGGAGGAAGATAGAGTGCTCCATAACCGAACCAAACGGGATTTCGGTATTCTCCGAATCGAACGGGTAACCGAATGATTCGGTTATTAATTACCCGAATTGAACCGAACCGTAACCGAAATTAAAAAAAATCCTAATAAATACAAAAATATGTAAAAAAAATATCTTATTAAAATTTTCAAAACCACGTATTGCTATTTCAAAAAAAACTCATTACAATTTCAAACAAATAACTCAAAACACAGCCGATTACACAACATCAAGTTTAAAATTACATTTCTAATTATGGTTGGCTAGCTAAAGGATTATAAAATAATATATGTATATATATATGTGTGTGTGTGTGTATACATACAGTATATATATATACATATATTATATATATAGATATATAAAATTATGTCTTTTTAATTTCGGTACGGGTTCGGGTTCGGGTAACAATTCGGTTATTCTTCTAACCATAACCGAACTGAACCCGAACGGGTACTTGTTCGTTCCTACCATATCCATACCCACGGGGAAAAAAACGGTTACGGTTCGGAAAAAATTAAGCGGTTCGGTTCGGTTCGGATAACCATCGGTTCGATCCAAATTGCCATCCCTAGTTAACCCATCTCATTCTCTCTCTCTCTCTCTCTTTCGGGTAAAATAATTTTTTTTACAGTTGTTATTTTAAACTTATTTTGTTTGTCTTAAACTCTTAAAAATTTGATTTATGTTTTATTTTCTTTTCATTATTCTTGTTGAGATGAGTAAAAAAATCAAAATTTGATAGATAACTTTAAAAAATTAGCAAAAATGGAAAAATAGTCAACGAGTGAGAGTTAGTCAATCGACGTGGGATCCAAATTTCATCTTGAATTAAAAAGTTGATTTATTTTTAACTAAAATAGAAAAAAATTCTTAAAAATAATAAGTCTTATTTGATATTTCGTGACATATTTATAATATTTCATTGGTCTAGGCAAGAGAAATTAAAAATATATACTAATAACATCTAAAATTATAAAATCTAGGTTTACGAAGAAACTAAAAACATTAAAATACAAGATTTTTTTTAAAAAAATTCGTTGTTTGTGAACTTTTTAGGGCTTTTTTGTAACACCCAAATTTTGAGAAACGTTCAGTTAAAATAAAGTGACCAAACTCTAATAAACATTCATTTATAATTTAAAAAAATACATGTTTGCTCTCATAAAATATGAAATACTGAAATAAAATCCCTCAAAAATATTTTTTTCACAAATGACTTTACATGAAAATTTCAGAGTTTCTAACCCTAGTCTAGGTAAACCAAGATTCAACAGAGTCCTCCTCGATGTTGATGTTGTCATTGGTCAAGTATTTTGGATATGCTCCATCGTCTTTGTTACCTAGTGTGAAATATTTGGGGCAAAATATAGCACCATGAATGATGAGGCTCAATAAACTACCCTATTCTTCGGGTCCATTTGGAGTTTGGTAATTATTGAATTATTGTCTGATTATTTTTGTTTTTATTTAAATTTTTTTATAATTTTTTGTTTTGCACCCATTTTTTGATGTTTGTTGATCCGTCTCGACGAAATGAATCTAAGAAGTGTAAAATTATGTCTAAAAGCTTAAAAAAGTTCAGAAAATACAAAAAATAAATCAATGTCGAGACGAATTAACAAACATAAAAAAATGGGTGAAAACATAACAAATACAATTTTTTCTTGAATAAAGACAAATAAATAAATATCATAAGCCAAATTGGGCTTAACTCATTGTATGCCAATATGACAGGATATGCGCAATTTATACGAAAAATGTAACACATAATTGTGAGAGTAAAAATAAAATAAAGCATTTATAAGTCCATCTTCAATAACTAAATCCTCGACTATTTTTTGTTAAATTTATATTCCAAGTGTTATTCAACTATTAAATACTCAGATATTATTCATAAATCTTTGACTTTCAATCAAACACCACTGATCGTGGTAATTGTCATGTCATGGTAAACACCAGAGATGCCCGAATTTATATCCCGACCATTATGCTAATCGTGTTTTAGACTGCTAACTTCTCAACCATTGTGCTCCCATCGACCATGATCCCAACCGTTATTTTTCTCATACATCATGCCGACACCAAGATACTCTTAAAATTTTACTTCCACAACGACTAGGCTTTATTAAAATGGCTTGGTACGACTAAAGGCCATAACTCGGCTCAACACATAATTTGGCTAAATGCATGACATGACTAATGACACAACTCGGCTAAAAATACTATTCAAACTATAACTCGACTAAAGTCACATCACGACTAAAGACACCCATAAATATATGCAACAAAGAATAATCATTCTCAATAACCCAGTCTTACAGAGATCAACAATTCTCAAAGTTTGGATATTCACATAATACCCTAAATTTACATAAATTGAGAGCATCTAAACATGGTATCATGACATGGGTTCAAAGAAAATTCATAACGGGAGTTCAAGGTATGCATAATAAAGATAAGAGTCAAATGCAATCACATATGCGAGTCATGAATGTAATTAATGATAATTTAGGAGTAATTGTATAGTTTAATTATACCAGGATCAAAAGTGTGTTTATGATGGCATATTTTAGCCACAAGTCTCGACCGGTTGGGTAAGTTTCGATTGGTCGAAACAAGAAATTCCTAATTTGGATAGTAGCTAAATAGATCAGTAGAGAGATAAGTTTGACCAATTGAAAAGTTAGTTATATCAGTTAGTCAAGTACGTTTTCCAAAATATAATAAAGGGACACGACTAAAATGAATCAATTGAGAAATATCTTCGACGAGTCGAGGGTCATCTTCCTCGACTAGCCGGTCTGGTTTTAGCTCCATTAAAACTCTGGAGGTTTCATTGGTTCCCATAAAGTTCATTTAAGGCCCAAGGGTAAGGTTGACTTACTTTTAATGGAAGGAATTAGGAGGATGTTGGATGGATTGGTTGAAATCGAAAAGGGACAGTACTAGTGGTGTGTGTAAGTGTATATATATAGTACTACTAGGTATATAAAGTATAATATGTGTTCCTATATGTATAAAACATATATAGTGTATAAAAAATTTACATTACACGCAATTGAGATATATTAAACACGTGAATTGAATATAAAAATTCAGAAATAAAATTAAATATTCAAAAGCATTTATAATTTTTTAATTGATTAAATCAAGTCCCTACACTTTTGGTTATTTTTTTTACTCTGTAAATTTATTTTGTCAAGATAAAATAATCAGTTCAAAAATTTGACACGTATTTTTTCAAAACTTATAAAAAGACAAAATATAGTGACATTAATACTAAAAATTTAGGTCAATGATGACGAGATTTTATGTACACCATTTTGTAACTTTAGATTAAAAATAAAACAATTTGTTATATAATTTTAAGAATTTATGAGTCACCAAACTTTATAAAAATTAAGATGTGCAAAAAAAGAAAAATTAAGACACTGAGATACTTAATTTCGTCAAAAAAATTCTTAAAAATTGACACAACTTTTGTGATGAACTACAAATATAAAACAGATGGAGCAAAAAACTGAAATGATCACAAATAGAGTTAGAATTATAATCAAATTAAGATGAATTTACGCACAATTTTTTTTATCCTAAATCGGTAAATAAGTTAAATCTTTGGAAACACCTTTTAAACTTATTTTAGAACACCATTTTACTTTTTATCCACTAAATTTTGGAAAAAAAACTTTTTAATTTTATTTTCACTAAAGTTTAATCCTAAATCGATGAATAATTAAAAAAACAAGTTTAATTTTCGTCCTAAATTTTTAACATTTTTAACGTTTTCAATGGGTAACAAGTAGTTTTTGTTGAGAATAACTTACAAAAATAGTAATTTTTTATTCTATAATAGCGGTATAATAAGTTGTTATAGGGGTATATGGTCAGGTTTTCATATGCTTTTTCATGATTAATCGTTTCATCGTAAGGAATAAAATTTACATTTTTCTTTGAAGAGTATAAATGATGCATACGTGTAATGTTTTGGTCAAATTAAGTTTTTGTTAAACTTTTCAATTCGATAAGAACAAAGAATAATTTTGTTTTTGATGGTTTTTGGTAATTTTTTAGCACATCAAAATAATGACAATTTCATAAAAAAAATCACTTAAAACGAAAAGAATTAACCAACTCTAAAATACTTAATAAACTTAAAATTTTTCAATCAAAATAACAAAAATATTCGGTGTTAAGGAGACAGTGTGTGAATTAACTACACATGCAATTTTTCGAGTGTAAAAGTGCCAAATTGTCAATTCTTTTAGCTTTCATTCACTTTCATCCCTAATGGGGGAGGTAACTGCAATTTCAGAAGGGAAGTGTTTGTAATTGTCAAAATTCTCATGGGAGGTAAGTGAAATTTACCCTATTTCTTAATGCACTAGAATTATGAGACTTACAAACAATACTATTAAAAGTAAAGTCATCTGCTTCAAAGATTTCTGTTGAGGTGATATAAAACAGATTTCACATCCCTCCATGTAGATACAGCCAAAAATGATTGTATAGTCCCATCCTGGTGATTAATTAAGATTATGTTGAGCTGTTTGATATCTCTGCCTCTCCCAGGGTCGGTTCTAGAATAAGTCCGGTAGGTTCTCGGGTTCAGGCAACTTTTGATGCGGGTAAAAATACTTTTTTTATAAATATAGAAAAAATAATAAAAATTCAACGAAAAAAATTATTATTATTAAGTTAAAATTGGACTTAAACAATCCAAATTTCGGTGTTAGCACTGCTCCCATGTTTTGTTCCTCTCTTCCTTTTGCCTCCCTAATTTGGTCTTGGTTCTTATGTCTCATGCAAAAACATAATGTATTTTACACAAAGAAAGATGCGACAAAATATATTGTTTTAGACCAAAAAAGATATGCACAATATAATCCGTCCACTCAAGGAATACTTTTTGAGACAAAACAAAGGCCACTCTGTGTTACAAATACCCTACATGTACACACATGCCTTACCGACACAATTATATGTACGAAGTCTCCAAAGACTCATCATTAGAACAAGTGGGCATGAGAGTTGCCAACTTGCCATTTATACTATGTTGTGCTGTTTTAAATAGTAAAGTCTTGTATGCAATAAGTGGTGTCACTTGACATCTTAAAGAAAAACTAGTTTACAACTATTTTATAATTTAACTTCTTAAGAAAAATAACAACAAAATTTAGAATTTAAAAAATATTTTAAAGACATTATTTAGTTACACGATCCATTACTAATGGGATTCGTTACATATATTCATAGGCTCATGTGGGTGGGTGAAATTTCTTGCCACCCTAGCACTCTAAGAGCATTCACATCAGCCTCTCTTGAGCTTCTCCTTTTCTATTTTGAGGAGTAATTTTTTCAGATATGTTCCACATCAGCCTCTCTAGATATCTTTTCTATTTGTGAATGTTACAGTGACTCTTTATATTTGAGAAGTCACTGTAGTCTCTCTAGAGAGTCTAATGCATGAGACATTAGAAAATGTGGCTCTCTAAAATAGAAAAGTGAACATTTCTCCCTAATTTAGTCTAAAAAATAGAGAAATTGATGTGAATGCTCTGACTTGCCAGAAACATAATCAATAACGTCAACGTGAAATCAATAACATGGTTAGATGAAGGATCTTTCTCCAGAAGGATAGATTAGTACTAAAATGTTAAGATGGAGGAATGGTTGAAACTAAGTTTAAACCATTCATTGAGGCTCCCCATATATGAAATCAATAATGCCGACGTGAATTCATGTCATTCCCCCTAGTAGGGTCCTCCCAAAATCCCTCTATATGATAAAGAGAGAGAACATATTTTGTTTTCTATAGAGAATAGCGGTGGAGTGCTGTTGGATTTCCCTTTCATCATTTAACTACTAATTAGCAAAATAGGCCAAGTGCAGGCATTAAGGTCAATGAAGTAAGTGCCAAACCATTGACATTTTACCAGTGAAAGCTTAATCCCATCTACAGTTTGCGTCGTAATATTCCACACCACACTTGTTGTTGTTGGCAATACTACTCATTATGTAATGGAGATCTCTGGACATGAATAAGTTAGCCCATACCTCAAATTGCTTGTCACGTTTCTCAGAAGCGTGCTTGGGACATTTTGCAGCCATGAAGGGAAAGCATGCCAAGAGAAAGGCATTCAGCTCTTAAGGCCACAATACAACATTCTGTAAATGAACCCAGAGCACGTTTCAAAAGAGTTCTTCACAAGGTCTAAAGAGTCTCAAAAGAGTTCTTTACAGAGCCGAGAAGTTAGCAAAAGAGATCATTGAAGGGGATCCACATATAGAACAGTATGCTAGGCTTAAGAATTACGCTGCGACCGTAAGGAAGTACAAACCTTACAGTTATGTCAAGATCAAAGTGGGTTTGTCAGTTGTTGAGTTGCCCCCTAATTTTTACATACCTATACTAAGAAAGATGGGTTTTCGGAAGGGATTATGTGGAGGAAAATTCTTAGTGCAGCAAGTAGAGATGTGAACAACGTGTGTTAAGGTAGAAACAGAGGATTCATGGAGTTGGTTTATGGAATTGTTGCAGGTCCTCAACATGTTAGTACCCATTTAAAAGTCTAAAACAAAAAATATATATATTTTAGTTTTACAACACTGATTCTTTTTCAAGCATGATAGACAAAACATTAATTGTCGTAGGTATATAATTGAAATGAGAGCCCGATCTCGTGCTTTGCTTAGGGCCCATGACAACTCATTGCGGGCCTACATAACAAAAAATCTCTCTTATGGACAGTGATGTCATTGCAATGACATTATCCTCCTTGCTGTTCAGTAGCATCTTCTGTAACTGGTCAAGAAAAATATACAAATCCAATAACTACAAAGTACAACTCAAGAAGCCCACCATATTACTGGGGAGAAATAATCGAACTTATCCTTGATCAAGAATTCATCATCTAAACTTCGGCGTACAGAGTGGTTTGAGATAGCAGAGTTATTCTCTGCCGCAGCTGAGCTCGCCTAATAGGTTCTCTCATGCATCTTGCTGTCGACGCAAGTGGTTTGTGCATAGTATGACTGGTTTTTTAGGAAAAAGTTCGGTGATTTTTTTCCTAACATTAAGTGGGATTCAATTACAAAGAGAGGTGATTCCTAGTCGGTTTGCGTAGTACTAAGTAGGTTGTTTAAGCCATGAAAAAATGAAGAAAATTTATTCAGAATTAAATGAAAATTTGACTTTCAAAATGTTAGGTCCCTTGGGGGTACCAAAGCTTTTCAAATGAGGAAGGATCTAGGTAATGTGGACTTCGGCACAAAGTGCCACACATGCGCGTCATTGCCTACCTGGACCGTGATTGAAGTCCTTGGGTTGTGGGCTTCGGCCTGGCCCAATTGTCTTACCTTTTTATTGCCCAGAAGCCTTTTAGTTTTGTAGTTGTAAAGTCACCATTCAATCAGTTTTAAGTCCTAGCATTGATGCACCAAATCAAGGCAGACTAAAGTTGAAAGGTCCCTGTTGAATATAAATTGGCACCTTGGCATCTGGTTTCAAGACTTTAATCACATTAGAAAAATTTCACAAAATCCCAGAGCCTCCCTATTTCATTTTTGCCTTCCATTCTCATGGTCGTGTTTCAGTGGAGGAAGCACAACACAATTAGTTTGCCAAACTATTTTGGATAGTGCTTGTTGTTCCATCCGCTGTGTCCTTGGAAACGAACACCAAACAGATCTTCTAACACTCTGATGAGATAGGGAGTTGTCTTAAGAACACTGTGATCACACGGACCGTGTTTTATAATTTATATGGTGTATTTGATATTTATTCTATAATATCGTCTTGTTCAACTTTTGTTTTTGTGTTTATTTTGGTTCATAACCTTGTTTCTTCAAACTTAATATCAGAGTTAGTTTATATTTTTAAAGTTTCCTTTCAATCTTAAGGCAAATTAAGAATTCTAGAGAAAGCAATTTCACTTGATCAATAAATAGTGTTTGGATTTTACTAAGAATATATAGTATTTCGTTGTGTTTGTACAATGAGGGAAAATGTTAAGCATGAACTTATTCTGGTATTGTGTGTTAGCTTTTTTGTTTGAAAAAATGTACTTCAATTATTTTTCCTGTGTTTAATATTGATATAATGTTAAAATTAAGGATTAAGAATTTGATTTGATATGGTCAATATCCTTGATTCTTTCCTTGATTCAAGTTAGGCATGTGCGATATCCATGCTCCAACTTGAGGGGGAGTGTTAAAATTAAGGATTAAGGATTTGATTTGATATGGTCAATATCCTTGATTCTTTCCTTGATTCAAGTTAGGCATGTGCGATATCCATGCTCCAACTTGAGGGGGAGTGTTAAAATTAAGGATTTGATTTGATATGGTCAATATCCTTGATTCTTTCCTTGATTCTATCCTTGATTCTTTCCTTGTAAATGTTTGTACTATATTATTGTTCACCAAGAATAATCACTTGAAGGTAGAAGGTTACACTGATGCAGATTGGGCTGGTTCAGCTAATGAAGATCTACATCAGGATATTTTACTTCTGCTAAATAAATGGCTCTCCCCTCTCTAAGGAGCGTGCTCCAGGTAAAGGGTTATTGTTCACCAAGAATACTCACTTGAAGGTAAAAGGTTACACTGATGCAGATTGGGCTGGTTCAGCTAATGAAGATCTACATCAGGATATTTTACTTTTGTAGGGGAAAATCTTGTGAAAGTTACACTGATGCAGATTGGGCTGGTTCAGCTAATGAAGATCTACATCAGGATATTTTACTTCTGCTAAATAAATGGCTCTCCCCTCTCTAAGGAGCGTGCTCCAGGTAAAGGGTTATTGTTCACCAAGAATAATCACTTGAAGGTAGAAGGTTACACTGATGCAGATTGGGCTGGTTCAGCTAATGAAGATCTACATCAGGATATTTTACTTCTGCTAAATAAATGGCTCTCCCCTCTCTAAGGAGCGTGCTCCAGGTAAAGGGTTATTGTTCACCAAGAATACTCACTTGAAGGTAAAAGGTTACACTGATGCAGATTGGGCTGGTTCAGCTAATGAAGATCTACATCAGGATATTTTACTTTTGTAGGGGGAAATCTTGTGAAAGTTACACTGATGCAGATTGGGCTGGTTCAGCTAATGAAGATCTACATCAGGATATTTTACTTTTGTAGGGGGAAATCTTGTGACTTGGAGGAGTAAAAAGCAGCCAGCAATGTTTTTGATGTCTCTTTATTCAAGTTAGGCATGTGCGATATCCATGCTCCAACTTGAGGGGGAGTGTTAAAATTAAGGATTAAGGATTTGATTTGATATGGTCAATATCCTTGATTCTTTCCTTGATTCAAGTTAGGCATGTGCGATATCCATGCTCCAACTTGAGGGGGAGTGTTAAAATTAAGGATTAAGGATTTGATTTGATATGGTCAATATCCTTGATTCTTTCCTTGATTCAAGTTAGGCATGTGCGATATCCATGCTCCAACTTGAGGGGGAGTGTTAAAATTAAGGATTTGATTTGATATGGTCAATATCCTTGATTCTTTCCTTGTAAATGTTTGTACTATATTATTGTGAGACTACAATGAATGAAATAATCAGAAATTTATTCCACAATTGTGTTTATTTGACATATAAGTTTCAGTCTTTTATTTTCTGTTCACATTATGAGTCATGATGCCGAAAATTAGACGTTCCTGCAGTGATTCATACACACAAGTCCTGAGACTAATGAGTCTTTTCCGGTCAAGGATCCTCCAATGATTATGTTAGATAGCGGTAGAGAGAGACAGAGAATGCAGATATGTAAGTAGTGAGCGTGAGAATGTACCTTGTCATTTGTTTTCCAAGAGTGCTACTCACACATCACTCAAAACTACGTCGTTTTGTATTGATGAAGACCTAAATATGTTTTGAGCGATGTGGGTCAAAAATAAATATGATTTTTTCTTAACAAAAAACGATACAGTTCTGAGTGATATGCAAAAGTGATGTGCCAAAGTGATGTGAGTGTAGCATTTTTGTTTTCCTAGTAGCCTCTTTTATTGGATGAAAGATGAAGGAATTTAGGTAGTCTGATGACCGTCGATCACACGCCCCTTTTTTTATTGGGAGGAGCAGAATTCTCAAAAGGTTAAGCACCAGTTGACAACGTAATGTCGAGTGCCAAAAACCTATACGGTCATGTGCCATGCAGATGAGTGTTGAGTAGGTGAGTGCTGAATGACGCAGTACTAGGCAATTGAGCGCTGAGCTGAGCTAATCCGGGCACATAAGTAGTTCCCCAAGTTCCCCATTCCCAATTCGAGCGTGAGAAGTAGGGAATCTTTCGTGAGCTTAGAAGTAGGGAATCTTTCACGTGAGAAATGACGATTTCTTTTCATTTAATGTGTGTCGCTTCTCTTGCCAAGCTTTCTGTCTAATCACACCATGAGTCGCAATCTTTTCCAATCGTGTTCCCTCGCATCAAATGGTCAAGATAAGTTCTTCAAAGTCTACATACATGTCTGGATTTTGGGTGTATTTCCTTCTTCACATCAAACAGCCAGAATGGGTGCTGGCATACGTGTTAGGATCTCATCTATGCATGCCTCTGACTTCGAACGACCAAGAGGGGCGACTTTTCGCTTTTCCTTTGAACACTTTCTTCTTATAATCAAAAATTGATTTTTCTTTTAGGCTTTTTCTTCTTCCTTAACACATAAGTACTAAAATAAAGTGTTAAGAGATGTCAAGTCTCGTGAGATTAGTAATATCATGATATTCCAAGTAATATCAAAGGTACGTTTCTCAATTTGATCACTTCAAGTATGACCACGTCATATAACATTTCATCTCAAAATCCCAATACAATGTTCTCTTTAGAGAACGAACATGACCTTTTTGTTAATCGTGTTTTCCAACCACGATGTTCCCCAATCACCATGTTTTCCTTCGTCGTGTTCCCAATCAATATGTGTTAGGGATTTTCAAAATAAATGGGTTTATATTTTTGGTATTTTTTGTAAAATCTTTCTTACATTGAAAACTTAAGAGACATTTGGGTGTGACTCTATCCAAGGGGTTTGAATTAAAATTAGTGGACATTTGGGTATGACCCTATCCAAGGGGCGTGAATTAAAGTTGGTAATTATAAAGTAAATTTGAAAATTTTAAATTAAGAATGTGTCTAATTATTAGAGGGATGACTACTTGAATAGTTGTAGCTATTCAATTGTAATATTACACTAAAATTTGTAACACTAAAAGTTGTGACTTTTACACAAGTTTTATTAATTGAAAGTTGAAACTTTTCATTACATCTATAGAGTGAAAAATGTGACTTTCAATTGTCCCTTTAACCATCTATAAATACAAGTCATCTCCAACACAATTACTTACTTAAATTTTTCCCACTCTTTCTCTCAAAAAGTTCTTATATTTGGAATCATTTAGCCCAAGTATTGTTATTATACAGAAACAATACTTGGTTATTTTTTGGTTCTTCTTTATTTACTACGCATATATTTTGTTCGTATCCATTTGTGCAAATGTAGACAAAAATAGCACAAGTTCGTATTCGTTGTATCTTGAAGGCAAGTTTGTTATAACACAGTGCACATCATCCAGTGGGGGCAAATACTGATTTTAGGAAAGTGACGTCGCAACGCGTCTAGATGAATTATTTGTTTCCATATATTTGCAGTAAATTTTGTCGCTGATGTTCACATTTCGAAGACAGATTTTCGACAACAATATGTTCAATCTAAACGTTATATGTTCCATTACCATGCCAAAACCAATAAATGTCTAATTCACTTGACGACCACTAAACTGAATAAAAAGACATGCTAAATTTAAATATAGCACGGCATGAGCATAACTTGGCTAAATACATGATACGGCTAAATTTACAACTTGGGTAATACATTACTTGGGTCCATCACACATCTGGTGTAGTCAAAGTTTCTTCTCAAGTCATCTCATGGCTCAAGTCATGGCTCAAGATAACTAGACATATTCTCATAGAAAATATATTCACAATGATATCCAACATTCAGATTTTTCACTAGTTTTCAAAGTCAGGCATCCACAGGACGCCCATATGGGGGTTGTCTTCCAGCTTGAGTTGCTTCCTCTATTGTTGCAATCCAAGCGCTTCAATTATGCTCTAAACACTAAAATTGGTTATCAACGATAGGAAAACTTACTTCCAAGTGGAAAAAGAGAATGAATTGGATCGATTGGGAGTGGAGAAATGAGTGAGAAAGAAGGCTCTTCTGTCATAGATTTGACACTCATAGTAGGCTGAAGTGAAATGAGTGAGAAAGAAGGCTCTCCTGTCATGGATTTGACACTCATAATAGGCTGAAGTGATGTTGGTTGTGGGCTAGGAGGGAGTAGAAAGGCAAGAGTGAGGTCATGGTGTTAAGGAAGATGGGAGGTGCACGTGAGGGAAATATAAAGCTGGGTAAGGAAGATATATACATATCTATATGTATTAAGTAAGTGTAAATATTTAATTATAAAAATGTATTAAAAAATATAAAAATGCAAAGTATATAAATCAAAATTCTAATATTTATTCTATGTTGTGAATAAATTTAAATGGTCCACACACGAGGTATGGGTCAAAATGCTTAAACTCATTTATTATCGATTTATTTAAAACGGGTCCTTACATTATATATGAACACAAGTTTGCAGATAAATTAGATTAGTTTTTATTAGCGCGTTTATTGGCAGATTGACAAGTTAATTAATGTAAGTGTTTCTCGTCTTTGAATAGTGTTCTTTTTTTTTTTTTTTTGCTGTCTGATTAATTCTTTTATGATTTTATGCTCTAAATGCATGATCTTTTAGTTATTTATAACCACAGTTATTTATTAAAAGCATGATCTTTTAAGTATTTATAACCACAGTTATTGATTAAAAGCATGATCTTTTAAGTATTTATAACACAGTTTTTTTATTTGTGAAAAATGTGATCTTTTATTACATTTCAACTCAATTCTTGGTTGAAAGTGTAATCTTTTATAACTTTTAATCGCAGTTTTTGATTAAAAGCATGATCTTTTATGACATTTAATCACGAATTTTGATTAAAAGCGTGATTTTCTATAGCATTTAATCACGCTTACAATCTAAATGAACTTTTGATTACTGTCAAAAACTATGATTAAATCTTGCGATTTCTAATAACTGTCCAATCAAAAACAAGGTTTGAAAACTGTGATTAAAAATCCCGGTTTTTAACCGCAATCTTTACTATTATTCCAGAATTAACCAACAACCATAAAATGTAAAAAATAAAAAAACGCAACATATATGAAAGGGCAAAAGAGTTGGATACTACAAACCACATGAATATTGGGTTAAGGAGTTACGACATTAAATTGATGAGTCACCTTCCAAGCACGTGACATGGTTGTCTATTGTTTGCACTTCTTATATAGTCCAAGAAGAAAAAGAGCAAGGCCATGTGTTTGGAACTAGCCTCAATTTGTATAGCTGCATTCTTAACACGAGGATAAGAATGTGATTCTAAAACGTGGATCCTTCTAGTACAAGGAAGGAGAATGTTGTACGCTATGCGCTGTGTATTGTGGTACAGTGGATTAGACATTTATTGGGTGACTAGGACGATGCATCGATAATTTGGTATTGTTTACCAATTGATACTGGACGAAATAAATAACATTAATTCAAACCATTACCCATTTATTTTCCATTTTATTGCACAATAATACCCTGTTGTTCATTGTACCCAATAAGTTCAAGTGTTTCTTTTTCTACAACTCAAACTTTTGAATCTAATTATTTTTTATTTTAAACTCAAGAAGGTTCCCTTCATATGACACCACTATCTTATGAGTGGGCGTCACCATTCATGAAACATTTATTAACCTCCCATTCATAATACGTCTATTAATTCATCACTTTCCGATTACTGGTTGGCTTCGTGGAATGTATCCGCATCGGATATGGAGAAAAAATGTGATTTCTATTGACGTATTCAATTAGGAATCACATTTTCAAACCAAGTGGCAATCTGATCTCACTATATCCTAAGGTAATCCTAAGTTGGGAGGCTAGCTCAATCCATGAATCTAACAAATTAAACCTTGGATATTGAACTGATCCAAACATTAGAATTGAATTGCTTTAGGTATTGACTTATCAGCAGCTATACAAGAAAACCCCAAGTACAACATATAAGACAGTTGACATCAAACTCAAGAATATATACAAACTTCATCTGCAGAATAATACTCACAGCTAGTACTTGAAAGACAACAAGGAGAGACTATATGTATGCAAGTTATTCAAATCAAATCATAAATCCAGTGATTGCATCTTCACACACAGCAGATCTACAGTTTCATCGACCAGTATCGTTTTTTCTTTTTCCGGTTCTCGAGAATCTTCTGAAGCTCACTTGGCCCACAAGGAACAGCAAGAACTCCCTCTGCTCTAAACCCAAATTCCTCCTCTGCTTGCTTTAACAAATTCAAGAAACCAGGGTCATGTAGATAACCCAGTTCTATAATAAATCTCTTGAGTTCACCACGATCAACAGCATGAACCACGAAATGCCCTTCTTTCACATCCTCCGGCAGATCCTCTGGCACTGAACTTGCATCGTCCTCGTCATTAGCACTACAACTATTTAATCTTCTTAACGATACAAGGACTTTCCCTATTAGCATTTGCCTAAGAAGCTTAAGTATCGCTAAAACCCTTCTCATCATGGAAATACCTGACAGGACTATAATTTAGTTTTAATCAAGGGATTCTGCTTTTTCCTTGAGTGGGGAAACCCCCCATCTTCCTAGACTTTATATACCGATGCTAATCTCAAAAAAAAAACGGAATGATACGACTTGTTAGACATGAGTGAGCCAAATGCATGTGTAATGTATAACACAGTCTTGTGAATTATCACTTTCAGCTTTCTGATTTCAGAAGGGGTGCTCCAACATAGATTACAGTACCACCAAGAATACCGGAATCCCTTAATAAACTGCAAGGCCCTTCATTGAACGGCATAATGTAGATGCTGACTTATAAGGGTGCGAACACACGTTTCATTATGGCCCCATCAATGCGATAAAATAAAAGTGCCCTTTGTCGTGTGGAGTGAACACCATGATTGCAACAGAACAGAGGAGGCCAAAATCAATACCAGAATAAAACGCATACTTGAAAACTGAAATTGCATCCCCTGCTTAGTATACCCAGCTCTTACTACCGTATGAACGAATTTTCTTTAGGTTCAAAATGGGTATCTTAATTCAAGACCAACAAGAAAATTCCAAGAAAAAAGGGGTCCTCTGTCAGAATTTTATAATGAAGTTTGCAGAAAGTTTACTTTTGATTCCAAACCAAACCAAACTGAGTCTTATGTCCCAAATCAATTGGGGTCGGCTACATGAATCCTTTTCCTCCAAAAAGTTCTGTCAAGTGCTGCTTGCTCACTTAGCCCTAGTAGACTTAAATCCTTGCGCACTACTGCATCTAATGTCAATTTGGGTCTTCCCCACCCCGAAGCCTTGCTATGCAAAGCTATCCTATCCGCTCTCTTAACTATTGCATCCGTAGGTCTACGATAGACATGCCCAAACCACCTAAGCCTATTTTCCCTCAACTTCTCGTCTATAGGTGCTACGCCTACCATCTCGCGGACTGTTTCATTTCTAATCCTATCTCGTCTAGTCTTACCACACATCCACCTCAACATTCTCATTTCCGCTACACTCATCTTGGTCACCTGTTGTTTCTTCATAGGCCAGCATTCTGTCCCGTAAAGCATCGCTGGTCTTATAGCAGTTCTATAGAATTTTCCCTTCAACTTTGTGGGTACCCTCTTGTCGCACAGTACGCCAGTAGCACTTCTCCACTTGAGCCACCCCACTTGAATCCTATGGGTCACATAATCCGTAATCTCTCCATCTTGACTAATAACAGAGCCTAAATATTTAAAACGGTCACTCTTTGGTATCTCCTGGTCTTGAATCATCACTTTTTCTTCGTACGCACTTCTGGTATCACTAAACTTGCAAACCATATACTCAGTTTTACTCCTACTTATCCGAAAGCCCTTAGACTCTAGTGCATCCCGCCAAATTTCTAATTTAGTATTAACACCGCTAACAGTATCATCGATAAGGTACACACCAAAAAAAAAAAAGTGGCAGTCCGCAAATTACAAGAAAAATTTCTAAACTTTTACAGAGACCACGAGGATGCCCTATTTTATTCAGCCATTGGATTGATTAACTAAGAATGGGTGAGATGAAATCAAACACAATATACCCCATAACCATAAGATTCATGAATTTGAAACTTCTTTTGTTTTTTTTTTTGTGTGCAGAATTCTATGCTGAGCTCCAAAACTTAGATTGTATATCGAGTGCAGATAAGGTTAATAATGGGACACCAAGGAAACAGTAATAGCCAACTACATAGGGCTACCTTTAATTCCTGCGAACCAAGTCTTTAACTGCCACCCAAACATTCACAATCCATAGAATGATGTTTAGATTACAGAACATACCGTTTTATCTTTCCTTGAAAACATTTCATTTGACGGACATTGTGTTTTCATTTGAAGGGTATTATTGAAACAAAATCGTGCGAGAGGCAATAGATGCTAAATGAGCACTTCACCCAGGGAAATACAAAAATTCTCAATCGCAAATTGCCTACCAAACATTAGATAGATAAGAAGCCAACTGCGAAAGTCATACGAAACGTGCTGTTATGGTCCTAGAGACCTTGGATATCTACATTCTTGAACAACATCATGTGAATGTTTGAGACAATTAGGCGGTGACAAACTTCCAAACCTAAATAAAAGAGCAAATACTTGGTGATTATCATTGCCACAACATTAGTGTTTACGTATCCTCATATGTCATCAGCTCACATTAGAAAGTAGGTGCTGAAAGACTTCCAAACCTAATACCTGATGCGGCATCAGATAGTACAATAGTACACTCCACCATTACATGGACTCCCCTAAACATGTCACGTACCTATTGGACATTTTACACTTGGATCTTTGTCTGACTTGCTTAACAAATCATACATCCGATTAGCATGTATAGCAACGGTTTACACAATGTGGCAATCTCTGTCACATGGACTCAAGTAGGAGTGTTGAGTTCCGGTATGTGTCCAAAGTTGGATACCAGTACCGAGTATGTTGATACATCATATGCGAAAATATACAAGTTACTGTATCATACTTTGATATAAACCGTCATTATCTAGAAATGTGCTTGAAATGATTTTGGAGGGCAGTGGATATCTATCCTCATCTTGATGGTTGCTAAATATTTTTCTCTTTCTTCTAGCATGTTACCAATTTGATTATCCAAGTGTCTAATTCTGACAATGATACACACATCTGCTAACCTTACTAGCAATGTCCAGTGGACATGAGCACTCTGGGGGAAATTGAAGAGTCCAGTTAACATAGATGAGAATACACTAAAACTCCCAAAGTAAGCATAAAGTGTTTGGGATTAAGAGAATTAACGTTAAGAAAAATGAATATCCAACTGTGTGTCAGTATCCTTGGATATAGAACTCCTTAACATGAGATAGTCACACACATACTTGCTGATCATCCATAACCGAACCTATGTAACATTGATAAGCTCTCTATAAAACAACCGGACAACCTTATTGCAATGGAAAGGGAGCAAACATAACAAGACCATCTTTAAGGTAGTCAGCCATGTCCATGCTGGGGGTGATATCTCATTCAGAATAACTGCACGAAATTAAATCGTCGAACATGCTCGGACACGCTTTTGATATGCCCCAACACCAGTAAAACCATCAAATCCTGGAAGCCAGCAGAGATATCATTCGATCTACTTTTTTCTGCACTCCCAACATAATTATCCTCTGTCTCTGCCTCCAATTCTCACCGGAGTTATCCCTCTCCCAGTAGAATATGACATTCGATTGTATTCAAGCAAAAAAGTAGAAATAACAGGCTTCTCAAACTTAAGTAAAAAAAAAAAAATTAACCATTAGGTAGGTTTGTTCTTTTTCATAATTGATGTACAAGGTTTTGTTCTTTTTCATAGGTAGGTTATTGTATTGCCGTGGCAAAGTATTTTTGTCATTTTAACTCTGAATAGGGCTGCTTGGAGGAAGAATGCCAATACATAACTTGTAGCTGCACCCTCTAGGCTTGAGGTTATTGCAACTTGAACATTTACCCCAGGGTGCAAGGAAAATGTCCGTCATACTAAGTGCCTCAAAAGAAGAGTGCAATTGTGTGTGTGTGTGTGTGTGTTGGCTCATGGGTGTGCTACTAACATCTTCACATTCGTATACCTTGAACTTTGTCTGGTCCATGACTTCGCACATGATGAATATGGGTAAAGCTATGAAGATGAGCAAAATGGAATGAAGTTATTCTTTAACATTTATGGTTGATGTTTTTAGCTTCTAAGCAGCTAGTCTTCTTAAAGCTGTCCTCACAAAAACTCAGTTGTCTAAGTCACAAACTCCAGATGATGATTTAGTATTTTACAGGATTCGATAGTGCACATCAAAACAGTAGACTCGAGAAGTAACGGAACCCAATTTTAATGGCTTGGATTTGTTTAGTTTCTTTCCAGGAATTTTAATTTAACTCTATCCGCAAAAATAGCAAATGTGGCAACCTATTTGAATTATCAAAATCGACTCAACCAACCCTAGAATTGACCCCTATGTTGTAAGTTTCACGTAGCTTTAAATAATTAAGGATTAGAGACACTTCTTACTACAGTTTAGGTGAGCTTGCTACCATTATATGTTCTAGAACTGATGGTTAAGCATATGGTTTTTCTTGATTTTTTATTTAAGCTCTGTTTGAGAAAGTTGGAAACATGGTATAAAATTTGGCTTTTGATATAATAAATCTAAACCAACCCCAGAACTGGCCGCTAACATGCATGTTTTACTTTGCTTTAAATAAGAATTAGAGACAGCTCCAATGATAAAATTTAGGGTCGTTTGGCACAATTTTAGGTTCTGTAGCTAGTATGATAGTTACATTGCTATAGCATTAATTGATTATCCCGAAAACAGACAAACAAACCACCAAACAAGAAAACCTTTTTTCGAAGTTTTAAACCTAAATTCACCAATCATATTCTTCTAATTCTCTCGTCTACTACCCTCTTTCATATTTTGCTATTACAGTAGTTTAATCACTGTTCTTCTCGTGCTGCGTTTTCTCCTTGTTCTTTGATAAAAAGATCTATTTCAAACCCATCATTTTCCCCTTACATTCATTAGATCAAATAATCCAGGTACTGTTTCTGTTCCTCATTTTGGATGGTTTGGCATATATATTGGAGAAAATCAAACATTTTGTGCAATTCACAGTGGAAGGAGTACAAATTCCCATAATCTATTCATGGTGCACGACAGTGTGAATTACCAAGTTGAAAGACTTCTAGAGCAGTTCCTTCAAAATCCTTCTCGATGAAGGGAAACAACCTCGACCAACGGCATCTCAACTTTGCTTTGTTCATTTTTTTCCGTATCCAATCAATTTCATTATGATTCCATTTTCCAAGAACTAAACTTGGCCATTTTACTTTTGGGCTTGGTACTTATCGAACAGAAAAAGTCCAGTTTTGGGTTTTCCATCAACCAAAGCACTTAACGAAAAAGAACCACGTGCACCTATAGTCATGAATACAATTCTTAAACGCCCCCAGTAAGGATGAACCAAATATACTATTTGGGCTAGGCAAACAAAAGCAAGATGGAGGCCAAAACACACAAATGAACTACAGTATCGAGACAAACCATCATGTCTTAGGTAAGCTTTGCTGAGGATAATATCCAAAACAGGAAAAGCGAGGGGAACAAAAATGAAGTTAAGACTAGCCTAGTCCTTTTGTACAAGTTCAAACTTTCCATTCCCTAATCTATTCTATACACCTGACCAGTGCCTCACCAGATGCATATGAATATAACATGCAAGTTCAAAATGAAGTAGATAGTACACTAACCAAATCACATGGACAACAAAGCAATTGAATCCATCTATTCCCTTAATAACTTATCAATTATATAATAACCTCTGAATTCCAATTCCCAAGTATGCTCTCTATACAGATAAAAAAAAAACTGCTTTATTAACGTGAATTTTTACATGAAGAACATGCTAAATACCGCCACAAAATGCATAAATTTAGAGAAAGTACTGTACTGTTACTAGGTCGCTACAACTATTAGTCTTGCCTTAGCCAGAGTCGTCTAGTCATTTGATCAAACGGTTGATCTGCGTTCAAATCCAGTGCCCGGATCATCTGTACTAGGAAAAATCTCAAAACCGGTAACCATAGCCGCCGGCGGCCCTCTCCGGCACCGCTGCTTCATCTCCTGAACCTTATCTTTACTTCCAGAAAACAGTGCCTCAACAGATCCGTCCCTCCTGTTCCTAACCCACCCTTTCAATCCTAATTCCTTGGCATTTTCGACCGTCCAGTTCCTATAGAAAACCCCCTGCACCCTCCCCTTAACCACCACCCTCACCTGCACAATCCCAGAAACACAAAAAGGAGTTTAGATAATCAGCGGATTTGCACACTCCACATATACAGAAATTATAAAAAAAGAAACAGAAAAACTGAAACAAAAAGATATTGCGTAATTCGCTTGAAAGATTTCAGAAAGGAACAGAATGATCGTTAATTGGTCTCCATATTGGAATGACGCTTCATTTAAATTGGTGAATTGCCATATCGTTCGTAATGTTACCAAATGTTCAGTTATTTTCAACAAACATACATCGGAGTAAGTATATTAGGAGAATGGCCCTTTCCTTCGCCTCGTCGTTAAAATCAAACAAACCCAGAAAGATGATAGAAAAAAGAAATTATACAAAATTACACAAACTCGTGAATCAAATCAGAGAGAGAGAGAGAGAGAGAGCTTACGGTTTCGGTATTGTTGTTGGTGTTGTTGGAATCAGCTAAGGAGGACATAGGAGTTGAGAGAGTAGGTAAACGAGGTTGAAGCAGAGGATGTAAAGAAGAATGACAAAAAAGATTGCGATAGCGAATTTGAAAAAAACGAGGGCGAAGATGAAGATGAGGAGATAGTAGAAGAAAACGAACGCAGGGTCCTCGTACTGTTGGTATACTACTATCATATTTGGTGCTTCTTGTGGCCTTCCATATCTGTGGATTATGGCGAAATATCTGGAATTTGAAGATGGAGTGAGAGAGTGGTGTGACTGTTGATGATGACGATGATGCCATTCGATTGGGCCACGAATTTTGTTTGATGTGTATGGACCAACTAACTGGGGAATTTACTTTGTAAAAATTGATTTCCCAAGTTTTCTTGATTGTTCTGGAGCTTTGACTATGAACAGCCACAAATTTGTCCCTTAGGAGGTTTGAATTGCATACATTTCGCTGTTCGCTGTAGTTGGGTCCCTTAGTGGGCCCGACTTAAATCTTAGGGCTCGGAGGAACTGCTGCTAGTGCGAGTACTCCCGCTAGTGGACACGTTGTGCGGGGAAGTGTTAGGGTACCGTATCGAGACAATCACATAGGACCCAACCGCTAACCCTTGCACTACGTTTGGAAAAGAACTAATTTAATTCTTTTAAAACAAACAAAAATGTTGCGACTTTAGTAACTGCAACATTTCAATTTTTAATATGCTTATATTAATTAAATAACAGGAAACTAGTAAAAATCATTTTGAAATTTATATAATTTTTAAATTTATTATCACATCATCATTGAATAGTTTTCCAAACTTAAGTACAGGGCTTTCCAAATGTTAGGCACGGATCTACGTAGCTCTCCTGAAACTTCCCTTTTAGATTGATCATAGGAAAAATCTTAGTGCACAAATCCTCCGAGCACATCTATGATCTATGGAATGTACGTGGGGCCCTTGAATTATTAAGGGCCCCAAGTGCATCTAGCGATTTCGAACAAATCTGTATTCGGATGTGTCCAAAAAGTATGTGTTCCTAGCATTACTTCTAGTCATAAAGGTCTAATTCATTGTCTTCAATAGGTGGCTTTTGAATAGGAGGGTAACATAGTATCATGATGTACTTCTGAGGCATTCTATTATTCTTCATAATCAGGAGTGAGCGGAGTTCTCCCCAACCCATATTCTGGCTTTTGATTGTCAAAGTTTCTGCCATGGGAGCCTCGTGGAGCTCATGTTAGTGTAAAGAATTTTACTAGTTTCTAGCTATTTATTTAAATTAACTTACTGAAAATCGAAATGATAAAACTTGACATCCAAGTCTATGTCCAAACTCGTATTCTTCCATCTTAAATAAAAACAGGTCCCATTAAGAGCATAGGCTATCACCTTATTTGGATGCCTATCAACTTATCGAAAATTGAAATGTTTCTTGCAGTTTCATGTACCGCTTGGTTGTAGAGTTCCCTTGGTCAGATAGTGAACTAATTTCGTAGTGGCCTTTAAATAATCTATCTGGAATTAAGACTAGTAGATTTGTTAAGTAGTTTTACCATCATCTAGGTGGCTTGGTAGAAACGGCTTTTAGACTGGAGCACATTCGACATGCAAAAATAGCTCAAAGATTGTTATAAGTCTATTTTGACCTATACAAATAGTTCAGAGACTGTATATAGTCTATCCAACTTGTAGAAATAGCTTAGAGAATATGTATAGTCTATTCGACTCGTAAAAATGGCTAGAGAATGTGTATAGTCTATTAGACATGTAGAGATTGCTCACAGACTATGTATAGTCTATCTGACCTAAAGAGATGGCTCAAAGACTGTGTATAGTCTATCTAAACTGTAGAGATGACTCGAAGACTGTGTATAGTCTATCGGCTTATAAAATCGACTTGGAGACTATTAGGAGTTTGTGCCACTCGTACAAATGGCTTAGAGATTGTATATAGTCTATCTAGCTTGTGAAAATGGCTTAAAAACTGTGTATAGTCTATCCGGCCTATAGAGAATGCTCATAGACTATGTGTAGTCTATCCGGCTTGTAGAGACGGCTCGAAGATTGTATATAGTCTATCTGATATGTAAACACTGCTCAGAGACTCGGATGATGCCAAAATCTATATGATTGATCTGAGAGCTCTTTAATGATATCTACAAAACAACTATAAAGACCAGGGTTGCTCCCCGCCATGAAGCCTCCGATGATCAAGTTAGTTAGGAGGTATGGGCATTGTGTCTTTAGAGAATGGGAGATAGTGTGTACCTTGAAGAGGATAAAGTGATGTTTTTATAGAGCCTATGGTGAAGAAATTTTAGAGATTCGCTCCATAATGGGGAGGAGATATTTTTCCCTAGATTGTCTCCATCAACACATCATCTCTTTGACTTATGCATATAATTATACTCATCAGAAGCCCTTATTTTCGAGGTTGACATATGCAAATTGGCTAAGCAAAGGAAATCAAGTACATTTGCATCTAGCTAGTGTGATTGACCATTTGCTATTGGATTTGTGGCATACAATATTTGTTATAGTTTCATGTATCGCTTTGTTGTATAGTTGTTCCCGTAGTCAGATAGTGAACGCATTTCATAGTGTTTTAAGTGATCTTTTTGGCTTTTGAATGACTTAGTTGAGTTATCAAGTAGTCTTACCATCATCTAGACGGCTCGATAGAAACGACTTGAAGACTGGAGCATATTCAGCCTATATAAATGGCTCAAGGACAATTAAAAAGTCTACCTAATCTATAGAAATGGCTCAGAGACTATTAGAAGTCTATTTGATCTGTTGAAACGGCTCAGAGACGTGTATAGTCTATTTGACCTGTAGAGATGGCTCGAAGATGTGTATAGTCTATCCGACCTGTAGAAATGGCTTGGCAACTGTGTATAGTCTATCCAGCATGTAAAAACAGCTCAATGACTATGTATTGTCTATTCGGCTTGTAGAGACGGCTCGAAGACTATGTATAGTCTATCTAACCTGTAAAGTTTACTTGAAGACTGTATAAAGTCTATCCAGTTTGTAGAGACGGCTTAGAGAAGTGTATAGTCTATTTGGTGTGTAGAAGTGACTCAGAGACTATTACGAGTCTATTTGGCTTGTAGATATGGCTCGGAGATCATCTATAGTGTATTCAGTTTGTAAACATAGCTCAAAGATTGTGTATAGTCTATCTGTCTTATAAAAACGTCTCAGGGACTGTGTATAATCTATTTGACTTATAGGTTGGCTTGGTAGATCGTTGGGCAATCTATCCATCTTTCATCATGGTTTGGAAATCGTCAGATTATCCGTCTAATCTATTTTAAGATATTTTTAATTGCTCTTCGAATGTTAGAAAACACAATGCATATATATATATATATATATATATATGAGAGAGAGAGAGAGCGTTTTTAATAAGGGATCCCTTCTTTTGTTACGGTACGAACCTCTTATTTTCTG
Organism: Arctostaphylos glauca; assembly: GCA_019985065.2. NCBI lineage: Eukaryota > Viridiplantae > Streptophyta > Magnoliopsida > Ericales > Ericaceae > Arctostaphylos > Arctostaphylos glauca. Next base: position 11,451,646 of record JAHSPW020000007.1, read on the forward strand.
ATCAAATTTTGATGATTCGAACCGTTCAAATATGTTTAAAATACTTTTTCAGGGTTAATACGAGAAATCATCTCAAAATATTTTCTGAAAATGCTTAATCAATTCAATTTTTCATAAAACTGTTACTGTCAGCATTTATTAAAAACTGTTTAGATCAAGTCATGATTCTCGATATTGTTTTGAGCCGATTTCTTAAAGATACCCTTAAAACATATTTTAAACACATTGAGCGGTTTGGATCATTAAAATTTGATCAAAAAATAAGAGGTCCGCGCTGTAGTAAAATGAGGGATCTCTTATTAGAAGGGGACCATGTGTATGTGTATATATATATAGGGATTGGCCCCATAGACCAATGGTAAATGAACCAATATTTGACCAACCATGAGAACCCTTGGATTCATTCTCATCCAAGGGTTGAGATTTTAATACCCAAAAGCACAAAAAAAAACCTAAAAAACAAATCTGCTTCCTCACTTATCTATCTCTTAGCTCTCTCTCTCTCTCTCTCTCTTCTCTCTTTCTCTCTCTCCCTCCTCTCGGTCTATACAGATCCACCACGTTGTCGTTGCCATGCTCCTCGCCGCCGTTCGGCCCTACAGCTCGTCGCCGTTCACAGCCTTTAGCCGCTCATCCACTTTTCGTCGAGGGACCATCGCTGCCACCTTCAGTCGTTGCCGTTCGTCCACACCCCCCGTTCGGTGAGTGAAATTTTTATATATTCACTTTGGATTTTTTTAAAAAAATTATGCTCTAGATTTAAAAGTTATGCTCTGATTTATATGTTCTTAATTTAAAAGTTATAGTTTTGTATATTTTTTTTTGTTAATAGATTTGTAGGGATTGCCGGATACCAAGCAGTTAAAAAAAAAAATGAATAAGTAGTTACCCACAATCCATATGTGTATCTTCCAACTTTTAATTGAAACCCCATCCCTATCCTAACAAATTGTTACTTTTTCCAATAAAAAAAAAATTGCTAATTTATTATCAGTATCATATTTGATGTGAATGAATTAACATAAAAAGTTCATTTAAATTCAATGCCCTAATAAACAATCAATCTTAGCACTTCAATTAGTATAAGCATTTGTATTAGAGAATAATTAGAATGAAAAAAAAGAATATAGAGACTCATGAGGGGTGCCATTTTCATCGGTTTCAAAGCTATACTCATGCATAATCCAATCTGATTTTAGTCCATTCGTGTTCAAATCACACGAATTAGCACACTTAAAAGAAAAGCAACAAAAATTGGCATTTTCATCCATAATTTAAAAATCAAGTTGGGTATTTCATCCAAAAATCAAGTTGGCTAAATAATCTAAATCCAACATTGCAAGCACCATTTTTTCCTATTGAAAGAAACGAAGAAAAGACATACGGCATCCAAATTCCCTACAAATTTATTAACAAAAATATATATGCAAATCTATAAAAATTTTAAATCCAAAGCCTACAAATCAGAGCATAACTTTTAAATCAATAGCATAATTTTTTTAAAAAATCCAGAGTGAATCTATAAAAATTTCACTCATTGAACGGGGGTGTGGATGATCGGCGGTGACGTGGCGACTAAGGGCGGCGGCGATGATCCCCCGATAGAAATTGGACGAGCGGTTAAGGGCTGTGAACGGCTGCAAGGAGCACGGCAGCGGTGACATGGTGGATCTGTATAGACCGAGAGGGGAGAGAGAGAGGAAAATTTATTCCCTAGGATTTTTTTTGAGTTTTGTTGAGTTTTTTTGTGCTTTTGGGTATTAAAATGTCAGCCCTTTGATGAGAGTGAATCTAAGGCTCTCATGATTGGTCCAATATTGGTTCACTTACCATTAGTCTATGGAGTCATATATATACATATAATTTTAAGACACGTTAATTTAATATAGTGAAGTAACTAAGATACTATTATTTCATTGAAATGCGAGTTTGATACAGGCGGTAGTTAAAATACGTTCAAAAATATTGTTTACATCTAAAAAACTCTAAAAATAAAGTCAGAGCAGTCTAAAACGAATCTAAGTGAACTATGGCTTCATCGTGTCTTTACTAGGATGAGCATCATCAGGTCCGGCTCTATCGTTGTCGATATATACCTGGTTATGAAATATTAGGGGCAGAAGAAAATTGGGCCATAAGTTTTGACACTTAATAAGTTACCTTCGTTAAGTTTTCTTTTCAATGTTTTAGAGTATTAATATGATATGCAATGTGTAAATGTATAAAAGTAATCAAGGTTTAGTGACATCATGCAATAAAATAAAATAAGTGTAAAAATAATAAGTACAAGATAATAGTATAATTGAAATCATAACTATCATAGTGTATATCAATTCCAAATGTTCCATAAGCCCTCGACTTAAATCAATATTCTAAAGTATGATTGCGTCATATAATTTATCAATTGTTTCAAGAATGACCTCGTTATTATAATTCGAATCAATATTTATCGGGTATGGTGCTTCCAAACGATAATGATATCAACTGCCCGACCAATCGATACTTTCCAACTGTCCCTGCTCCCGATCGTCATGTTCCCGACCAATATGCTCTCAGTAACATTATATCCTTTCGCTACTATGCCGAACAATATAAGTTTAAAATTTATACTAAAAGACCGTCAGACTAAAAAGGGCACGATAGGACTAGATATAACTTCGTCTTAAACATAATTTGGCTAAACGCATGACACGGCTAAATTACAGCACTTGGGTGATACAAAATCTTATGTGTATCACACATTTTGGTTAAAGTTAAAGATCGGCTCAAGTTACATCATGGCTACAGGATATGCATAATATTTTCACGAAAAATATATCTACAATAATTAATCATATGTCATTTATGTGTTTTAACATTCGGGTATCCACGGGACACCTTGAGTATTAAAAATTAATCATCGCTCAAGTAATCAAAGTGTATTCATAGTATCTAATGCTCAACAATTATTTTCAACAATTGAAATGTTAATCACGTAACGACAAGATTTGATATATAATAAGTAAATATAATTTTTAATTTTCTTTTTTTTATATAAGTCTAAAAATATTCCAAAGTAATTTGTATAATTATAATATGAGTAACAATATATTTTAAATTAAGTGAGCTTAAAATTTTTAATAAGATTTATGCAATCTTAATTATTTAAATATAATATATAGATAGTAATATACTTAAAATGTGCATATAAATTAATAGAATTTTACGTGAAATTATTAAAATTTTAGTGATGTAACTTATTTTAAATCGTGTTTATGAATTAAATAAAATTTAATGCGAGATATGATTTACAAGTATATTTATAGGGTCAAACCTTAGCTGAAGAGCCAAAAAAAAAAAAATTATAAGTATAGTGATTAAATTATATATAATTTATTTTTAAGAAAGTAATAGGTTTAATATAGTTGTATGAATTAAGGGCATTCTATAATTTAAGTATTTTGAGGGGAAAGCTATAATTAAATAAAACAGGGACTATTCTATAATTTTGGTGAAGACATGGATCTAATTATAATTTTATTTAAACATTAAACTATAATCAAACAATTAGTGGTAGAGTAAGTAATTTATACTGATCTCAGATCTCTGTCTTTGTCTGATACGATCGATACTAGTACACCATGTAGTCTGAAGATCTCCTTGATATACAGTTAGTTGTATAAATTCATCGTGTCAAATAGTTTGATCGATATTGGTACATCGAGTAGTCTGATGATCTCCAAGATACAAGAGCTTCGCAAAAGTACATGCAAAACAACTCCAAGGACTGGAGGTGTTCTCGGCCATAGATCTTTCGATAATCAAGTTAAGTTGAAGTGCTTAGACACTCTATGTTTAGAGAACGAGATATACTGCATACCTTGAAGAGGATAATAGGTGATGTTTTTATAATACATCTGGTGGAGAAATTTGAGGGATTCACTTTCTAATGAGGAGGAAATATTTTACCATAAATTATCTCTATCAACACATTATCTTCTTAATTCATGCATATAGTTATATTCATCGACAAGAATTCTTAAAGCTGTGAATTAATTCAAACTAAAGTCTACAATCTAGAAGTTTTTCATTAAAAAAATTGACATTTTTTTCAAATGTAGAAGTAGAATGAAAAAAGTCAGACTCGTGTGTCCGGTAACAAAAGCTTTCGATTACGAAATAGACGAGGGCTTATCCACAAACAACATTGAAGTCAAAAGGTCGGAAAGGTTGGAATTGGAAGCAAGCAATTTGTTAGGATGTATCTAGACAAACATTAAAATTATATAAATATTCACAAATTTACATAAGTGAAAGATTTCACACAAAGAATTGTCTTGGTGTCAAAAATTAGGATTTAAGAGTTTTGTTTCTATTTAACGTTTTTTTTTTTCAAAATATTTCAAGTATTGTCAACTCTTATAGGTCAGTTCATACAAAGTTTTGATTTGACTTTAATTAAAGTCTCCTATTAGTGGACGGTGAGATTAGTTCCCTGAAACTAGTTGAGCTGACTTTAATTAGAAGCCCCCGCTAGTAGAAGGCAAGATTAGTCTCCTAAAATTAGTTGCGTGTGCGTAAACTAGTTTGAACGCTTGGAGTTATTTAAAAAACGGTGTAGTGTGTACGAGGTCATCACTTAGAGTGCCTGAAAAAGTTTACACACAACTTGACTAATTTTGAAGGGACCAATTTTATTATTGATTAGAGGGAGCCGGTTAATGGTAGAGCAAAGTTCCGTATGCATTAACGAAGTGTTGAATTTGAAATTTTAGAAAGAAACTAATCTCTAAACTAATAAGTCTTAATCATCAGACAAATCATTTAAATTAAATGTAAATATTTATGTCTCAATATTTGCGTAAATATATGTTTAGAAGCGTCTGAATTAATAAATACTGCTGTTGGAAAGTCTCCCACGAAGAAAGAGACTTCAAAATCAAGTCTGAACTTATGCTTATCCATTACGCCGAGATTTGAGGCAAAGTTTTGACGTGAAAAAGGAGGCGGAAATATGTTTTGCAGTTTGCACGTGGATTTGTAAATTAACGTAGTTTTAATGAAATTCAACATGCCCCACTTCTGACTGTTGTATTGAATTAAGACTAAATTATTTTTTAAATACAATCAGCATTATTATTATTTCTTATTAATTTTGTGCGTTTCCTCATCCTTTTGACAAAAGTAACTAGAAAAGTATAAAATATAGACCGAAATTTAAAATGAGAAAAAACAAAACAATGTCACAAACTAAAATTTTGTTTAAATTTTCACTATTTAGTGAACGGGAATTGCTATTCGCAAGGAAGCCCGTAGGAAATTGGGCAGAGATCACATGGCGGGGATCTTTCTTTGCTTGGAAAATTTTTATTCTTTTTTCACCCTTGCCATGTGATCCCTGTGCGATTTCATGCGGACTTCCTTGCGAATAACAGTTTCCTTAGTGAACTTTGGGGGAGTTTGCTCATATGTTTAACACAAATTGGATAAAAAAAATTTAAAAAAAAAGACTAACAGTAAGTATTATTTTGATCTTTAATAATTTTTTATATAAGTTTTTGTCAAATTTTAATAGTATTTTATATCTCGACGAGTAAAAACAAAAAACTATAAAAATATTAATTAAAACTAATAAAGTTCTAATAAGACGATCCTAAACACATAAATACAGAAAATTAATATTTTCAAACTGTTTTTCGTTCTTAATAAACTTTTTTAGACTTTTAGTCATAAATTTTTACTTTCTAGATTAATTTTCTCAAAAACAATAACTAATTAATAAAACTAATTCGAAGTCGATAAAAAAATTAAGAATTATGCTTGATATGAAGAAGAAGTACAGTGGATTGGTACGATTTTCTTTACTGTTGTATTGCAAATATTTGTACTGCATAATTAGTACAACGGATTTGGTTGTTCACTTAATTGCATGACACCTTCTACTTACCATATGTACATGCATGTATGTGAAACACATCATGTATATACATGTGGTTTCAAAACATGGCAACCTAACAGCACGCAACCCTCGTCAGAGCTGACTCAGCACAACTAGAAAGTCCAATCTCACCCTATACCACCAACCTCTCTTTCTAGTTCCTTTCCAAAAAAAATCTAAGATCACAGTCGTTTCGGACACATTCAGATATAGATATATTCAAAATAATTTGATGCACATGGAATCCTTAATATTTTATGAATTCCACTTGCATCTAACAGTTCCGAATACATTTGTGTCCGGATGTGTCCGGAATATCTGTGTTCTTAGCATTACTGTACCTTCTGGTTGCGCTCTTGTGCTGGAGTAATTATTCAATGCTTCTAGGGCACATTCACAATCACACAATCGATGTCAAACTCGTTAACGGTTCATTTGGATGGAGACGTAGGTAGTGTGTTATGTGGGGATTGCGAAGTATTCTCCAATCCGAATTGCTCCAATCGCCTGCATAGAGAACAACCAATTAGTGTCACCAGGTTATTTAAAATCTGAGCGCACGCAATACTAAAGTCAGAACTTGCAAGATGAAAGTGCAATAATAATTGCACAATGAATGATAACGTACCTGATTTATGACCATTGATCTCATATTGTAAGCCGTCAAATACAATATTTTGGTAATTGAATCCTGAGATTCTCTCCCTAATTACGCATTGCCAAATTGAGCTCTTGCTTTGCAACACATGGATTCCCTTAATCAAAGATCATTTCTATGTTTTGTATTTCCAAATATAGGAATTACCTATTTTAGACTTTCCTATTTGGAACACGTTTTCACTCCAAAATGTTCTCACCACCTAAGCTGAACACTCGATAGTCTATTCGGCACAACAATGTCAATATGCCGATCTCCCAAACATCCAATCGATGGATCGCTTAGCCACACATCGCCCAAAGCCCACACGATATGTTCGGCAATCTCAATTGGCAGAACAACGATCATCATCATCTGACCATTCAGCAATACGTAAATCAAAATCCTGTACACTGCCGACACGATGCATAGTGTTCTTGGGCCTAGCCCATTTATCTTGCTTGACATATTATACGGTCCGACATTTTGGCCCACTATAATGGCCCCTCAACTGGTTGTCGGCCTGGCAGACGGTCGGTTAACGCAATTGGCCAAACTTTTTCCATGGTTTTCCCATGTTACAACTTCCGTACCAATTAGATCAATCGGAATAGATCGATTAAACATTCTATTAGGGAGCCTAGTCTTAACTCTTCTGTGTGGTATTCATTCTCGTTCGGCTCTTGGAATCACCTCCAGCAGTGGTTGGAACAACTCACAAAATCCAACCACTCCACCTACCTGAAGGAAAGCGTTCTAACACAGAAAGAAATGAAGCACAATCACCACAAGCAATCAACTATTCAAAATGAGATAAAGAAGGGGAATAGGAGATAGAGGCGTAGTCTTGGCTCTAGTTAATGGGAGGACTGACTAAGAGTAACAGTTAGTAGTAGGAATAAGAAAATTAGAGTAGGGAGCAATGGCGAATAGAAAGCGTCTTACTCATAAAGTTGCAATATACTTTCCAAGTGGCATCGTCTGATTAAGCATGTGCCAAGCCGTTGTTTCACCTTCAAGCGCGTCGTCTTGGAGGCATTAATAGCACCTCTTGTAAAATGATTTCGCGTGTCGTCCACAATTAGATGGCTCACAATTTGATTCGCTACTATTCAAAGAAGGCAAAGGCGAATGCTAGTTGGTGGTTCTTCCAGTCGTGCAAGAGGCGCAACATTATCATAGGGATACCTTCTTGTAACAAGAATGGAAGAAGCATTTCTTTTTTGCCTTAAGATGGGTGAGACTTCAACCCTATGGAGATCTTGTCTTCTTCTCCTGTCTTCTTCCCCTATCTTGGTGCATAGACTGTGGGGAGATCATGTTCAGTATGCCCTACTTAAATCCCCCCCCCCCCCCTTCCCTCCCCTGCCCCTCGAACAGGGACAAATGATTTTATCAATGCACTCACAAATGACAGTCCCAAGGACTTGAACAATATGTTGGTGACCCTTGAGAACTAATTTGTTTGTTCCATGGGTCCCAACTCCCAAAGTGAGTCTCTTATGTATGCTATTGTTGTTTATTTCTATTTGTATGAGTACCGACTGACATGTAACCTTGTTGTTTTTTATCTATAGTCATGAATCCTCAAACTGCAAGGAAGTATGATGTTCAGCTCCCTCATCATCCTAAATCCCCGTTGCTACAATGGGCCCAGAGTGCCAGACCCCTCCTAAAGAGACCTAAAAAGAATATGGTTTTCCGCTTGGGGGTCCCCGTTGTGGTGGTGGATGATGAGGAGGCACCTAAGTCCCTCTGTAGGTTGGTGAAGGGGGACTCATGGGAAAGTGCCAAACCCCCTGTGAAGGCAGGGCCCATTGTGTCTCCTCCTTGTTCCTCTGATCCCTGCCTCTACTGATCAACCAAGTATGGAGTCAATTGGCTCCCTCCCTTCTGGTAAGTCGAGCACTAAGCAGACCAATTCTGGATCCATGACTTTCTTCCTCTTTCTCCTCTTGATGCTTATTCCAGTCCGCTCTACCTAGCGAATCTCTTCTCCTTAATTTGAAGGTTGCTTTCGGAGGATAAGAGCCTTTGTAGGGGGTGACTTGGCTCTTGTCAATGAGCTCACTATAAGGGACATAGCAATTTTATGATTTTGATGAGCCAAGTATATATGCTTATTACGCATGTCTTTTAGAACTTCTGTTTCTTCCATAGATCAGTTTTTACTTTGCGTCGTCTTTATCTTGTAGGGTTTGCGTGGAGGGGATGAGCATATCTATAAGGATGGCCAACCTAGAGGGGGAGTTGGTGATGGTCTAGTAACGGCTAAAGGAATCAACGGCCTATTTGCATGCCATCCGGAAAGAGAGGGATGCGTTAAAAGAAGTAGCTTCACAGATTGTCGAGGAGTTTGTGCAGGCCAAGGGCATTGCTTCCAATGCCTTGGAGGAGCTCAAGATGAAGAGATCAGAAGTCGAGTTTGCTCGGGAACGCTTCAAACATAAAGGATAAGCTAGAGGTGGTGGCATTGGCAGAGAGGCAATCCGCTATAGACCTCGCTTGGAGGGCTAAGGATGAGCTTTCCACGGCTGGCCAGATGATTGAGTGTGAGCGAGAGGACAGGGTAGCAGTTGAGCACAAGGCTCTAGGGTGGGAAATGAGACTCAATGGCTCCGGGTTAAAGCTTATTCTTCTATCCTAGAGGTTGTTTGAGTTTTCAAGAGCTCAGAGGATCGTACTAAGACATTTTGGCGATTTTCACTTCGACCTTGGTTTCAATAGCCTAAAGAAGAGGTTGTCAAGCCGGTCATCGTGATCTTTACTTCAGCCCCCTATCATCTTGACGATTATAAGATAGAGGTTGGTGGAGGTGCTGGTTTAACTGGGGGAGAAGGATGAAACCTATCTGTTATTGCTTCTGGAATAAAAACATTTTTCAAAAATTTCTTAATTAGAGCTTTTCTGAGAACCATCAAATGATGCAAATTCGGTGCATTGAAATCCTTCCTTTGAACCTGTTTAGCTCTTTTCCTTTCATTTTTTGGGGGTCGATAAAACTTCATTCCTTCACCACCTTATGTTGAGGTTTTATCAAACTTGCACTAGCTGATCAAGGATTTTGGGTAGCGTTACAACGAAAATATGGATAAAGTTCCTCCAGTTTAATTGAAATTCAGTGGGAAGTTTTGTGAGAATCCTAGTTCCACTTTGACTCTCACAAAGTTTGCAACTTAAAATGTTAACCCAACTGCCAAACATGTCCTAATTAAGTAAATTGGAACCAATATTGGGTGAGTTTTGGGACTAAATTAATTTTTTTCATGATAATCTATACTTTTTGGACAGAAAAAGATTTTAGATTACATTTCGTCTTCATTTTAAAAAAATTATTATTTACTATTGTTATGTTAAATTTTAATGAATTATTAGTTTCAACTCAGCAAGAGAAATTTAAGAGAATAAAAAAAATAATTAATTTAAAATATTTTTACTATTGTTATGTTAAATTTTAATGAATTATTAATATAACTTTTTACTTTTTAAATTTTTTTATAAGGATAAATAATTTTAAAATATTTATCAATCAACTAGAAAAAAAAAATGATAGCAATAATTTTCGCCATACTGTGCCGATTTTGTACTTGAGAATGTAACTCGAAAGCTTTGATACGGAGCCACGTGCTAAAGCCAAATAATACTCAACAATGGTTATAAATAATATGTAATTGAACTTTTAACCAAGAACCTTACAAACAAGAAAAACATTTAAACAACATTGAATTGTTTGCGACCTAATCGACATTCCCGAAAGGAAATTCTATGCTCTCTCGTCCTTCTTCTTCTTCTTCGATGTTTCTTGCGCATACTCAGCCTCAAACGTGTACTTTTTATTTACATTTTTGGCCCATGACCGGAGACCCCCCTAACTCTAGGGCAACTGCATGACTTCTTTTACATAACAGAACAAGCATTAGGGTTCTCGTCACTGAACATTTGAGGTGCAGGAGCGTAGGAAGGCGGAGGCGGAGGTGGAGGGTGCGAGTAATCAACGTAACCTTGATTTGGATAACCTTGACTATGACCAGGATTATAATAACCTTGACTATACGGAATTACACCATAACCCTGATCCGCATAACCTTGATTATGCATCGGTGCGGAATAATACGTCGAAGAATAAGGATATCCATAGTAATCCATCTTATTCACCTCCACCTTGGGTTCCTCACTCTTCTTCCCATCTCCACCGCTACTGGTGGCTTTTGACTCACCACCGCCTTCTTTTCCCTTCTTATCACCACCACCACCGCCACCCCCTTCCTCTTTCTTTGGTGGTACAACATCCACATCCTGCTTCAATTTTTCCTTCAAGTATTTTGTGAGCTCCTTAACGTCCATCGTCCCTTTCACCGTGGCCGAATCTTTTTGCCCATCAATTGTCACCGACTCTACCCCTGTCCAAAGTTTCGATCCAATTGTCAGCAAACAAAAACAAGAAATATAACCAACTGCTAACATATAATATAATTAGAATGAGAAAGGAATAATCCTAGAATCCAATAAATTAATGAGGGAATCTCCATTAAACGGGTAAGTTCATACTCAAAACTATTTAATTTACTAAAATATAAGTCTTAATTTATGTAAGGTGATTGCATATCATTGAGAAGCCAAGTTGTATTACTCTAAACTACTAATATATTACTTCTACCATATGATTTGATATTTCTTAATCAAAAGTTGGTTATCTTACCTTTGATCTTTGATATGACTCGTTTTATTTTATGTTTGCATCCGTCACAATGCACGCGAATCTTCAATACCACTGTGCTCACGGAAGGCTAAACACAGGAGAGAAAAAAATAAATTAGTTGGAAATAATTTAATCCCATATGTCAATAAACAAGTAATCCATGTTCGAGACTCAATAAGAACTAATTAAACAAATCTCCGAAATCACACCAGCCGTGTGGCTAACATGCGCCTTACGTGGCAGGATAAGGACAAACCGACTAAGCTTATAGGTTCTACCGGCCAGGCTCATGTTAGCAGGAGCAGGATGTATCGAAGACCAAACTGACGTTGCAAGTTGGAAAGGTACCTCTTTGGGTTTCTTATCGCCGGCGGCGGATTTTTTCTCGTCGGATTTTTTGTCGCCGGATTTTTTCTCGTCGGCCTTCTTATCGCCGGCGGCGGCGGCGGTGGCGTCCTTTTTGGGCTGAGGAGAGACGAGCTCCACCTTCTTGTGCGTCTTCTCTTCGACTTTCTGTTTAAGCTTCATGGGGTCAACCTTCCCCGTAACCGTCAATTTGCCGTTCTCAATGTCCACGTTCACATCTTTCACACCTTCAAGTATTCAATCAAATCAACCACCGCTACTAGCCATTGTATAAAACACATAAAATTTCGGCCATAGCCAAAGTCTAGCATAAACCGAATGCGTACACACACAAAACCAGAAAAAGCTAAAAAATGCTCTTCTTAAAAGTCGACAATGGCTCACCATTGACATTGATTTATCTTCAATTCTTTGTGTAAAATCTTTATGATTTCTATTATCTATAATATTACATGTTAACGACTTCCAATTACTCTTTGAATCTCAAGTAATGGGCTGACTGAATGTGAAAATTAGGGCATCGATTCTTTTGGGTAGATTAAGTTTGATAACAGGAAACAAAATCGAGTACTTCAATTATTTAGTGCATTTTGATTCTGATTTTTTTAGGTATTCATTGAATTTTAGTTTAGCGTTTTTTCAAGATCGTTGATGTAATTCAGGACAATTAGGTTACCGTACATTTATACATAAATATACGCGTCGTAATGCATATTTGAAGGATTTGCCGAGGAATTAGGAAAAAATACCTTTCAAATTACGAACAGCTCGCTTGATTGACTTCACACAGCCTTCGCAATGCAAGTCGAGCTTCATTACAACGGCGATTGATCCGTCGTCTTTCTTTCCTCCGTCGGCCTTTTTCTCTTCTCCTCCACTTTTCGTTGCATCTTTCTGGGGAAAAAATAAAAAATCTGCATTTAATTTCAAAGTTTTATAAACGAAATAGAATTAGGGACAGAAATTAGGCAACTGAGAGGGTACTAACCTCGCCCATATTTGTCGTTGGAGCTAGTAAGAATTGATTAGAAGTTGGAACGGTTTGAAGTAGGAAAAGGGAGGCAGAGATTAGAATATATAGAGAGAGAGAGAGAGATGAGGCGAGAAGATGGAAGGATGGTTCCAGATGCGGGTTGAGAATGACAAATTTGATTATGTATGCTGTTGTGTTTGTATGTATTATGCGGTATGTGTATATGGATATGGGCCTAATGATGATGATGGGCTGCTCGCCGGGTTGGACTCACCGGTGTCGATAAACGGCTGCGATGTGTGCGTGACTAAAAGCATCCAAGTTTGACTTGACCAATTCAAATGACTTAATTACCCCTGTTTTTGAATATTTTCCCTTTGGCCGACTCGCTCTCGTCTCCCCGACCTTCTCAATATCTGACTAATGGCGGCTTTATAAATTACTTTAACACATTTTACCTTCTCGTTAACTGGACTTGAGAGCTCTCTTCGACGGGACATGGCGTGTGTTAAAACAACGTCGTTTTAACATATAAAATATTATTTGGATAATATTTGCATAAAAATAATATCATTTTGTTCCACAGTACGCTTGTTATCCGACAAATTCTTTGTTTTGACATGACAAATATTGTTTGGATAATATTTGCACAAAAATAATATCATTTTGCTGCACAATATGTTTGCTATCCAGCAGACTCTCATTTTCACTTGTTAACTTTCTACAAATGCCTTTAATTTTAATTTTAATGTCAATCTAGCTTGCCTTTAACATAATATTATTTTTTATTGTGAGGGGTGATTTTTTCAATTAAGCGAAAATTAATACCTCAATAACTAGCAGGATATATGTTTATTCTCTTTCTTAAAACATGTGATCTATAAGATAATAAATCGTCAAAGAACCCACAGCTATTGTGACGAAAAAACACTCAGATAATTAAGTCAGAATGAAAATAACAATAATATCTGTAAGCAATAGCTAATGCTCTGTATTAGCATGTGTTAACATTTACCTTTTACCATGGCTCTGTCCTTTTATTTAAAAACTTTACGACTTAATCTTCTCAATTCTTTTGGGACTTTAATTTCTCATTAGAATCGAAACAAGACTAATTACATTCTCATTGACCACTAATAAGATAAAATCGATCCGAACTCTCGAGGAAATTATCTTCTATCATTAGAATTTTATTTCAAGCTCAAACTTTTCGTTCTAAGTTGAATCCGCCTAGGACTCCTCATCCTCATTTGATTAGTACTTATCCCGAGATATTCAGGGTTCTGTTGATCTATCTCCAACTTGAGATTTGTAACCGCCCTTTTCAGGTCGGCAACCTCCTAAATCTCATTTTTCAGGTCAGCTGTAACATCCGTCATTCTTAGGTCAACTGCTCATCGAACCGTCTTCTCAGGACGGCTCAATTCTCACGAGATCGGCATGCATGCACGTGCACAAGAACACTTGACTGTTGAACTGAACTAGTTATTAAAGAAAACTTAATAATACTTATTTAAGATTTGTCTCATTCATTTCTTGAAACTTTAAATATTAGTTTTAGTTGATTTTGTTACATATTATATTTTGGTAATCAAAATACATATTTTTTACTTTACATGTTTGATAATTTTTTATTTTTTACATGTATTTTATGGACGGAACATGTATATTATTAACGCAACATACTTATATACAATGTAAGTATGGTAAAAAAAACTCAATGTAATTTATTCTTTTCTTTTAGCGTCGTACTTTTTTATTAAAATTTTAAATATATACTTTGGTCACTTTATATAACTTCCTTTTTTGTATTAGTGATCAATTTAATAAGATTAGATATTATATACTTTTTAAATAATTTTAACTAAAATATTAATGCATGGGGTCAATAATTGTTTTTTATTTTATAGCCATATAGGGGTTAATTAAAGGGTTTTTTTAGAATATAACACAAACTAATTGATGACCACAATAATCTCTGTATTTTCTAGAAACCTCAGAAAAAGTCAGTATAATTTAACATTTTCCTTGTAAACCGAAAAAGGTTTTTTTCCCTTAATATTTTTATGTTTTGTTTTTTCTGGGAAGAAATTTAGTTTGATGTCCATGTCTACTTTTTCTCTATGGCGGTTGACATCCTGATGTTGAACCGCTAAACATAACATAAATCTCCAGCTACTAAAGAAATGATCAACCTTAATGTCGTGATCACGTCCGAAATATATTTTGTCGCCGGAAAAGTCACCAAAAAATTGTCATCATTGACCGATGCCAAAAAATCACCATCCGCAATTGGCGCCGAAGTGATGGCCAAACATGGTAGTGATGAATGAAGGGTGTAGTAAATAGCGAGGGCAAGTTTGGAACTCTTATCTAATTTAGAATGGAGATCTTGTTGTGCAGTGTGTACAGTAAGACGTCATGTGTGCCAAAAAATTACCCGAATATTGTCTAAATGTTGTTCAACTATTTGGGTAATTCTTTATGCATCAAAATGGCGTTGTTTTGACACATAGTGCACCCTATTGTGCACAGGACCCCCGAGTCCCTAGTTTTAGGTAGGTTAAACTTGTGACATAGAAAAGTTATGGATGGATTAACTGAGTTAAACTATATGTCTGGATGGACTTTATGGCCAAGGCTTCTTTTTCTAGATTTTATAGTTTCCAAACCGAAGTGAGTTGATGATTGTTCAAACTTTTGTCAAAAATATAAGAATCGTCAAATTGTGGTACAAAAAAGAACTTCAATCAAAGGTAGATAGAACACTCTAATTATATATTAAACTGTCTTGAGTTTGAAGGATTTTACTTGTTGCCAAGCTCGGTCCAAGCATGGTGAGCGGCCCTCTATCAATGACTACCTTCAAAATTCAACAAAAATCTAATAAAATTAAAAAGACTTGAGTAGACATCCACTATAATTAATGTATTAATCCATAAATAGAGGACAATTGTGTGGAGGGCCGACATAGAAGGCCGACCCATTAGTGGTTAAATCAGAATTGGACTGGGTAGAGGGACATAGGCAGTGTCGGCAGCGTGGGTTTGGGCTGACGTATTGCAGAACGGACCTTCCTTTGGATAGGACGGCGTAATGTCAGCGGACCGACTTTGGCATCATGGGGCTTCGGTTAATGAGAGCCGAACAAGCTCACCATGAGGAGGACATGGGCTCTACTAAATGCCGACCTATCAACCTGTCGTTCAGCTAAGACTGTGGGAATTTTCTAGAATGAAGGTGGCAGATCCCAATTAGGAAAGTGCACATATGGCAATAACTAAGTTTGAAAATGCATCAAGTTTGGAAGGTCTTCTTGTATGGAAAGATTGTAATTTGATATCAGCAAATAAGAAAAGATTCCCTAGATTTTGTATTGCCAAAAAAATTGCACTCGATGACTTATAAATATGAGATCATTGGTTACTAATCAGATATGCTATCATTCATTATAAAATTACTGTTATGCTTTGATCTCTCAGTGTTTTGACTTTAGCATCATAGTGCCATCAAGTTGGAAACAATCCAATTGTCGCTAATTGATTGTTCACTGCATAGGCTATTGGAGCAATTCAAACGGAAGGATATTTGCGACCCCCACAAATGGTATTTCGTTCACACACAATTAATATTGATTGATTTACTGTTATTCAATTTTAGTTCGATTAATTATTCCAATTAACTCAAGAATTAATCTGATCATGCAAGATAAACAAATAAAGAACGCAAGAAAGTAAGATACACAGATATATGTGAAAATCTCAAGGTGGAAAAAAATCACGAGATGAAGAATGCACTATATTCAATTACAGAACAAAAAATTACTTGCAACCAAACCTAGATTCCTTTATGTTGATTTAGAATATTTTCCCGACTCGTCGTGAACTGCTCGTTCTGATAAATGTTTTCTTCAAGATTCAACTCCTCGAATATTAAAATCTATCGCATGACGCTTTCTTAGATATATCTTCCTCCAATTTTGCATCTGAACACTTTTAGAATCCTTCGCAAGATTTGATTGAACAATCGAATCTTGAGGAATGTATAATCACGAAGTTTGATCAATAGATCATGAACAATGAATCACCCACTCACAATATAATAATGTCTCACAGACTTTTCTCTCTTTAGAAATGGCTTTGGATGAAGTAGTGCAACCCTAGACGTATAGGATATATTTATAGTAAAATCCAATCTTTCGATAGCTCGCTCAAGTGGCCTCTCAGTTCATCCGAGTTTGACTTTTGATTTAAAAGGGAAAGCTTTCAAATATGTTCCGACAAATTCTTAAACTTGTTCCAACACGAATTCGACTTCTTGAACAATTCTAGAACCAATCAAACAAAATAGGAAACGGATATTATAAGGATATGTTAAGAGTTGAGAAATAGCAAGGATAGAGCTCAACCCACCTACCACAATACTCTTCACTTTTCTTCTAGAGGTAAAATAATATAAACAACTGGGTCTCCCATGTACAAACTACCACCCTTTGTTTCACCTTACCTTTATCGGACCGCTTTTATTTTTTAAGAATTTATACGACTATTCTCAAATTAACTGATGCACGCATGTTGACTCAGTTGTTAACTTAAGCCTGAAAAGTTAACCAATTTCAACTACTCATTATTTTTCAACAAAGAAGTATCTTAGCCGATAAATCCATTTATAATTTATAGGTACCAAAGTTAAGTATTTCTAGGATGTATAATTTTGTAGAGTAAGACATATCATTTATAAGACAAGACATGTAGGTGCGAAACCACATTTGAGCTGTGGCTGGGCTCCAAGGTAAATGGCTCTTTAATTTTATATGTAAAAAATTTAGTCCAAGTAATCTTAGCACATCCGATTATTTGCAGCCTAGTTTATTTTTATCTCGGTTCAAAATATAACTCAGCCCAACTCAACTCTAATTTATTGGGTTTTCTGTAGTTTAATTAAGAAGATTCTTGAGTTTAATGGTTTTGTACTAGAGATTCATAGATTTGGATTTCTTCTTATTTTTTGGAAAATTAGAAGTTTTGTATCATTTTATTTGTAGATTTATCACTTTTATGCTTTTAGTAGGTCATGTAATGATCCGCTCTCGCCTTGTACGATATTGTGTACTTTGGTTGCTCAAACTTCAAGACCTTCCCAGTAGGTCACCTATTATTGGATTGATTCAGCATGAACACGCTTAACTGTGAAGTTCCAATAAATTTTGGCACCCTCACGACTTTTTTAAAAAACGTTGTACAAGGAAGGTTCATAATTTTATAAATATCACTGAACTTACATCCACCATGCGATGTGGGACCCTTAACCACACATCTGGACGTCCCATTGAGACTCTATCTTCTAGACGCCGACCTCACAGTTGGCACCACAACCTGACTGGGGTGTCACAATCTCCCCCACACGTCCTCATGTGGAGCCGAGATTTTTTACATTTTCGGTTGGTGCGTGCTCTGATATCATTTGTAACGATTCGCTCCGGCCCTGTACAATACTATCTGCTTTAGTTGCCCAAACCCCATGGACTTCTTAGTAGGTCATCCATCCTTGAATTATTCCAAGATGAGCATGCTTAACTGTGAAGTTTCAATAATTTTTGGCACCCTCACGGCTTTTTAAAAAACCTTGTCCAAAGAAGGTTTATAATCTTATAAATATTGCCGAACTTACATCCACAAGCAACGTGGGACCCTTGACTACTCATCCGGACGTCTCACTGGAACTCCATCACCCAGACGTCGGCTTTACAGCTGGCACCACAGTCTGGCTGAGACGTCACATGTCAACTTGTTATTTTTTCAAATGGGTGTAGATTTCATGAAAAAAATTAGACACCTTTTGAACTCAATTTCAATTTTTTTTACAAGTTTACTCGATATCAATTATAACTCTTGTTTGGAGAGGGGGTTATGTTTGTGCGCAGAAAACTTTTAACAAGAGATATTTTATTTTGCTAAAATACGGACCTCCTATTTCTGATTAAATTTTGATGATTCGAACTGTTCAATGTGTTTAAGATATGTTTTTAAGTGTAATCACGAGAAATTGGCTCAAAAAAATCTCAAAAAAGATTGATATAAATAATTTTTTATAAAAATATTCTTATTAATTTTATAAAAAATTATTTAGATCAAACTATTTTCGATATTGCACTAGGATAAATTGAATTCTTAAGTCTTCCCTTGAAGACAAGACATAATATTTTATTATGAAAATATATCTATTTCCTGTCAACATTTATTTTATATTTGTTTAGGTGTTTGGGAGATTTTTTCCCAAACAAATTTCTGGAACAAGTTTCTCAAATATTTTCCCAGACAACTTTTTCTCTCTATAAAAAGTGTCTCTGAAACATTTTTCTCCCAGACAAGTTTCTGAGACACTTATAACCAAACAACGTCTCGGAATTTTATTTCTAAAAATTGTTTCAAAAACACTCAAAACGAACACACCAGTATTATGTACGGTAGTCCCTGTCAGCCGAAATTATGTGTCCATTTGGCCTGTGGTTATTATTGGATTATTCATTGTTTAGTTTTTTGTCTTTATTTGAAATTTTTTTTTAATTTTTTGTTTTTCATCAATTTTTTGATGATTGTTGGTTCGTCTCGACAAGAGCTTTCAGAAAAGTTATCAATCATCGGCTATATTTGAAAAAAATTCAGAAAAGACAAAAAATAAGTCAAAAACAGCGTCCGTGTTGACTTATTTTCGTCTTTAGTGACTTTTTTTTAACTTTTGGACATAATTTTATACTTTTTAGATTCCTTTCGTCGATACGAACCAATAATCCACGAAAAAATGACATAAAAATAACAAATACAAAAAAAATTTAAATAAAGACAAAAAATAAGCCAAAAAAAAAATTTTGGCCAAATAGGACCTATAGCATGTACGAGGACAAAACCCAACAATAATGGTCGTAGCGCGTGCCTTATGAATAGTGGATGTAGACGAAGGTAGGGAAGTATGTAACCGAGGGAGGAAGTTTGGTGTATGGAGCAAGTTACAAGGTCAAATTTGTGCATGTCACCGCTGACGTATTATTCCATTATCTTGATCGTGGTGGGGCCTGGGAGAGGTACTAGGGAAAACGATCACGGGTCACTGCTAAAAGGTCAGATTTAAGGGTGTTTTCGTTTTGAGTGTTGCTGAAATAAGTTTTAGAAATAAAATTCTGAGATATTGTTTGGTATAAGTGTTTTAGAAACTTGTTTGAAAAAAAAAATATTTCTGAAACACTTTTTATAGAGAGATGAAATTATCTGGAAAAAAATTTAAAAATATTTAAAAAACTTGTTCCAGAAACTTGTTTGGAAAATCCCAAACCCCCTTAAAACGAACATAGCCTTAGCATTTAAAGTCTACTAATACATGCATCACAATGTACATCTAATTATGTATCTTGTCGGTATGGTTTGTTATTAAACTCATTTTTTTAAATATATATAAGATGTAAATATGGGTCCTATAAATTTTGATCTATGTGTTCAAATTAGTAGGTCTCTTAAATTGTTTGACATGTTATGTAAACATGATGCAAAATTTGATGTAATGAAGCTCTTAAAAGAATCAAGTTATTTCAACGGACAATGCAAGCAAAGTTAGTATTCAATGAGCAAGTACATTATCTAACAGAGAGTACGCGACATGACCACGCACTAACGAACCATTCTAGTACAATTTAAGTTCTAAAGGGAGCAAATTGTTACAAAACTATGGTGCAGTCAAATTTAACTAAGGGAGCAAGTGCACTTTGCACTGAGGGTACATGAAATGAATAATCACAGTTATATTTGGCTCCATTCCGGTGCAAGTCAATTTAACTAAAGGAGCAAGTGCACTAAATAAGAGAGAAAAAATGACATGATCACTCATTGACAAAAATATTTGTCTCTGCCCTGATGCAAGTAAAAATTCTTCAATGAGCAACTTATTAAAACAATAGGTGCTACTCATGTTTATTAGAAGGGCAAGTTGTCATCGATGAGACGTGATGTGATCATTGACTAATAATTTATATGTCTCTTTGTTCATGCAAGTCGATCTCTTAAAGAAATCAAGTCATTGTGAAGATGATGCAAGTACAGTTACTAGGAGCAGCGAGTTAAAGTATATAATCTCCTTCAATTAGTAGATGACCTGACCACTCTTGAGAAAATATTAGACTTTGTCATGGTACAAGTCAAATTCTTTAACGGAGCAAGTAATTGACTTAGCAAGTGCTAGTTAGTTTCATTGGGCTGTGAAAGATTATAGTGAGAGGGCAAAACAGTAATATACCAACCATCCATCATGTATAGTTTATTGATTTTTGAGTTCTTCTCATGTTTTGGGTGATTTTAAAACTTCATACCATTTATATAGAATTTGATGCCTCTGTAGCCTCCCCATGTTAAATGTGGACTAAGTTGTTGCTAATGCCACCACGAGTTCAATGTGAATCTGATGGATACAACCCTTGGCAAATTGCAGAAAATGGCAGGAGAAAGGATCAATTTATGTGCCTCTTATGTGATATATAATTAGGACCCATAATAATCTCATTAACGATCAAAGCTATTTATTTTCTAATCTCAACGCATAAATTACTCATAAAAAAATTAAGTTAATTGCATGTCGATAAATGATGGTTCAAATCATATTTGTTTTTCGAAGCATATATGGTGAAATTCTGACTATTCATTATTTTTTAAGATAAGTTTTTCTTCAAATTAATGAATATCAATATTAAATTTTTTTTTTTTCAGGAATGACATACATATGAATACCTACAAGATAAATATTTGGATTGTCAAATGAAATCATCATGGGTCTCATTTTACTTTACATAAGAAATCGTAACATGAGAGGAAGCTGAAGCTTTGTTTGATCTTTAAAGTGGCCGTTACATCCTCCGATTTCGTAGTTCGATTTCTCTGTCATGTGGTAATACTCTCACCTGGTTCTCTTGTGTGATTAGTATGTGAATGTCTTTCAGATCCATCAAGGTCTCATTAGTGAACGGTTCTTTTTGTAAGTTTCAATGCGTAAATCATTCATGTAAAAATTTAGATGAAGTATGTAGACCACTTTGCCTTTAAAGTCTATTAATACATCACAATGTAAATCTAATTATACATCATGCCTATAGGGTATGTCACACAACTCATATTTTTATAAGGTATAAATATGGGTCCCATGAATTTTGATATATGTGTTCAAATTAGTAGGTTTCATTAGTTGTGCGCCACGTCCAAGTAAGCATGATGCAAAATTTGATGCAGCGAAACTCTTAAAAGAATCAAGTTATTTCAACGGAAATTGCAAGCAAAGTTATCAAACAAAAGGTGCGCGACATGACCATGCACTGATGAAAATATTTTTCTCCTTCCGAGCACAATTCAAGTTCTAAAGGGAGCAAATTGTTACAACACTACAGTGCAACCAAAATTGAATTAAAGGAGCAATTATTTGCCTTTGCCCTTATGCAAGTTTAATTCTTCAATGAGCAATTTATTAAAACAAAGGTGCTAGTCATGTAACATTCCGATTTCTCGGAACATTAATTGAAACATTTTAATTCTATTACTTTGAATAAAACATAATTAAAATATTAATTCATAAATGTGAATTTCAAAATAAAAAATTATTTGTAAAAATTTGACAAAAAATTAGTAAAATATTCTTTCTGGGTTTACATTGTGAATTGAAAATAATATAATAGAGTTTCTAAGGATAAGGTCTTCATGTATTGTCACAGTCTCAGCTCCAAAGTTCAGCTCTTTCAGCTTGGGTTGGTTCTATTTCTGCACTTCTTCATTTGGCATGAATGACAGGGGCAAAGAAACCGTAAGTATAGAATACTTAGCGAAAAATATATCCGAAACATTAATCCAAGAAGCATGCAATTTGATAAATATAATAATCACAAAAGAACAAAGTATAAAGCAGCGAAATTAAATACGTAGGTTGTTATGAATCTTGTATTTAAATTTTTAGGATTCATCACCTCGGGAATCCAATCTTACCCTTTTAAACACTAGCATAGGTAATCGGTTGATATTGATCAGTCCTTGCTTATCATGGGCCCATAGTCTGAGGTGATATACTCGACTGAGTACCTACCCTGCAAGGAAGAGATCTTCTACCATCTACTCAGGTCAATATCTGTTTCACCCTATCTAGATCATTCGCAACGTGGCTTCACCAAGACCAGTCGTCACAACGAACCTTAGTTGCTTCTTATTATCGACTCAAGGACGTGTAAGACACTGGTCACCACTCCCTCGGCCTGGAGCTGTCATCGCAGACGTCCCGAAGTCACCTCCAACCGTCTCTAGCTCTTCCTAATTAGGTTCCTTATAAACAAATTATAATTAACTTGACATAATTACGCCATAAATATATGGGTCAAAATCAGAATCAAACTTCCACCACAAGCCAAACCGTTTTACTCTTTCCTTTAATGTTCCTTAGTCGCTACACATTATCCAAATACAATACATGCTTTGACATCCTCCTCTTCCGTGTCACAAGCGGCATCCAGTCCAATATCCCTAATGTATGACTCTAGTTTTTCCCAAATGAAATACACTAAGTTCTAAAAATAAAATCGACAGCATAACGACTATAAAATGAACTAACCAGCATTTCATTATGAACTTATTACGTCATAAATTTCATCAACATAATTTTTTGAATTTCAACAACATTTCTTCTTTACTTGAAACAACATAGCAGAATATCGTCCGGTTGACATTCTTGCTCTCACGAGATTCCACGGAGATTCGTGGACATCATAGCACATTAAAAAGTGTATGCATGTGCAAATATTGTGTAATTTAGACAATATCTAATCATTTGGGTCGTGACCCGATAAGAATATATGATTCCTCAAAAAAAAAAAACATAATATCTACAAATTGCATAAAACTATGGTTGCAAGGTTTGTATTTCTATCTTAATGTGCGTTCTCAGTGACGGAGTGGTGGTTCAGTTCTCGGCAGTGGCCTCCCTCTCGGAAAAATTGCTCTCTCTCTCTCTCTCTCTCTCTAGATCTCACTAAACTCTCTCTCTAATTTACTGAGTGTAGTCATGAAAGAAAAGAAACAAGGGTGGTCAAGGTTCTTTTATTGTGTGTGAGGGAATAGATTACACTAAATGGTTTTTGGGAAATCATGGGGTCATAAAGTTTTCCGAGGAGTCTAGCCAAGAAACCTAGTTAATGGGATGGGTTAAGTTCAAAACTCAACTCACAAGGTTATGAATGGCTAAGAAATCACAGTAGTTCAAATTAAGGTCCCAAATGGACATTCATCTAAAATATCTTTTAAGGATAGAATTTAAGAAACAATAATGCTAGGGACACAGATTTCCTACACAGATCCGGACACATAGAAAAGTCTGTGTACACAGACTTTCCGTTTAAGAAAAACCTTTCGGTGCCCAAGGTTTCTCAGCCATCTAGAACGTTCATGCGCATGGGAAAATTGAAAGAATTATCGGGTACTTCTCGCCTCACTCTAGTACTCATGTACTTGTATTCTCGATCAATCATTCGGTTTACTAAATAATAATGAGAAAATTAAATATGGACCATTAAATGAAAAGCAAAAATAAATAATTCCATTAAATAATTAAAAATTATTTATTTAAATGTTCAAAAAAAGTCGGGTCGTTACAAGTCATGTTATTAGAAGAGCAAGTAACCCTCAAGACGTGATATATATGGTCACTCACTAATATTGGTATATTAAAGACATTTTCCCACCCTTGTATAAAGAAAAGGGGTATTATTGGTATATCAGTCCTTTATATTGCTGATGATAGAATTCTTCGTACGACCAATATGCAAGTGGACCTGATTGTTACAAAAATCACAAAAGTAGGGGTGTTTCGTGTGATTTCAAAAAATACAGGGGTATTCAGTGTGATTCCACTAGAATGGAGGGGGTGTTTCTGAAATTTACCCTAAATCATTTGGTTTACTAAATAATAATAAGATAATTAAATATGTACCATTAAATGAAAAGCAAAAATAAATAATTCCATTAAATGATTAAAAATTATTTATTTAAATGTTCAAAAAAAGTCGAGTCTTTACAAGTCATGTTATTAGAAGAGCAAGTAACCCTCAAGATGTGATATGATCACCCACTAATATTTGTTTATTTGGCTCCTTGTTCACACAAGTCGATCTCTAAAAGAGAGCAAGTCATTGTGAAGATGGTGCAAGTAAAATTAATGGGAGGAGCAAGTAACCACCTTCAATTGGTAGATGACTTGACCACGCATAGACAAAATATTAGACTCCACCTTGGTGCAAGTCAAATTCTTTAACGAAGCAAGTGATCGACATAGTAACTGATCATCTTTCTAGTCTTTATAGCAGTCCCGGTTACTGACTCATAATCACAGGATGACTTTGATTCCGGAGAAGCATAGAAAGAAGATAATACTGGCTTAGCAGCATGAAGAACTAGTCCAGCTCACACAAAAGACAAAGATCAATACCCAGAAAGAGGTTGTGAATGATTATAGTGAGAGGGCAAAACAGTAATCTATCAATCAACCATCCATCATGTTTTTTTAATTGATTGAAGGGGTCATAATTCTTTTGTTGAAATTGCTGTCTCTGTAGGTCCCTCTTGTTGAATGTGGACTGAGTTGTCGCTAATGCCATGAGTTCAATGTGAATCTCATGGATACATTCCCCTTGGCAAATTGCACGAAATAGTATGAGAAAGGATCAATTTATGTGATAATCTTTTATGTGCCTCTTAGGTGATATAATTTGGACCCATAATTATCTCATTAATGATCAAAGCTATTTATTTTCTAATCTCGACGTATAAATTACTCATAAAAAATTAAGTTAATCGCATATCAGTAAATGATAGTTCGAATCATATTTGTTTTTCGAAGAATAGAAGGTGAAACTCTAACTGTTCATTATTTTTAAGATAAAATCTATTTCTTCAAATGAATGTCAACATTAAAACATTAATTTTTTTACAAGAATGACATACACGTGAATACCTATAAGATAAATATTTTGGATCGTCAAATGAGATCATAATAATATTTTATTTTATGTCACGTAAAATATCGTGACACTGGAGAATCTTAAAGCTTTGTCTCGTTAAAGTGGCTGGAGTGATCCATTCAGTCCATTATGGTGCTGAGATTTTGTATGCCTTTGTCACGCATGATGTCAGTAAGATCAAAATCATCAAATTACCTAATAAGTCAAAATTTGCTGCATCTTGTTCAAAGGTGTATCCTGTTGAGAGATTGCATCTTCTTGATGATAGGTACAACCCACATTCTATTCTTTTTCCTAGTAATGATCCCACATCAAAATGGTTTTTTATTCATGTATTATTGATTTTCAAAGTATTAATGAAGTGTCATTTTGATCACCAATATAAAAATTGTCTATGTAGTCCTTGGCATTTAAATGTGTGTTTAGTTAAGGACTGTTAGCTAAAAATTCAAAACAAGGGATTTTTAATGCAATTAGGGTCCATTTGGCCTGGCTGAATTATTGGATTATTTACTGTTTAGTTTTTTGTTCTTATTTGAATTTTTTTTTAATTTTTTGTTTTTCATCAATTTTTTGATGATTGTTGGTTCGTCTCGACAAGAGCTTTCAGAAAAGTTATCAATCATCGGCTAAATTTGAAAAAAGTTCAGAAAAGACAAAAAATAAGCCAAAAACAGCGACCGTGTCGGCTTATTTTCGTCTTCAGTGACTTTTTTTTACTTTTTGGACATAATTTTATACTTTTTAGATTCCTTTTGTCGATACGAACTAATAATCCACGAAAAAATGACATAAAAATAACAAATACAAAAAAAATTTGAATAAAGACAAAAAAAAAAACCGGATAATCTAGCCTGGATAATTTTAGCCAAATGGAGCCTTACTCCATCAAATAATAAACTAGAGTTAAAAGTCATTTTGACACCATTCCAAAAATACCCTTACACCAAACATGTCAATTTTATTTCAAAGGCACAAATTATCTAAAATAAGCTTAAATTATCTATAAAAAAATTTGTCGTTATTCATTTTTTTTTGTATTTGTTATATTTTTATCAATTTGTTGGTTTGTCTTGATAAAATAAATTTAAAAAGTATAAAATTATATCTCAAAATTAAAAAAATATTAAATACAAAAATAAGTCAAAGTATATTCTATTTTGACTCATTTTTCGTCATTTCTAAACGGGTAAATTTCACATACCTCCCCTGAGGTTTTGACACAATCACTGACCTTCCCACGTGGTTCTAACAATATCACTGTCCCTCCCTACTTTTCAAAATAACCATTTTCCAGTCCCCTCCCGTTTCATTCCGTCCATGATCCGTTTCTAGGTGCTGATGTAAGCCTACAAAACTTTTAAAAATCTCAGTTTACCCCTCACTCGCTTTTTTTCTTATATACACATTCCAAACTATTTTTCTCTCTTCCCCCTCTCTCCCTAACATCCCATCAGATTTCCTCACATTAGGTGAGTTTTTGTGTTTAATACATATAGGATACAGTAAATAATTTTTTTATTTCGTAGGATTAAATTGTTTAATGCAGATTAAATTGTGTTTTTATTTAAATTGTATTTAAATTACTTGGTTATTTTGTTTCATTCGAAATTAAATTTTTTTTTCACATCTACTTTAATGATACCCTTTAATACCCTCTAATCTATTTTTTTGTTCATCTACAGTAAATAAACTTGAATTTTTTCCGTTCATCTACTTTAATATGCGCATTATGGTACAAGTACAATATGGTTACAATAATA
Source organism: Arctostaphylos glauca (assembly GCA_019985065.2). Lineage (NCBI taxonomy): Eukaryota > Viridiplantae > Streptophyta > Magnoliopsida > Ericales > Ericaceae > Arctostaphylos > Arctostaphylos glauca. The sequence goes on from JAHSPW020000007.1 coordinate 11,479,028, forward strand.
TGTGCATTATGGTACGCCAACTGAAATAGATAATGATGCATTATTCCAAACAATATGCACATTATGCGCATTTTGAAAACTTAATCCATGTTACCAACAACAGAAAAATAAGTGAAATTTACCCAATATATTAGCATCTATTCCCAACAACAAAAAAACTGAATCAAATTTTTTTAAAAATATAAAATATAAAAATAGTCAAAAAATATTTGTTTGTTCTGAATTATTTTTGTTTTTAGTAAATTTTTCAAGGCTTTTGATTATAAATTTTATTTTTGGATTCCTCTTATCAATATAAATCAATAATATATACACACAAAAAAATGGACAAAAAATTTTAACCAAAAAAATATGTGAATGAAGACAAAAAAATAATTGGCCAAATCTACCCTTTGTCAAACAGTTTGAACTTTAAACAGGCATGTATCTAAAATTGTGAGTACAACTTTTATTGGTTGTGTTGGATTTAATACTACTCCATAAGTTTTTTGAAGAGATAGCGTAGATAATTGAAGAGCCACTTAAAAATGTTCCAACGACCTTTTTTAATTCGGAAAATGAATTTAAAGAGTACTAATGGAAGAGCTAGTGTTCTTTGCATATTTTTTTTTTTGCGTAGATAATTATATTTAAAATGGATCTTAATTTTTGGTGATCTAAAATATAACTAGCTAGCATCCATTTTTAGAATTAAATCCCTAGTATTTTTTTTTTGTTATTTTTATCATTATTCTTGCAGGAAATAATGAAAATAAGATATTAATTTAATCAAGTTACAATGCATAACAAATTAAGTTAATTAGTAAGATAAAAAAAGTTAAGAATAACAAACCTACAGGGGGAAGTGAGAGGGAGGGAGAAGGTGTGAAATGGGGGCCGGTGGGGGGAAGTGAAGGGGAAAGGGAGGAAAAAAATTAGGTTGGTTATATAGGAGAGAGAGTGAGGGAGGGGTAATTTTGGATTTTAGAAAATTTAGGACCATAACATCGTCACATTTTAACGGTCAAACGATGATTTTTAACTGTAGGGGGTCCTGAAAAAATAGTTTGTGAAGTAACGGAGGGCAGTTATATTGTCAGAACTGCGGGGGAGGTCAGTGATTGTGTCAGAAATCTCAAGTGAGGTAAGTGAAATTTATCATTTCTAAAAATAATTTTAGTTTTTGAACATAATTTTGTATTTTTTTGAAATCTCTTATCGAGACTAACCAACAATCAACAAAAAATTGATGCAAATTTTTTTTAACTATGTGGATTGTTGAATTATTGTCTGATTATTTTTTTGTAGTTATTTGATTTTTTTGATTTTTGATTTTGCATCAATTTTTTTGTGCATATTGATTTATCTTGACAAGAGATTTTAAAAAAATATATAAAAATATTTTGGAAGACTAATTTTTTTTAAAAAAGATAAAAAAAAAAAAATCAAAACAATGTCTATTTGGACTTATTTTTCTTCTTTAGTGATTTTTTTTAATTTTTGGACATAATTTCATATTTTGTAGATTTTTTTCGTCGAGACGAACCAATAATCTAAAAAAAAATGATGCAAAAATTATAAATACAAATTTTTTTGAATACAATCAAAAAATAATTAATCTACACAAATTAGGCCAAATAGAGATAATAATTATCACAATCCAAATGGAGAAAATGAACAAAAATATAATTTTATCATGTTTAACAAGTAAAGTTCTAACATATAAACCAACATATAACATTTTCCGTTCTTCTTTGCTTTTCTTTCCTTTTCTATTTACCTCTCTTTCTGCTTACTCAAAAATCGACCGGCAAGGTAACGAGATGGAGGATGGTGGCAGAGCTGGTGGTCTGTGTCAGTTATGGATCTCGACATTTGGGTTTATTCTGAGCGTTTTATGGGGGGTTGAATAGGCAGTTCTTTGGTGGTTGCTGTTCTTAACTCTCGACGGTATGGTTCCCCGGTATCCTTAGTCTCTCTTCACTCCCATCTTTTATTTTGGCCCCCAATACTTGCTCTTCCAAGTTCCTTTGCTACTACTCCGCCTCATTTTCATCTCGATCTATCTCTTATCAGTGGTTATAGGTTGGTTTTCTGTTGGCATTACTAATTTTCGGCCCAACGGTGCGGTAGTATTTTGGTGGTGGTGATCTTTCGTCGTGATCTCCCACCGTAGCCGTTGCTGAGCGGCTTGGTTCTCGCCTAATGGCTTGGGTGAGCATTCGAAGTGGCTATTTGGCTTCCAAAAAATTGGCGGTCGACGGTAGTTTACCAATGCAGGGAAAAATTTAGTTTAGGTTTAGAGTTTTCTTGGATAGACTTAGTCCACTAAGCAAAACTTTGCCCTTGATGTATTTGGATTTTTTGGCCTACATGAGTGTGCTTTTCTGGTTTGATTGGGGCATTTTAGACTCATAGGTGATTAGGGCAAAACACTCGGTTATATTTTTCAACCTTTAGTTGGAACCTCTGTAACACCCATGTAAACTACTAACCTAATAATTTATTGGAGTCCAACCACGTAACCCAAATATTTAAACCCAAATTATTAGCAGTAATTTATATGACTCTGTTAAAATTAAGGATTTGATTTGATATGGTCAATATCCTTGATTAAGTATTCGCCTTTATTTTCTACTTTAACTGTAGGATATTTTCTTGTATCGTTGATTCTTTCCTTGTAAATGTTTGTACTATATTATTGTAAGACTACAATGAATGAAATCATCAGAAATTTATTCCACAATTGTATTTATTTGACATGGTATCAGAGCCTTCTTCAATATCCTCTTCTTTACCCTAGGAATTGAAGTCTGGTGTTGTATTCACAATTGTTCTTTCTGTTCATACCATTCCGCTGCGAAATTTTTTTTTTAGTGTTTTTACCACTATGACTGAAGAAAGTGGTAGTTCTCTAAAGAAAAATGAACCAACTAGTATCCCTGGGTTCCATATCCAGGAAACTTCTTCCCGAATCACTCCGGAACCGCTTGATGGTACCAATTATGTGTCTTCCAATGCTAAGGAGGAGGACCCTAATTCAAAAGGGAATCTAGCCACAACTCTTGGATTTACTGCTAAGACTGGTATGTTTTTTATTGGAAATAGTGATTGGATAATTGACTCTGGCGCAACAGATCATATGACTTGTGATCGTTATAGATTTAGTCACTTATCCCCCAAATGTTTCAAAACCACCATTACCAATGCCAATGGTGTATCATCTCCAGTTATTGGAGTTGGTACAGTTTCGTTATCTCCCACATTAGCTATCAAAGATGTCTTATTTGTGCCATCATTAAATTGTAATCTTCTCTCCATAAATCAATTAACCAAATCTCATAATTGTGTTGCTCTATTTTTTCCTACTCACTGTGTCTTTCAGAACATCCATACTCAGGAGAAGATTGGCAGTGGTAGACAAGTTGGAGGATTGTACTATCTGGAGGATGGGTTCCAACATCTCAACAAAAATGGGCAAGCTCATGTGGTGACTGAAGATTTGGTGAATAAGAAAAAGGAGGAAATTTGGTTGTGGCATAAGTCGGAGATTATTTCCTTCACTATTTAGTGGATGTAATCTTTCAGATTTTATTTGCAAAACTTGTGTGATGGCGAAAAGCCACCGTACTACTTTCCATTTGAGTAATAGCAAAACAAATCTACCTTTTTCATTAGTTCATTCGGATGTTTGGGGACCGGCACCAATTTCTACTCTTAATGGGATGAGGTGGTTTGTAACTTTTGTGGATGATTGCACTCGAATGACTTGGCTTTATCAATTTAAGCGCAAGAGTGAGGTTTGCTCAATTTTTCGCATATTCCATCAAATGGTGACTACTCAGTTTGGCATTCCAATAAAAGTCCTTCGTTCTGATAATGGCAAAGAATACATAAAGCAAGAATTGTTGGATTTCATGCACTCAGTAGGGATTATCCACCAAACAACTTGTACAGATTCCCCTCAACAAAATGGTGTTGCAGAGCGAAAAACTGGACATTTATTGGGAGTTACTCGATCTCTATTGATTGGGGGTCATGTTCCCTCTTACTTGTGGGGTGAAGCTCTGAATTCAGCGGTCTACTTAATAAACCGTACGCCATTCTAGCGTTCTCAATTTTAGAAGGCCATTGGATGCTCTCTCTGATCACTACACTCTTCTACCAGTAGTGCTTTTGGCCCCTCGAATTTTTGGGTGTGTGGTCTATGTACATTTACATCCGCGTCAACGGAATAAGCTTGAGTCTCGGGCTTTAAAGTGTATTTTTGTGGGATATGTGGTCAATCAAAAGGGGTACAAGTGTTATGATCCATCTTCTCGGAGGCTTTATGTTTCCATGGATGTTACCTTTCATGAGAAAGAACTGTTTTATAGGCCAGTGACTACAGATTTTTCACTTCAGGGGGAGAATCAGGAAGAAGTGATAAATCATGAAGAAGTTGAGGCTTTTTTCCTAGAAATTCAGAAAATATTTTTCTGTCTGGAGATTCTACAGACAAGGGTAAATTTTCAGATGAAATGGAAGAGTTACCAATTACTGAACCAACGACTTCAAACATCGAAGATAATCCTCTCCATGATAGTACAATGTCTCTTGATAATCCAACACAACCACTGGGTCAATCTTCTCCTGAGATTCTTTTAGAGGTATCCACTATTCCTAATCCTATTTTCAATGATGGTACTATTTTTGAATCTCAAGTGTCTCAATATCGTCTTCCAGCTCGTTCTAATCGTGGTATACCACCCATTCAATATGAGCCTGATCTTAAATGCAAAGCTAAATATCCCATTAGTAATCATGTGTCTTTCCAAAAACTATCCAAGTCATATGCGTCCTTTGTGCTACAGTTATCGTCTGTTCCTATTCCTAGTAAAATGCAGGAAGCTTTAGCAGATGATAAATGGATCCAAGCCATGGCAGAAGAAATGGCAGCACTTGAAAAGAATCTTACTTGGGAGCTTGTGCGTCTACCAAAGGGAAAGAAAACCGTGGTATGTAGATGGGTGTTTACGGTCAAGCATAAGGCGAATGGGACAATTGAAAGGTATAAAGCTCGGTTGGTTGCAAAAGGATATACGCAGTCTTATGGGATTGACTATCAAGAAACTTTTGCACCTGTTGCCAAACTTAATACAGTTAGAGTGCTCCTGTCTTTGGCGGCTAACCGGGACTGGCCACTTCTTCAATTTGATGTAAAAAATACTTTCTTGCATGGAGATCTTACAGAAGAAGTGTATATGGATCCCCCTCCGGGTATAGAGAAATACTCCAATATTCTAACGGTGTGCAAACTCAAGAAAGCTTTATATGGGTTAAAGCAATCTCCAAGAGCTTGGTTCGACAGATTCACCAAGTCTATGAAGAACTTTGGATATAAACAAAGCAACTCAGATCACACTTTGTTTTTGAAGCACCAAAATGGTAGAATTACTGCTTTGATTATCTATGTTGATGATATGGTGGTGACAGGTGATGATCAAGATGAAATTGAGAGCCTACAGCAATACTTAGCTTTGGAGTTTGAAATGAAACAACTTGGAGACTTGAAGTACTTTCGTGGGATTGAGGTAGCATGCTCAAAGAATGGTATTTTCTTATCTCAACGAAGATACATTCTTGATTTGTTAACTGAAACAGGTATGCTTGGATGTAAGCTTGCAAATACTCCTATTGAACAAAATCATAAGTTGTTTCGCTATTTAGATGCAACTTCTACTGATAAGGCAAGGTACCAGAGACTTGTTAGAAAATTGATTTATTTGTCCCACACAAGGCCAGATATTGCTTATTCAGTGGGTGTAGTGAGCCAGTTTATGCATGATCCTCGTAAATCTCACATGGATGCCGTGGAACGTATTTTAAGATATTTAAAGTCTGCTCCAGGTAAAGGATTATTGTTCACCAAGAATAATCACTTGAAGGTAGAAGGTTACACTGATGCAGATTGGGCTGGTTCAACTAATGACAGAAGATCTACATTAGGATATTTTACTTTTGTAGGGGGAAATCTTGTGACTTGGAGGAGTAAAAAGCAGCCAGTAGTGGCAAGATCAAGTGCAAAAGCTGAGTATAGAGGGATGGCTTTTGGAGTTTGTGAGTTACTATGGTTGAGGAACTTGCTTAGGGAATTGGGTGTTGACTATCAGGACGCAATGAAGTTGTATTGTGACAACACTTCAGCTATAGAAATTGCTCATAATCCAGTTCAACACGGTAGGACGAAGCATGTAGAAGTTGATAGGCACTTCATCAAAGAAAAACTTGAAGCTGGGATCATTATTTTTCCATTCGTGAAGTCTGAAGATCAACTAGCCGATATTCTTACTAAAGCTGTAGCCAGCAATGTTTTTGATGTCTCTTTCGACAAGTTAGGCATATGCGATATCCATGCTCCAACTTGAGGGGGAGTGTTAAAATTAAGGATTTGATTTGATATGGTCAATATCCTTGATTAAGTATTCGCCTTTATTTTCTACTTTAACTGTAGGATATTTCCTTGTATCGTTGATTCTTTCCTTGTAAATGTTTGTACTATATTATTGTAAGACTACAATGAATGAAATCATCAGAAATTTATTCCACAATTGTGTTTATTTGACAGACTCATTATATATTCAGAATCAACCATGTAAACTTTCGATGTGAGACGAGATATCACAATCTTTTCACCTTTAAGACCTTGTCCTCTCAAGGGATTATACATTAGAGTCACCACGGCTTAGTCTCGGGTCTGTTCTCTAGTGACCAAATAAAATTTCGACCCCACACTCGATTGTGTATACAAATTGCTCTGATACTATTTGTAACGTCCCATATATACCATTGGCCCAATAACTTATTGGAGCCTAACCACGGGGTCCAAAATGTTTACATCCAAGTTATTAGTAGTAATTTACATGACTCATTATATATCAGAATCACTCATGTAAACTTTCGATGTGGAACGAGATATCACAACCTCTTTCTCCGTTCTTACCAATTTCTTACTTTTGCTGATAAAAAAATACTATATATAATGCAATTAAATTTCCAACAGATAGCCGAATCCCACCATGTATAAACAGAAGATGTCGGTTGGCAATTCTTCACTCTTTCTCTACTCTTTGCATTCGACTTTCTATAGAAAAAAAAAAAAAATCTAGGATTTATTGTTGATTAAAACTCATTATGAAGGGTAGTTGCTTGATTTATGTTGGAAGTACACTTCGAGACCTTAGATTCGGATTTGGTTTTACAAACATGTTTTCTGTTTTTATCATAAAACGAGGACTTTACTCCTCAATTTGGGTTGAATGATATCACAGGTGTTTGTTTTGGAATTTTGAGTTTTCAGCAATTTGGTTTTGCACAATCAGGGTTTTTTTATTTATTTATAAATTTTGGCAATTTTTGTTTTTGAGGTTGGCTCGAAATATCGTCCAAAAAGTTAAAAATCTCAAATCGAATTAAAATTGACTGCAACTGTTTGAAACCGGACAGGTGCAATTAGTACGGTTTTATTTTATAGATTCTCTAAATCAAAAAGCCAATCCGATCCCATAAATTTTATAAATCGGATCGAACCGAACCGGTTACAGACCCTATTGCCAACTATGAGTATAAGAGCATCTAGATCAGCCTCTCTTGAGTTCCTTCTTCTTTATTTTGAAAAGTAATTCTTTTAAATACGTTTCATGTCAGTTTCTTTTAATGTCTTCTCTATTTTATAAATGTTATAGTAATTTCTTATATTTGAGGAGTCATTATATCTTTTTTATTTACTAAATGTAAAATTTTTATGCACTATATTTAGAGAGTTCGACACACGAGACATTAGAAAATGTGTAGGAAAATGAAAATGCCTACTTAACTTGGTAAAAAAAATAGAGAAAGTAGGGGTGAAATCGGTTCGGTTCGGTCGGTTTTTCCGGTCACAACGGACCGAACTGATTGGTTCGGGGAGGATCCTGGTGAAACCGACCCCGACCGAAAAAATAATAAACCAAAGTCGGTTCGGGGCTTTTCGGTCCGGCGGTTTTTTTGGTATTTTCGGATTTTTTGGGTTGGGCTTGAATTTGGGCCTATAATAATTTTGTCCCATAAAAAATCAGTAAAAATAAAATTTTCGTCTATAAAAATACAGTGTAACCCCTTAGACTTTTAAGGTTAGAACGGTTTGGTCCACAACAATATTAGCTTTCGGTTCGGTTAATACCGGTCTATTCGGTTCGGTTCGGTCTTCTACTTGGTTTCGGTTCGATTCGGTTCGGTCTGGCCGGAATATGAGATAACCAACCCCGAATCGAAAACCGAATATTTTTTACGAGCAGAATTGAAACCGACCAAATGAAGTACTGAATCGACCGAGGACCGAAAATTTCAGTCGATTTTTTTCGATTTTTTCGGTTCGTCGATTTTTTGTTCCACTCCCGAGAGAAAGTGATCTTAAACGGAAACAAATTCCTCAAATCCTTTCCACGCGAAACCCGTTTTATTCTGTGAACAAATTTCATTCATTTTTAACAATTTCCAACGACCCATAAACCCAAACCTCTCTCAAATGCTGGGAACTGACATTGGTCTCTCATGTCGGGATTCTATCACCTCGCAAGCTTCGTTTCCCCCTTCTCCCACAAACCCTTTGCTCTTCCTATTCCCTCAAGCAAAACAGATCACAGTTTTCTCCATCTCTGCCATCACACCCACCGGCACCCCTCAATTTCTGCTTCTTCAATCAAGAAACCCAGGTTCTTCAATCAAGAAACCCCGCAATTTCTGAGTTGTTTATATACGTGTACTCTTATATAGCGTACATATGTTCGAAGTTTTAGTATTGTTATTTTAGGCCCCAGTTGATTGATAATATTATCTTTTAGGGGATTGTCCCGTAAGATTTCTTGTCAAACCGGAATAATACTGAATCGATATATTTTAACATATTCCATATTAGCATTCGTACGCTCCTTTGCTCCGGCCAATCAAACATGCCCTTGACATAATTAGGAATTTTGTGGATGTGTATATGTCTAAACATTTGGTACGTGTATAAAGCTTGATTGTAAAATTGCATTTTGCAAACATAGGGCCAGTAGGAAGGGAAGGAGCAATGCAGATCTCTGCCATGATATCCGGGAATTCGTATCTGCAGCTGGGCTTCCGGAAGGGCATCTTCCCTCTTTGAAAGAGCTTTCCCAGCATGGAAGGTTTTTGGAATTTTTTGTGTTGCCTGATTCTAATTGTTTTCATTCTTCTTTTTTTTGTGGATAAAGTTGTACTTAGTGAAGATGGTTTAATTTTTGTGTGCAGATTAAATATGTGAATTAACTTAAGACATTGTAGGAGATGTGAGGATCAATTTTAGAAAAACATGGATGATGAGGTTTCATTGATAATGTTTGTGGATTTGAGTTGCATATATCGGGTTGAGTTGTATTTCGGCTTAATTTACGAATTCAACTAGAATGAAAATCCAAGAACCACGGACACGGACACGTTTATGGAAACGAGACATGCTAAATCTAAATAAATTAGGGAACGGACATGGCAGCAAATATGTATATATATTCGGACAGATATTTAGCTATTATTCATATGAGCATTCTATCCAGAACAATCAAAACTATTAGTATCTTTACAATTCTTATTGCTTCGTGTTTATATATCACAAGTTAAACGAATGATTTATTTGGTTATAATTCATTTATTCGTACTTTTTTTCGTGTATGGTTCAAATATCGTACCCCCATAATAAGCTTTCAGTATTATAAATTGATCCCCGTCATGTTTCCTTCTGTGCCCAAGTAGAGGGACATGTTCGCCAATGTGTCCCTTGCTTAAAAATAAATAAATTTGTTGGACAATCTGCATGGTGTGTCTCTTAAGTGTCTTTGAGTGTTCCCGGCGTGGTCCGAGTCCTTGATTGTTTGACACGGATACAACAAGAAGTTGGGAGTGTTGATGCTTAATAGATGGAAATTGTTTCCTTTAATGTAGACTGTAGAGTAGGTCTTAATGAAAGTCTAAAAGCATTTTGGTAAATATAAATATTTGGGGCATACTTTGAAACTTTAATAACTATGTATTGAATACAGTTTTAAACATGAACTGCCAATGATAATGACTTGGAGTTTGATAAAATTTTGTCTCAATTACTTGCGAGGTCGGCTACATGGTATTGTTTCATTTAATTCCATCAAACAAAAGTAATGTTCTTCTTCAAGTGTTTGGCATTATTGCACTTACTTAGGACCCAAATGTGTGTTCTCCTTGGCCTTCTACATCTGTGGCACCCTCAAATGGCACAAATCACTTGTTATAGGTGTATCACACTCTCCCATTCGGTATTCTCATTGAGTCAGCGAGCTTCTATTCTTTTAGTAGCCTCACTGTGGACCAGATCACTTGTCCTTTTAGGCTTGTCACAACCACCCAAAGACCTATTATTGTCTCTCTCCAAAATGGATAAAACCACTCCCCCACCTACGTTCATTATGGCTTCCCAAACAAGTATGCCCCATTTATCTTGAATTCCTCCCACTTGTAATTTCTTCCCAGTGCGTTCATTTTCTTATGTACATTTGGTGTCACTCCTTTCCATTCCATTTCAACATTTTCGTTTGAGCTATATCTTTCTTATATGTTTCTTAGTGACACCCTATTTCATATATTGCAGAGGTCTTTTATCAGCTTTATAGATTCGCCCTTTCTTGAGGTGTAATATGGTGATGCACTTTTTGTTTTATGTGGTTGACTTTTTGAAATTGTTGTCTCATTTCTTATTTTCCATTCTCCACCTCCCATTGTTTCACTTAACCATTCATCTCGTGTTAGGGTAATCAGAGAAACTTTGAATATCACTTTTGACCTTAGTTGCAAGAACCTCCTATTGGGGTGGCGATCTTAGAATCTTGCTCTTATGCTCCCGAGCCTGACTCTTCTGGGAACTTCAATCCCGTCAACAAAGAAGCCCACTCCAAACTAGGACAGAACCTCCTAAAGCATATAAATTCCAGCAGAAACAAATATAAAACATATCAAGCAAGAGAAAATATAATTAATGATAAGATATTAGAAAAATATTAACTCAATTTTGCTCAACTGTTTAGATTTACTTATATTCGGTCAAAAAATATTTGCAATTGATATTAACTATAATATTTACTGGTGTACTGGGCGAATTGTCTGAGCGACCCGATTGCCCGACCATTAACTTGTCAGGTCGAAGCTTTGGTCAGCTAAGACGACATTGGGCATGAAGATTGCCTAAAGTGGAAAGTGGGTTGGGTCAGTAGCATGGGCTGTCGCCATGCCGAGCAACTGACCGGCCGTTCGGACAGATAGCCGTGTTCTAGCTAGGAATAAAATGGAGTCCGAAAAGGAAAGTGCAAGGATATGGCAAGGTTCCTGTTTAGGAAACCCTTGCACTTTGAGGAAACAAGCCGAATTGGTAATAAGCGAATTGGGAAAGGATCTAGAATGGAATCCACAACAAGCAGGGAAGGAATCCCAAGTTATTCGATTACCAAATAGAGGACAAGATGGCACATAAATATGGGATTACAGGGAAAAATAGGTACACAATCAATTACAAGTATAATAACTGTTGTGCTTTCATCCCACGTGTTCTAACTTAAGCATCGGAGTTGCCTTCCAGTTGGCAATAGCTGGGTGGCACTAACTTGTTGTTCCCTGCGCAGGCTACATGCATTATTCAGATTTCGGAGATGAATAAGAGCAGACTAGTGGATCTTCGCGACCCCACAACTGGTATATGTATTTATATTTTATATGTTATTCCTAAAACGAGTAGGTGCTATGGTCCTCTGTTCCCTTGCCTTCGCACTCGCCCCCGCTCTTGCTTCCACGTTGTGCAAGTAAGCTTCAGACACAAGAATTGAAAGAGCCTAATCATCATTTGACATGAATGGTCAGTCAGAGTCTCTAACACAGTTCAAAATTTGTGTCATTCAAAAAGAAAGGGGTGGTCCACTTTCCAATGCGATTTAACCACTTCAATCAAACCAAGGATGTGAAGCTAACATTGGCACAAGTCAAATCTTGGCATTGACTGTACAAATTATAAAAGATTTCAACCAATTTAGGATTTAAAGGGGGATCCTCCGAAATATGTACCCAACTAGCCTATAAGTGCAGTATAATTTGCAAAGAAAACAAACCTCGTCTTTGAAAGAAAACCAAAACTCTGGCCATAAGGCTTCTTAGGTTCTTTCTAATACAGTTTCATACAGCTTCGTGCTTTTTGCTGAAGCACAGCAAGCAGCTCGAAGAGTCTGTTATTCTCAAGTGTTCATTTCAAGATCAAGCTGGAAAGTCCATGGATCTGGACCGGGAAAGAGATTGAATTAGAAATTTATCATCAGAAATTCTATAGCATTCATGACCTCCCTTCTCCAAAAGAACAAGAAATGAATTTTCTTAGCATTTACTTAGTTAAATGTGCAGTGATTTCCTGTTGTAAAGAAGGTTCTCATGAAACATATAATTTGTCCATTTATTAATAAATTCCATGAGTTGGGTCTTTCATTTGTACTTGCTTGTCACTAATTAGAGAAATCCTTTTCTCTTTTTTTTGTTAAGGTGCTGGAGAAGAACTACTTTGTATGGTGTATTGTTAAACTTTTTACTTCAAGAAATTCTCTTATTTTTCATTTTCCTATTAACCTCTTCCCAATATTCTGTAGGCAAGACCTTGCAAATATTGTTCGACGGAGGGGATATAAACTTATCAAGGAGCTTCTTGAAACGCCAACAATGTCTGACAAAAAGGAGTCTGATACAGAGCCTGGTTCAAGTGGAAAACAGGATATAGGTGTTGAATCTGAATTCAAGTCAACAGGTCAGGTTTGTTTCTCAAAATTCCTGATACAGGTTAATAGCATTTGACTTGTAAATGTAACACTGATGGTATTGTACATCAATAGAAGGCCAGGATGAGAAGATGGAAGAAATGGATGAAGTTGTCTCCTCATCAAGTGAAGTTTCTGTCATGCAAAACCATTTAATTACTGCACACAGGACAAATAGCGATTCTGCTATTAGCTCTGATAGCAGCAGTTGCATGGCTATAGAATCTTCTACTCATTCATGCTTGCAGGAGAAGGTGGCAAAGTTCATCCAGAATGGAGAATTAGATGCAATTGAAGGTATCTACTCGAAACTTCGGATGTTGGTTTTCAGTTTCATTAGCAGCGACTAAAAATGGACGGAGCAACTATAGGATGTTTCTTTGAGTTAGTTTGTTTTCTCTCCCTTGTGTCTATCCCTCACAACAGTTATCTACTTCTCTATGTGTGCAAAAAAGGAATGGAAGCTTCGATTTAGGGTTTTTGTTGGTTGTAAAATGTCTATAGTTCACCTTAACAAAAGTAACTGTGTAAAATAATTTACTGAGAACACTTATTTTTGGTAGGACTGAGTCAAAAAAATGAAAAAGTTTCAATTGAGGGGCACATTAAACTAATGCTCTCTCTTTATTGCAATGTGGATGATGAATGACAGGGATCCTTTAGAATGAGACTTCAGACAGCAATGCCTTCGTGATTGTAATTTTGAAGTTGCAAATGCGTTTTGTACAGTCCATAGCTACATTGTTTTGTAAGTGAGAGTGAGATTCCATTTCTTCCCCTACTATGATTGCTATGTTTGTATACGGTGATCTGGAGTACTGTCCGCTCTGCCAGTTATATACAACAGGCATGCTCTAGGGTATGTGATCCATGTCATTGCCTTGATACAATCGGAAAAGTAGTAACACGTGGGAACAAGTGGGCATACTTGGAGGCTATGAGGAAAGCACTATTTTTCCCCATGCTCTTGGAAGTGAGTGGCTACTTAAGGGCCTAGAAGGAGAAAGCATTTGAAAGTTTGATGAAAACTGAAAACAGATCGAACAATTTTTTCCTGTTAATTTAGACTTGGAAGCTATGAAGCACTGGTACTGGTACAGTACAGTATGGGTACGGATACGGATACGGCAAAATTCCAAAAAGGTAGGGCACGAGTACGGCTGGGTACGTTAATGTTATTTTATTTTATTTTTATTATTTTACTATGTTTCATTGTATAAAATAAAACATAAATCCATTTTACCAACATAAAACTTTTGGTGCTCGCCGTTGTGAATTTGAGTCCTAATTAGATCGTCAATCAATCTGTGTATCTATTATCTACCATGTATTAGATATATATATCATAAGATAAAACACTTTTGGTCCTTTAAAATTTGTAATAAAACTTTAACATTTTGATTCAGTACCCCTATAGTTATAAATAATTTACAAAATGACCAACGTACCATTTTCGTACCCATTTACATACCGATTACCGTACCACTCGCGTACCCAAAATAAGCAAACTTATTGGTACGAGTATGAAGTACCCGGTACAATTTTTGCCGTACCGGAGTCGTACCCGTACCCGTACCGTACCAGTACCCCGTACTTGTACGGTGCTATTTTTGGAGTACCTGGTGCTTCATAGCTTGGAAGGCAATGAGATATGATCTATATTGTAATAACATGATATATGATCTACATGACAAATTGCGGTAGAAGTTTTAATTGTTCCAAGTCCTGATTTAAAGGGATATTTTGGATTGTGGAACCAATGGAAATAAGAGCTTACTTCGTTTTTGTACAACTGATTCAAAATTCTTTTGACTCCAACAGAAATGATGATTAGAGAAAATAGTAGAGATACCAATCATATGATTAGATGCGTCAGAATCAATAACCCAAGGAGTAGAAGAAATAGAAGATGCAACACAGGCAACAAAAGGACATGTTTGACCGAGCGTATAGTGGAGGAAGCACCCCCAGAAGGTGTCAGAAGTGACACAAGACGGTACTCCTTTGCAGATATAGTCACCACGGTATCACTAGAATGAATAACCTATCCAGTATCCTCTGAAGTAGTGGTCTGATGAGCCTAAGAAAAACCATGAACAACATAAGAATACTTCGCGGTATGATTGGTCCCTCCACAACTAATGCACAATCTGGAGTCACGATGCCTACTACGACCACCTCCTTTAGACTGACGCCCTTCACGACTAAGGTTACGACCTCCACGACCACCAAATCCATAATCATGACCACGTTCTCCGCCACAATTTGAAAAAGAACCGACTCATTAGATACAACAGAAGCCAAAGTAGTGCGATGAGGGGAAGCCAAGATAGCAGAGCTAGTGGTAGAAACAGAAGACTGACGGAGCCGAGTGACTACCTCACTGAAGGTAAATTCCGAGCCCTCAGTAATTGAGAGTGAATGGGATCATCAGTCGAGGGTAGCCCAGATAAGAATCGAGCTCATGCATGGACTCACGTTGATGCTGCATAATTTGGAATATCTGCACAAATAGGCTGGCAAATATTGAGCTCTTCACAAATACCGTGGAACTTGGCATAGTAATCATCTAAAGACAAGTCGTGAAGGCAAGAGAAAAATAAGCCTGATTGAGATTATATACCCGCTCACAAATTATTAACACCAGAATACAACTCCAGAGCTTGACGCCACACAAGTTTCTTAGTAGATAAGAAAACCAAGGTAGCATTGATCTGAGGCTCCATAATATTCCATAACCGAGTACGAATCTGAGCATATTCCGCCTTCCAATCAGCATACTTAGTACTTAGATTCATGAGGAGGATCACCAGTCGAGTATTTGTATTGCTTCTTACCATTCAATCAGGTAGAAGTATGGACATCATATTAGGAAACAAAGTGTTGGATAAACCATTGGAACTCGAAGTCATGATGAATAAGTTATAGAATAATAAGGAGCAGTATCTCAACAATTAGTCTGAGACACGAACCACCAATAACAACCAGCGAACAACCACCTGTCAATGGATGATGTTGAAGGACATTCTCAAGTATAAACTAGAGGTATAACACAGATAAAAAAAGAAAAAACCTAACAGAGTACCATTTTTTTTAAAAGAATAATGAACCACAAACTAGATGATACCCATAGCCATATAACTAGAAATAAAAAATACCAAGAGAGGCTATCTCACTTCCATTAGCTTCAGAATCCAACACAATATGCAAACATCAACAGATGAGACAATGGTGACTAGATTTGCAGGACCAAAGGCAAGAAGGAACATCAACAAATCAGACGACGATGGACAAACATCAACGGATCAGACGACGGCGACTCAATCTGCGGCGCTAGGTGAAGGCGATGAGATTGACGGCAGTGGGAGACAGAGCTAAGATTTGGTCTGGAGGTGATTAGTTTTAGGTTTAACCAGAAAGCTTTGGTACCATATTATTAGAGTGAAAAAGATATTTAGGGTTTCTAACTTCCTTACCCTAACACACATACATATATAGAGAATGAGTACAAGGTAAAAGACGCACGTACCATACTACTGAACACACATTACAATAACTCTTAACAAATATGTGATGCAGGACGGTTTTAGGACACTCAAGTACTACCGCCTACAATAGGAATCGCGGTGGTTTTTGGTGGGAAGTTAGAATGGTACTTTGGAGAACGTGCGCAAAGAAGAAGAGAGGAAAGAATGAGAGAGAGAAAGAGGTGCTTCACCCTCGCAAGGGTTAGGCGGTTTCTGCAAGGAAGGACCGCAGCCCAAACCCCAATCACAATGGCCTTAGCCTTGTAAACTCAATGCATTAATCAACTCCATTCCAAAATGAAAGATTACATTCATATTTATAGGCTAAACAATGGCCTTTTGAATCACTAGAAGTCTAAGTGAGATGAATCCTAATTAAATGCTTGTGAATGAACCTAACTAAATGCATGCAATTAATAAGATATGTGAATGATTCTAGATATTAATGCATACATCGAACCCGCTAACAAATAGATGCAATGTGTTTAATATATCTAGATGAATATTAATGATGCCCCTTGAATATTAATGATGACCCTTGACATTCCAACTACCATGGATGACCCTTGACCTTCCAACTACCATTGGCACTTGTTTTTGGACCAAAAAGGCTTCTCGATGCTTGTGCTGCTCATGGCCTTTGGTTTAGGCTTCCAAAGCCTATGAGACTTATCCAGCCATTCCATGGCCATGTCATCAATATGATCCGCAATATTATCGGATTCATGTTATATGGATCTGATGCGTTCTTTTACGGGTCAGCTGTAGCTACCTAACACACAATACTCCTCCTTTATTCAGGCTTAGGACTGGCTGCGCAGAACATAAGACTGTAGCATGACACATGCAGAGTTCTATCCCAATGTCCAAGTGTCAAAATTTTTTTGGAACTTCCCAATCTTTCAGTCCTACTAAGGTCACTACTCACTACAATGTTTAACATACAGGCAACCTCACAAACCCACTCCCACATATATATTTCTTTATTTTTGTGGGCAATATAGTCATGTATGTCTTGGTAACTCACAAGTCACAATTAATGTGGACAATGTAGTGGCAAAACAGCTGTTTGGTAACCACTTTGATTTGCTTAAAGACATTTAGACAAATCAACTTCACACTTATTCTGGATAATGTAGTTTCAAAGTTTTGAACAATGTGGCGTCCAAAGTTTTGATTTCTTTGTTGTTTATCACTGTCAAAATGTGAAGCTGAGTATATGTGGTGACTTTTGTCCAGAGGATGGCTTTGGAATTCTCCATGAGATAGGTCCGGATGGTGGGAACGAACTTGCCGAGTTAGAGAATAAAAGAAAGGAATCCAGTACTCTTGGTGAAGAGTCCTCTGAATTGGTGCTTCACAGAAGCGATACTTCTAAGATAATGAATGGAAGTATCTCATCATGCAAACAAGTTTTAGTTCCTGCGTCAGGAAACAACACACCAAGGTACACACTTTTACAGTTGTTCGTATTTCCAAATTGCAGCCTTGATTTTATTTCATGGTCCTATAATGCTGTTCCAGATGTTTGAAAATTGACAGTGAATGTCCCAATGGCGTTTACTTGCGGTCAAGATGGGGGCCGCTTCCAATTTATGAACAGTCATATTCTCCAAACATCCACGGACTTGCAAATTAACTTTTGGCATAACAAAACAATTGTTTGTTTATTTGATGGAATGTCAATTTATAGATGTGTATAGAAGTTCTGGTTGTTAACCAAGGAGACGTTGAGAAAGAAGATTTGTTATTTCTATTTTTTTTTTTGGGATTCACAAATTTTCTTGTTTCTGCCACTGTGTCTTCTTGTTTCTTGTTCTTGGGATTCCCATACAGTGGTTCTGAGAAAGAGAAAGATGCAGTTTTTTCGATGTCAAATTCAAATTTATTTTACTCCCTCTGAGCTTTGGCCTTGTTGATGTTTTCCTTCATTTAGTTGAAAAAATATTTTTCCATTTCTGTTATTATCTGTAGGGATTACAGTTTATCAAGTGGAGGTATTCTGAGTGCTAATTGTGATGAGGAATTGGATGATGAGGTCAGACCGGCATACTGTACCTTAAGTTTTAAGTAGTGCCAATGTTTTCATCAGTTGTTTCTTTGACGTGTAAATCTCTTGCCTTTGTATGACAGTCTAGAAAAAGGGAGAACCAAATTGAAGTTAATCGTCTCAAGTTCATGCTGGTAATGATCTTAGTAGCCTACATACCTTGAACTGCTTGTAACAAAGGGATAGCCAAGAGATGTTATTTTGGGTTCATTTACCCTCTCATTTACCCAAGATCTCCCCATACGAACACGGGTTGGGCTGTCAGGGTTGTGTCCAAAACTTATAATACCATAGAATATGGTCTAATATAACTTTGATATTGTTTTTTTATGTGCTTAGCATCAGAAGGAGCTGGAATTGTCTCGGTTGAAAGAACAGATTGAAAATGAAAAGGTAATCCAGGCGTTTTATATTTTATATCCCTCGTGTAATTTCTGTGCAATTTCGCTGATGTCAGATTAGTTTTCATAACAAAAATGGATTTTAGCAATTTCACTTCTCATGCTAGCTATGGGTTCTTTTTCAGCATGCTTTGATGATAAATAATTGACTATTGAAATGGCATTGGAGAAACCATTGGCTATGTGATAGATTTGTTTTGGATTTATGTATTTAAAATAAACAGATATAAATTTAGGTATTTAGACTAGATTGCAACTATTATGGATGGATTTGAGAGCCTTGTAGGAGTTTGAAGTAAAAAGGTGCAAATGGTTGTTCCAAGTCATTCCAAATTTATCTCAAGAAAGATTCTAGTTGCTTTATGTAATATGGAAAAAGTGTTTAAGGTTCTTAATTACACCATTTCATGTATTATTTATATATGTAGAGAGAGTGAGTACAAAAGACTAAGCCACCTTACACCTCACACCATAATAATAAACATATTTATATCACACTCCCCCACAACCTAGAGAATAAGTATCACAAAGTCTCAGCTTATTACACAATAGTTCAATTATGATTTGAATAAAGGTTTAGTAAAAATATCAGATAGCTAAGCTCTGTAGACACAAAGAGGGTAGCCAACACACCATCTTGGACATTTTCTCGAACAATATGACAATCGATCTCAATATGTTTCGTTCCCTCATGAAATCCGGGATTCGAAGAATATGAATAGCTGTCTAATTATCACAATACATACGTATGGGAAACTGCACACCAACTATAACTCCTCGAGTAAAGACCGCATCAAAACAATCTTGCATGTAATGTGAGTCATGGCTCTATAGTTAGCATTTGCATTAGACCTCACAATGGCTGTTTGTTTCTTGTTCTTTCAGGTAACAAAATTGCTTGATAAAAGTACGATAGCCGGTTGTTGATTGTCTATCCAGTGGTGGTCCTGCCCAACGAACATCAGTAAATACCTCAACACGTAGATGACCATTAGATCGATAAAATAAACCGCGTCCAAGATGGGCCTTAAGATACTTAATATTACTAAGAGTTGCTTCCCAATGTGTAAGACGAGTAACTGACATAAACTGACTCACTATACTAACATCAAAGGATGTACCGAGATGCGTAATGGTGAGGTATTTCAACTTGCCAACCAAGCGATGATAGTGGTCTGAATGAGAAAGAAGCTCCCCCCGATCAACGCAAAGGTTGACATTTGGATCCGTAGGTGTCTCCATAGGCTGCGATCCTAATAATCGTGTCTCCTCTAGAGCATCCAATACAGAGTTCTTTTGTGATATATCGATCCCATCCTTGGATCTTGCCACTTAAATACCCAAGAAATACTGTAACTTGCCCAAGTCTTTGCTATGAAACTGACAAAGTGATCAGAATGAGAGCGATGCATATCAAACTGTAAAATAACAACATTAAATTTGTAAACCAGACTCGAGGGGATTGTTTCAAACCATAAAGAGTTTTGCAGAGTCGACGCACAAGAGAACCCTCCCCCTGAGTAACAAAGCTGATAGGTTGCTCCATATACACCTCATTGGATAGATTACCATGTAAGAAAACGTTTTTTGACATTCAACAGAGACAAATGGCCAACCAAGAGTAGCAGCAAGAGAAATAAGGATCTAGACAGTACCAATCTTGGCCATAGGACAGAGTCTTGGTGTTGTGAGCACCATGTGTCTGGGTATAGCCTTTGGCTACAATGAGAGCCTTATACTGCTCAATTGAGCCATCAGATGATATTTGACAGTAAAGACCCAACGACAACCAAAAGTAGATTTTCCCTGTAAAAGTGGAACGAATTCCCAAGTGCCATTATCATGGAGAGCAAACATTTCAACCTCAAGTATAGACATGGCTTCCTGGACAATTTTAGGAATGGAGATAGAAGAAACAAAAGCAGCAAAAGCATGAAGAAAGGTAGGCAAATAATCATAGGAAACATAATGAGAAAGCGAATGGGAGGTGGAAGTGCGGGTACCTTTATGAAGAGAAATGGAAAGGTTAGGCGATGGTGATGGAGAAGAACCTTCCTGATTGCAAAACGGAAGAGGTGAGGTGGTAGGGGCCTAGGAGGAGGAGGTGGACTGGATTGTTGGCTGACGAATATACACCTACAAGGGTTTTGATAGGAGGGTTAACTATAGGAAATATACTCTGAGAGATATCAATATTATATGTGGTGCATGAAAATAAAGGTAAAAACTCATTAAATGTAACATCCGCAAATTTAAAATAACGACGAAAGGAAAGAGAGTAACACTTATAGCATTTTTGAGTACGAGAATAGCCGAGAAAGACATGGGGAATAGGCCGAGGATAAAGTTTATCCCGCCCAGGATCTAGAGCATGTTCATAACAGGTGCACCCAAAAACTTGAAGTGTTAAGGAGTGTAAAGGGCGGTCAGAGAATAAGATTGTATGAGCTATTTGACCCCCGAAGACATTGGAAGGCAAACGATTAGTCAAATGGCAAGCCGTAAGAATAACATCATTGTAGTAAGACCTAGGAACATGCATTTTGAATAACAGTGCATGCATAACCTCTAGTAAATGATGGATCTTGTGTTCGTCAATCCCATTTTGTTGTGGAATCCGAGTACAAGAGGACTAATGAAGAATATGACGGTCATTAAAAGATTGAGACAGAGTAGTATCAGAATGAAACAAACTAATACAAGTATCAAATTGAGTTTTGATTTCCATATAAAATGACTTAAAAATTGAAAACAACTCATGTCCCTTTTTCACAAGATAAAGGTATGTAACACAAGCGAAATCATCAACAAAGATAACATAATACTGAAAACCAAAAGTAGTAAGAATCCACATGGGACCCTAAATATTCGAATGAACTAATTGAAATGGATGCGATACATGACTCTCAACCTTGGGATTAAATGACAGTCTACAATGTTTACTCAACTCACAAACTTCACATGATAGGTCACCAAGATGGTTACATGAAGGAACTAGCCGTCTAAGGGTCGGTAGGTTCGGGTTACCAAAATGATAATAATGCTGATATGGTGACACCGAAGATCGGAGAGCGACAGAGCTAGGGTGTACTCATCAGCAAGATAGTACATGCCACCATATTTTGTACCGCCACCAATCTTCTTCCCGGTCTTGAGATCATAACACACAATTATGAGGAGAAAATGTGATAGAGTAATTTAAGGATTTGGTAAGTGAAAAACGAGGAACATTTAATACAAAATCCATAGTAAGAGAGGAAGTGACAGAAATGGAGCCTAAACCAGTAATTCAATAGTAGAACCGTCAGCTAGGGGAACATGAGATGGTTCACCAACAAACTGATGACCAAAAAAAATAGTAGATGTACCAATCATGTGATCAGATATGCCAAAATCAATAACTCAAGTAGTAGGAGAAGGAGAAGATGCACGATTAGCAATAGAAGAACTTGTCAAAGCAAGCATAGGAGTGGAGTTAGCCCCTACAGAGGGAGTCTAAAGTGACATGAGGTGCTGGTACTCCACTGTAGATATAGTCACCACGGTATTATCGGAGCGATTAACCTATTCAATATCATCTGAAGTAGTGGCCTGAGCCTGAGGAAAACCATTAAGATTATAACAATACTCCACTGTATTGCTCGTTCCTCAACAATTAGTGCACAATTTGGGGCCACGGCTCCTACCACGGCTACCTAATCCATACTCATGCTCATAGTCGCGGCTAGGGCCTCAGTTCGAAGAAGAACTGAATCCACCAAAGACAAAACTCAAAGTCATGATGAATACGTAATAAAATAATAATGAGCAAAATCACAACAGTCATTTCGAGACACAAGTCATCAACAACTAACCAAAAAACCACCTATCAACTGATCACCATAAACACATCGACTAAGAAACTAAAACCCAATGAGGAAATTGACTAACTGATTCAACCAATCAACAAGATTCAACTAAAACCCATATGAGCATCATTCTGATAGCTACCAAAACTCATTGTGGAGAAGAACGTAGACAACTATTATACTAGAAATCAATTGGTTTTAAGTGCTTTTGCTTATACGACTGGAACACTAAAACTAAGCCAGAAGTTCAAGCAATAGCAGCTCGGGTTATTGTAGGAGCCCTAGTGTAGCGCATTACTGTAGCAACAATCAGATCCAAAATTGCCAACGATGGCACGACCGGCTGGCGGCTGCTATGGTGATATGTGTAGGGTCTTGTGCTTTGATGCCATGTAAGATGAACCCCATTACACACCTCTTCATATATATAGAGAGTGTGAGTACAAAAAGACTAAGCTACCCTCACACCTCACACCATATTGTAATAGAGTGTACCTCCCATACGTTTACTCTTCTCTCCCTATGTTTCTTATCCAAACTCCAACTAAATTCTACACTTTATATAAATTCCAAAGTCAAATTCCTTCACTGCAAGTTTGTGCATTTGAAAGCAACTGGTTGGTGTTTTCAACCTTTGGGATTAATACCCATTAAGAAAGGCAAGGTTGTATATTGTTCCCTTCAGGTATTTGTCCAACAACCTAACACAGATGCACAAGTTAGTCCAAGTGCACACATTTCTTGAAAAAGGCCAATTTCGGAGGAGTGAGAGGGAATTGCATGACTTAATAGGGCTGGTCACTGACCTGGTAAGGAACACACAGATGTCTCAGCGTTCTTGTATGCCCAAAAGTACTCATAGGAACTTTTCATATTGTCAATATCCCGGTGAAATGAAGTATGGACTTTTCTTATTTAAGCATGACCTGAGCCTCCGAGGCGCTAAGCAAACTTAGTACAAAGTTGGAGAGGTATGCAAAGACTAACATATTTGATACAAAAGAAATCTGTTGCATGTGATTCAAGGTTTGGTGATGTTTTTTTAACTTTGTGCGACTACAGTTAACTTGATATTATGAGCTCCCACTTGTGAAATTTGTGATCCTGCAAATGCTTCTACTTCTACTTTCTACCTAATTGTACTTACTATGCATTTCTGAGTTTGCACTTTGGTAGAGTACATTTTCACATTTGATAGCTTGCTCAGAAGACAAATTTATTATACTTTCATTTGGGTCCTTCCTTCAGCTCGCTTTGTCTATTTTGCAAAGTAAGGCAGAAACAGAGATCAGCAAAGCACAGAAACTTATCACAGAGAAAGATGCCGAATTGCATGCTACGGAAGAAAACCTTTCTGGATTGGAGGAGGTGCCACCTATACTCTTGTACTAGCAAATTTTTATGTTTTAGCTAACACATAAGCATCCAGCCAGACAGGGCCTGGCTTTTTGCAGATATTGACTGGATGCCTTGATTGTTATTTTCTGTGTTTTATCAATAGGCATGTCTAGTAAAAGGCTATTACCTAACTTGCTGCTGTCAATTGTGGGAGATTGTCTTGAATAGTATTAGAACGCGTTAGGAGAGGCTTTAACAATTTGAGAAGTTTACTTCAAGGGGCTACGGACCATGATCCATAAATTGGTTGTTTTGTCCTAAACAAACTCTGTATCGAATGAGATCCGAGATAATTCGCTGAAGGATATGAACAGAAGTCTAATGTATTCAGTATTATAATTTTATTTGTTCATTCCTCATTTGAGTTGATGAACTAAACTAGATAGTTATATGACTTGTCGAAATATACGAACGATATGATTTATTCTTCTCACAATGAGGAAATATATAGACTGTGTACAAGATGAATAAGGAAAGAAAATAATACGGAAAGAGGAAATTAAATCCCTAATTGATGCTACCTACCTAATTGACTAACTTGCCTAATTACAATGACTAACTTGCCTAATTACAATATATATACTACCATATACACATTATTTCCAACACTCCCCCTCAAGCTGGAGCGTATACATCGTATACTCCAAGCTTGAGACAAATAGAGTCAATGGAAGTCTTGGGAAGAGCCTTCGTGAAAATATCAGCAAGTTGAGAGCCTGAAGGAACAAAAGGCGTGCTAATCTCTTTGGATTCCACTTTTGACCGAATGAAATGACAGTCAACTTCAATGTGTTTGGTCCTTTCATGAAATACTGGATTATTAGCGATGTGGATAGCAGCCTGATTATCACAGTATAAAGGAGTGGGACCATGCACTGGAATCCCAAACTCTTGTAGAAGTGTACGCAACCAAGTCAACTCACAAGTGGTATGAGCCATTGCTCTATACTCTGCTTCTGCACTAGAACGTGCCACAACTGACTGCTTCTTACTCTTCCAAGTCACAAGATTGCCACCTATAAAGGTGCAATAACCAGTAGTAGAACGACGATCAGCAGGAGATCCAGCCCAGTCAGCGTCTGTATATCCTTCGATACGAAGATGTCCAGATGACTTGTAGAGAAGTCCACGTCCAGGTGCATTTTTAAGATACTTCAAGATACGAACAACTGCTTCCATATGAGGAACTCGAGGACACGTCATAAACTGACTGACAATACTGACTGCATAGGAGATATCAGGTCGAGTAATAGTGAGATAAATAAGCTTACCCACAAGTCTCCGATACATCTCAGGATCATCAACCAATTCACCATCTTCCGGCATTAGTTTAAGATTAGTGTCCATGGGAGTAGCTACAGGTTTAGAACCAAGATAACCTGTATCCTTCAAGAGATCGAGAGTGTATTTCCTTTGTGATAAACTAATGCCCGCTTTGGAACGAGCAACCTCAATGCCGAGAAAATACCGAAGCTTGCCTAGATCCTTAGTAAGAAAACTGGAACAAAGATGACGAATGAATATTTCAATCCCAACACCATCACTGCCGGTGATGACAATATCATCTACATAAACCACGAGAATCACAATACCACGAGTAGTCCTTTTAAAGAATACAGAGTGATCAGCTTGACTTCGAGTCATACCATGAGACACAACGGTACTACTGAACTTATCGAACCAAGCCCGGGGAGATTGTTTGAGTCCATATAACGATTTGCGAAGATGACAAACAGACTCCCCCTTGGACTCAAAACCGGGTGGTTGAGCCATATAGACAGTCTCAGAGAGGTCACCATGAAGAAATGCATTCTTGACATCAAGTTGATGAAGAGGCCAATTAAGGTTGGCCGCAAGAGAGATAACAATTCGAACAGAATTGAGTTTGGCAACCGGAGAAAAAGTCTCAGTGTAATCGAGCCCGTAGGTTTGGGTGAAACCTTTGGCCACAAGACGAGCTTTCAAACGATCAACAGTACCATCAGGATTGTGTTTGATAGTAAACACCCAACGACAACCAACAATATGAGCTCCAGAAGGCTTGGGAACAAGATCCCAAGTATGATTCAATGATAAAGCGCGCATCTCTTCTTCCATAGCAGAACGCCATCCAGGATGAGAAAGAGCCTCCTGATAAGACTTAGGAACAACAAGAGAGGACAAAGAGACAGAAAAAGCGCGAAAAGAGGGAGATAAATGATCATAGGAGACAAAGTGAGAGATAGGATGGGAAGTGCAGGAACGAGTACCTTTACGCTGAGCAATAGGAAGATCGAGAGTAGGATCTGCAGACGCTAGAGGAGATGGTGTGGGTACAGAAGCCGGATCTGTAGTAGCAACAGTTGGAGCGGTAGCGGAAGGACGACGAACATAAACCTGTGTAATTGGTGGTCGAGAAGTAAGCTCAGGGATACAAGGGGACTGACCAAGGTCAGCCAACATGGGTGGTCGCACCTGTCCACCTTCGAGGGAATAATATGGGATGGTTTCAAAAAAAGTGACGTCAGCACTCACGAAGTGCTTCCGTAATGAGGGACTATAACACTGGTACCCTTTTTGTGTGCGAGAGTAACCAAGAAAGATACATTTGTAAGACCGAGGATCAAGCTTATCACGACCAGGAGATAAATTATGAACAAACGAAACACAACCAAAAAGTTTTAGGGGAAGACTATAAAGATCCTTGGCAGGAAACATGACCTGATAAGGAATTTTTTCATTCAAAACTCGAGAAGGTGTTCTATTTATTAGGTAATTTGCTGTAAGAACAGCATATCCCCAAAAAAGTTTTGGAACGTTCATGTGAAGCATAAGAGCACGAGCTACACCTAAAACGGGCCCATTTTTCCGTTCCGCAACCCCATTCTGTTGCGGGGTGGTGACACAAGCAGTTTGATGAATAATGCCATGAGTCTCATTAAAATGCGTAAATTCATTAGAAAGATATTCTTGGGCATTATCAGTCCGTAAGATATGTAATTTAGCATTAAACTGATTGACAATCTCAGCATGAAATTTTGAAAACACAGAAAATAATTGAGACCGATCTTTGAGGAGATACACCCAAGTTAAACGAGAAAAAGCATCAATAAATGTAACAAAATAGCGAGCACCACACAAACTCGTAGTGCGCGAAGGTCCCCAAATATCTGAATGAACTAAAGAAAAAGGTTCTAAACATGGTGACTCAGTACGTAAAGGAAAAGAAACCCGACGGTGTTTACTGAGTTCACAAGTATCACAACTAAAAGGAGAAAAATGAGGTAGATTAGGGACTAGCTTGCGAAGATTGGCAGAGGATGGGTGCCCAAGACGACAATGCCACTGATAAGGTGTGACAGTAGAATGGAGAGCAGATAACATGGAAGAGTTGGACGCCTGCTGCTGCTTCTCTTCCCGGAGATAAAACAGACCATTCTTCTCATACCCCCCACCAATCATCCTCTGCGTCTTGAGATCCTGAAATTCACAACGAGAAGAATAGAAACGTACAGAACACTGGTGAGTATGAGAAAGTTTATGAATGGAGATAAGATTAAAAGGGAATTGAGGCAAATATAAGACAGAAGAAAAAACAAGACCAGATGAGGAATATGTACCAATGCCATGAACAAGAATTTTAGATCCATCGGCAATAGTAACATAGGAAGGAACAGAAGGGGTAACAACATTAGTTAAAAGGGACAAGTCACCTGTCATATGATCAGATGCGCCAGAATCGAGTATCCAAGGATTACTGCCAGTACGAGAAGATGAATGAAGACAAGTATTACCTGAAGAGACATGGGTCGCAGTGGAAGAAGAAGAAGATGCATTAGCCCTTTGAATCATAGAATCGTACTCGGTCTTGGATATAGTAATCTGAGTAGGAGGAGCAGGTGCAGACGGCTCCCCCTCAAGTGTAGCCTGGTTAGCCCAAGCTGGTTTGCCATGAAGCTTCCAGCAAAACGCAACATCGTGGTTGGTTGCATTACAATGAGTACACTTCTTGGTGCCACGACCACCACGCCCCCCACGTCCTCCACGCCGACCACCACGTTCAGAGGAACTACTATGACTGTGGGGGGGAATGTGATTGCCAAAATTTCCAGAAGATAAAGTAGGGGATGTAATGGGAGCAGCAAGAGCAGATGGAGTCGGTCGCTCTAAACCAGATGAATGGGTAGCAGCCCGTCGAACACGAGAAAAAGCCTCACCAACAGTAGGAACTTCCTTGCCAGATAGAATCTGAGAACTTAGAGGAGCAAGTTCTGAATTTAGGCCAGACAAAAACTTTGAAACACGAAAGTCATCCCTGTACTTCTGTTGAACCCGTAAGTCTGTGGATAACGGTTGGTAAACATTTAATTCATCCCACATCCCTTTCAATGTAGAGAAGTAGTCATCGAGCGATCGATCTCCTTGTTGGAAAGAGAAAATCTGCTGATAAATTTGATATATACGAGAAGTATTCTGATCCGATGAATATAATTCTTTGAGAGTGTCCCAAACAGCTTTGGACGTCTCTTGGCAAGCAACATTATTAAAAATATCGGGTTCAAGACTATTCCAAAGTAAAGTCATGATATGAGCATCATTTTGGGTCCAAGTGGGATCAGTAGATGCATCATCAGTGATGTAGGAAGTCTCGCCACTGGCGCGTAGAGATACAGTTACTGCACGGGACCATGGCAAATAGTTGGATCCATTTAATTTAATCGTGGTGAGAGACCGACGATAATCCCGAACAACATCCTTGGTGCCTGATGCACCAATGTCTTTATTCTCAGCATCTTTGTTCTTATTATCACCCATGATAAATAATAAATCAGAGATATAAACGAAGAGATCCGAGAGTTACCCACAGGAAAAAAAAAGAGAGTACGGTGGCGACAACTAATGGGTGATAGGTTGCGGACAGAGGTGGACAGAGGCGGATGGTGGCGGAATCAGAAGACCAGAAGAGAAAAACAGCGGCGGAATAACAGTGGCGGCTGATAGGTTGTGGATTTAGGGTTAGCAACAGCCGACGATGAAGGGAGGTGGCGGCGATTGATGGCGGCGGCGGCTAGGGTTAGGGTTTCGGTTTCTGTGTAGAGATAGGGTTGGTTTTAGAAAAAAAGAGAGAACGAAGAGGAGAAAGTCAGGTTCCTAGAACCCGTTCTGATACCATGTCGAAATATACGAACGATATGATTTATTCTTCTCACAATGAGGAAATATATAGACTGTGTACAAGATGAATAAGGAAAGAAAATAATACGGAAAGAGGAAATTAAATCCCTAATTGATGCTACCTACCTAATTGACTAACTTGCCTAATTACAATGACTAACTTGCCTAATTACAATATATATACTACCATATACACATTATTTCCAACATGACTGAAAGAAAACAGCTTATAAATTTGCAGTAAAAAGTTATGGATAGCGCACATAAAGTTTTATATTTCATAACTTACTGAGCATCACCCGTAGACCACCTAAAAATGTTGCATTTTTGTGTGTGTGCACAAATTTACATCATTGAATCCTAGCCTCTCTAGTTGATTTTTCATGCTGATTTGAGTAAGAGTTAGTCTATTAAACTGTTGGTATGATAACAGCCGTGACGTATCCAGTTTTGGACTCATTGGCATCTTATGCACACTGGGAATCTCATCAGGATACACTGTGCTTGTTTTGTTTCTTTTTTGTCTCCGTTTTTTTTGGGAGGGTGTATTTCATCATGTGCTAAAGAGCAATGCTTGTGTTCTGTCTCGACTTTTTTCTCAGACTGACAGCTTCAATTGACCGAATTAAATTTTCCTGGATCTTAGGTTGAGATTCAGTACTTGGGGGATGGTGATGCTGTTGAGGTGGCAGGTAGTTTCAATGGTTGGCATCATCGGATTACGATGGACCCACAGCCATCAAGTACTGTAGACCCCATTGGTTCAAGGTTCTCTTCTGTCAGTATCGTGCCTTCATTTGATAGTCAAAACCATTATATATGTTTACCATTGTGTTCAAGACAAACTCACTTTGATCCTGCTTTTCCAGGCGATCTAGACTTTGGACAACAGTGTTATGGCTGTATCCTGGGATATATGAGGTGTGAAAGTCTGCCCCAAATTACTTATGCTATAGCAATGGTTAGAGTTTTGGCTCATTTCAATTAACATGAGGTAGTTCAATGGTGCAATCGATTTTAGTCAACTTATAGTGATCTCTGAAATTCTGACATCCAGCATTCTAAGCATCATACCATCAATGTGGTGGTTAGGAAGGAACACAGAACCTGATTTAATGGCTGTAACCTGTCCGTGCCATAAAACTTACATTTTTATTTTGTGAAGGCTTAATAGAAGCAGGTAGCCCATTCTCTAATGACTTTACCGTCCGAGAGAAGTAGTTGTCTAACATGGTATCAGGGGTTGGGTACTTCTAAGAGATCTCAATTTCAAGTCTCTCCTTTCGGTTCAATCCCTATCTTACATGTATGTATGCTCTCTATTTCTCTTTTTGCAAGTTGGAATGGTTCGTAAGTTTCAAAAAGTTATAAAGGCCACGACCTTGTAAGATAGGAACTAGTACAACCCAAGAAGTATTATGTGGCCATGGACTTGGGTACTTCCTGTTTACTTCAGAGTCTTAACAGTAATTTTGTATTAGAAGTTCAAGGTGCCAATCAGAGGATATAAAAAAACGAAAGAAAAATCTTGAAAATTACCGACTATCATTTTGGAAATTAGTTTCTTGTCCCCTATAGTATTCGATCGGGTTATCAGTTGATAATTGGCCCTTAAGATTTTCTTGGTTTACAAACTTGAAAAGTTCTTTTTTTTTTTGCTAGAACAAACTTGAAAAGTTGAAATGAAATCTTTGACCTTTATTTAATTAATTTGTTAGTCTTAACTCATGCTACAGCAGTACAGCCTATCAGAAGTGTGTCACATCATGACAAAACTAGTCGAGCATCCCGGTTTAGAAGCAGTTCATTCAAATATTTCTAATCCTTTGATAGTCTTCCATTCCAGATAAAATTCATTGTTGATGGCCAATGGAGGATTGATCCTCAGAGAGAGTCGGTTATGAGGGGTACCATACAAAACAATATTCTGTGCGTTGACAGATGATACAGCTTCGGCCAGTGACATTTTTTCCATGTACATATGACCAACACCAAGGTACTAATAATATACCTGTATCTCTCTGAAGTGTAGTCGAAAGCTTCATTCAAGTATTTGTATTTTGTTATTCTATAACTGTTTTGTAGATTATTTATTGGACAGCACTGTTTGTGATGCCTCGCCGCTGTAGTGGTCAGCACTTTTTGATTGTTAAGAACATAGATGGTTCTTAAGAGATTTTTTGTTGTGTTAGAAGAATCTTTGTTACCTACAAAGGTTATCAATCTCCTCTCCATAGGAGTTGAACTCATAACCTCACGGCACAAAGTGTAGCTACACAACCGCTAAGCCAAATATCTAATTTTGATTCTTGATAGATTGGGCAGTCCAAAATTTTAACGGGTTGCCATACCATATGCTATGTATGTACCTGGCCGTTTGCATGGATGTCAAGCCGGTAGGTTTTTTTTTTTCCCAAAAAAAAAACCTCCAAATCACAAGTGTTATATGCTTAACTTGGAAGATAACAATTTATTACTGATGTTAAATTCTAAAGCTGAACCAATAGAATTGGCGAACTACTAGGATCTATGGATTCCCGATCTATACCCAATCCTCCATTACGTTACTAGCAGATGGTGAGGAGACAGTGATGAGATGAGAAGCTTGGCACCCAAAATTACAAATTCATATATGAACGGGCTTGAACTACTCAAACCAGTTCTTATTGGGATATGTGGGCAGATCATTGACCCACTGAATTAAATTGGTTAAGCTGATGAATCATCCAAATGATCAATCAAATTGGTCGAGTAATTTTGGTCACATGACTGGATTACAGTTGCGTTTATAAAAAGTTATCAAATTTGACGATTTGAGCCCTTCACTTTGTAGATTTTGGCATGTAAATTGTTCATAAAAATTAGTTTAATTAGATATCAATAAAAGATTGATCAAATTATATTTGTTTTAATAGTAATGAATGGTTAAAACTCTAACCATCTATTGGTCATAAGATAGATACAGTTTGGTCAAAATAGAATAATGGGATTGTAGCTCTGTTGGAAATCCAAGCCAAGCGAGCTTTGGAAGAGTAATCTGAGAAGAGAGAGGCTTATGGGTTACGGATTTCTGTGGAGGACTCTTGGACTGCACCAGTCTTGAGCCCGAGCTCTGGGACACATCTTCAATGGCTTGAAGATCCTCCTACGCAGTGATATGCGAGGAGCTGAAAATTGAATCAGATTCAGAAAATGGGGTGATGCTCATTATCTGGGTTTTTTTTTTCGATGAAAGAATTCCGCAGGTGACCTTCAATTTGACTAGCGAAGATTGGAAATCCAATATGATATAGAAAAATGGTACTCTAGTGATCCCCTGGATGCAATTCGGGACATGCTTGCCGCATATGTTACCGTACCAGTTAGGTTGTGGGTCCTCTCTTGTTTGATGATCGTCACGCGAGACGCTGTTTATATTATAGAAAGTTTTTCCTTTATCGTATAGAACGGGTGTGGGGTGTCAAAATTTTACTAAAGTATTTGACAACGTTCATATTTGACAACGGTCATACATGTCAAAATATGTTTCAGTTTTTTCATGTTTCGGGTCGACACAAGTGTTGTCCGTAAGTTAACATCATAAATGTGTCATGATGTTCTTGTCTGATATGGTCTTGACCCTTCAACTGAACCATGTACCCGACACTAGCGTTCTCAATCAGTGGCTTTTGTATACTATGTTTTCAATCATTATGTTCTCAGATGTTATGCTTCTCGTGCGTAGTCCTGACATCACAATTTCTCTCTCCTTTTTTGACATTATATTTTATTCAAAAGACACGACATGGTTTACACACATAATTACCTCACCACATAACTTGACATATTACATGACACGACTCATGATCAATTTGGATAAAGATGCAGTTCGGCGAAACTCCCCTTCATGGTACCAGATATAGTTCGGCTCAAGCTATATGATGGCTAAAGATATCTTAACACATCTTTCAAGGAGTAATTTCATTTCTCGAGTCATGTGCGTCGGTGCTTTTCAACAATATCAATTTTTGTTCAAAATATCTTGAGTGACCAAGACTGACATCTGTCTGTCATTCTAGCCTTAGGTTTCTCGATTCATCATATACTTTAGTTAGATTCTATCATCAAGCAATAGAAAGAAATAACATGGATTGATAACTAGGTATGCAAGGTAAATCAATTTAAATCAAGTCATTGCACAAGTAAGAAGTGAAATTAACAAATATTCATGTTGATATATACTTGCAAGAACATACATGTAAAGTTCGAATTATGATTGGCACTAATAAACAGTCTTTAAGTTGAAAGTCAAAAATTCATATTTTGGTTCAAGAATTTTTTTTGGACAGATTCAAAAGACGATCGGTTGGGTTTATGGGTGACTGGTACCGGCAATTGGTCAAGTTTAGGTTTGACTCGTGTTGGCGATTGGTTGGGTTTAGGTTTGCTTGGTACGACGACTGATCAGGTTTATGTTTGACTAGTACGGGCGATTGCGTCGGGTTAAGGTCTTAAAAATAAACTAGTAGTAAACTCCGATCGGTTGGGGTTCAAGGGCGGTCGGTCACTCGGGTTTCTTCATCAAAATTTCAGTCGAGTTTTATCAACAACAGAGTTTCATAAAACTTGAATCAAGGGTCTAGAGCATAAATTAAGGTATGCGGAAGGTATATTTACCATGTAGAAGTTTGATTGAAGCTTGAATTGATGGATCAAATTGAATTCCAATAGTTGTTGGAAACTTAAAAAAATGAATTCCTTCTCTCTAGATTCTTCAAAATTCCTAACTCTCACTCTCTCTAACTAAGATATGCAAATAACAAGATTTCTGTGGAGAAAAAAAATTAGGGGGGGGAGGGGGGGGTGTGTGTGTGTGTGTGTGTGTGTGCGCAGGGACGGAGCTGACTCGGGGGAGGGTGGGGCACGTGCCACCCCCAGGTTGGATAAGAAAATAATTTTTTTTTAAATTTTAATTGTTTAGGTTAGTCCCCCCCCCCCACAAACCTCACGCTCCTCTTCCCTCTCACGCTCCCGCTCTCACGCTCGCCAGCCGCCGCTCCTTCTCACGCCCATCGCCCGAGCCAGTTTCACGTAGCCGGACGGCGGATTGTCGTCAGTCATCTCTCCCCAGTCCGATCTCGACCACGGGAACCATCGGAGGTTCGGACCAGACTCCAGAGTCATCAAACCAAAATAAATCCAGATCTAGAATTCCAAATCTGTTAGTGCGAATCTGGATTGTTCGAGACTTCGACTTCGAGGGTTCGAGATCGTCTTCGCTCATGAGTCATGACTCTCATCATCTGAGTCTCAGAGTCTGACTCTGATAGTTTGTTCCGCAGCTTCCGCTGTTCGACC
Organism: Arctostaphylos glauca; assembly: GCA_019985065.2. Lineage (NCBI taxonomy): Eukaryota > Viridiplantae > Streptophyta > Magnoliopsida > Ericales > Ericaceae > Arctostaphylos > Arctostaphylos glauca. The sequence continues at coordinate 11,513,573 of JAHSPW020000007.1, forward strand.
GTCGTCCGCCGAGTCACGGCTCAATCGCCCATTGGCCACCGTTCCTCCTCCGTAGGACCGCAGCTCCGCCGACGCCGACGGCCGACCAGAGTCACCAGACCAACTGACCAAACGAGTGAACGACCAGTAGTGGTGCCACCCCCGTTGTAAAATCCTAGCTCCGTCCCTGGGTGTGTGTGTGTGTGGTGGGTTTGGTTTGGCTATGTGGGAAAGGAGAAGAGTGGGGCTTTGCCCTTGCACATGGTGCAAATGGAGGTTGAGTGAAGAAGGTAGACTTGGCAATGGCTGCCATCGGTGAGGAAGATTTGTCTGCCAAAATATGCAGAAAACATGTGAGTGAAAAGGGTGATTTTAAGGGTAAACCATGAGTGTAGGTTTGGCTTTGAGTGAGAGGCAAGGAGAACTTCCATTGAGGGCAAGGTTTTGAAGCAACATGAGTGTGGATGATTATGAAAGGGAAATACTCTGGTGTGGTACTTCGATGAGACAAGGTGAGTTTTGAGCCGACTAAAATGAGATGGGTTATAGGGCCCAAGCTTGATGAGTTAAAGTCGCGATCCAGACTGAGGAAGGCTTGACAAATTTTGGGCTTGACCTATGGAATTTGGGCTGGGCAAGATCCAACATCCATGCACATACAAACCGTACAAAATCATACAACCCAAAGATATTCATGCATACACATTTTATGCATTTAAAATGTGCAACTAGAATGAATATGCACATAATTAAATACCGACAATAAAAAAAACAATCTTAGTTTTTTCATTTAACTGAATTCAAAAATTTGGGTCCTTACATACATATATACTTATTTACGCATATAAATATGCATATGTATGTATAGTTATATATATGTATGTATACACGTGTTTTTATTTAATTATATATGCTTTAATTGGGTTTTTTTTTTAGAATCTTTATTTCATATTCTATGAAATCCTATTTTGTAGCTGCTATATATGTATGTGTGTTTATTTATATATGTTTTATATCTATATATAAACACATGTATAAATATATGTTATATATGTGTTTACATAAATAACTACATATATAAATATATAATATATGAATATACTTATATATAAGTATATTATTCTCTCTCTCTTTCTCTCTCTCACACACATATTATATGTATGTATATCACATTATTTGTAACAAGTCATACACGTGTTAAAAAATATCAAATAACTTAATATTTGCTTGAGAACTCCTTAATCCTTTTAATCTATCCAGACAATACACTGACCAAACAAAGTTTTACATAGTTCCTCGTCTTTTATTACAAAACTCAATAAAACACCTTCGTAATTAAACTATTCCTCTACCTTATCCACCCTCTTAACTAACGCTCTAAAATTATGTCTCCGTCCAAAGGGTTAGTAAAATTAAGCCAACAAAAAGCATACAATTTCAGTCGAGAAAACAGAAAATACTATTTATATTAAACGAAAGTTAGCCGATAATTTAAACAGGAGATGTTTTATAAAGTAATTTAAAAAATATAAAGGTGAGAAGCCTGGGAGGATAGGTGAGTGAAATTTAAGGTGAGATTTGGATTAACAATTAGGTTGTCGTGTGGAGACCACGTGGGAGGTTTTACATGTATAGGCGTGTCACTTCTCTTGCCTTTCTTCATCTCTACTTTATCTTTTTCTGCACTTTGTTTCTCAGGCTCACACAGTGACACTATAATCACTTTCACTCACTACAAGATCTTTGCTTATTCCCCGCGAAGCAAATATCGAAATGGCCATGGCGAATGTTTCGGTCTCTTCTTGTCGTTTGAATGTTTCTTCCCCTCTTACGCCATCCTTTTCACAATTAATTCCCAATTATTCACTCACTTCCTCCATAAAAGTTCCCTCTCATACTGCAATATTCCCTTTTCCAGGAAAGAGAAGAGCTCTTTTCTTTCCGTCCTCTGCCCTAAACAACAGGATTTCTGAAGCTCCCATTGTTACAGCTGAAGAAGAAGAAGAAGAAGAAGAAGAAGAAGAAGAAGAAGAAGTGGTGGAGCCCAACGAGACTCTGTTGTACTCCTTCACTCCTTTGCCTTTGTTTTTGGTGGCTGCTCTTCCTGGAGGTAAAATAAAACATTTGGGTGAAGATAGACGAAGTTATTATAAAGATGCACACCAATATGTGGCATTTAGTGTCCTGTTATTTCAAAATAAAAATCCCGTTTACTTAAATGATTAATTTCGACAATGTTAAGAAAAGATTATACAAAAATCACTAAACATCAATAATATTCGTCCTCCAAGGAAAAAATATTTCGGCCAAGCAGGAAAATGTATTATAGATACATGAATAGGTATAAATGTTTAATTTAAGTATTTTCTTTAGAAATTAGGATATGGTAGATATAAAATAGATGGGAGGCATTTTTTTAACTAATAATGATATTTTGGTACTTGATGTGAGATATAGAAAATAGATAAAATAGAGTTTTATTTTTTTCACCCTCCTAAAAATGAGATGAACATTATCTCCTCCCCAATTGGTCCTTCCTAACTTGTAAGACTATCAAACCAAACCATGATTACCATTAAGCAACAAAAAAAGAGGGTTGAAGGCCAAATTCAGAAATTAAGAATGCTTGGTGGGTTGAACAAAAAGGGGGAAAAAAATTGTAATTTGGAGCCAAAATTTCATATGTAAAACTGAATACCCGTGTTAGTGATTTAGGAAAGAGTTTGAAAGAAATTGAATATACCCTATAAACTGAAGATAAATCCAGATTTTTAACCATCGTAGACAATTTCTAATTTTTTGATGGAGAGAGAGAGAGAGAGAGAGGAGGGGAACGGTTTGGGCACAGATTTGGCCCTCAACCATCCTTGACCCATGATCATTCTGGATATCATGCACGAAGAAGGCTTGAATGCACTTTTGTTTATTTCTTCCTTGCTCTTACTATATATACATGTACTTCCATAGATACAAGTGTGAATGTAGAAAACCAGAAGAGTGAGTGTGAGAGAGCAGTATAGTGTGGACAGTAGAGTTTCTGTTCATTGTGAACTCCACCCGGTGATTAGTGGAACTATTGTTTTCTAATCGTGCATATGTTGTTTCTCTGAATATGCGTGTGTCTCCCTTGATCCATTACAGTTATTAACAAGATTAAACATATGAATTTCAGCTGGAACTGTGAAGTCCCTGTTCGGACCTTTTGTCGAGATTGTGAAATCACTTAATCTTCCAGACTGGCTCGTGCATTGGGGTCACCCGGGAAACATGGTAAACTGCCCCTTTTTTAGCTTCTTAGCTACCTCTGTTTTGCCTTTAAAATATAATAGGTGCACAGAAATCAGTCGCAGAAACGAACAATCTATGAGGTAGAGTCGTAGAGCCCAGACCCCAGGCGAGTTTTCCGCGATTTTTTCTGTGTTTGGTTTTTGTTCATGTCTAAGGACTGCTGTTTTGCGATCGCATCATGACTAGAATTGTACTAATTGGAGTAGTATTTTCATCTTGATTTGACTAATCTATTTATGTTGTAGGCTGTTGTATTATTTGCGATGGGTGGTTATGGAACTTATCTTGGTTTCCGAATACGATTCTCTGATGATATGGTAAGACATTTCAGTTGTAATAAGCTAAAAAAGAGATCTCCTCTGGAATAGGTGCTTTCAAATATTTTTCAAACTCAACTAAATAAATCTAATGGATACAGGAAGAGAAAGCCAAAGCCAAGGACTTGCACCCAAAACTTCTGGCCGGAATGTTTTTCTTCTTCGCTCTTGGAGCTACCGGTGGAGTAACATCTCTACTGACTTCAGATAAACCCATCTTCGAGAGGTATTTATGAAATCTAGAAGGGTTTCTTGTTCAGTAGCACTGGTAGTTTTCTTAAAATTAGGAAACAGCCTGCATGTTTTTTATTCTGTCTCTTGGTTGCAGTCCTCATGCTGTTACAGGTTCCATTGGCCTTGCTCTCTTGACAGTCCAAACCCTTTTGCCAACACTGTTTGAGGTAAGCCAATGCCATACAACGCAGTTTTCCAATACAGAATGGTGCAATTCTCTCACATTCAAGAAAATTAAACATATTTGAAAACTTGATCGGGTGCAGGGAAATCCGGGGTTACGCAATGTGCACGGGATATTAGGTAGTGGAATAATGACGCTTTTCCTCGTCCACGCTGCTCTTGGTCTTAAACTTGGCCTGAGTTATTAATTTAATTCCTTTCTTCATCTGCAATTTTGTTACTGGAAATCTGTCATTTTTGATTGTTTGTGTATATTCACTCTGGAGCTGAAGAAATTTGATAATAGAATCAGCTGTTTAATTAAGCATTACATTGGGAGAGAGAAATTGGTGAACAATAGGTGAAGACCAGTGAGAACAGAGATCAACTGGAACTTCCTATTCCTATGTGTTCCTTTCGGTATCTCATTCGATTCTATTGTGTTTAGAGTGAGAATTTCCGTGTCCAGAAAATGTGATAATGGTACACTCCGGAAGTTAGAATGCATTGCTTATTCAATTTGTTGGCAAGTACAATTTACGCAATGTTTTTTTTTTTCTTTTTTGGAACATGGTAATGCTATGATTGGAATGCTAGGATATTTTTTTTTTCTGAAGGCAATGTTTATTTGTCAAAAAGTTAAGGCTTTGTCTATGCGGTACGTGATCCCAGTTTGTGACGAACTGACACGCGTCCAAATTGTTCCTTATTTCGCAAGGGGGGAGGAGTTCTGGTTCTGTTACGTACCATTTCTCGTGTCTGACTGGCTACTAGAGCTTGATTCTTTTGAACTTATGTCCGCAACTGAAGCACCTCCAGGCGCAAACAATCAAGCCCCAGATCCCTCTTTTCTAGATCTCGTTCCAGCTGCTAAATGTATTCTGGTGTAGTCAATCTGAGGGCCCCATTGACGAGTAAGGATCCCGAGATGCGATTTTCTCGACCATTGCTCCTTTTTTCTCCAGGGGTAGAATGTCCTATTGGTTCTTTCCCATTGAGCCTGGTCCTCGTCCAGGGAGATCAGGCAGAATAGGGGTTCTGACTTCCCTCATCAATGGAGAACTAGTTATCATACTGATTAGACAAACAAGATTTTTCTCCTCAGTGGAGTTGCCAATTGAGGGGTTGCAAAGATCTACTAGTTTAATCCGATTTAATTTCGGGACCCAAATAGCACTTGTAACCTGCGTAGGGAACAAAAAGTTAGTGTTGCCCAACCGTTGCCAATTAGAAGACAATCTGATACTTAGTTAAGACACATGAAATAAAATCACAATAGTGATTGCACTTGTAATTGATTAAGTATCTATTTTTGTCTTGTAGTCTCATATTTCTAAGTCATCAAATATATTAATTTGCTAATCCAATTAACAGGGATTACTTGTCGCAAATTTCTTTCTGAATCTTTTCCAAACTCGCTCGTTACCAGTCCTGATTATTTCCTTGAAGCGCGAGAGTTTCCTAAATAGGTACTTTGCCAAATTTTGTACTGTCACGACCCATCCCGTAAAAGTTAAGGCACGTGATCGGCCACAAGTGAAACTCGTAAGGCCTTTAAAAATATACCAGTTTAGGAATTTTCTATCAACATATCTGATATCAGAGTACGAAAATAAAATTAACTTCCAGATTCCCGACCGGTCAACTAAATACATTACAATCAAGATCAAGTTACATCAAAATATGCTAAGTCTAGAGGTTACAAGAGATACTTTAATTCTGATACAACTTTGCAGAATTTCAAGTATGGTCAACATCATTAATTAAAACCTGTTGTATCAAAAACTTCATTAGCACTAGGCTAGTGTGAGTCTAGATATGACAAGTCTACTAACTTTCTGTATTAAGATAACCCGTATTCTTGAAATTCATTATAATTAAATGCCAACATTATATGATATACGAATCCAGCTTTTGGGTTTGCGCTGTAACCATGCACACTTGTCAAATGATCATGTTATGTGACGTATGAATTCAGCTTTTAGGCTTACGCTGTAACCATGTGTGGCAACATTATATGATCTACGGCCCACTAGTAAATTAGGGAACGACCCCAAATATATAGCCGGCGTGATATCACCCGTTGGATTACCTGACTAATAATCCCCACCCTTATTACTTCATTTCATCGCTAGAATCTTCATCTACCCCCTAGCGGTCGGGGCACCTTATTGATCTCATGCCATAATATTTTCATGTTTTCATGATGTCATGATTCTTTTTAAAGTCTTAATATGCCATGCTTAATCTACTATCAACTCAGTAGCATAGATATATATGTATCAAGGTAAGAAATCATCATCTTTACTGCAGAATGCAAGTAAGCAAGTCATATGTAAGACTCACCTGAAATTAGTCCGTAATTCCTTTATATTAACTCGGTCCAACGATCTCCAATTTTCGGATCTATCATGATAAGTAAAAAGTCCTTATTGACAACAACTCTTAAAAGAATATACTAACTTAGTGACCCGAATCACATAATCGTTCGGACTTCTCAACACGTAAGGGTACGAAGTGTAATTTGGGTTCTACAGCAAAGTAGTCAATTTACCCAATTAACAAGTGGCCTCGAGAGCTTTCTCGGGATTCGTGTCAATTTTATTACCTATTCATTAGTCCCATTAGTATATACTAAGGCTCGAGTGACTCACGTTCGATCGGTTTGATTGCCGGTTACTTAGACCGTAAAAGGATATTTTCGTAATTTTGCTATTGGCCGTCCAAAAATATAATCGAGACCCGACCCACATTATTTCCAGTCATTATTTACATTCAAAACCTAATTCCATGGTTGGTCCATTCGTGTGGTGATTTTAGTGTTGATAGGCCAAAAGTAAGTAAGAGTGGTGTTTTAGTAATTATATTCTCCGGTCTCCGAAATCCGGGACCGAGACTTGTCCCGCACATTATTTAACCCCAATTTCACTATAGCATAGTCAATTTCGCGATTCGACTAACGGGTGTGGTGATTTAAGTGGGTATATGAGGTGGGTTTCTAGAGAGAAAACCCCCCAAAAGGGACTGTTTTTCGGAGTGAATTTGGGGTTGGTTTCTATGAGCTAAGTAGGTCTCAAGAACGATCCAATCCATCTAAATTTAAGATTTAATATTTGTCTACAACTTTCGTCTTTTAAGAAACGAATTTTGACCGTCCGAACGTCAAGATCCAAGGGCCCAAAGTTGGTAAAAAATATGAGAAAATCTAGAAAAACAGTGTTCAACAAGGCCGCGAGTCATTTTCATAGCATGATTTTAACGTTTTCAAAACGTCATAGAGCAAATCCATTCCGCCTATGTTTAAGATAAAATATTTATGTCAAACTTTCATCTTTTGAAAAATATAATTTGAGCACCAAAACATCAAGATCTAAGTCCCCGAAGTTGGCTAAAAATCTGAGAAAAAATCTGGAAAAAAGATAGTTTTCTCAAGTTTACAAGTGACTTTCGTAACGCGATTTCTATAGGTTCCAATGGTCCGAGTGTTGATCCAATCCATCTATTTTGAAGACTAAGTGTCCTACTATAACTCCAAACAATTAAATCTTGATTTAACAATTTAAAATATCAGGATCTAACAATCCAAACTTGCACAAAAATATTCGTTTATACCTATTTTCTTGCCGGAAGACTTGGCAGCCGAAAATGGTGGCTTAGACTGCGAATACGGCAGTTTAGATGGGACTCCGGCGTGTCCTAGTGTACATGGTGATGTAGGGATGGTGGTGGTGTGGTGATAGAAAGTGGTGATGAAGAAAAAGTAGAGAATATGGAGTAGTAGAAGAAGAAGTAGAGCTTTCTTGGTGTGTGTGAGAGAGAAGTTAGAGTGAGAAAGAGGCTATGGGAGAGCATGGGGGAAGAAGAGAAAATGGGAGCAAAAATATTAGAATGTTCACAGATATAAGGAATTAAAATTGAAGGTAAATTAAATAGAAAATAAAATAGAGTATTAATGAAAAGGAGGGATTCACTCCCCATGTTTTATGAAAAAGAAGATTTGAATTTGACCTTGATGGATTTCCATCGGTTAAGGGCTCGATTGCGTGCGCGAATGCAAAATACTACGCGATCCCGAAAAACTATTCCAGTACCGATTTTTCAAAAAATATGAAAATGGACCAAAGAACTCAGAAAAATACAAGGATTACGGCGTGCTCAGATTTCTCATACGAGGATTCGTTATTAAGCCAACATCTCAATATGCCCTATTGATCGGTCTCGAAATATGTCGTTGTTTAGACCGTATCAGAGTGATTTAAACGACTTGTGCTGTAAGTTGATTGAGTAAAAAGTGTATAGCAGCAAGTTGAGTATCGATCCACAGAGACAGGGGGAATTGGTTATTACTTTTAATTGAATCCTACTCTTAATTTGTGAAGAAACGTAGGTTGTTTTGTTGTGTGATTTTTGAAACTAGAGATGAAAACACGAGTAATAAATTGATTTAAAAAGTTTCGGGAAGAAATATCTAAGGCTTGAATCCACTCTAATCTTTTTGTAATGACATGAATGTTTCAATTTATGAATGTTCATTATTCGAATCCGTTGAGCACTGTGTAGATAGTTAATCTGCACTATACTTGTTTAAGATATTCGTGTATACCAACTAGCATAGATTACCTTTGCTTAGCACGAATTGTCTTATCAGTATAACCCGTCTCTAAGGCACGGATTATCTGATAGCACAACGCGTCTTACAAGGCATAATCTATCTTAGTTGAGTTGCACGAATCAATAAGCCCTTGGTTGTATGTCGTAAAAATACGATAACGTATAATGAAAGAGGAAGATCTTTTAGTTCTATATCATACAACATGGATTCGAATAATGAAAGCATGAAGTTCTAATGAAACATATTCATTACAATAGGTTAGAGTTTCATCATCACCTTAGACAGAAGATTAGCCGGCCATAGAAGTAGATTTCATTGATTCAAAAGCGTAAACCGTCATTACAACAACTTGAATATAACGCTCACCTTCTGTCCTTCCCTTTCTCTCTCCTATCTATCCCTGAATTCCTTCCCCAGGCGAAGGATATTCTATTACAAGTGGTCTCCCAGAGAGAAATTCGGAGAAAATATGAGATATATTCTAAAAAATCCGGACTGGACTATATATAGGCATTTCCACCGCCCTAAGCCGTCCGGACGCTGAAGCGGTCCGTCCGGACGCTGAAGCGGTCCGTCCGGACGCCTGTGTGACAGCTGGGTGACAGCTGGGTGACAGATATTCAAAACTTGGTCCGTCCGGACGCCGCGCCGCCTGAGGTTTTAGGGCTGACGTCACCGTAGCGATGTTGGGGCGGTGGTTCCGTCCGGACGCCTGACGGTCCCGTCCGGACGCAGGTTAGGGCGGTTGAGGGATTGGTGAGGTGGCGTCCGGTGATTGGAGGAGTTTCCGTCCGGACGCAGGTGGGGTCCGTCCGGACGCCTGTGTGAGGATTTCTGGCAGAGGGCATGTGTGAGCCATGTCCGGACGGGGATCAGTGCCGTCCGGACGCCTATTCTTATTTTTGCCACTTTTTCTCCTTATTTTTTGTTTATCAGTCCAGACTCCTGAAATCATGGAAAACAAACCAAATTAGTAATAACAAGGCTCGTAAGACGATAACAAAGGTACATTGGGCGATGGTAATAGTACATAATTATGTACTTATCACCTATCATTAACGTTTTAATGAACGTAGGTCCTGAAATAAAATAAAATCAATAACATAAAATAAAATTAATTAAATTATGCGATAATCGTAATTATCCGCGCTATTTTAAAATTTAAATAATTAAATCGGGTCGGGGTATTACATGTACTTTTCTTTTCAAGCTACCTTCCATTCTGAGAAGGGGCCCGACTACTCGACTGGACGGCCGGTTGGTTGCTCGGCATGATCACGGCCCATATTATTGACCCGTCCTTCTGTCTTCGTTGAGAATCCTCTAGGCCGATTGGCTACTTGGTATGGCAAGGGCCCATGCTGTCAACCCGACCCATGGTTCACTTCGGTTCACTTCGGACAGTCTTCAACCCAACTATCCTGGCTGATTCCTTCATCGGCCCAGCATGCTAGTGGCCGGATAGGTGGATTGCTTTGACAATTCGACCCACTACAAAGGTGTATACGGTAAGATTTCAAATCATTTATGCATCATTAATTTGGTTCAAAACCATTATTTTCTAATTTTCCCACAACTTTATTGAATGGTCAAACTCTTTAATGACCATATGATTATGGTGCGCTTAAAAGGAAGGGGTAAAGCTGTAGATAATGGAATGATCGTGAAGGAATTAGAATGTCTCGTGACTATCCTTACTATCATTGAATATTCATCTATATTACAAGGGAGGACGGTGTGGGGCCCTCCAAACATATTTTCACAAGAACGGTCCAGATTGATTCGATCCAACGATGGAGATTAACTCAGAATTTAATTATAGTGCTAATAGTGGGTGGAAGTTGAAAGGGTTTCTTTTTAACTCAGAATTTAATTATAGTGCTAATAATGGGTGGAAGTTGAAAGAGTTTCTTTTAGGGTTTTTTTTAAAACAAACAAAAGTGGCAAAAAGCACACACGCTAATAATTAAAACCTCACACGCTAATAATTAAAATCTGAGTTAATGGATGGAAGTTGAAAGGGTTTTCTTCTAATAAATAATACGCTTAGGTAGGTTTTTTTTCCTTTGGTTTGCTTGACCTTTAATTTCCCAATGACCTTTGGTTTGCTTGCAAACAGCGCACACACTAATAATTAAAATCTGAGTTAATGGGGCTAATAATTAAAATCTGAGTTAATGGGTGGAAGTTGAAAGGGTTTTCCCAAACACCCCTTTCTCCTACCGTAACGTGGCATTAGATGGCAACTTCTGCGGTTGTTCTTTGATATCATCATGCCATGTGTATGGTGGCATGCCACATGTGTATGGAGCATGGGCCAATACGAAAAACTATTAAAAATATTAGATGATATTGAACAGCAACATGGTGTCCACGAAGTGAGGCTAAATATGATAATATAAATATAATATCAAATAAATACGAATTAACGTATTATTCGTGTTTACAATATTACTAATAATATTAAATTCATAATTAAAGCCTGAGTTAATGGGTGAAAGTTGAAAGGGTTTTCCTCTAATAACTAATACACTTAGGTGAGTTTTTTTATTTTTTTTGAAACACACACACGGCTTGGCCTTTAATTTCCCAATGACCTTTGGTTTGCTTGCAAAAAGCACACACGCTAATAATTAAAATCTGAGTTAATGGGTGGAAGTTGAAAGGGTTTTCTTCTAATAAATAATACGCTTAGGTGGGTTTTTTTTTGAAACACACACAGTTTGGCCTTTAATTTCCCAATAACCTTTGATTTGCTTGGCCTTGATCAGACTTTTTTTGAAACACACACGGTTTGACTTTAATTTCCCAATGACCTTTGGTTTGCCTAGCCTTGATCAGACCTTTGGTTTGCTTGGCCTTTAATCTGTAGTTCACCAAGGTTTGATTTATTTGGCCCTTAATTGCCTATTAAACATTTTCCACGAAGGGTAGTCTCCCTTGCTCGATTCTTCTCCCAAGCTTTTGAATCTGTAAGAGCAATTCGTCTCTCTCTCTCCCTCTCTTTCCCCATTTGTGTTGGTTTTGTTTTTTCATGTTTTATTTTGCAGTTTCTCTCTCTCTCTCTTGCTTAAAAAAGTAACTCGAAATTTAAGTATTTTTTAATACTCGAAATAAAAACTAAATTGTAAAATAAAAACTCGAAATAATTCATTAAAGTCAGTTCGTCTCTCTCTCTCTCTCTCCATTTGTGCTGATTTTGTTTTTTCATGTTTGATTTTGTAGTTTCTAACAACGTTTTATTTACACTCATGGGAAAATTGCCCAAAACTCAAGTTTTTTATTTTTAAGAATCAGTTTCTTTCCGCCAAGGGGAACTGAAAACTGATTCTTTCCGCCAAGGGTCCTACAAAACTGATTATTTTTAAACTCGAAATAAATCACAAACTGGTTTTTTCCGCCAAGGGTCCTACAAAACGAAGCACAATTTACCTGAAATGGTGCATTTAAGGGGAACTGAACAATTGGAATTATTATGAAATTGCCTAAAACCCAAGTTTTCTCTCTGAAAATAGTGCGCATTAGTGTCACCGGGCCTCTAATTTGATGCAAAAAATAAGGCTCATTTGAGTTTACCTTTCATGCTTACTTTAAAATTACTAATTAACTTGCTTTACATTCTGAATATAGTTCGCATTAGTGCCACCGATCTCTAATTTGATGCAAAAAATGAGTGTTGGATTCGATGCATTATTGTTATCTCTAATTCTACATATACTGCAAGTATTGCTATGTAATTTTAAGAGTATTGTTTTAGGACCCTTTTTTGGAATTAAAGCATGAAACATAGTTAGTAGCCTTAGTTCACTATCAAATTGATTGTCGAGATGCAAAACATAGATAGGACCCTTAGTTCACTGTCATAATGATTGTCGAGATGCAAAAGGATTGCTCTTAAGCAGTAGGTAATTGAACTTGGAATATATCTTAGGAGTAATAGACATAGAACACCTAACCTTAAAATTTAAGCAGCACCATCACTGTGGTTACTTTAGACTTTGTTTTTGCTCATCAACAACTTAAGGTGTATGTTCATCAAAAGCCATAACAATCTTTTTGATTTTTTCCAGCTTACCTCCTTTGTTTTTATGATCCTTCACCCCCCACCCAAAAAAAAAAAAAAGAAGATGAAAGAACGTATCCATCCATATAATGATCATTGCACCCAAAAAAACAAAAAGGGAATAGATCAGAGAATATGTATGATCCAACTGACAAATACCAATATTTTTATCCCTTTCGAGCTACATATTATACAGTTGTTTTTCAATGCTTTCGTTTAGGAGTATTTTTAAACCATGTGTTTCGATCATGCATTTGTATTAAAGCCAAGTTTTGATAAGCACGAGTATGATAAGTTAAAAATTTATTCGTTGACTGCCTAAATGTCCAGCCAAAAAAACAAAAAAAGGAATAGATCAGAGAATATGTATGACCCAACTGACAAATACCAATATTTTTATCCCTTTCGAGCTACATATTATACAGTTATTTTTCAATACTTTCGTTAGGAGTATTTTTAAACCATGTGTTTCGATCGTGCATTTGTACTAAAGCCAAGTTTTGATAAGTACGAATATGATAAGTTAAAAATTTATCCTTTGACTGCCTAAATGCGATTCCTATTTAGGTGTTAAGTTAAATGCCTATCTGGGATTAAAAAAGTTCATTACATATTATAAACTAAATATAGGTTTAAAAAGTTTAGTGAACTTTTTTTATATTTAATTTGGACATACCTTTTTACTTTTTAGGCGGGATCATGACATATTGTTTTGGACATACATTTTCTATTTTCTCTGCTCTGTTTTTCACTTTATATCTTCAAGTTGTATTTATTAATATTGATAATTTTTTTTGTTTCAGACAACTCTTTCAGACTCTTAATTATGGACAATCTAACCATCTATGGTCATGTGAGTTTTTTCTCTTATTTTAAATCTCGGATGTTACTCATTCATTTTTTTTTTTTTTTACGAATTTTAAGGTTGTTCGTGTTCACAATTCTGCTATTTGGACGAAGTACATATATGTTGATACAAATACTTTTCGAAAAGTGATGAAGCGAAGATTTCAATATAGACAACCAGTGAAGAAGACAAATTTTTTTGAAGATGGATAATCAAGATAGACATTGATGATGACCTTTATTTGGTTACATTTTTGTATGAATTTTAACTCTTAGTTAGTTACCGTGTTTTTATCTTATGGTTGAATATGGATTCTGTCAGTGCAATATTATGCATAATATGGATTTAACTTTTTTTATTTAATTCCGCTGCGTCGTGCCGTAGGCACGGGTAATACGCTAGTTCCTTATATCGGGCTCTATATACTCATTTTCTCTACAACGTCCCTCATTTCTCTCTCTCTCTCTCTGTCTCCCCTTCCAGAGATCTCCCAGTTTTTGCTTCTCGTTCTTGCAGATCTGCGAATACATAAAACAGGTGCGTTTCCGATCGAGATCTATTCTAGCTAGATGTAAATCAATGTCCTTGTATTGAAATCATATCTGACATTCTTCAATTAGCTTGTTATTTGGCCTTGAAATTTGACAAACCATTATGGGTTGATGTTTATTATAGATCCAGTTGTTCAATCGTAAATTGCCGGCTTTAATTTTCTTACGATTGAGTTCATTGATCCGATCTTCCATTGGTTCACTACAGAAAGTGCAGTTTCAGCATATAAACGTGATTACGTAACACCTTTCTCTTTCTTGAACAACCTGGTTAGGTAAGCTTTACCTATGTGTTTCGGTATTTGTAATTTGGTTAAGTCAATATCTTTTCTTGTTCCATTGGCAATGTGGTTATTTAAGTTCCGTACAAAATGAAATTAAATCGAGGGAGGTGGTACTTTGGCACCTAGACAATTGTATGTTTTTACAAGAGTAAATTCAGAAAGGGACACTATTTTATTGGATTTTTGAGTTAAGAAGCAAGTTGCTCAAAAAGTTACTCAAAAAGTTGTGAAGAGATACTAGCATATTATTCATGGATACGGCACTACCAACAACATACAATTCATTTTAAGATACTAATTCATTTGTTATTAATTGTTAGAATGTTGTATTGTGTAATTTTTTTTTCCACAATGATTCTTAGTCATTAGATCAAAATAATCTTAGCTATTGTGAAAATGTGTTTGAAGAGCTCCACACGGTTGTGTATTGTAATATAAATTGACCCGAACCACGTAATATTTTTTGGATAAAATACTTATGCACTATATCTTGGGAAGTAACTATTGGTAGTTTAATTAGTTTAGAAAAATAGTGTGTTTAACTTAGTAGAGAAAGAAATAGAGAAGTGGTAAGCATTTCTTTTGTTATTTTTTTAATTGGGACCAATAAATTTTAATTAAGATTATTGTGAAATTATTTATCTTAAATCTCATTCAATAGATTAAAATAATCTTAGTCGTCGTGCAAATGTGTTTTGAGGTCCCCACACCATTGTGCATTGTAATATAGATTTTTATGTTTTTTTATATTTTTGAGGATTATTTTTCTCGAACAAATTCTCCAAACTCTGCTCTGTTTTTAGGATGATATTAAAGTTGGGAATAACTCAAGAGACCAAATCTTTTTAATGTATCAATTATAATAACTCTTGGATCGACTCAAATCCAAGGCCTAAATTAAAACCTCCAAAAGCCAAAAAAAACCTGATCCTTATAAACTCAATCCCCTTAACCCTTCATTCATTTCATCCCCAGATCGCTACATAGTCGCCAGCCACCCCCCGACACCCTCTGCCACCGTCGCCGCCCACAGCCCCCGACGCCACGCTGAGTCAGGCTACTAAAGCAGTAGAAAAATTGCTGCTTTGTCTTTCCCTTCCCTTCCCATTATTTGCAAAAAATGGATGATGAACCAAATCCATAAAATTTGCAAATCGAGAAGACCTGAACGAAACAGACACACGAATGTCAATTAAAAGGGGGTCATCACATAAAGAAGAAATTCTCACCCATAGATCAGGAACCCAAGCAATTCCCAGTAATGGTTGGTAGCTACTTCAGGAAATTTATAAGGGTAGATATTCAAAAACTTGTGGCGTGGGAACAAGGCAGCAAAAGAGCCGAGAATGGAACTAGATGTGGCGTGCATACCTGACTCACGTGGCGTCGGAGGCTGTGGGCGGCGATCAGCGTCGAGAGAGGAAGGGTAATTAGTAGAGGTCGGGGGGATTGTTTTTTTTTGGCTTTTGGGGTTTTAATCTAGGCCCTTAGATTTGAGTCAATTTAGAAACTATTATAATTGGTAAAAGCTTGGTTTAAAAAAATTTGGTCTCTTGAGCCATTCCAATTATAGTTTATCTAACTCATCTTCTATATCTCCATTTCTTTTGTCATTTCTCTATTTTTGAGTGAAAATCTTTTCCGACTCATACTCTAATTCTCTCTTTTGATCCTCCAAATATGGAGTATGAAGAGAAAATTAAAAGATCTCCTACAAATATAGAGAAGGATAATGTATTCATTTCCTTAGTTGAACTTCTAGTTTATAAATTCATTTTGCACAAAACTGATTCTTTTAGAAATGTATACAAAATACTTTTAAAAAGAGACCAATTATAGAATAAATACTAATGAAAGTCACAAAAAAATTGCAAAAGAGAAAAAAGATTTTAAAAGACAAATATGAAATTAGAGTAATATGGTTAGAATTCACATAAATAGTGTAATGCTCTATAATCACTTTTTGAATAAAAAGTTATGTTTTCATCATCTAAAATAGAGTTTTAGAGAGCAGAAAATTGGAGATGCTCTCAGTACACCAAATATAAAGAATGAAAGAAAAATAAAATTTAATCCTTTAAATATGAATGATACAAATTTGTTTGCTAAAGTGATAGATTTTAAAAATTTTGTAATTAATTTTCATAAGATTAGTTATATATTAGAATGATATCCACAATACGTTAAAACAAAGATTGATATTGAATATATTCTGGTACAAACAAAAACTATAATATGTATATTATGAAGGGAATGAGAGAATTCTAGTTTTTTTTTTTTCTTTTTTTTAAGTGAGAAGGATTTTCACGAAATGTAGTAATAGGATAGTCACTTTTTAAATAAAGAATCTATTTTTGTCATCTAAAATATTCTGCTTTAGAGGGTCTTTGAATTCAAGATGCTATATATTATATTCTGTATATTTTGCCGTACACCATCACATTCATTTTCACATACCAATACTTCCTCCATCGTCTCATTTAAAAAATTCAACTTTATTAAAGAGATATAATCATTATACTATGAAAGCTTGAGTTTTTCAATAATAGCTCTCAATGCAAATTTTACTTGTCATTCTAAATCAAAATGAAGAATAAAAGGGTATTTTTATACGACTTCGTTCTAGAACTTCTCAAAATGGATAGCCAATTTGAGACATTTGAAAACTTAAAAAGTAGAGAAACAAAATGAGCCGAAGGAGTAGAATTTTTTATGAAAATAGGGCTAATACGGAAAGAAACGAGCAAAATAGGACAAATCTCAAACTAATTATAAAACTAGGGCAATACGCAACTTTGATCTGCGTTCTCCGTCAGATTCCAGCCTGCGTGGCATTTGATGCCAGGGTGCCGTCCACGTGGGATACGCAACTCCAGGTTGCGTTTTCGTTTGGGGATTCCCAGAAAACGTGTAGCGTTTTAAAAGAAGCAAACGCTTCTGCTCTTCTCTCTCCTCTCTCTGCTCTGCCGTTTTCCACTTCTCTCCTCTCTCTCCTCACACCGGTGAGATTTCCGACCGCTTCTGCTTTTGGAGTATGGGAGCTGAAGACCTGTCTTCATCTTCTTCTTCGGATTCGGATTCTGAGTCTGATTTTTGTAGTTCAGTATTTTCTGCTTCTGAAGCGGATTGTTCATCATCATCGCTTTGTTTCGCTTCTGGTTGACGTTTCGCTGCCATTTTTCCCAGCACAGCTAGCGTATGGGGGGAGTCAGGGAGAGAGAGAGTAGCCTATGGACAGTCTCTACAAAATGGGGCACTTTTCCCACTTTGGATATAACAGCGTATTCTGGAACCATTACCAACGTAAAACGCAACTTGGAGTTGCGTATTCCACGTGGATGCCACCGTGTCAGCAAATGACACGCGAGCTCGAATCACACCAAAAACGCGGATCCAAATTGCGTTTTGCCCTAGTTTTATAAATAGTTTGAGATCTGACCTATTTCGCTCGTTTCTTTCCGTATTAGCCCTATTTTGATAAAAAATTCGAAGGAGTAAGCAACAGTGATACAAATATCAACACTGAACCAGATGTATATGGTCACATGAACAAGGGAATTTGGAGATACCCTTCAGCTGTATCCAATTCACTACAACGGGGTACCTATCGTATCAGATATGACAATCTGATGTTTTATGAAACATCTGTTTAGGTAATATGTGACTGGCCATGGGAGCCATCCACATTGGATCCTCAGATATATAGGATCCTGCGCATTTTATTTTGTTGAATTCATTTAATGTGCTACAAGAACTCAGCATTAATTTCTTGTCATGGACATCCGTCTAGGTATGGAAACCTTCCTCTTCACCTCTGAATCCGTCAACGAAGGCCACCCCGACAAACTCTGTGACCAAGTCTCGGATGCCATCCTTGATGCTTGCCTGGAACAAGATCTCGAAAGCAAAGTTGCTTGTGAGACTTGCACCAAAACCAACATGGTCATGGTCTTCGGCGAAATCACAACCAAGGCCAAAGTGAACTACGAGAAGATAGTTCGCGACACCTGTAGAGGCATTGGCTTCACTTCACCCGATGTTGGCCTTGACGCCGACAACTGCAAGGTCCTCGTCAACGTCGAACAACAGAGCCCTGATATCGCTCAGGGCGTCCATGGTCATTTAACCAAGAAGCCTGAGGAAATTGGTGCCGGTGACCAAGGACACATGTTTGGCTACGCCACTGACGAAACCCCCGAACTCATGCCCCTGACTCACGTCCTCGCAACTAAACTTGGTGCCAAGCTAACCGAGGTTAGGAAAAACAGTACTTGCCCTTGGCTGAGGCCAGACGGCAAGACCCAGGTGACAGTTGAGTACAAGAACGATGGTGGAGCCATGGTCCCTATCCGGGTCCACACCGTCCTCATCTCCACCCAACACGATGAGACTGTCACCAATGAGCAGATTGCCAATGATTTAAAAGAGCACGTTATTAAACCCATCATCCCGTCCCAATATTTGGACGACAACACCATCTTCCACCTCAACCCCTCTGGTAGATTCGTCATTGGCGGCCCCCACGGAGATGCGGGGTTAACTGGGCGGAAGATCATCATTGACACATACGGTGGGTGGGGTGCTCATGGCGGAGGTGCTTTTTCAGGGAAGGATCCTACTAAGGTGGATAGGAGTGGTGCCTATATTGTGAGGCAGGCAGCCAAAAGTGTGGTGGCGTCGGGACTAGCCCGCCGATGCATTGTGCAAGTATCTTACCGTTCTTACGCGATTGGTGTGCCCGAACCGCTTTCGGTTTTTGTTGATACTTACAAGACAGGGAATATTCCAGACAAGGATATTTTGGTTTTGATCAAGGAGAATTTTGATTTTAGGCCTGGAATGATTGCTATCAATCTTGATCTCAAAAGGGGTGGCAATTTTAGGTACCAGAAGACTGCTGCTTATGGGCATTTTGGACGTGAGGATAAGGATTTCACTTGGGAAACCGTCAAGACCCTCAAGCCTAAAGCTTGAGTCAGCACTTCTGCAGAAAACCATTTTGTCTGCAGATCATCTTCCGGTTGCAATTATTTAGTTTTGGGAAAGAATAAATAAGATTCATTTGCTTACAATCACCATGTCTGGACTGCGATATGGCAGATGGGTTTAGTTTAGTAGATGTGGTTCTTGTCTTTCTGCCATTTTATTTTCCTGTTGTTTATCTATATTTTGTTTCCAACAGCTGATTTGTTTGATTGCTGGGGATTTTGAGATCTCATTTACTAATTTACACAGTTCTCATGAGGTAGATGTGAACAAGTTGATATAATCAATGAGCATTTAAATTTTATAGAGTGCTATATATCAGCTTAATTTGGCAGTTGAAAATCAACAATTCAATGGAACTTGGGTGCGTGTTGTGCTCTTTATATAGACCACAAAACCTTTTACGTGATCCAAATCATTCATTTCCTTTGGCCCGTCAAGTTTGTTTTTTTTCTAAAAGAAATTAGGTTGATTAGTATCATTGATTATATGATTGGATGACAATTTGTTAGAAACATTAGACAACTCATATGGTTTGAAAAATATTATTAGATAAATATACTCGGATCATGTATCTTTTAATATTATCGATTTAGATTTTTAGTTTATTTTTTATTTTTATTCTTTAAACTATTTTTACAATTAATTCTGTTTAAATAATTATTAAAATATATATTTTGTAGCCAGCAAGTTCATATGTGATAGTCTCTCAAGTTCATGACGAAAACCGTTTTGTATAATTAATTAATTTTTACTTTTTACCCTAAAAGTATTTTATGTCTATTTCACGCTTAATTAAAACGATTTTTTTTTGGTCCAAGTAGTCTTAAACAATGTAATTTTACACCATTTAGTATATAGTTATAACAAAGAAAATGTACAGAAAAATTTATGCAAGAAAAATATAGTTTAAAATGAACTAATTTGTTTGATTATTTTTATCTGTAGTGTTTTTAAAACATTTTTGTTATATTTTTAATTTTTAAATTCCTCAATTAAAGAAAAACATAAAGGTTCAAATTAGATAAAAATACGCAAAAATAAAAAAGTTAGGCAAATTCTCCCAAAATATGGAACTAATATAAACTTCAAATACTTGATAAAAATACTAAATATCTAGAAGCTACTGTTCATTAATTTGTCAAAAGCGACATAAAATTTAAGCACTTAACAAACTTGACTCACAAATTCATTATAGTAGATGTATGTGTGACCAATATTACTATGTACTTAAAAGTTATGTACTACACACACAAAATACTCGCTTTATAATAGCACAAGAATCGAAAAATAAGTTCACAATTTAATACCAAAAATCTAACACAGTGTTCGCTCAAATATTTTTTCAGGACTAAAATTATGTGTGAGCGTGCCAGAAAATGCATGTAATTATATATTTCCGAAAACTTTAGTGTGATGGTTATAACCAGAAACTACTAGTTATTTGTGTTATCTATTATCTTACCTTAATGAATATAATTTTTTTTAAGTGTTGACACGTTTATATCAAAATCAAAATCAGAAAATCAAAAGTCAAGAGAGAATGAAAAGAAATATTGCTTCCAATGCTAAATTTAATGACAAACTTATGCTCGAGAAGTTACAAAATAATATAGTTGTTTCAAACAAGGCTATCAACATCTCTTAGATCTAGTAATTTCGTGGCCCAAGGAAATCGTGACCAAAAGGCTCCTTTAGATCTGGTAATTTCGCAGCCCAAGATGGCATGGTGTTGGTTCCAAGGTACCTTTACAAAAGTTACTACAAAATTGGTCAAATAGTCAAAGAAATGGACTGATAGTCATCCTTGATTGACTGGTCACTAGAAGTGAAATGATCGATCGAACTAGCATTCTACATCTCATTAACCTCCACTTGATGTTCTTTGACCGGTTTAATAAGACAACTTTGATAGGTTGCATAAGGTTGAGGCATCTCTTTGACCTCCACTGAGCTGAGTCTTGACCGGTGGAATAGAATCTCAATGATCGGTTGAATAAGGTTTCATTATCCTTTTGACTTCTGCAGTATAAGGCCTTGACCAGATGAATAATCATCAAAGGACCGATCACTTCACAAGTCTGCAACTCTGCACTTCTAGACACTATCAACCCTTGACCTTTGGTAATTCTTCATTCCAAGTATTGTTCCACTCTCTCGAACCTTCAATAAATTATCAATTTGCCTTTGGGCTTCAAAATTTCACGGGAATGCTTAGGCTTCACTTGGACTTCCAAGTACTCTTCTAATGTGTTTACCATAAAAATAGATCAAGAATACTCCTGATTTCTTTGGGACAACTTGAATCGGGCGGACCCACTAATTGTTGTCTGCGATCGGGTAAATGCTTCTAACATCAAGAAGTTTAAAGACTTCTTCTCGAACCATGTCTTTCATGACAGGATTCAATCGTTTTTGTGGTTGACATGAAAACTTGAGTGCATCCTCCAGACATATACAATAAGTACAAAGTAAGGGTCTTATCCCTTGGATGTCTAGTATTGTCCAGCCAATTGACATTCTAATTTTTTCTCAATGGTTCCAAAAGTTCACTGTACTAGTGGTTCTCGAGACTTGAAGAAATCACTATTAGATAATTCTCGGACTCACCAAGAAAAGCATATTTTAAATTGTCAAGAAGGGTTTTAAGCTCTAACTTGGAAGGTTGTACGCTTGATGGAAGAATTTTTAATTTTCAGTCCATTTGTGCTCATTGTTCAAGAATTATCTATTGCAGGTTCATATGATCATGCATGGACGTTGAATACCAAGTTGGAGATGGTTCGACAGTCAAAGTAGGCCCGTAAACTCTACTTTGGTGTCCTTGTGATTTCCACAAATGAAGCCCGTAAAATTACTGGGTTAGAGGTGTCCCTACGGTCGGAACGGCCAGTGAACTCTAAGATAGGGTTCTTGTGTGGGTAGCCCGAGGTGGAACACCGTTGAATTGCATGAGTCGCATGTTGAACATGATGTTGTTAGTGGTTTAGTCAGCTATTTCTCTTGTCATATATTTATATAATGTTGTTGATGCAAGCATAATTTAATCAATATGTACATGGTTCAATATGATTTTCTACTTGAGCTATGACTTATGTTTTCCTTAAACTAATAATTTACAATTGATGATGTGGATTCGAGGACTAAGACCTCGAGTTTTGGAAGATGGTTAAAGCATGATAGGTGCCCGGCCGGCAAATGTGTGTCGTTAGGGCGCCGGCCTAAGTCAAGGTTTAATTTCCATAAAACAGGACTTCCCTCAAATATTTAAAAAGAAGTATAGTGGAGAGTCCGGAGTATCGATCCACGGGGAAAATGTAGTTAAATTCAAAGATTTCGCAGATTTGGTTTTCGACGTTTCGGACGTCAACCACAAAGTTTGTTTGGTGTGGTTAACAATTATATTAACTAAGTGAGGGATTAAAATGAGTTTTAAAGAAATAAGCTTAGTCTTCGAAATTCATTTAATGTCAAACTTGCTTTAAACAAAATCTCCTCTTATAACTCAACCTAGATTCCGGTTAAGGTTTCTAGGTCGGAAAATACTCAATGAAAATCAGTCTTTTTGCTCAAGAGATGTGTTACCAAATCTATTCAAGTTCAAGAAAATGTAATCCAAAATAGGGAGGACATAAGCTTAAGTATTAGATATACCAAACATATGGCAATAACTAAGCAAAAGCTTAACTCTACCTTTTGGTTTCTAGAAATAAGAATTTAAATATATGTGAGAACAAGCTTATAAAATGGTTAGGAGATTTTGAATAAGAGTGAGTTTTAGTTAAACTTCATCCTAAGACCTAGCTTATGAAAGTTTAGCTACTCATGCTTGTGAATGAGAAAATGAACATGGAAAGAAAATGAATGAACACACTAGCTAATAACAAGAAGGATATACCAACTAACACTAAAAATCTAGAGAAAAACACTACATGAAGATAATATGCCGGAAAACTAAGGTAAAGGCACGAACACAAATAAACCAAACTTGGATTAACTTGCTCTTTAAAGGAAACAATGTCTTACACTTGATGAAAATGTCAGAGAAAATGAAGAACACTAAGAACTAGAGAGAGAAGCTCTCAAAGTTGAATAAAATCTGACTAACTAAGTGTGTGTAAATGGCTTACAAGACAATATATCACTAAAGGGAGAGAGATCCACTTATCTCTCCCATACACATGCCTATGGGGGACCAAAATATGCTCAAAGTATCTCCCTACACCCTTTTGCAAAGCAAAATTCGGGGAGAAATCATCCCAAAAGGGTGGTGAAGAGCTAGAGCCGAAATCTGCATTTAATGCGCGTCAGACGGGTTCTATCGATAGGAGTAGGTCTCTATCGCTAGAGACATTGTTTTTTGTCAGACAGAATTTGTCCTCTATCGATAGGAGTGTGTCTCTATCGATAGAGAAGTCCTCTGGTCTTCTTTGATCTTGCCTTCTATCGATAGGAAGCAACCTCTATCGATAGGGAAGTCCTCTGGTCTTCTTTGATCTTGTTTTCTATCGATAGGAAGAAATCTCTATCGATAGAGAGGTCCTCCTATCGATAGAACTTAGCCTCTATCGATAGAGAGCTCTACTTTCTGGACCTGTGACAGGGCTCTATCGATAGGGAAGACCCTCTATCGATAGAGAATGCTTCTGACTTCCATTTTCAGTTCTTCCTTGTCTCTTTGATCCGGCCTCACTTTTACTCCTCCCGAGCCTTCATTTGGTCCTCCATCAATGTCGCCAATGGTTTCGAGGCCTTAAGTCATGGTGGAACTTTTGGGCATTCATTTAGCGCTCGAAAACCTGAAATGGTACAAAGACAACTACGCATGCAACATTAACTAGAATAATACATTTGCCTACGCATAAATGCCAAATTGAGTACATTGAGCCACGTTATTATGCAATATAGTGCGCTCAACAATAGGTAGGATTTAGTACTGCCATGTTTTAGATGTATTTCAATTTCGGATTATTTCGTTGGGCATTGTGGGCTTGCCCTAGCAATAGTTGGCATTAGGTTTTTATTTGTTTATTATTGACAATTGGTCTTTGATGAGACATGTTATTTAATATATGAGACTGTTATTGAGATTTTTATCATGTTGATTGTATCATTTTATTACTCATTTCATACCCTTGAAGTTTGGATTGTAACACTATTACCCTTAGAACTCAGGTTTGAACTCTTTCAAAAACCAGTCTGACACCCCTTTGACAAGAGTGACGTCTTCCATACTCCTTTCGTTATCTTTTCTAGTGTCAACCCATTTTGAAGGTGGGAAGTCACTTTTTGGAGCTGGTCAAATTTGACTTGTGGATACATTGCTTTTGTGAGAAACTCAGGATTTGAAATATCCTTCCTTAAAATATTTGCCATATTCTTGAAAGGTTATTTTTTCAAAGAGTTCCCCTTGTTCAGCTTATCCGAGAAAACTCTCTCTCCTCTCCTATTGAGATCTTTAAACAACAGATAATTAACTTTGCATCCCTTGCACAAGCCCTCCAAAAATTCGACTTCCAATAGTGAAGAAGGAGATGTCCGTTTTACTGTTTGATTCTCCCTTGTTGTAACCCATGTGTGAACATGAGTGTATGCGTTGGTTCTCACCACCATGCTCCTAGGCCTGTTATAGTAACGCATTTTGCATTTGAAGCTTGGTTTATTTATACTGACTTAGAATTTCTTTCGTTAGAAGTCATTCTGTAGCTTTCTGATCTTTGAAAATGGATTTCTATCTATTCTCATAGTTTGTCATGAGAATTTTAGCCTTCCATTTTCTGATCTGTTCTTGTATTCTATCATGAAAATAGTGCTTTTAAGTCAAAATAGGACGAAGAATCATGCCACTTGCAATATATTTTCTCTTTTCTTTCTTCTAAAGTAGGAATTTTAAGACTAGTAGGTTTAAATACTCCGTTGGCTAACAAAAAGTCAAAAATCTTGTATGCTTTAGACACATCGAAAGAACTTATCTTTTCAATTTCATTCTTTTTGTATAATTGATCAACCGTTGTGTCTTTCCTAGCTAAAGCCATAAAATTACAGGGGTCTTGACCTATTATTTCAGCAGCATCGATTTCATAGTTTGAATCTTTCTAATATGAAGCATATGATGAATTATTTCAATCTATTTTCTCTATAAGCAAAGATTCATAGTGTGACACTTTATAAGTCGAATCCACTAAATCTTTAAATTCTGTGGAGTATAACTTCCTTTGAAGGTCCCTATCCAGCTCATCTTGGCCCAATCGTATAAATTCAGCTTTGGAAAGTGTTACTTTACACCTATTCTTGGCTTTTTGATAAGCATTTCATAAGGTCTTCGCCTTAGTCTAGCCAAATCTTCCATTGACACTTCTTTGAATATTATTTAAAAAAATTATAATCTTTTATTGGTTATTAGTTCATCTTGCCAACAAATTTTTTTAAAAATAAAAAATTATGCTAAATTTGTTTTTTTTTAAAAAAATAAGTCAAAAAAATTTATTTGGGTATCACATAATATTATCTGATAATGTTATGTGTTTCTCTATATGCAAGAATATTATTTGATGATATTATTAGATAATGTTATTTGTAAAGGTTATAAATAAATTATTTGATAACAATATCAGATAATGTTATCAGATAATATTATGCATTGATCTATATGCAAGAGTATTTTGAAATTGTGTGTCAAATTTTTTTTTTTGACTATAATTTAGTTTTAAATAAACCAATTGCATTAAAAGTTCTTTATTATGCACTTTTGACGGAGTCTTCCAAAAGTAAAAACGGGTATAGTAGCACTCCAATCTCAGTGGACTAAGAATTAATATTTATTCCTCATATTCTTTTGATGTTATCTATGATGCTTTGGCCGAAGTGTAATATAATAAATAAATTAACGTGGAATACTAAATGTTAAAAATTTGTTTACGCACTTTTGACGCGTGGTCAGCCAAAAAGTTAAATAAAATCAGATATGAGTGATTGGTGGGAGTAATATTTGTTGGGATTTAATTTTCACACATTTCTTTTGAAAGTTAAATAAAATCAGATATGAGTGATTGGTGGGAGTAATATTTGTTGGGATTTAATTTTCACACATTTCTTTTGACCAGTTGTACTTTTTTTTTAATTATATAAAATTATTGAAATACTCTTCTATTAAATAATCTTTATTCCTCACTTATGTTTAAATAGAAGAATATTTTAGTAATTTTATATAATAGAGACAAAAAAATAAATAAACAAAAGAGATGTGTGAAAATTATTTCCTTTTTTATTATCCTAACTCTTTTTATCAACTTGTCATACTTTCTTCTGTTTCACGTGGTTTGACACCTTTTCTATTGAGGAGAATTCCAAATAACAACGGTGCTTTCCTTTTCGTATTTTTCCTTTAATTTTTGGGGCACTTTTTATCTTATCTATACGTGTTAATTAATTTTTCTATTTCATCATTTTTTAAAGGTTATCTTTTGGCCTTATCTTTTAAATCAGGGTCATATTTATCTCTGCAGTTTAGGTTTTCATCCCATCCATTTTTTGAACTTATGTTTTAATCCTATTTTTATATGGTTTGACAAATTTGCCATTACTTTTGAGGGGTACTTTACCCTCTTATCCTTTAGTTAGTTAATTCTTGATTTGTTAAATTTAAATTGGTAGCACTAATTTAGGCTTAAAACATGGCATCATAATTATCTTTGGTAATTATCTTTGCCGAAAATGACAGTTTGAGATTCATAATAATTTTTATTAATTATTTTCACCATTTTATGAAAATATACCATGACCTGCAGGTGTTGTTTCTTACCTGTAAATTTACCATGATATCTGTAAATTTACCATAACCTGTAGATTTAGTGTTGTACCTCGCAAATTTATCGTGAAATCTGTCAATTTACCAGATGTCGTGTCGTACTTTCAAATTTATCATGATATATGTAAAATTTTCATAGACGGCAAGTTGCAAATTTATCATAACTTTCAAATTTACCATGATATCTGAAAACGTACCATGACTTGTAGGTGTTGGTTCTTTTCATTAAATTTACCATATTTTCTACTAATTTAGCATAACCTTCAAATTTACCATGATATCTTAAAATGTACCATGACCTTCAAATATACTATGTTTGAGTTAGTATCATCCAAAATAAACATGTATTCCAATGATTCATACATTACCCTAGCCCGTAGTCCGACGAAAATCATTCGACTTCCGTCGTCCTTCTCCGGTAGCAGTTAAATCAAACTCGTATTTCGTATTCCGACACTAGCGGTCGATGTTCCGTAGATGTAGTGCGGTATTTGTTGCGATCCCGGTGAGTTAATGGATTCCAGAGCCCTAGATCTCCGGTGTCATCCTAATTAAATGGAGGATTGTTGACCGTTTTTTTTAGTCCCGCTATTTTGAGAGAGACGAGTCTGATATTTGAGAGATGATTGTTAATGGCATGTTTTTAGAGATTGACTACTAACCTTGGTTAATGTCAAGATAAGGGTAAGTTTTGTATTTTTAAAAAAAAAAAGAATCAAAATTTAATGTTTGTAAGTGCATAGGATAGAAAAATAACAAACACTTAGGAATACGACTAAAAAATAAGTTCTCCTTTAATGAACAATGACAGAAGTGCATGAAAAAAGTTGGAAAACAAAGTAACTCTTTTCCTCGTTTTGGTTGCCAAAAGTAAACAAAATCATATCAGAACACTATTAATAAAGCAATTCGTGGGGGGAGATGAGAAAATCAACTAAAAAAGGTGAAACTTACATAACCATCTTTGTAGGCCAACAAGGTATGGAAGTAGGCTTTAGGAGCATGTTGGAAGTTTTGGAAATAGGAATTCGGAGCAAGGTGATTGCCATTGAGTGAGCGAAGTGCAGGCAGCTGATTGTGAAACAAAGTTTGTGAGTTCTCTAGTAGGTTTTATATGTGAGTTCTCTTAGGAGCTATACTATGATGAAATTCTTCTCTTTTGTCTTTTTCCATTGTGCCCAACAACCATAGTCTTTTAGCACAAAAAAAAAAAGAATGGAGGAAAAAAAAAAAAAAACTAGGGTAAAATGCATTGACCTCCCCTGAGATTTCTTACACATACAGAGACATGCCATGAGGTTTCAAAAAACGGAAAGACCTCTCCTACTTTATAAAATACTATACCATTTCCCCCCTCAAGCTAACTTCTGGTAAATTCTAATAGATTTTAATTTGAAATTCTAAAAATACCCCCAATGTCTATGAAAAGAAAGAATTTTTTTTTTAAAAGGTCTCTCATCTCAACACACTTCACACATTATCTTTGTTTTTCTCACCGTATGAAAATCTTATAATCCTTATTTAATTTTTTTGTATTTAAATTTTGCATTTAATTTATATATTATTAACTCTTCTTGAAAAAATAAATTTAAAAATTAAAAACTTATGTCTAAGAGTTAAAAAAATTCAACTTAAAAGGGACAATTTTTTTAGATTTTTTTTTGTCTTTCTTATTTTTTTTGAGCTTTCCAAAACGGGTGCAAAATAATTCAAAAAGAAAAATAGAAAAGTACAAAAAAATATTAAGTAACAATAAAAAGAAAAGTTTAAGTTTATTAGGTGTATTTAACAAAGAGGAGTATAAACTTAAATAAAGATTATAAGATTTAACATTTCTTGTTGTTAAATAAACCTAAAACTTTAAAAAAAAGTTGTCGCTACTTAATTTTTTCTTTTTGTTTTGAATTATTTCGTGTCCGTATTCGAAAGCTCAAAAGAATTCAAGAAAGACAAAAAATAATCTAAAAACTTTGTCCGTTTTAAATTATTTTCGTCTTTAGTGAACGTTTTTTTAATTTTTAGACATAAGTTTTTAATTTCTAAACTCATTTCGTCAAGATAAATTAATAATCTATAAAAATAAACGCAAAATTCAAAAATAGAAAAAATTAAATAAGAATTATAAAATTTTCATACGGTGAGAAAATAAAAATGACGTGTGAAGTGTTTTGGGAGATGGAAGATTTTTTAAGAATTTTCTTCCTTTTCATAGACATTGGGGGTATTTTTGGAATTTGAAATTAAAATCTGTTTGAATTTAATAGAAGTTAGCTTGGGGGGAGAAACAGTCTAATATTTTGTAAAGTAATGAGATTTTTATATTTTTTAAAATTTCAGGGGAGATCTCTGCATTTGTTAGAGGCCTTAGGGAGGTCAGTGCATTTTACCCAAAAAAAAAAAACAGAAGCTAAAAAGACTAGTGTAGTGTCATTCACTTTTGGAACATACCATATCAGTACAAGGAACAACAAATAAAGTTATACTTTTAAGAGATCTTTTATTGGCTAGTTGGAAATCTATTTTTTAGTTTTTCATTTTTGGCTTTTTGGTTTTTTAGCTTTTTTTATTATAGCCAAAATAATTTTTAAATTTGGGAGGAGTGTTTGAGAAAAATGTAAAATACATTTCGCAAAAGTAGTAAGAATGAAAAATAAAAATAAAAATACAAAAATGAGCTCTAGATCTCACTTTGAATTTTTTCTCCTAAAGCCTAAAATAAATAATGAATTCTACAAAACTCATTCTAGAATGTGACTCTCAAATAGGCAAAATCTAAAAATAAGAATGAAAAAATACAACAAAAGAGGGTCCCAAACGCCCCCTTCGTCTTCTTCTCTATTATTACGTAGGAGATAGTTCTAGATGATTTATCATCCCAATTTTTAAAAAATTGCCCAACTAATTCTCTCCTGTGAAGCAAATTCCATATGTATCCTTGCCTAATTTTAGCACTTACTGTAATAATCCGACTTTTTTAGGAAGGATATACACAGGAGATAGTTCTAGATGATTTAGTAATTTATGTTTCATCGCAATTTTTCAAAAATTGCCCAATTAATTCTCTCATGTGAAGCAAATATTTATTTTCCATAATTGTTGTGCATTTCGTGGAATATTTATAAGTGAAATCAATATTAGCTGGATTGCACGTGTTCGTGGCTGAGGAGATTGACACCGAAGTATTTTCCCAATTCTTGTCCTTTGCCATAGACGTTCATGTTTTTGAACCTCAGGCTCCAAAAAATCTCACCTAGCCTCCTATTCCCTAGTGAAATTCATCCAATTCTTGGAAACCCTTCCCCCTAACTCTTGGTATCCAACTCCTGTATAAACTAATCTGCATTTCCCATTTCTTCACAACCAAAATCCATCGTAAGAAGTTTAGAGAGAGAGGGAGGGAGCATGAGAAAAAGGAAGAGGAAGGCCGACCCTCTGCCGCCATGGGAGAACCACTGGCACTCTGAATCAGCAATCGAGGTTGAAATTCTTACCTTCACCTTAGATTGTACGATTTAGGTAGAAATTAGTAAGATAATATCTCTGCTTTTGTTGCCGTTCATGAAACCTAGAAACCCAGCAGATTGATGGTTTGACCGATCGGTGTAGTAAAGTGACCTGTCAAGGTATTCTTATAAACCTTAGGCAGAACCTCAGGTTGATCGGTCAGGATTTTTTGGGTACCGGTTAGGGTTGGCTGTGATTGGTCAAGGATTGTGGCTATCTTTTGGATAGTTTGGGTCACTCCAAAATGGATAAGAACGTCACTCCAGTTCCTAGGTACACTATGCACATGCATATACTTATACTTTAATTATGTCTACGGATTGTCATGGGATCACGTCAGAGCAGGATCGCCAATGTTGGCCATATTTTATTAATACTATTTACTAGGGGTAAAACTTAAATGAGAAATAAATAAGCTTACCATCATATAAGTGATTTAATTTGGTAAGGAACTAATTAGACAATATCAGAACACACGTAACAATCACATGAGGGTATAGTTGATCTCAGAAGGATTAATCTTACTATATTCGAGCCGTGTAGGCTGGATATGTGATCAGTCGATATGAGAAAGATGGCTCAATAAGTTACCGACCTTAGAAAGGCGGTCACACGTCCTACCGACCTGAGAAGGGCGGTCCGTTATACCATTGACCCGAGAAAGGTGATGGACAGTTTCCAGTCCGAGATAAGATATAATTTTGAGTAAAACAGGATACATTACTAAACAGATATGGATGAGAAGTCCAAGGCCGATCAAATTGGTATGAAAAATACTAACTGAATGAAACTCTAATAGAAGAAGATAATTGTTTAATAGAGATCAAATTAGAAGTTATTTCATTACTGGAGAATCAGAAGACATTCCACTCCAGTTAGTGTCCTAAGAGCTTTACGACAGTTCAAAGTCTATAAATAAAGCTCTAAGTCAATAGAACAAGAATACCTTACGTGCAATATCAAATATGAACTTAGAATAAATTCGTGCTCGAATGCCCAAATGGACATGTTGACCCGTTAGATATGCAATTTCACGCTCAACATTGACTCCAAAACGAAGAATGCAGTATTAGTTTTAATTTCTTCTACTTATAACATAATGGGAAAAAAAATCTCTAGCATGCTGGCTTTCCTTGGTAAAGCCTCCAATAGTTATACTGGTGGGGATTAATTTCACCTTCTCATTTCGTAACTTTTTCAAAATTTTGAATGGGAGAATATTAACTGCGGCCATATTATTCACTAACATTGTATTGAGAAAGATACCATCAAATGAAACTTTTGTGTAAAGAGGTTTAAAGTGTTATCTCATGGCTTTTGTTAGGGCTTTAAAAGGATACGACGCACTAGCATGATAGGATTCCATCACTAAAGAACTTTTCTACCTCTAAATTAGTGTTATAAGTGAAACTAGTTCCTTCAACAGATGTTGGAAACAATTCAATGTCATGAATAATAAACAAGGCTTTATCATTGTGATCACTCCAAATTGCGACTTCGTTGGTTTTATCACATGTTGCTAACATATGGTAATCATCTTCTTTTGATGTTGGTCCACACTAAAGCAATGGTCCAATGAAGACCAATTTCCTACTTTTCAAGAGGTATATACACCATGTTAATTGGAACTTCTGACAAATTTCCAAACTAAGTAGCATTTGTAAGGAGGGATTGACCGATTTCATTCTTCCTTAGTCTCCTTCAGTTCAGTGCCTGGGAAAACTTATTGAGTAGAGACTTCAATTGGTGTGAGACACCCTTCTAGTCCTCATTGCTCGACAATCATTACTTTAAGTAAATTCAGTTGGTAACTTACCAAGGAGTTTGGTGATGTAGGGAAGTTTTCTTTTGAGACATCATCATTGAGTAA
Organism: Arctostaphylos glauca; assembly: GCA_019985065.2. Taxonomy (NCBI): domain Eukaryota; kingdom Viridiplantae; phylum Streptophyta; class Magnoliopsida; order Ericales; family Ericaceae; genus Arctostaphylos; species Arctostaphylos glauca. Next base: position 11,546,077 of record JAHSPW020000007.1, read on the forward strand.
GGATGATCAACATCTTTTTAAAGTCTTAACTTCTTTCTGTTGGAGTTCTCTTTGAACTTCTTCAATAGGATTGTCCTTATGGTGTCTAGAAAATCTAGGACTAGGATTCAATACCATCCATGTAGTTCCTCTGGCAGAGTTTCCTCTATTTGAAAATAGTTTACCTTCTCTAAAGCTTTCTCTTTGTTGTTTGAGACAACAAAGGCATCATCTAAGGTGTCTTCACTTTTTTCGATTTCAGAGGAACACCCATTAGCTTGGAGTTGGTTGAGGGGGCTTATAGGCCTGTTTCCTACTTTGGATAACTCTTGATACCCTTGGAACAATTCAGGTTTGACTCATTTCAAAAACCAATCTAGCATACCTTTGACAAGAGTGACTTCTTCTATACTTTCTTCCTTATCTTTGCTAGCGTCAACCCACTTCAAAGGTGGAAAGTCCCTTTTTGGAGTTGTTGGAATTGGACTTCTGGGTACATTCCTTTTGTGTGAAACCCTAGACTTGGAAGATGTTTCCTTATAATAATATATCATAGTCTTGAGAGGTTGTTTTTCTAAATAGTTCTCCCCTTTCAGCTTATCTAAGGAAACTTTCTCTCATCTCCTGTTGCCATGTCCCTTTTCCTGCTTGATTTTCTTGTTATAACCCATGCGTCAACATGAGTGTATGAGTTAGTTTTCACCACCATGCTCCTAAGATATTCTAGTTAGGCATTTTGCCTTCAAAGCTTTGTGTATTTATATTGAGTTTTTACCACAATGTCCCTAGGCCTATTATAGTTAGGCATTCTGCCTTCAAAGCTTGGTGTATTTATACTGACTTAGAATTCCTTCCCTTGAAAGTCATTTTGCATCTTTTTGATATTTGAAAATGGAATTCTATCTATTCTCATAGTTTGTCCTAGGAATTTCAACCTCCCCTTTCTGACCTATTCTTATATTTTGTCACAAAAAATAGTGCTTTTTGGTTAAATGAGACCAAGAATCATGCCACTTGTAATATATTTTCTCTTTTCTTTCTTCTAAAGTAGGAATTTTAAGATCAGGAGGAAGTTTAATGATTCTTTTGACTAACAAAAAGTTAAAATCTCATCAGTTTTAGATACATTGAAGGAATATGTCTCCTCAATTTCATTCTCTTTGTGTAATTGATCCATTATTGTATCTTGATAACTAAGGCCTACAAAATACAAGGGTCTTGGGCTATTATTTCAGCATCATCAATTTTATAGTTTGGATCTTTCTAATCTGTAGCATATAATGAATTATTTTAATATAATTCCTCTTCAAGAAAAGATTCATAATGCAACACTTTATGAGTCAAATCAATTAAATCTAATTTGTTTGGAACTCCCTATCCATCCCATCTTGGGCCAATCGTACAAATTCTTCTTTGGGGAGTGTTACTCTATACCTACTCTGTAATTCTCTCAAATAGAGTAGCATTTTCATAAGGCCTTTGCCTTAGTCTAGTCAGATCTGTCATGGACACTTCTAACTCTATTTGAGAGAATTACATATGAAAAGTGTCTTCCATTTGTTACCAACTTGTGATGGTGTCAGTAAACTCGTGTGTCAAGCAAAGCCTGTCGCTGATAATGAATTTCAAAACAACCTAAGTTTCATAAAATCACTGTTAGCTAGTTCTTTACATTGTGCAGTGAATCTTGCCATATGTTTCAAGGTGAATTGTCTTCCATCCCCATAAAATGGAGTAAAGTTTTGGGACATTAAATCCTCGCATGAATTCATATTGGCGACCAATCCACTAAGGATATGATTTTCTATAAACTAAGATTTGGACCCCCCCTACCCAAGCGAGCTAATGGACCATAAACTTCTTGTATAAGGTCTAACAGTTGATCCTAAAGTAATGCATCTCTCCCTATAGAGGATTACCATGGTTAGCTGCAGCCATGGGTATAGTCATAGGTGGGGCATGGTGCAGTCATAGGTGGTGGTTTTTCAAGATTTGATATCCCATGGATTCTTTAGAAAGGTTGATAAGGACCTGGACGTGGCACTCCAAAATGTGTTTATGGAGGTGATGTAGGTGGCACAATAAGTGGACCACTGGGTAGTGTTTCAGTAAATATTTCATACTATGTATCAACCTTTATTCTTTGAGTAGTTGGCCTAATATCCTCTTCAACCCCTTTAGTTATTGGTTCGAAGAGGGATTTTGCGTATTTTTATTCCACCCCTTCCTTGAGTCCTAGATATGTCATTAACATTTAAGGAAGCCATCTGAACGTAATGGATTCTCCCATCCCCATCCCCATCCCCATCCCCATCGACAAACATTCCAACAGTAGTTTGGACCTAAGTGGTTTATACCAAAACTGGGGTCATGCTCCACTGATTGGGTTTGGCAAATATGTTTATTCTGACAATTACTTTGGTCTCTTTTTATGTGATAATTTGAAGCATCATCTATTAGATTTGCCTCTATAGTACCTTTGACATCGACACCCAATGGAGACGCATTACTAGTTTTCACCACTCTCAACTATTTGTATTCCACTAGGCGTGCGAAAAAATATGTTGGCTCAAATATTTTTCCGAGACTAAGATTGTGTGCAAACTTCCAAAAAAAAGGCATGTAACTATCGTTTATAGAAAACTTTAATGTCATAATTAATAACCAACAACAACCAAACGTTTGTGTAATGTTCTCTTACCTCAACAAAGTGAATTTCATTAAGTACCGTTGACACATGGATATCAAAACCAAGACCAAAAGATGAAAAGTCAAGAGAGCATGAAAGGAAACATTGCTTCGAATGCTAAATTTGATGACAAACTTATATTCGAGAAGTTACAAAATAATTCAACTGCTTCAAACAAGACTATCAGCTACAACAAATACTACGAACTACAGATAAAACTAAATACAACTATGGCTACAACTATGCTTGCACTAAGAACTTAGAGAGAAACAAAAAGGAATTCAAGAAATTATATACTTTAACGAAAAGTAATTCATTAAATTATGTACTTTCTCGGAGTTTTAGGAAGGACTTCTTGTTTATTTTTTCTCATAGTATTGGCACCATTTCACACTTAGTTACGTTTTTCAATCCTTAGTTTTCCACTTAAATTTGAACAACTCCCGCACCTTCGAAATAGGGCTAGGTCATGGCTATATATGCCTAATCACTTCTTTCAAATTTTTCTCTCTTTTCTAACTGCTTGTGGTCGCGTCTCTCCACATCTTGCTCCTTCGTGTATGACTATGTCTAGCAGTTTAATAATTGTCCTTGAAGGTCAAACAACATCGCTTGGTCTACTTTGCGTATGAAAATGCTCAGTAATTTAATAACTGCCCTTGAATTCCCAAATGATGTCGCTTCATTATTAACCATGCCTCCTAATCATGTGTATGTCATCCACCAATCAGTGCCACACGTCTTTTTCTTACTATAGTACAAACTAGAGAGCAAACACAAAGTAGACTTTTCATTCAAAATAAAAGTACATACAAGTTTTATTCATTGTGATGATCCTGGTGGCCCCATTGGTCTCATCAAGATGGATCCAAAGCAAGTCTTAGTGTCGATAAAAATATTATTGCATAAAAAGCTTTTAAAAAATCACTAAAGATAGAAATACATAAAGATGCAATTTGTTTTGAATTTTTATCTTTAATAAACTGAGTGCAAGATAGTTTATAGACTATCATAGTCCAGGAGATAAAAATAAGAATTATTCTTTTCTTTACGGACTTAACTTATCGTCAAAGATTGAACTAATTGAGCACAAAATTATATGATTTAGGGACGAATTAAACAAAATTGATAGCACCATCGACCAAGTAAAAAAAAAAATTGAATTAAGAGATAAAAGTAAAAATAAAACGGGTATAGTAGCACTCCAATCTCAGTAGTCTAAGAATTAATATTTATTTCTCATATGCTTTTGATTTTATTTATAATGCCTAGGTCCGAAATGTTATATAGTAAATGTGGAATAGTTGATGCACTTAAAAATTAGTTTAGGCCTCCATGGCTTGATTTTTTATTGAATTTTTTTTTCTTATGTGAATTTTTTTGGGTCAACTTTTTGTAAATTATTGGTACGTCTTGACGAGAGCTTTCAGAAAAATTTATAAATAATAGATCAAATGTTAAAAATAAATTCAGAAAGACAAAAACAATAAAAAAGAGTCTTTCGTGTTTATTTGTCGTCTTTAATGACCTATTTTTTTTAATTTTTGAACATAATTTTATACTTTTTAAATTTCTTTCTTCGAGATGGACTAGTAATCTACAAAATATTGAGGCCAAAATAAAAAATGCGGAAAACATTTATATAGAGGCAAACAAAAAGATTTAAGAATCTTCAGCCAAAAAGCTAAAAAAGTGAGATATGGGCGATTTTGTTGGGAATAACTAATACCTTTTCTGTTGAGGAGAATTAATTCCAAATAATGGTTCGCTTTTCGTTTTTTTTTATATTTTTCTTTATCCCCAAAGCAAATAATGACTTTTCGTAAACTGAACAGGATATTCAGTTTACAATATATAAGCCTTCTACATTCAAATCATGGTTTTTGTGGGTTTGTTTGTTTGCATCTTGAATTGGAGGGCATAAAAGTTGATTGCTAAGGAAATGATTAAATTTTTATTACAACATTAATTTTTTGTTTACTTATCCATTTAAAATCATTTTATTTTCAACTTTATTTATCTCACATTTTCTTTTTTTGAAATCCAACTATATAATTTTGTGATTTTCCCTTTTTTTTTAATTTTTATAACCGAGGTATCCAATCAGTTTGAGGTATGCCTTACTTGACCTACTACCGACTAGTCATTGGAGCTCTACCTGTTAACGACCAGAAAAACCTCTAGCTGTCCCAAAATTTGACCTCAATATGTTTCTGATTACAACTCATCTCAATCTTCCATTGGACAACCCCTTCGGGGTTATTTTGTGATTTTCCTTTCTCTTAAGAAAATTATATCATATGCACAAAAAGTTTCAATTGAAACTCTCACACAGCTTCAATTGCTATTAATTAAAAAGACGTGTGAAACATTGTAATTCCTTAGTACTATTTGAAGAGCATGAATTGTGTCTCACAACACTGACTCTCTCCTCGTAACATTATTTGAGATAAGTTATTATATACATTGACCAACAAAAGCAAAAGCATCCCAAGTACTGATCATTCCCAAACCCAATGATATTCTATGCTTCCACAGTCAGCAGCACCAACATTAATTTATTTGTCCTTGCAGAACTTGCCATCATCAACAGTACTTGTTTTTCTATCATCTTCTTTAGTCGTCACTGAATCATCCCTGTCGTCATTTGTTTGTGGAGGGGTTTTGCCCGGACTTATCTTTGGCTTCTTGTTTTCAGAATCCTTCTCTGCCTTCTCTTGCCTTCTGGGTGCAGAAAATCTTGCAAATACAAATAAATACATAAATTTCAATGAAAATATATGCATTACATCAATAGGTAGCTTTTTTTCAGGTTATGCTTGGACACTCTAGACTCTGCTACTTACTCATTTACTTTCTTCGTTTTGTTTTTTCTGTTCTTTTTTTCTTTTGGACTTTATTAGAAAGCCTACTATTGCTTATGTTTGCGGGTCCAGATCCGACGGGCTAGAAAATGGAAAATGAAGAGATTTACGGGCCGGGAAAAAGAAAGAAACAATAATCCTAATTAGCATGAACCAATTTAATGAACAATAACACAAGTGCATGAAACAAGTTGAAAGAGGAAATCACTTACACACAAGGGCGGACCCAGGAATAAAATTGGGGGGTGGCGAAATTTAAACACGTATATGTTTTAAGTTAATTTTTCATAACACAAAAAAAAGAAAAATCACATGTTATAAGGTTGATCTTATCTAAAAATCAGATCAAAGTATACATATCCTATAAACAAGAAAAAAATACAACATGAACACCTAATTAATATTAAAAAATTAATAATCAATAATTAAAACATAGTAATTAGTAATCATATAACCAACACACAGTAATAAAAAAAAGTTCCTATATCACACTCTTTTTCTTGGCAAGCACTAAAATAACAAAAGAATTGGTGTGTGATCCTGGGATATCGCCACGTGGTCCTCCAATATCCTCTATCATTATATTTTCATTTATGTGAGACTTAATATTAAATGTAGGAATACTCATATGAATGTGTAGTGATTAAAATTGTTGAGACATCACATGAAGCGTTCTAATGCCACTAAATAATTACTTGTAATATGATAATTAAAAAAATTAAAAAATTGGAATTTTGAAAATTGGGGGTGGCATGTGCCACTCCCCCCCTCCATAAGGGTCCGCCCCTGCTTACACATGCAGTGCGGATCCATAATTTGAACTTGGAAGTATCACCATCAAAATAAATGAACAACTATGAATCAAATTTGTATTCAATAACCAAAAAAATATAGGTATTTAAAATTTAATTAACCAAATTAAAGAGAGTTTGATAGAATAAAATTAAGGGTATAGGGGTGTCATATTGTTACGTGATAAGCTTTGACTTACACTCAAACTTAAAAAAAAAAAAAAAAATTTAGTGGAGCATGCCCCCCACTGTATAGATGGATTCAGGGGGTGCTCTCTCGGCTCAATCAAAACAATTTCTCTCTGGATAGTGTTTTGTATAATCCTTCGGCGATGGTGATTTGTCTCTTTTCGTGGGTTTTGCAATTGTTTCTAGTTGGACGTTTGTCTAGTTTAGGTGAAGGCAGTCTCTCTGTTTATGAGGTTGTTTAAGGTGTGAGATAGTCTCTCTAGTTCAGGCGAAGGCAATCTCTTTTTAGGTCTGCCACTAAACAGATGGATTTAGGGGGTGCTCTTTCAGCTCAATCAAAATAATTTCTCTCAAGATAGTGGTTTGTATAATCCTTGGGCGATCATCCAGTGTGGAAACCTAAGGTGATTTGTCTCTTTTTGTGGGTTTTGCAACTGTTTCTAATTGGGAGTTTGTCTAGTTTAGGTGGAGGCAGTCTCTCTGTTTATGAGGTTGTCTAAGGAGCGAGATAGTGTTTTTCTTTTCTGGTGGTTAGAGTTTGGTGAGTCACCTACCCTCCTCCTTCACTCTTTAATTACTCCTTTATGTATACAATTCTTTTGCTTTTCAAAAAAAAAAATGAAACAAGTCGGAAGACAAAGTAACTCTTTTCCTTGTTTTGGTTACCAAAAGTAAACTCGTAATTTTAGACAAAGGTTTAAAAATAGCCAAATTTGGCATGTCTTAAAAATTAAAAACAAAAAATAAAATCATATCACAACACTATTAGTAAAGCAATTGGTGAGGGGAGATGAGAAAATCAAATAAAAAGGTGAAACTTACATAGCCATCTTTGTAGGCCGCCAAAGTATGGAAGTAGGCTTTAGAAGCATGTTGATAGTTTTGGAAATAAGAAGTCGGAGCAAGGTGTTTGCCATTGAGCGAGTGAAGTGCAGCTGGTTGTGAAACAAAGTTTGTGTGGTTTTTATATGTGGGATACAGGATGCTGATGAAATTATTCTCTTTTGTCTTTTTGACTGCACCCAACAACCATAGTCTTTTAGCACAAAGAACAACAACGGAAAAAGAAAAAAGAAAAAAAGAAGAAGAACTAAAAAGACTAGTGTAGTGTCATTCGCTTTTGGAACATATCATATCCGTATAAGGGACAATATTGGTAGGGGATACGGATACGAAATACGAAAAAATCCAAAAAGGTAAGGTAAAATGCATTGACTTTTCTTGAGGTTTCTGACAATTGCAGGGACTTCTCCTGGGGTTTTAAAAAATACACTCACCTCCCCTACTTTTGAAATTATCACACCATTTTTCTCATGTCGTTAATTTATTTTAGAAATTGGTTAGTTTTTGATGAGGTCATCATATTACTTTTGTAAAATGCCTAAAAAAATCCTTGCCCGTGACTATAAAAATGAAAATAAAACTCTCTCTAAGGCAAACAACTTTTGTTTTTCTTCTCACTTTATGTTATTACTTTTATTTTAGTTATTTTTTTAACAAATATATTAGTTGATTATATTTTAATTTATTGAAGTAATTTTTTTTTCTAGTTATAGACATGTCATCTAATACTAGAAGCGTCCTTAAGGCTATGAACAAACTATGTTATTATGGGGCAAATGTCATTATTTTTATTTATCGATGTAAATTAGTTTTATTCATTAAGGTCAATGTGTCTAGGTAGACCGGAAATGTCAAATTTTTTTTGTTAAATTCTGGTAGACTATATTATGGTAGTTGTTCTATATATAGTCATTATCTTGCCAGTATATTTTCAAGCCTAGTGTTACTTTGTACTTTGGGATAAAATCTACGACTATACGCTAGGGACACCAATTCAAATGACACTCGGACAATGCACTAGAAGGTGTCGAGTGGTCATTATAAGTAGTTCACAACTAGAGACATCTGAATTAAGTGAAAGGACCCCAACTAGAAAAAGTTGGAGACGATTGAAGGTGATTTCGGGGACATCTGCAAAGGCAACTCTGGATCTTGGAGGAGTGTCGATCAGTGTCTTGGGCATTCTTGAGCCGCAAGGGAAAGCAATTAAGGTTTGTTGTTACCTGATCTGATACACCACGTTGGTGTAAGATTTAGGTAAAATGATGTAGGAATTGACTTAAATGGACATTAAAGGGTCTTCACTAGAATCAATGGCTAAGATTTGGATTCTCGAGGTAGAGGATCCTAAAAACATAAACGAATGATTGATAATGAACTTATGTGTATACTTCTGCTAATTTCTCTACTCTGATATTATATACGTGTATATCTTAGGTTTATTTTTGGGTAATATTTTATACTTACTGACACCACTCATGCAAAAATTTTCCTATCATTGGCGTTTCATGCTAGATGAAGAAGAGCAGCTGGAGATGAAACTCAAGCAAGAAAGGTCGGGATATGAATGAAAGTTTCAACAAAACTTGGTTGTCATATCCATAGAAAACTGTGTACTTTATTTTCAAACTTCCATGTAAACCAAGTTGGGGTATTTCAATAAATCCACATGTACTTCTGCAAATGAATTATCTTTTAATATAAACAAAGTTAAAATTTTGTTTCAAATATTTGTCTAATTTCACAAATCATTTTTAAAGGGTTTAATTAACGATCCGAGAAATTGGGGTATTATAACTTCGTATTAGAGCATAAGCTTAACCACTCATGTGATGTTAGATAGAATGGGTAGATCACAATTTATAAGCCTTTTATGGTATATATAACGAAGTTACTGAATTTAACTAGGATCAGTAGACATTGATGAAGAAGAATACAGAGAACTAACATTGAACATTCCTCAAACTTTATATCAAATGAATTCTGATTACCATGAAAGAGAATACAAAACCATCTATTTATAGAGATGATTGACCGACTTATGCTAACCAACCATTGGATTACAGACACATGGAAGATGACTTAGCTAACAGAGTTATCACTAACAGAATCTGAACTAATCTAACAGATTATGTTACAAACAAATGCTTAACACATGCTGGTATAACCGTGCTGAGTGGAAATAGGATCTGGTGTGATACATGCTGATGTAGTGCTAGACTGAGCTGAGTCCTGAGATGAGTCAGTTGACAATATAGACTTTTTAGTTTTTAGACCTATAAGTGCTATTGTTATAAGTCAATTACATCAATAATTTTTTTGGTAGATGTTAGATTCAAAATCGGAGCTTGATGCTTTCCTCAATTTCAACAGGGGACCAAATGACTTCTTTGACCCCAATGACTTCTTCGTAGACCCTATTGAAGAGGATTTGGAAGAAGAAAATGATCCTGAAGAGAATTAGGAAGAAGGGGGATTCAACCAACTACACCACCATCAGGCTTGGTACTAGTTGCCTGAGAAGACCTGGATGCAATGGACTAAGAAGCGACAATGTAGAAGAACCCGAAGAAGAAGAAGCAGAAGAAGTGGACAGTGATGTCGATCAACCACCAACCACCGTCTCCACACTGTGGGATAGAGAATTAGGTATGGGAACCATAACAGTGCAACCTATCCTACATTCCAAGGACATTGGTGTATGATCGAATCACACCCTTGGTCAAATGTCAATGGACAAATTCCCACTACCTTCGATTGGTAGTAGCTCTACATCACTATATGCGGCGCTACCGTTTGGATGTGCCAGAGGTATTAGACCAATTCGTAAGACGAATAGTACCATCTCCTTGCATTTAAAACCAAAAACATACGATGAGGAGCAGTTCATATCTCATCCCAGAGATTGTTCGACGCAACCAGTGGCTTCACAAGGACATGCACCATAGATTATGATGGCGATGTTATGGAATTACCAAGGAGACCTTGGAGAAAGAATGGCAGATGAGAAATGAGTGCCTTAATTTGTTCTGAGGATGATGAGAGAAGGATTAGAGTAGGAGATTACACGTAGGGGTAAGATAATCAAAAGTAGGTAGAAAGCAGAACAGTTAGATTGATTCATTAAACATAACTATCAGCTTCGGCCATTCATTGTAAACAGATTTTATTGATTAATGAATGATCATTTGAACATGTTTATGTTCTCCAAATCAAAATTATATTTCAAAAAAGAAAACTCGATAGTTAGAACCCCCCTTAACTCGAACTCATGACACTGCAAAAAGGAATCCAATGGCTAGAATGGAGGACATGTCATCAATGAGACACATGTCAACAATGTGAACCCCATAGTCAATAATGCACCACCCCTAGTTAACCCACCAACTCATGTACTCCCTAGAATTATGTTGGGACCCGACTAGATAGCGAAACTACTGCATGCCTTTACTGCCACACAACTTGCATCCTTGCCTTAGATGCTAAACCCACCTCAAATGTCATGCTATCCTCAAATGCCACATTTTCTATAAATGTCGTATCCAATGCCTTATCCACCACCACCAATGCACTACCCATTTGACTGAACCCCATTGACTCGGAGCATACTACAATCAAAGTTTTGCAAGCACCAATTACCAATTATTTTTTGGAGAACCCAACCCTGCTATTACTAAGATCTGGCTCAAGTTGATCGAGAAATTATTCAATATCATGGGATCACAGAGGACGGAGATCGAATTGCCATGGCTACTCATCATATATAGAGGAAGCAGATTACTGATGGAAAGTTTTTCAGACTACCAACAACATTAAACCATGACTTGGGCATAGTTGAAGAACATGTTCTTGGACAAGTACTTTTCAGCCCATGTGAAGTAGGCTATGATTCAATAAGGGTATGTTTGGCCGCCCCTTTTTTACCTTTTTGCATTCTCATTTTCTCCTTTTTAGTGTTTGGCCGCCTACTTTGTAAAACGTATTCTACAGAACACATTCACGTTTTTAGAGTTTTGGAGCCAAAATGCAAAAGTAGGTTCCCCCCTCCTTTTCGCGTTCTCGTTTTCTCCTTCTCCGAAGTGACGACAACCTTCGGACAGATCTACCCCCACAGCTCCTCAGCTCCTCAGCGCTACTGGTAACGATTCTTCCCTCAGCTCCATGGTTTTCGTTCTTCCCTCAGCTGTCCATGGTTTCGTTCGTTCGTTCCTCTGTAACCTCTAACCTAGGGTTTTGTTTTTACCATTGCTGTGCAGATTGCGACTCCCGTTCTTGTTATCGACTTGTATACTGGAGTTTCGACTAACAGCAGATTGCGACTCCCGTTCTTGCTCACTGGTAATTGATTCTTCCCTTAGCTCCATTTTTTAAGGGATTTTCTTCTTCTTCTGCGCATTTTGAAGTATTTTTGAAGGGATTTTCTCCGTTTTTGGACCAGACCAGACCAGGGTTTTTCTTCTTCTTCTGCGTTTTATGTGGTTTTGTAATCGGCAAAATCCCCTTTGTGAATCCTAGGAGTGGGTGAGGCTTGAAATCTTATTGTTTTCAGCCATGAACAATCCTCACTTTGCAAATGTCACCAATACATTGGCATGAAGTCTTGCACTGATAGGCACTCTGTGAAATCTACTTTTATCAAGTAGCCATTTCAAGTCCACAATTTTTCAGGATCCAAAGTTGTGCCCTTGAGGAATGAATGACATACCCAAATTTGTTGGCATAAAATTAGCCTCTCCCATTTTGCATATGCAGTTCTAACAGAGAAGGATTGGTCTGGAGCCCATATCCAGATTAGCCTCTCCCATTTTGCATATGCACAAGTTTTTCCACGTAGCTGCAATCCCACTGTATTCTCTTTCTGTCTTCATAGTAACTAATGTAGGGTTTGTTTCCATTGCTGTGCAGATCTGGTAACTCAGCGCCATACCCTTCTGTTCTTCTCATCAAACCGAAAGTCTTGCCATTGGGTACCTTCTGTTCCTCTCACGCCATACGCCATGCGCCATTTTCATGTTGCTTTAATGTTTTGTGGCGAACATTGTTTGCTTCTGTTATGTTCTTCTACTGCGATTGGTTTTCTTACATGTTTTGTGGCGAACATTGGTTTACTGGTTTGCTTCTGTTCTGTTCTTCTATGGTAATACTCGATTTCGGCTCATACTTGATTTCTATGCTAATTTATAACCTTAATGGAGGTAAAATACAACACATTAAGGATCTAATTACTCACCTTCAAAGAGAAAATCAACTTCTACGGTGGAAAATGGAGCTTCCATGGCTGCCATCTCTCTCCCACTAAGCCTCAATTTCTACAGAATTATTGATCCTTATTATAGTAAATGAGATGTAAGAAGTGATGCTTGTAATTATATAGTGCAGCACTCTGTTAAGTTAAAGCTTCCTTGATGTTTATAGTTCAATTGTGTATGATCGTGTGGTGTTTGTGTTATGGTTCATCTTTTTGCTTACAATTTTTAGTTTTTACATGTGCTTCACATTTCAATGAGTTGATATATTGGACTGTTTTCTGTTAATACTGTTGAACCACTGGTTTTGGGAAGTTTTCATAACTAGTTCTGTAAATAAATTTCTTGGTCTTGTCCATGTGACCAGTGCGTAAAGGGTCTTACCCACCATTTAAGTTCTGGGCCCTCTTCACTTGTGTTGTAGTTTAGGTCCCTCCAATTGCAATGTTAGCGCCTAATTAGGAAACACCCGTTTGAGGTACCCCTTTGTGAGCAGCAATACTGTTGGGTGCAATACAGACGACGTCAAAATGTGCCAATCTCATTCAGAAAGTCAGCTCCTTGAGTCAGCTATTGGCATATGTAGATGTTTAAGAGTTGTGGGATGGAAATTGACATTGTGTTACTCAAGTGAGAAATGTAGGAAATCTTGTACCTAATAGTACATCAGTTTCCTCCTTCGCACCCACATCTCCCATGTTCTGGACATCTCTTCCTTGTCATGCTTGATTCATATGGATTCAAATGGACATCTCCCAGAATCAAATGCAATATAGGCCAGTCTTCTCCAAGCTGTTTATACTTCTGTTTACTTTAGTAAAAGCTTGTTTGTATTCATGTTTAACATAAAGCTTGTTTGTATTCATGTTTGAATGCACCTGTTTATTTGAATTTCCAACTAAATATAGACATGTCCAATATCTTTTCCGATGAAAGTGTCTGACCCAATGCTTTATACTTTTAGAGAGTCATGTAACATGGGATGTATTTGTAGTGCACAGTCATATACCATCAGAACTAAAGTAAACCATGTTTAACATAAAGATTAGGCTTTCTACAAGCTCTTTCTTATATGCCGTTCTTGTTCTCTTATGTTCTCAACATCTTTTATGAAGGAAATGTCGTCCAGGAATAGTTATCATTACTATGCCGATAATGAGGCCAACAAAGGAATTACCAGTACCCCCAAACTCGTGTACAAACCAAGAGTTTGCCGATGTGGCATGCCAGCTGACCTTAAGATTGTTCAATCAGAGAAGGCGTCGAAAGGGGAATTGTATTTTAGATGTCCTAAGCCCCATAGAGAGAGGTGTGGGTTCTTTAGCTGGTGTCTCCCTGAGGGGTGGGACGGTTGTTCAAGTAGCGTACGTCACGATGTAAGTGCTTCCAATGTCAATGATGCTACTGGACCACTTCATAGAGAGGTTATGAATCTTCGCCAACAATTGGAGTACTCGAAGCTATTCACGAAGGGGTTGTTGGTGTGCCTCATTCTCGCAATGTTGGTCATAATGTTCAAGTGAAAAGAGAATTGTTGTCCTATTTTAACTTGTTATTGCAATAGTTAACTGATGTATGCCAATGACAATGTATTTTGTAATGTTTTAACTACTGTTCAATGTGGAATGTTGGAATGTTGTGATTATTTTGATGTTTTTGTGTTCAAAAAAGTCATGTGTTTATAATGTAAAATATCATGCATGTTACCTTCAAGTGACCATCTGTTCATGTTGTAGTGGAGCCATGTCTGCGCCCAGGGGAAAGAATGCGTCTAGTGTAGGTACGAAAGCGCAGTGGGATCACCAAGCAAAAGAGACCTTCATACACGCATGTGTGGAAGAGTTGGGAGGTGCTGGCTACAAAGCTGGAACCGTATTGACGAAGGTTGGGTGGGCGAACGTTGTACAAAAATTTAATATACGAACGGGTAAGTGCTATGACAAAGTTCAACTAAAAAATCAATGGGGGGTGTTAAAAAAGGATTGGCAGTTGTGGCAGCACTTGGTGTTAGGTGAAACCGGATTGGGTAGGGATCCAGATACGGGTGCAATTGCAGCATCGGACGAGTGGTGGGCCCTGAAACTCGAGGTAATTCATCCTCCAAAACTTTTGTGGTATACTTTAATGAATTATATGTACGTCACGTATGACAATATATTGTTGTGGTATATTTGTAGCGTCATCCTGAATGTGCCAAATTTCGTGACAAGCCTTTGCCGTTGGAGGATGAAATGCGTATTATTTTTGCATGCAACACAGCTACGGGGGAGCTTAGATATACACCAAGTTCGGGGATTCTTCCTGGTGTTCGGAACACACCACGTGTTCATGATGAAAACATTGATGAATTGTTGGGGGACGATGACGAAATCCAAGAGCTAGTGCACCCGACAACATCGCAGAAAAAGAGGCGTGGTGATGAGTCTGTTACAAAGAAAACCATACCGAAAGGGAAGAAGGGTAAGGAAATTGTGATAATTCAAATTCTAATATTTGATATTGTAATAATTTTGTACCTATCATCGAGCTCATTGTTGGCACAGGGTCTGCTACATCGAGGCTTGAAGCTTGCCTGCAACATATTGTAGATTCAACCGAGAGTCCAAGTTCTCCCTCTGTCCGGCATGCAGTTGAAATTCCCACACTGAAGGATGCCGCAGCCACTTTAAGTGAGCTTCCCGAGTTTGGAACTGATAACGCATTATGGGCGCGAGCTTATAACATATTAGGAGGTGCTAAACAGCGATCAATGTTCATGGCATGCCCCGACAATGAGAAGAGGTACTACTGGCTCACACAAGAAATGACTAGGGTGGAAAGAGCCGATCTTGGTACCTCCAATTGGTTTGCACCACCTTCCTCAGATCATGGGGTTTAGACTGAATTTGTTTGCTGTGATGAAGTTTAGACTGAATTTGTAATATTTTGATGTATTTGTGTTGATTGGTACTTGAGCTTGTTTTGGACTGTGGACCTGTGAAGTGTTTGGAGGCACGTGTTTGGGCTATTTTTAAGTAGCTAGTTGGAGTATTTGGCGCAGGGATTGTTGAACTATTTGTAGCCACGTTTTTTTGACAGCTTTTAGACAGCTGTGTGGCTTGTTTACACTTGATGTTTTTGACTACTTGTGTACTATTTATGGGCAGTTGGATGGATTATATATGTGTAGCCAGCTTCGTATACTGTTTTGTACTGTTCAGTCATGTGGTCATGGGCAGAGTTTTGGACTGTTTTGGACAGTTTAACCACGAGATTGGCACTGTTTCCCTCAGCTCCTGTTTTTTTTTACTGATTTTAGGCAGCTTTATAGTTTGGACTGTTTTGTAAACAGTTTTCCCCAATAATTTTGTACAACTGTACATACTTTCAACAAGCAATACTTTCAACTGTACATAATTTCAATCAACAGTTTTCCCCAATAATTGGTACCTCCAAATGCTTTTGCCTTGCTATAAAATCAGATTTGTAAGCCTTGTTTTCAAAAAACTCAAGTGTGGTTTTATGAAAAAATCGTTCACACATTCTTAAAAAAATGAGCGGAGACGATCAATGGGCGGACTACTGCGACTATGATATCTATGCAGAAGAAGACGAGTACAGTGACCCATACAATGTTGATGAGTATGGTGACCCGTACAATGTCGACGAGTACGGTGACTCGTCTGGAGAAGGCTCTAGTAACACCTCCGGTTGGTCGAGGAGAAGAGCAGCTGCGGAAGCCATCTTACATTTCCACCAAGACACTTACATGGACAAGAGACCATGTCGTACCTCCGCATTCACCGGTGCAAAGTGGGTCGCTGAGTTGAACTTGGGTCACCCAAAGCGTATGTATCAAGCATTTCGTATGAGTAAGACTAATTTTTTGTCCCTTTGCCATTTGCTCGAATCTAGTTATGGGTTACAAAATGCGGAAAGAATATCTGTGCAAGAGCAAGTAGCTATCTTCCTATGGATTGTGGGCCAACGAGCTAATAACAGAAGTGCACAAGAGCGTTTTCAACGTTCAGGGGAGACAATTTCAAGGCGTTTTCATGACGTACTTACATCCCTTAGCGCTATGGCTATCGATTGGGTTAGACCATGGCCATGGCCTCGCGAAGAAGTGCACAAGAAAATACAAGATTCTGCAAGATATTTTCCACACTTTCAGGTATTTGTAAATCAAATTTGTAAATCGTATAACTTTTAAAGTTTGTTCTCACTTCTGAGGTTACTAATTTTTTTCCATTCCTAGGGTGCAATTGGTGCAATTGATGGCACTCACATCAAGGCCCACCCAAAACCCAGTGAAATTAGCAAATGGATTGGTCGGAAAGGGTATCCGACACAAAATATTATGGCGGCATGCGACTTTGATATGTGCTTTACTTTTGTGTTAACGGGATGGGAGGGAAGTGCACATGACACTAGAATTTTCTATGATTGTATAAGGGACGCGACCAATAATTTTCCACACCCACGCCAAGGTTAGTCCAACATTTCTCCTTCTCCAGTATATAGTTTATTTTATGCATATGTGTAGTTCTGTACAAATTGAAATCTATATATATTGCAGGTGAGTATTATTTGGTAGATGCTGGATACCCAAACATTCAAGGTTTTCTTGCACCATACAAAGGTTGTACGTATCATGTTCCGGACTGGCGTAACGGAGCCATACCAAGGAATAACTTCGAAAAATTTAACAAAATACACTCATCTCTTAGGTGCACCATAGAAAGGACTTTCGGAGTATGGAAAGCACGTTTCCCCATGATATGTGACATGCCCCCTGGGTTCGACATGAAAACACAACAAAGTCTTGTAACCACAACAATGACCATCCACAATTTTATAAGAAGGAGCAACATGCCTGATATTCCTTTTGGCTTTTATGATACGCGACCAGAATTCATGCCTTACGAACGTGGAGTGGAGACTACAGCACCTAACGGGGTACATGGACATACGTACCAACGTGATGATGGTGAAATGGACAATGTCAGAGCTCAAATTCGAGATTATATTGTCGCAAATCGTATACGTTAATGCCTCTGTAGTAAAGTGTTTGCCTAATGTATTTTGATTAGAATGTTTTTTTTTATGTATTAATGTTTTGATTAGAATGTTTTTTTTTTTGTATTGGGTAATGTTTCATATGTTTATGTATGTTTTTAAAATTGTGCAATGGTAATTGTATTTTTTCGAACCAACTCCTTTTTTTTCCCAATAAAACGTACGAGAGAATTTCAAGTTGTTTAAAAAAACAAAGGAAGATCAACTATAAATATTTTCTCAAAATAATTTTTTTCAAAAAATAGACGGGACATAACTAAGGGCTAATTGGTCAAAAATAATTTTTCTTCAATTATAATTTTAAATAACTTACAAGTCTCATTTTCAATAAGGGCAAATTGGTCAAAATTATTCCATAACTCATTTTCAACATTCTTCTCCCAAACACTACTACTTCTGCAAAACACATTCTGCACATGTCTCCCAAACACTTCTCCAAATTCAAAACTCATTCTGGCCATAATCCAAAAAGCCAAAAAGCCAAAAAGTCAAAAATGAAAAGCCAAAAAGTAGGCTCCCAAACACCCCCTAAGTCATGGATTCGAAATAGGAGAGCATGAACGTCACCCAATACGCCACTCGGTTTGAAGAACTTTCTTGGCATGCAGCTGCCATAGTCCCGAAAGATGAGTCCATGGCTCGAAGATTTGAATAGAGATTGAGTCCTACAACCAGGAGGAATGTGCTCCAAAGGGATGAGACATATGCTCTGGTAGTGACAAGTTCTCTCATGCTAGAGAGAGACACATTGGATTCCCAACAATATTGAAAACATATGAGGAATAACAGTCAAATGTTAAAAAATATCTATCCGAACTAGTAACAACAAGCATAACTAAGGTTTTGACCAAAATCAAGCTCTACAGACAAAATGACCATAGACTGCAATAGTCTGCTCAAAGGATCAGCCAACCAACCCAACCCAACCCAACCCAACCCACCCACATCAAAACCAAAACCAAAACACAACTACCACCAAACAAAAGTACAAGGTAAGACTTTCAAAATATTGCTAGAAAAGCAAGTGGCCCAGTCGACCGACATCAGTTTGTCCAAAACTAGCCTCCACAGCCCCATGTACAAAAAGGATCACAGATTACAAAAGCAGTAAAGAAATGCCTTAGTGGTCATGGAAACAAGTAGTCAAGTGTTCAAAATAAAAATATATAGAGTAGAGTTTTTATTGAAAGAAATTGAAAGGAGAATGTCGTTAGTGGCATCAGCAATATTCTCACCCTCGCCTTCTGTGGGTGGAGGGTCCAGTGAAGCAGTTTCCTTGTTCTGGACCTCATCTACGTCATCGACAGTGGTAGTTTGGGTAAAAGGGGCAGCTTTAGTATCGGAGTCGAATCCTTCGACTTCGTAGATTTGGGCACATCGGTAAATAGGAAAGAATCATGTCCAACGTTGTAGGCCTAAAGTGCGATCCTCCACCGAAACTTGAAGCATTCTTCGTCTAGACCTGTGAGTTGACGGGTTGTGAAGTCATGGACAACATCCTAGATACTTTTTTACCGAGCCGATTTGTAATACTCTTTTACTTGAGTGATTTGAGCTCCTATACACTTTTTTTTTCAATGTGGATGGTTTCCATCTCGGCTAGCTTGTTCTCGGCCTTAGTTGCCCTTTTGAGGTTGGTGGATATGACAGTTTTGTATCATCAACTTCCCTTTTCCACATCACCATGTTGGCCTGATCTATTCGGTTAACCTTCCTTACCTCCTCCACACATTTCATGATGGCATGAGTTCTTTCAACGACCTAGGAAGGAAGGGGACAAGTTATAAGAAAGGCAGTGTAGACAAAAGACAAGTGTTTGTAAGGCAAAAAGGGATAAAGACTTGCATCCAAATTTCAAGTGAACATCTCATCCCTGATTTCGTGGTCATCCACGATCTCCGATGTTCCATGTCTCTTGCAAGAAGAGTCACGTTGGAAATTTCTCAACCAATCTTGGGGCTCTGAATGGAGTTGGCAACCATTACAGGGGGTCCCTGGGGGTGGACAGTGGCAGGTTTCATTTCTCGGCCTCTTTTAGTTTGAGTTTCTTTTTTGGAGTTTTCCCAACAATAGTCCCTTTTTGGAGATGGTACGTCATCAAGATTCACCAAAGGCATTAGGCTAGATGTAGAGATGATTGGTGGATGACTCACCGAATAGCGATGGAGAATGGAGTCAAGGAGTTGCATAAACAGTGACAAAGAACAAAGGAGAGTGCTGCAAGGATGTGTAAAATAGGAAAAGGAAAGTAGTGAAAAGGGATAGGTAAAAGTTAATACTTGGACAAGCAAATTTATTTTTTGAAAAGACAAAGATATTTATTAGGAAATGAAAAGGCACGAGTGGAAAAGGCGCATCATTCCAAAAAAAGCTACAGAGGTGGCAAATGCATTAAATGCGAACGACGCGAATTTCAAATGACGATTTAGGGGCGTGTCAGAGAAAAAAAGTTTGCCTACATGAAAACTTATTGCTTTGCCTACTCCACCAGCTTGGCAAGGAGCAACCAAAGATGAGGGACAATTAAAGGAGACAAAACTTGAGTAAGAATTAGTAAGGTTTTTGTTAAATAGTTTATTCAGTTTGACACAAAGATACTCTCACACACATTCATGTTGCCAAGCTCAAACGAATAGAAGCCGACTTAAGAAAGACGGTTCAGTGTGTGGTCGACTTAAGAAAGGCGGTTCAGAGGGATGACGATCTAAGAAGGGCGGTTACCTATCTTGACTTTGAGATGAAATAGAACTCCAAATATCTCAGAATAAGGTTGTAATTAGATATGGATGAGAAATTCTAGACCAATTCAACTTAGAATGAGAATTTTGAGTTTGAATGAAGCTCTAACGGTAAAAGATAATTCTCCCTAAAGAATCCAAGTCGATTTTGTCTCGTTAGTGGCCAATCAGCAGACAATTTTATTTCAATTCTAATGAGTAGTTAGAGTTCTAATAGAATTGGAAAGATTAAGTCATAAAGTCTATAAATAAAGATACAGAGTCATGGTAAAAGGTACACATTACTCATAGCTAGAGCTATTATGTCTGAGAGATTTAGTGATCTTTGTTCTGACTTAATCATTAGAGTGTTTTCCCACCACCTCGACAATGAATTCTTTGACGATTTTTTATTTTGCAGATTACAGATTTCGAGAGAGGGAGAAGTCTATTCCTGCAGGATAGTAAGATTTTAGTTTTTTCCAACTGATTGAGAAAATCACCCACTTGCAGGTTCATTTCGATGATCAAACTTACTTATATTGTAGATCTTGTCAGTAGAACAATAACTAAAAACATTCACATCGTTTGGATACCGATAAATACCTAATCGCATATCTATCTCGAAAAAAAGAAGAATTAGTCGCAGCCAGTGGCGGACCTACCTTGAGGGGGGAGGTGTCATGTGACACCCCCCATGTTCCACTTAAAGCATTTTTTTTTTTTTTAAAGATTTTAAGAGTAAATCAAGCTTACCGCGTAACACTGTGACACCCTCATACCCTTTTGCTCAGTTAAACTCTCTCCAATTTGGTTCATTAAATTTTAAACACCTATATTTTTTTGTTATTGAATACAAATTTAATTCTTAGTTGTTCATTTATTTTGATGGTGACACCCCCAAGTTCAAATCCTGGGTCCGCCCCTGGTCGCAGCGGGTTACATATTGACAAAATCAAATTTTTCAATATAATTATGCTTTGATCCGATATCAGTCATTATCCTATCGATCTAATTTTGTACGTGATGTTGTAATCAACAAGATCTAATATATGGACGAATTCGACAAAGAAAGCGGATTCAAATGGAGTTAGAAAAATGGCCGACCGCACGGGGTGCCGTCCGGCGTCCACCACCAAATTGCTAAGAATCCGGATCCTTTTAGAAATAGGCCAAACTTATTTGTCGGAGCCCAATGGGTTCAACCAGAGCCTGACCCAACTCACCAAAAATTAGCCTTTTGGCCCATTTCCATTTACTTATATCAGAAACCACGCGCGCTCTCTCCAATATTTTTATTATTAGCATAGGGTCAGTCCATATAGAATAAAGTTTTGACTTTAAATGAGACTTCATAAGTGGGCGGTGAGATTGATCTTCCGAAAACTAGTCGACAATAAGTTAGGACAATCCTAAAATCGGTCACATACCTCGGCTATAAAAAATATATATTAGCATGTGGTGGTTCACTTCTCAATACCAAACAAGTATTAACTCAGTTTGAAATCAGCATATGATGAAGAAAATAATAACTCTAGCTTTTGTTGTGTGGTAAAGATTATGCCCAAATATGAAATATACATTTCAGTATAACTCCCTTTCATACATAGATTGACTATAGAGATGGTAACGGGATGGGAGGGGTGGATATAAATTATTCTCGTTATTTATTTTTGAATTTATTTCTCATCCACGTTCCCATCTTGATTTCCAGCAAAGACTTTGTTTTTTTTTTTTTAAACGTTATTAAATGGAAAATGAGGATTTCCAAATGAAAAATGGAAATTCAAATTGAATAAAAAAATTCTACTTTAAATAACTATTATTAAAAATAAAATGTACAATTATGGTTTTAATAATAACAAAGTACAATTATAATATTAAAAATCTAAAATAATATATGTGGATATATTTTTTAAAGAAAATAAACAGGACAAGAACATATATACATACATGCCTCTAGTCCATTCTTCGAATTTCATCTAGAATTCATCTGGAATCTAGTTCGATCCTTTTTTTAAAACTTTAAGTTCTTAGTCTATTTGGAGTGGGACAGGACGGATCAATCAGATGAGATTAAATTATCATTTGTAGTTGACTAGATATAAACACAATAAAAAAAAAGTACAAAAAGTGAAAATAATACACTTTGTCCATTATAATTCAAATTACATAAAATTGTCTTTCGGGACCCCATTATTATGTGGGTTGTTAGCTGGCTGAATGGGGTCTCAGTAAATATACTTTAGTCGTACATTGTCTCAAGCACTTATGGGACAAAGCCCACCAACATTCGATGTGGGCCCTTATGTACTCATTTCTATGCATACGTGTACATACAATTACGTATCTGATTTACGTATCTGATTTAGATTTTATTTGGACCGACTAGATTATTAAATTTATTGTTTAATTAGTTTTTTTTTCCTATTTGAATTTTTTGCCTAATTTTTTTTTCTTGATTAATTTTTTATGGTTGTTGGTTCGTCTCGACAAGAGATTTCAGAAAAATATAAAATTATGTCCAAAAATTAATAAAATTCAGAAAAGACAAAAAATTAATAAAAAAGCATTTGTGTTAACTTATTTTCGTCTTTACTGAATTTTTTTAAACTTTTGGACATAATTTTATACTTTTTAGATTCCTTTCATCGAGACGAATCAATAAGCCACGAAAAATAATATAAAAATAACAAATAAAAAAATTGAATAAAAATAAAAAAATAAGTTAGATAAATAATCCTGGCCAAATAATTAGCACTACTTATTCGTTGTTAATGGATTAATATTATTTACACAAAGGTTGTGTTTAGATGGCAGACATCCTTAGGGAGGAAATGGAATGTGATTCCGAATAGTTAGGATTCCATCATTTGGATAGAGTTCGAGAAGAAAATGTGAATATTGCTGATGCATCAATTTAGGAGTAATCTGTTTCTTAAATAGAGGAATAATCTGATTGCTCCACTACCCTCTAGGAATCTGGAATTACAAGGCAATCCAATTACTGGGGAAATAAAAAGTCAATTAATACCTCTTATAACCACCAATACCCGCACTCACCTTTATTGCTATCCTAATCTATTGCAGAGCCTAATCAAGTAACCTCTTATTCCACATTTTTAGCGAGTTGCAATGGGTTTGTAAGGAGTTTGATATTTCAAGATTGAAATGATGGATAATTTTGAAGTTGTTGAATACAATAGTTTGTAAGTGTTTTGACTAATTAGAATTTTTAGTATGCAGACTCTTAGTTTGACTTGAAATGGCTAGTTATTCTCCACAATTTGGACTACAACACTTGGTATTCATTCATCTCAAATGATTAATTTGCATGTATAAATATCTAAAGAAAATTGTAATGCATTAGCAGCTTATTATTAGTTATTGAGAAGGGTATTTTTGAAAAATCGAATAAAAAAGTATTTCATTACTATTCTTTCAATGACCAAATCAAACGCTCAAAAATAATTTCATCTATTTTTCCTTAGTAACATTCCAAAATGCACCGAACACTTTAATAAAATTATCCATACATCACATTCCTGTGAATCTCATTCCCATGAACAAAATACCCATTTCAGATTTTCGATTCCTGTCATCCAAACTGAGCCTTTAATTGGTAAACTTGTTCATTTGCGAATTCTCGCTAGTCCTACTAGCAGCAAACCAACTCGGTCCATATGGCACAAAGTTATCCCCTTAGGCTAAATCCGACAAACATCTTAACTTGTCGTGTCTTCTACATATTTAAATTTATACCTATATGATATCTGAGCTTTTGTCTCAATCCATGGATCTTGGCCAAATGCTTAATTCAATTTCATTTAAGATGGGTGAACAAAAACTGAACTCACCCAATTCCTTAGTTGGTCTTGGACTTTGAATAAGTCACAGCTAACATGATACAAAAAAAAAAACTTGGTAAATGCTTTTGAATCGGTAGTTCTTTAGAATTTTTTTCTTGCAGCGAATTTTCTTGATTTTATCTCGTTAAGAAGTACCTGAGAGCTAAAATACTTGTGCCAATATTAAGACACAAAAAACTTGTCAATATTTTTTTTCCTAATTGAAGAACATGAAAAATCGATGGTTGTCTTTAGGGCATATTTCAAATTTATGAACTTATTTTTTCTATTTTCAAGTACTTCTAAAATATATGCACTTAAAATGTAGAAATAAAACACCAGTTTAAAAGCATTAAGGCCAAAATAGGGGACCTCAAACTTATTTTCACATTTGGTCCAGCTATTGTTTCTAAGATAAACACTGTCATACAAACATCTACAGATTGCTTATGCGCACGCGCGTGGCCCGCGCGCGCGCACACACACATATATATCACCTTTATAATTTTTGGGTAGGGCCCCTTTGGCAGCTAATGATATAGTTCACAAGTCCCTTTCTTATGTGCCCTGCAGCAGCAGTAGTCACAGAGTGGCCATAGTTTATAACAAAATAATAATGTCTGAAGGACTAGAACATCCTATGGGCCTCCATGCATGGTCCCGCCCATATCCTTCCCATTTGCTATACTTATGTCACACTATTTTGTTGTTTCGTCAAACATAAAATTAAAAGTTGAATAATGAAGTACTGAAAACTAAATGCTAAACTTTTTAAGTTACAAATTTATTTGATAAAAAACTAATTAGAGGTGTATTAAAGCAAATAATTTTATTCCAAGATAAATAAATATTAGTTATGTTACTCCTAAGTATTCTCTATTAGTTTCACTAAGCCGCCATGTGTTTGCGGTCGCGGAAAGGCTTTGTAGTGGTGGTGGTATGACAGTGGTGGTAGAATGTAGGAAAGCAATGGTAGATAAACTAGTAATCGTCAAAACAAATGTAGTCTTGAAGACTTGTTGCAAACTTGTGTAGTCACGAATTCTTTTCTTGCTACAAAGCTACGGGGTGAATTTCTCCAAGCCCTTGGGACTAAAACACTTTCTTGTTGTTAAGGCTTTTAGCGAGCCTTTCCGGGCGGACTTGTCTACTTGGTCTTTGTCATTTAGACATTTTTTAAGGGAAAACCTTCATTTATTCATGTAGTAGTCTGATATGCCATAAAAATGAATCTAACTTCGAACTTGGAAAAATATATTTTAAAAAACATATACTAGCTACTTTCTTGCTTATAGTATGCCTTTAAATGTTTGACCTTCCAAGGATTTGGAAGCTCCTTTCCGCTGAGTGTCTCTAGTCAATATGCCTCCGCTTTGATGTGTCGTAGAATCTTGAGGGCTCTTTCCCAATTTGGCCCAAGATTTGAAGTCTTACTCCACGTAGGGTCCACCGTTCTAAGGACAAATTCTCCTTATCAAAAACTTCTCAGCTTGACCCATGAGTTGTGGTACTGCAACATTCTCTATTGGTAAACAAATGTTTTGACTGCTGCATTCTCCTTCTTCTCTTCCAAGTGGTCTAGACTATTCCTAAGCTCCTCGTCATTTTCTCACTCGTCAAATAGCCTTGTATAGTGATTCAACATCTTAGTGTCTACCATTTTCAGAGCGTCACCACCAAATGGAAAAGAATAAGGTGTTTCCCATGTTGGCATCCGTGCAATAGTCCAATAAGCCTAGAGGACATGTGAGAGCTCCTCTGGAAGCCAATTTTGTATCCTTCAAGCCTCTTTTCAACCCTTTCTTGATAGTTCTGTTTGTTACTTCTACTTGCCTATTAGCCTTCGGGTAGCTCTTGGAGGTGTAGTGAATGTGTATCCCTTTGGAATTATAATAAACCTGCAATAATTTTTTTATCAAATTGCTTGTCCCGATTGGTAATGATCGCCCTAGGTAAACCAAACCTGCAAATTATGCTGTTCCACATAAAGTTGATCTCAGTTTCCTTCGTAATCCTTGCCAAAGGCTCTACTTCCACCGAGTTGATGAAGTAGAATATTGTAACTGTTGCATATTTTATTTGAGCTTTCCCTAGAGGGAATGAGCCTTTGAGATCAATCCCGCCTGCGTGAATGATAGTGGCACCTTTATTGGAGTCGTCGTGTTTGGGGGTTAATGGAAAATTGTGGCAAACCTTTGACACTAATCATAAATTATAACAAATTATCAAGAGTCGTTTTGCATTGTTTGCCAGTAGCATTCGATCCTGAGTAGTTTATAGGAAATCGGTCTGCCTTAAAATGTCTTCTGCACAGCCCTTCGGGTACTTATCTGTAAGGGCCCAAAAGTTTAAATCATAACCAAAAGAATTTTTTCGAATTTAAAACCAATTTCAATATTTAATTCAATAATGATCCATTTATAAACAAATTTTTGAATATTTAAATTGTAGTTATGCATACTTAACTTGAAGCATGTGTAACATATTTAATTTTTGTGGAATTCAATTTTGATTTGAATTATACACGTTTATATATACACTTATGCAAACAAAAGTTTCCTATGATGCACCTTACCACATAGAATCACATCTCTCTTTCTTACCATGGCCAACCTCCTTTACACCGTAAACCCTTCCACATTAGATGATTTTCCTTCACTAAGCCTTTGTCATCCTCCCCTCACATTGATATCTTCTACAGAAGAAGATCACTTGTTTTTCCTCCCATGGAGGTCACCTCAGCCTTCTCTCCCTCCATCATCACCCTATGTTCTTTTTCATTAGCGTACAATAGACCTCCCATCAACTTGGCGCTTTGTGTTGAGCCCATTGCTCGTCGTAGGGATGGTGAGACATGTTGTTGACTTCACGGAGTTCGTGTAAAATGAATCCTGCTCTGTTGGCACTTTATTTCGAGGCCACTGCTGATCATAGAGGTGGTTAGGCTCATGGTGCCGACTTCATAGAGTTCATATGAAAAGAATCCTGCTCTCCTGGTGCTTTGTGCTAAGCCCACTACTTGTCGCAAGGGTCACGAGGAAGTTTTTATAAAATGAGTCCTACTCCCCCTAGTGCTTTGTATCATGCCTACTGCTCGTCACAAGGGTAGCGAGACACACGGTGCTGACTTTATGGAGTTCATGTAAAACAAATCCTACTCCCCTAGGCATTCTACAGAGCCCCCTACTCATTGAAAGGGTGGCAAGGCACGTGGTGCCCACTTCACATAGTTCATGTGAAATGAATTTTCTTCTCTAGTGATTTGCCTCTGCCCGGAGAAGGCATTAGCATGACTGATGGCTCCTCTCACCCGTCACAGGGCCAAAAATGTTGAGGCTCGTAACACATGTTGTCGGAGCACGTAGCAGCAAGGTGCGCTGGACGCTCTACATTTTGATATGTAAGCCTTATCTGTTGTTCCTACAATAGGATTACTTTCATTCATGGGTTTAATTTACAATGATCAAAAATAGTATTTCTTAAGATGGGTCGCATTCCAGGGATGTTGTAGTTCACCGTTTGCAGCCCTTCAAAAGTACGGTTATGTGAGAACTCATCTTGTCCACCCACTTCACCTCTCTACTATTACCTTACTGATCATGTTCCTCGGTTCTCTTGTCAAACTATACACCACCTTGACCGCCTGTCTGCTCCTTCCAAGCCCTTCGAGCATTGAGGACATCCTTGTCATTCATATGCTTTTAAGCCCTCAATTAGCTCTATTATGCTCTATGAAGGTTCTGCCGGTAACTGGACAAGGAGCTACTGGGCCATAGCCCTTCCCTGTTGGCAGCCATTGAGACCTTATCATCTATATTTTAGACCTCTGTCGACTCCACATTAAATTTAGTTGTGTACTCTTACGCTTTGCATCTTTCTCTGTTTAATACTAACCAATTATGTGGCCGGTGTCTGATAACATTTCATGGCGATAAAATAGCTGACAAAGTCCTTACTCAGGTGTTTGATAGTTCCAATGGTCCCTCATTTCAAATTGTTAAATCAAGTCTGAGTGGTCCACTTCAACGTAGTGGGAAAAGCTCTGTACATAATCTCCTTGGGAATGGCCCAGAGGTGTATAAGAGAATTGCAGGCTTTCAAACGTTCTAGAGGATCCTTGGTCCCATCAAAATTGTTTCTTTGGGGCATCTGAAATTTGCAAGGCAAGGGTATCCCCATTACTTCCGGGGTGAACAAAAGATTTGTCCTTTGGATCAGCTCTTCTACTGAAGCAGCCTCTTTTCCCTACATTAGTTCAGGCAACCCGTCTAGCTTTCCTTTCAACTCCTAGATCTACTCTTCATCCAAGTGATCAAATACCCTTCGCTCCTATTGACTTTCCTATAGTGCCTGTACACCTGGATGGCTACTTAGATGTCATCCTTATTTTAATCAACATGGTGCCTCTTGGGTAGGTTGTGCAACACCGATGGAAATGGAGGTTCAAGAAACTGTTGCATGAAGCTGGTGTTTTGCTGCAGAATTTTTGCACTCCTTGGCCATCACCTTGACCTGTTCCTTTAGGCCATGAAACAATTGCAGGTTAAACTCTGAGTTTTCATTTTGGACTCATGGAGGCGATTTGTTGGGAAAGTTCGAAGGTGGGGACCTCCATTGTCGTTTTGGTTTCCCACGTTGCGACAATTGCTATAAACTTGGTTCCCGTTGATCAAGTTTGAACCATCAACTGTACCATCAATATAAAGAGGGTTTTCCTAGGAATGTTAAAGGCAAAAATTTCTTCTCGCGTAGGTCGTGCACTGATAACACAGTTGATGGTGCTTTCTTGTATCAAAAAGTTGCAATCAAACAACTAGGACACCTCTCTAGTGTTGACCAACATTCCTCTATTGCCCAACTTAGTAATTTGTAAAACTTAGGTGGAAGAAAATACTCAAGTATAGGGTTAACAAGAGCATCGTACCTTTTACTGGATTAGATTGAGCCTTTTTGTCTCTATAGGTCTTACAACCTCGTTGGGATCTATCCCTTACAAACATAGGGATAAGGCTTAGGTAGCGTGACCGTCTTGGAGTCTAGCCATCTCTATCCTGAGAAAATGATGTGGCCGTCATGAGTTCAATACCAAAATTAACCCAACAGCGAGAACTGAATTGTATTAGGAGAAGTTTAAGTGTGAAGTTTATTTTATAGGTTTACATGGACGGCAAAACAATTTCAAACATCACGTTCATTGGTCCGCCAGTAAATTTAAAATTTCAAAAGGGAAGATTTAAGGCCAAAAGCTACGTATTCTATACAGGAATTATCTGTATTATTTATTCTGTCAATTTTATTTATGTCGGGGATCGTTAGAAAAATAGCTTTTCCTTCCACATTTTGATAACTTTGTCCTAAAAATTAGGTGGGATCTAAATCCCAATTGAGGTGGGTCCAAGTGCATTTGTATACTCCTAAGTAAAGAGTTTAAGCCATAAAAAGACTGAATAAAATTTATTAAGAATTGAACGAAAAATTGACTCTCAAAGTGTGCTCTATGTGCTCTATGTGGGAGGGTGAAAAGTCAGCTAGTCTCGTAGACGAAAGTTAAGTTGGAAATGATGAGCACGTAAATTTAAAGTTTGCCAAAAGGGTTGGCCCTTTGGGGGTCCCAAAGTTTTTTGAATGATGGAGGAGCAAGTAATGCGAGCTTTGGCCAAATGACTATAAAAGGGAGTGTAATGCCACTATTGTCCACCCGGATCGTACAATGACTAGGCCGGGGCTGGGATCGTGGGTCTGGATTTGGGCTTGGCTTGGCTTGAGCTTGGGCCCTAAAGCCTTATATTTTTACCTCCCAAAAACATTTAATTATTTGGCTTGGGCTTCTTTGCGCTTGGGCCTTACTGGGTCAATGGGTTGGAAATTCAAAAGTGAAAGACTCCAAGACTCTTCATATTTTCAGTACATGATTTTCATATTTGACAGTTTTGGAGCTAGAAGTCTAGCATGAATGAAGACTTAAACCTAGAACTGAATTCAATATTCAATCCTGAATTCCTATATGAATTTATCATCATGTAGCAGCAGTGGCTATAAATTGGTTTCCATCCTTCTAGTTCTAAATAGAACAATCCATACCTTTAAGTATTCTAGTTGATTTGTGGTAAACGTGCCAATATGTGATCGGAGTGAGCGGAGATATAGGGGCGGCTTCGCCAGGTTAGATTTGCTCGATTGTTGGTCTGCAACCCCACCCTATAGAATGAATAAATAGAGGCCTATCGATGATCAAGCCACTCATATATGACCCCTTACTAAAACCACACCCCCCCCCCCCCCCCCCCCCCCCCCCCCCCAAACAAACAATATTCTAGTTGATTTGTGGGATTATTCTAGATCTAATCTGAGAAAGAGTAACACATGTTCAGTTCGACAATTAGAGTGTGAACTAAGAAAGAGTGACACATTCTAAGTTTTAGTTCCAGCTACTGACATTCTTAGTTTCAAAGTGAGTAGCAACGTTGTAACTAAAATTTGGGGGACCAAACCAAACTTTAACGTTTGGGCTTCATTAACATTACTTTGCCAGTAAAAAATAATTAATAAATTATTCCAAACATTAAAACAACACACACTTAAGTAAATAAAATATATGAAAGTAGTGATTGTTACAAAACTAAAAGATATCAGTCAAACATCACTTTTCTTCAATTTTTATCAGACAAGAGAATAGTTACACTAATATAGTCAATCTTCTGACTTAAGTGTGTGTTGTTTACGCAAATATATAATTTGGGCCAAATAGAGCCCAAATTATATAGCTAAATTATTTTTTATCTTTATTCAAAAAATTGTATTTATTATTTTTTTATTAATTTTTTGTAGATTATTGATTCGTTTCGACGAAAGAAATTTAAAAAGTATAAAATTATTTCTAAAAGTTAAAAAAAATTCACTAAAGATAAAAATAAGTCGACACAGACGCTATTTTGGGCTTATTTTTTATCTTTTCTGACTTTTTTTACTTTTTGGACATAATTTTATACTTTTCTAAAATCTCTTGTCGAGACAAACCAACAATCATAAAAAAAATGATACAAAATAAAAAATTGTAATAAAATTTCAAATAAGGACAGAAAAATAATCAAATAATAATTCAATAATTACCACAGTCCAAATAGACCATAAATAAATATTATATTTAATTTATTCAACCATTTTTATGACATGATCGAGCAAGGATAAAATTTTGGTTAAATTTAATTTGGAAGAACTCTTTTATCCTTTTGTTATTACAAAATCTCTACAAAAGAAGAGACTACACAAACAAAGTTGTAAACAAAAAAAAAATGCAAAAGGGATAATGGAAATATTAATTCTCACTCAGAGCTTGTTCACCGCTGAAGTCTGAACCTGCCGCCATTGTTGCGGAACCTAAGAAAAACGTCACCAAAATTAATGCCCTTGTCTCTTGGGTTTACGCAAAACAAAACTAGTCATATGAGGTCATGTTCCAATTGTACATATCATCAAAGTTCCCACATGTTCTGTTAAATTCTAAATGCAAGTAACTCAATATTGTAAGATGATCAGGTCATATTCCAATTGTACATATATATCAATTGAAAACCCACACGATGGGTAAGAAATAAGATAGAAAATTTGCAAGGGTGCTAAAATTTAAGAGCAATGCTAGGATCCCTGAAGTAGGAGTATCTTTGGAGTATTTATAGAATAGGAATCCAATTGCTTGCTTGAGGCTTCGGCCGAGAATGTAGCGCCGTGGTCCGGGAATCACAGTGGTCCTGCCACGTGTCATACTTTCGTGCGGATTGAACGGGCACATCTGCATGCCCGTAACTACATTCCCACGTTCCTTCGTGCAACTGCCATAACGTGGGGGGGCACGCCTCCTATGCGGTTATGCCGAATGCCATGCATTCGACAGTATGGCCGAGGGTCGAAAGTAACCAAAGATAGACGCCGACCGTGTAAGTAAGGGGTCATGAGAGAGTGACTGAGGCTCATATGGGCCATGCAGTCTATTAACCGAGATTTAGTAATATAGTTCTTGGGCGTAGCCCAATTCCGGCCCAGTGCAAATGGATCGAGGATGATCGTGGGCCGATGCCCGGCTGTTGTGTATTTCGTCCTACTACAAGAATCATAAGTTAGATAACAAAAATGAACTGTTTAACCATTAAAATTATTTGTGCCGTTGATTTTTTATTCTACCACTGTGATTTTTTTACATAGTTATCGATATTCGATAAAGATAATTATAATGTGGGGCTAAGAGATCAAAGTTTTCGGAGCATTATTTTGGGTTCCCAAAATTGGACTGGAATTGAAACTAGACTCGAGTTCAGTCTATGTTCAATCACCAATGTTCCTTCCCCGTTCTGGCAGGTGGTATTAATTTGAATCCTGAATGTGTATGTACTTTGATTATGTAAGTTTAGTATAAAAATTAAAAAAAATAAGTCGACTAGGTTTCTTTAGCATAGTGATTAAGACCGAGTATTGCTCTTTAGGAACAGGTGGCTGATATCGACAATTCTATTTAATTTCTATATTAATTCTTAGAAAAGAGTTGAACCAAATCAACGTTGATTTGAAAAGAAAAAAAAAAAAAACCAAATCAACTTTGATTAAAAAGAAAAAATATTGAAAAGGTCATTTAGGGCTTAAAATCTACTATGCCACGTAAGATCTGATTCATTATTCAAATTGATTATGATCAGTGTTAGGCTTGCCAGCACTATCAATAATCACTAAGGAGATATTTACGATATGTTCATCGACATGTACTGTCAATGCATGACGCATCTTACTTAGCATAATTTATATCAATTACTCCAGTTACAAAATAGTAAAAACCAGTGTATGACTGTATTTGAAATCACAAATACAAATGTGAGAGTATATAGAAAGAGCACTGCTATATGTTAACACATCATGTTGTGCATCAAGTTACACATCATGCCTATGGGGCATCTATTAATTTAAACACATATTAAAATTTATGAGACTCGCTTTTACATTTTGCATAGAAAGAGCACATTCAACCCGGTTTTATATAATGAAAATAAACAGTATCATATGCTAATGATCTACACAATAAATAAACAATCTAAAAAAAAAAAAACTAACCTGCTCATGGAGATCGGAGACGATGAATCTTCAATGGGTGAAGTCATGGACGTTTTCTAAGCTTTTTCTTGCCTCTCCTCTATCCAGAACCCTAAAAATGAATTAGGGCTTTTTTTTATCATTAAACGGCGACCACACGGGCACAATAGAGAAAACCAACCATGTCGATCCTACGAGTCGGCTGGGTCGAATTTTCTGATTGGAGAGCCCACAGATGTGAAGGGCCTTGGTTTGCTCGACTCCTTCATCGAGTATCTCTACGTCAAAAACAAAGATAATGCATGGTGCCATTACCATGGCGACCTTATTCTGTAGGTCGTTAGGTGATATGTCCTTGGGCAAGCGAGCCTATTTCAAGCTTCAACGTAACAATATGACCATTTGTGAGGTTGGCGGTATTAGTTGTTAAAGATAAAAGCAATAACTTGAATAGGCTAATATTTTCTGTATATTTCTCAACCTTCTGAAGAGGCATTATATAAGATTACAAGATGTAACTAAGTAAGGAAAAGGATAAACATAAGTAAGGAAAAGGATAAACATAATATCTACAAATAAATAAGTAAGGAAAATGATAAACATAATATCTACAAATAGATAAGTAAGGAAAAGGATAAATATAATATCTACACGATTTACGCCAACACTCCCCCTCAAGTTGGTGCATAGATATCTCCTATACCCAACTTGTCGAGTGAATCCCAGAATACCTTCCCTGATACTGCATGTGTCAATATATCCTCAAGTTGCTCTTCGGATCTCACGAACGGAATAGCCACTAGATCCTCATCCAGTTTCTCCTTGATAAAGTGTCGATCAACCTCTACATGCTTGGTACGATCATGCTGAACCGGATTGTTTGCTATTTCCCGAGCAGCCTGATTATCACAATAGAGTTGCATAGGACTTCCTACCTTAATGCCTATCTCGGTAAGTAACAAACGCAGCCAAAGAAGCTCACAAATTCCTTGAGCCATGCCTCGATATTCGGCCTCAGTAGATGACCGTGAAACCACGTTTTGTTTCTTACTACGCCAAGTGACCAGGTTACCACCCACAAACGTGAAGTAACCTGAAGTAAAACGTCTATCAGTTATGTTGTCTGCCCAATCTGCATCTGTGTACCCCTCAATCCTCAAATGTCCATGTTTCTTGAACAACAGACCTTTCCCAGGAGCAGACTTCAAGTAACTCAAAATACGCATTACAGCCTCCATATGATCCTCACTTAGGGAGTGCATGAACTGACTAACAACACTTACTGCATACGCAATATCAGGTCGAGTGAGGGATAGATAAATCAATTTTTCAACTAACTTCTGATATCTCTCTCGATTAGTTGGAGCTTGATCAGGATATATCCCTAGATGATGATTCTGCACAATAGGAGTACTTGCTGGTTTACAACCCAACATTCCAATTTCAGTTAGCAAATCCAACACATATTTACGTTGTGACAAATAAATGGCACTACTAAAGCGAGCAACTTCAACACCTAAGAAATATTTCAATCCTCCCAAGTTTTTCATATCGAACTCAGATGCTAAATAACCTTGCAGTTTTTGGATTTCATCAGTATCATCACCTGTGACAA
This sequence comes from Arctostaphylos glauca, assembly GCA_019985065.2. NCBI lineage: Eukaryota > Viridiplantae > Streptophyta > Magnoliopsida > Ericales > Ericaceae > Arctostaphylos > Arctostaphylos glauca. The sequence goes on from JAHSPW020000007.1 coordinate 11,580,991, forward strand.
TCATATCATCAACATAAATGACCAACAAAGTAACCTTACCACCCTTTTGTTTTATAAACAAGGTATGATCAAAATTTCCTTGATGATATACATATTTCTTCATGGCTTGTGTAAATCTCCCAAACCATGCTCGAGGTGATTGCTTTAGACCATAGAGAGCCTTCCGCAACTTGCACACTTTCCCTGATTTATTGACCATCTCATATTCTGGTGGGAGGTCCATGTATATCTCTTCCTTCAAATCTCCGTGCAAAAAGACATTTTTTACGTCAAACTGCTTCAAGGGCCAATCAAAATTGGCTGCTAAGGACAGTAGTACCCGAACAGTATTCATCTTTGTCACTGGTGCAAAAGTCTCTTCATAATCCACACCGTATGTCTGCGTATATCCTTTTGCTACCAATCGGGCCTTGTACCTATCAATTGTTCCATCAGCCTTATGTTTAATGGTAAAGACCCACCTACATCCCACTGGTTTCTTGCCTCTTGGTGCTGAAACGATGTCCCATGTTTTGTTCTTCTGTAGTGCCTCCATTTCTACATTCATAGCCTCTATCCATTTTGGATCCTTTAAAGCCTCTTCAACTCTGCTAGGAATTTGGATTGCAGCCATTTGATTCACAAATGCTTGATACTGCGATGTCAACCTATGTGAGGACACATAATGAGCAATAGAGTACCTTGCCTTTCCTTCTGGAGAAAACCTGTCAGGCGGATGACCGCGATTCTGTCTACGAGGCAACTGATAAGATTTTTCAATTGTTTTAGGATTAGAAGAAATATTAATGTCCGAATTACTTACCTCGGGAATATCCACGGGAGCATGGGCAGGTACTATAGAGTCACAAGAGAGGGAATCATATATTGAGTCAGCTACATCAGGTATAGAAGTCAACCTTTCTAGAGTAACCACCGAGCTTGAGTCTAGTGGACCAGACATAGACACATTGTTTAGGACAGGACTCAAGCCAGTTTCAGCCATCGGTACAGTTTCAACAGGTATAGGGCATGAGCTAGAGCCAGTTTCAACAGGTACATCTTCTAGTACGACCTCAAACCAATTAGGTCCTTCAATTTCTCCTTCAATTTCAGCATTCGTCTCCCCCGGAAGGACATGGTTGGGCATGGGAGAAGCGAAATACATTTCTGACTCGGAGAAAGTCACATCCATAGTAACATAAGAGCGCCGAGTAGGGGGATGATAGCACTGGTATCCTTTTTGTGTATGAGCAAATCCCAGAAATACACACCGAATAGCACATGGGTCCAATTTGCTTCGTTGATGCTTGTGGAGATGAACATAGGCCACACACCCAAATATGCGCGGAGACAGATTTAAGTGGGTTGTTAGAGGCACATACGATGCCAAGACTTCCATGGGAGTGTGAAAATCAAGAACTCGAGAGGGCAGTCTGTTCATCAGATAGATAGCATATTGGACAGCATCAGCCCAATAACACTTAGGTACCGAAGCACCAAGGAGAAGGGCTCTTGCAACCTCGAGAATGTGACGATTCTTACGCTCTGCAACACCATTCTGTGCGGGAGTTTGAGTACACGAAATTTCATGTATCATACCATGATCTTGAAGGAACTGAGAGAGCGCAAAATTAATATACTCCCTACCATTGTCAAAGCGAAGAACCTTGATAACATGAGAAAATTAGGTTTTGATCATTTGATGAAAAACACGAAAAATAGGACCAACATCACTCTTGTGTTTCATCACATACAACCAATTCATGCAAGTACAATCATCCACAAATGTAAAAAACTATCTAATTCCTGTTGGAGTAGTCACAGGGGAAGGGCCCCATACATCAGAATGAATTAATCCAAACGGAACAGTGCTGTTATTAACACTCAAAGGATAAGGAACACGATGACTCTTAGCCAAAATACAGACATTGTAGTTAAACTCGGAGTCTTTAACATCCTGAAATAAGGACGGAAGCAAACGACGCAAATAACCAAAAGAAGCATGCCCAAGACGACGATGCCATAACCAGACTTTCTTGCACTTTGCATCTATTGTCCCACGCACCTTGAGAACTCGACTGGCTGCAATGTCATCCACATAATATAATCCCCCTCTCTTAGTACCACGCCCAATGATCTCTTGTGTCTGGATATCTTGAAGCAAGCAAAACATAGGAAACATTAATACAATACAATCCAATTGTTCAGTAACTTGGCTTACAGATAATAAATTGTTTGACAAAGTGGGAATGAGTAAGGTATGGTGCGGGGATAACGACGGAGTGAGAGCAATAGAACCAGCTCCTGTCACATGAACAATATCACCATTGGCAGTAATAACACGATCTTTGTGAGGGGAGGAAGCATATTGAAATAGGGATTTATCATAAGTCATGTGATCAGTGGCGCCCGAATCAATTATCCAACCGGGGTTGCGATCATTGGATGAAATTAGAGCCTTTCCCAAATTGCTAGCATCTGAATCTTCGGGAGAGAGACGATAACTAGGAGATGTGTTCTGGTCAGAAGAGTTGCAATGAGACACAACAGACTTGTGGTTCGAGCCAGCAGAAGGCGTTATGCCAGTAGTCACAACAGCAGCGACGCCAGGTTGGCGAGTAGTACGCTCACCCTTGAGCTGCTTACGGCGTTCCAAATACCAATCAGGGAAACCATTTTTCTTGAAACAAGTATCGGCAGTATGTCGAGTACCATTACAAAAGGTACACTGCATCAACTGAGACCAAATAGTGTAGTTCGAGCCATTCAATTTAATCCCAAATGGAATGGCGATAGAGGATTCGCTCTGGACAGTCACCACTTGAGTATTGCTGCTGGTGGGCACCAAGGATTTTGAGATACTATCGTCAGTCATGATTAACACGAGAAGCAAGGAAGAAGGTAGGGTTTTGATCGGATGTCACTGGGCAAGAAGCGTAGAAACGGGATCCGGGGGGCCTGCTGTGCAGCCCCGCACAGCAGCTCCCGCTGCGCGCTTATACGACGTAGTTTAGCGTAAAATGACGTCGTTTTGGTATATACTTTGAGAGGTGTGTTTGGCTAAAATTTTAAGACTTCACCCACTTAAAACAAAGTCATTTTTAGTAGAAAAAACACATAAAAACGTCACTACAAATGAAACATAGTTAGTGTCTATTTAGAATGTGTTAATTATAAAATTATCATTTGAATTTTTTTTTTTTGTCTCTCTTTGATTATATTTTTCAAATTTTCAGTTTTGTTTCAATTTTTTGGACTGTGGTAATTATTGAATTATTGTTTTCTTGTTTTCTTGTTCTTATTTGATTATTTTTTCTTATTTTTCAGTTTGCGTTAATTTTTTTTATGGTTATTGCTTCGTCTCAACAACAGAGTTCAAAAAAGTATAAAAATATTTTGAAAAAGTTAAAAAAATTCAGTAAAAAGAAAAAATAAGTCAAACAACATATCTTTTTGCTTATTTTTGGTCTTTAGTAAAAACAAATTTAACTTTAGACATAATTTCATACTTTTTAAATTATTTTTGTCGAAACGAACCAATAAATTATAAAAACACAATGGAACACATGAAAAAAAGGAGAGAGTTAAGTTTGTTATGGCTCTATTTGGCCTAACTTATGTTGAAAAATATGAAATTATATTTAAAAGTTAAAAAAAAATCTATTAAAAATAAAAAATAAGTCTAAATAAACGTCGTTAAAATTATTCAAAAATAACAAATAATTTTTTTAAATAAAGATAAAAATAATTCATTTACGTAAGTTAGGCCAAATAGAGCCTTTAAACAAACTTAACCCTCTTTTTTTTCACGTGCTCCATCATTTTTTTGTAATTTATTGGTTCGTTTCGACCAAAAAAATTTAAAAAGTATGAAATTATATCAAAAAGTAAAAAAAATTACTAATAACAAAAAATAAGCCTTAACAGACATTGTTTTGATTTACTTTTTTGTCTTTTATAATTTTTTTTTAATTTTTCAAAATATTTTTATACTCTTTTGAAATCTATTTCGCCATGAATCAATAATCATCAAAAAAATTAAAACAAAACTGAAAATTTGGAAAAAAAAATCAAACAAAGACAAAAAAAAAAAAATCAAACAATAATTTAATAATTAACACATTCTAAATAGACACTAACTATGTTTCATTTGTTAAGTTTGTTGTGACGTTTTTATGTGTATCCACTAAAAATGACTTTGTTTTAAGTGGGTGAAGTCTTAAAATTTTAGCCACACACACCCCTCAAAGCATATACCAAAACGACGTCGTTTTACGGCGTATAGGCGCGCAGTGGGAGCTGCTGTGCGGGGCTGCACAGCAGGCCCCCCGGATCCGTAGAAACGGAAGTAGGGTTTAGGGATTTTAGAGTTAGCTCTGATACCAAGATAAAAGCAATAAATTGAATAGGCTAATATTTTCTGTATATTTCTCAACCTTCTGAAGAGGCATTATATAAGATTACAAGATGTAGCTAAGTAAGGAAAATGATAAACATAATATCTACAAATAGATAAGTTAGGAAAATGATAAATATAATATATACACGATTTACGCCAACAGTTAATCCATTTGTGACCATTTCAGGGTCCACTTCAACTAATCAAAATTATAAACTTTTATAATTCGTCGAGAACATTAACTATGTTAACGCAATTAAATAAATTAGTTTGACACGATGGATCAAAATCCACTTATTCAAAGATAAATCTGCAGTGATTTTGTGTTGATTGATATCAAATAAATTGAAAATTTTGACAAACACAACAAACAACACCGGCACCAGAGAGGATCTCCTCCATGTTTCCATAAGTATTCCTAACTATTAATAAATTGGGTTTCCAGGTTGTCGCCAACTAGAGATATGACTGGGAAATAATTTAATTATTGGTGATCTTTTAATTTAAAGTAAAAACAATAGTCAGTATGGCTTATTTTTATATTGTAGAAAATTGTATATATATATTGTTTTTTACATGACTTTAATATTTATTGTTAACTAATTTATTTTTCTATTATTGTAGTAGTCAATCGGTATGAGTTCATATTTATTTTGTTTATAACACTTACGCTACTATTTATTTTATTCTTTTATCATGAATTTTTTATGGTAATCATTACGTATTATTCTTTTTAGTTACATATGAGTGTTTACATAATTTCCAAAATTATGAAAATTTATTTTAACTATTTATGAAAATATTAAGTGTTTTTGCAAATTATTTTGACTAGTTATTGAAATTTTCAACAAAAATTTACCTTAAGTTTCTTGATTTATTTATTAACCTATTTTTTTTTTCAAAATCTTTGCTTTAGATTCTTTAATTTAATGTTTGACAAACTTAGCTTTGATCTTTTACAAGTTCTATTATTATCACGGGTTCAATTCTCTTCAATCCCTAAAACGGATTAAATCATATTTTTGGACATTTTTAACACTCTTTTCGAGCTTATTTCAATGATTAAAATCGTTCAGTGGTTCGAATTTATTGAAAACATCAACAAGAAAAATGTATTTTTCAATTATCAATTGGTATGAGATATATGTTTACGATATATAATTTATGTGAAAAAATAAATATTCAAACCCTGAATAGAAATCTGTATTTTATACATAAATACATTTATGTGAATCAGTATTCGATGAGTATAATTTTATTTTTTATTTTTGCATAATTTATGTTGTTAACAAAATAAAAAAATTAAACAATGGAGGGCCGGATAAACCTTCTAGTAAACTGGAGGATCCGGTATTCGTTATAAAACCTAACCCACCAGTCCAGTTAGTTAACCACGCCTGTCAACATCAGCACACCAAAAAACCCTCTTAACCATAGTCAAAACTTTTCTAGTTAACGACTACCTTGTTTTTAGAACTCCGTATCTTTCGGCCTTTTCAATGTCTCGCGATACATAATTAAACTAATCTCATGAGTTTAATAATGTAGGTGATTAACAAGGAGAATGAATAAACCCATATTTTATTCCGAAAATAAAAAATGGATTGCTTCCTTTGAGATCTTTGTTGTTTTTGTTGCCTTCTGAAAGTACAGCACGCACACCTTCATCAGATCCGAAGAAAAAGGTGAGAACCATAAAACTACATACATACATACATACACATATATTATATATATAAGTATACTGAAATACATATATCGATACAAATAAGCTAAAACCAGTGGTAAACCAATTTATCTACCGACTTATAGGTAGAAGCAAATAGATGAACATGTGTGTGCTGTTTTGTAGTGATCCAAAAGAGTGGAGCATTGGATGAATAAATGCATGGTGCTGGTTTGCTTTTTTTCCTTTTTGGTGAAATAAAAGGCATTTTTATGGTGCGTCGTTTGCTATTTTTCCGTTGAAGGTGGTGAGAGAGAGAGAGAGAGAGAGAGGAGGATAGAGAAAGAGAGGAGAAGTAGTTTGATTTTTTTATTTTTTGTAGTTGTTGTTGATCTTAGGGTTTATTTGTGCCGTAGTGTTTCTCTGTTGAATTTGACGAGGAGAGAGAAACAGAGACCGGAGTTTTCGGGTTAGTTACTGATATTTCTTTAGTTGGAGAGAGAACAGATATTATGTTGTACTATCTGGTGCAATTTTTGTGGAAGTTAGATCTTGTTGAAACTCATGCGAGTTGAACTGTTTAATTTCTTCTGATTTACAGTTGATTGAGTTCTTGAAGCATAATTGTGCTGTTTGAGGTATTGAAACGAGTCAGAACTGCCAAGGATACCACTTGTTTTTCCCGAGAATTAGGGGTTTTGGGGCTGATGATCGAGATAATTTGAAGCTGTGAAATTGAAGAAATGAAGCTTTCGGATTCGGTTTCTACAGGGAGAATTCTGAACTTCCGGTGAATTTGATTGCCGTTCCCGTTTTCCAGTAGTTCGGGTGCTGAAGATTTTGTAGATTTTAAAGCTTTTCTCGAGGAGATTTTAAGTTAGATTATTACGATTTGAATATTGTTCTGAGTTATGAGATGAAGCCCCTGGAGCTAACTCCCAATTTCCTTCACACATTGGATAATACCATTTCTGGATAAGAGAAAGGTAAAGATTAAGAAGTTAATTCCATTTTTTTTTTGAAGCTGTTCTTTTCTAACTGTTTTATATAGTTGATGAGTATTGGTATTTGGCCTAAACTTTTGGATCTATCAACTTACAGAGTTTACTGTGGAAGATACCACCTGTTCAGAAGCGGGGTTGTTTACTGGTCTTGTTTGATTAGTCACACATAATCTTTGTTTATGATGATTAGAGAGAGAGGTAATATCAAGAAACTCATTTTACTGCTTTTTACTTATTCTCTTCTTGTTTCTTTTGAGTGATTGTTCATGGGAGATAATATTGTTTCTAGAACTTATGATTTTGTCTGCTTACAGAATTTACTTTGGAAGAAACTGCATCTGAAGAAGAAAGGGGTTTTTTATGAACTTGCTTGGTTAGCCACGATCACAATATTTGATTGCGATGATTACATTTATCGATTCGAAAGATAAAATGACAGAACCTGAGAAAGGCTTAGATTCCCAATTATGGCATGCCTGTGCCGGTAGTATGGTGCAAATGCCCCCTGTGAATTCAAAGGTATTCTACTTCCCTCAGGGGCATGCTGAGCATTCATTTGGAAACGTCGATTTCAGAAATTACCCGAGAATTCCTTCTTATTTTGCTTGTAGAATTTCCGCTGTTAAATTCATGGCCGATTCTGATACGGATGAGGTTTATGCTAAAATTAGGTTAGATCCCCTGAAAATAAATGAGGTTGATAATGAAGACGATGGAGTGGGGGGAATTACTGGATCTGAACCGCAAGATAAACCCTCTTCATTCGCCAAGACATTGACACAATCCGATGCTAATAATGGTGGAGGGTTTTCAGTCCCACGGTATTGCGCGGAGACCATTTTTCCGCGGTTGGACTACTCTGCAGATCCTCCTGTTCAGACAATCCTAGCTAAAGATGTTCATGGGGAAACCTGGAAATTCCGTCATATTTACCGCGGAACCCCAAGGCGCCATCTATTGACCACCGGATGGAGCACTTTTGTGAACCACAAGAAGCTAGTTGCAGGGGACTCTATTGTGTTCTTGAGAGCGGAAAATGGGGATCTTTGCGTTGGGATCCGAAGGGCAAAGAGAGGAATTGGAGGTGGGACCGAATCGTCGTCCGGATGGAATCCCGCTGGTGGTAATTGTGTTATTCCTTACGGAGGGTTTTCGGCCTTTTTAAGGGAGGATGAGTGTAAGTTAATGAGAAACGGTGATGGGATGAATTCAAGCAGTGGTAGCGGAAGCTGGACAAGAAAGGAGAAAGTGAGGCCTGAGTCGGTTGTTGAAGCTACGACATTGGCTTCCAATGGACAGTCCTTTGAGGTTATTTATTACCCTCGAGCTAGTACTCCAGAGTTTTGTGTCAAAGCGTCACTTGTGAAGGCAGCATTGCAGATACGATGGTGTTCAGGAATGAGGTTCAAGATGCCCTTTGAAACTGAGGATTCGTCACGGATAAGTTGGTTCATGGGGACTATTTCTTCTGTTCAGGTTGCTGATCCGATTCGCTGGCCTGATTCGCCTTGGAGACTTCTCCAGGTACTATGCAAATTCTGTGGATTTCCATATTCTTTGCACACAATATTTAGCCCACTTGCACATGATCATTGTTAGGTTGATGTAAGCTTCATATTACTAGTCTCTTCTTCTTCTTTTTTTTGGGTAGAAAATTAGATATTGCCTAATGACAAGTTCCATGTAGTTGTTACTCCCTACTGTTGGGAATTTTACATCTTTAATAGTTTGTTTAAGTTGGTTCGATTTATATAAGTTCAGATAGGATTTTTGCTGATTATTATCTGCCTTTACTATTGATTCTGTTCTAATTTCACTCGACATATGTTTGTGGCTTAGTTTCATAAGAGCATGAGGGTTGGCTTCGGTGGTGTCTTGTTTTTGGTAATTCCTTCAAAATTTGAGACTCTGGTAGCTTTGTTCCTCCTCCTCACATCACTTAGTGGCATGTGCGAATTGTTTTATGTTGTTTTAATGTAATGGCGAGACAAACATGATTTTCTATGAGGAGCCGATTACTACGTACTGGGTTGATAATTTGCACTGGAAAATTACTTTAGATAAAGTTTCACAAGGGTCATTATTTATTTGAAGAATTTATGATAGTGTGAGACCTTTGAATGATTCTAAAATTGTTGATAAATCCATTTTACCCAATCATTCTTGTACTTATATTTTGCAGGTGACATGGGATGAGCCTGATCTTCTTCAAAATGTGAAACACATAAGCCCATGGCTAGTGGAATTGGTCTCAAACATGCCCGCCATCCATCTGTCTCCATTCTCACCACCGCGGAAGAAGATGAGACTACCACACCACCCAGATTTCCCTTTCGACGGACAAATTCCAATGCCAACGTTTTCCAGCAACGTCCTTGGGCCTACCAGCCCCTTCAATTGTCTTCCCAACAATGCTCCTGTTGGCATGCAGGGAGCCAGGCATGCTCCGTATGGTTTACCTTTATCAGATCTCCACCGCAGTAAACTCTACTCGGGTCTTTTTCCGGCCCCCTTTCCGCGGTTTGATAATGTTCCCATCCGCGATAGACCTTTCAATCCCCCTATCACCCTCAAACCAAGCACTAGTGATGATGTTTCTTGTTTGCTAACCATGGGAAATTCTAACCACACTTCAAAACAACCAGAAAGTGGAAAAGGAACCAAATTGGTGCTTTTTGGTCAACCAATACTGACTGAGCAACAAATCTCTCTTAGTTGCTCAGGGGATCCAATTTCCCCTGTTGGCAATGCAAATAGTTCTTCAGAGGGGAATGCAGATAAGATGGAGAATAGTTCTACCGGTTCTGGTTCTGCATTTCATCTACCGGTGAGCTCTTGTGGATTTAACAACCGAGACACGGACTCTGTCTTAGAAATTGGTCATTGTAAAGTTTTCATGGAATCAGAAGACGTGGGCCGTACTCTTGATCTTTCAGTGCTTGGGTCTTATGATGATTTGTACAAAAAACTAGCGAACATGTTTGGCATTGAAAGTTCAGAGATTCTTAACCATGTGTTCTGCCGTGATGTGACTGGTGCTGTCAAGCAGATTGGTGATGAACCGTTCAGGTACACTTGTAGCTTTTGTTCTGCATCTGCCTCCTGTTAACTTATGTTTTAATATGTTAAAACTAATGCTATCTTTGGATAACTATCATCTAGAGTAGGAATCAAAATCTCATTATTGCAACTCCAGTATCCCATAATCAAGTAGCTCCATTTCGGGTGTGATAATAATTCAGAACTAGGAACAATTGAAATTCAATTAGAGTTTGCCATTTTCTTATTTTCACGGATGGAGTTGGAATGTGAGAATACCATAGTACGGGTTGTGAATTAAAATCCTGCTTATTGTGAGAATGTGATTTCAGCTTGGGTAGGTAATTCTGCATCACTTTTCTATTCAAATCTGCTCCGCAAGGTGGAATCTTTGGGACCAAAAATGAGTTCCTATCCAAACTCAATCTCAAAGAAGTATAGTAATTTCTATGTTTTTCTCATTGTCATGGCAGTGACTTTATCAAGACAGCAAAAAGATTGACAATTCTAATGGATTCAAGCAGCGGTTGACAATTCTAGTGGATTCAAGCAGCGGCAATGTAGAGATGTAGAGATGGAAAGAAAAATCTAGAGATGGAAAGAAAAATCAAAAATAAAACAACACGGATTATTCAATTGTATAGCTTGATGACTGAATGCAACATCCCTGTGCTGACTATCCGATCATCTTGGAGTAGTCCGAGGATTTTTTGAATTTAGACTTCGTTTCATGTCAATAATTCAAAGTTCAAGTTTTGTTAGTAGATTGCCTCCAGTTTTGTTTAGACTTTCCTTCAAATTTTGTGTAGGATCATGTGTCTGGATTTTAGGCTTTTGAAAATGGATTGAAGCTTTTGTAAGAAGGCAATTTGATTAACTGCTATATGCTTGTGTTTCTGTTAAGGGTTATGGTAATTGACACAGAAACATTTTGGTTTGCCTTGTGCTTATATAGTTTGGATTTTAGATTAGCAAGACGTTGTGACTTTGACTTGTCTTGTACAGAGTCGTTTGAATGAATCTTGTGTACTTTTTTGGGGCTGTTTTCGAATCATGTATATATGTAACTTCCATATGGGAACCGCAACCTAGCACAACGGAAAATGTCATTCGACTCTAGCATCGAGGTGCCCTTGGCCCCGCGAGAATTATTTTCCGTTGCAAAAGGAAGAATAGATTGGTTGTTTTCTTAATTTTGAATTATCCTTGCCGCTAAGTTTCACTCAGGCATAAATAGGTAAAGTGTGAAGCAGTGCTTAATTTAAAATACAAAATTATTAATTGTATATAATTGTGAAATAGAATCAGATTAGAGGATAAAAACTATGCATCCATATGTATACTAATGTCTCTAGTGGCATCATATGAAAACTACTACTTTTTTTTTTATGTCCAATCAATCATTTTTCATTAATTATTACTAAAGCCTCACATCCAAATAGTAATAGTTTGTCTCTTTGTATATTGAAAAGCAAATCTAGACAAGAATACAAATTATACAAATTGATTTTACGACGACATAAATTATACAAATTAATTCAGATTATCAACTCTAATTTGATTTTTTCTGAATTATAAGTTTGTAAAAATTTGTTTTAGGAGATGGTTTTGTGTTACGTGTACGATTAAATAATTCAAGATTTCAAAAAACAAGCAAACTAAGAAACGGTTAATTTTTAAAATTGACTAATCAATGTTGCTTTAAAATTTGACAAAAAGTGATCGTTGGCAAGTAGGTCAATATAAGTAATGTCGTGTTATATGTAACAATTTAATCTCAAATCCCAAGACAAAGACAAACCCAAACTTAATATTAGTTAATTGTATTGATTTAAACATTAAAAAATATTAGTGGTAGTTAATAAAGGCGGAAAAGTCGCACACATCAGTCAGACAAAACCCATATGGGAAAAATTCAGCAAACGTATTGTCCCATTCTGATGCCGCAAGTTTTGGTTAATTAAATTATTTATTACATCGAACACACAATCGAACTCTTGACCATTGGGATTTGTAAACAGAATGCAATTAACTCTACTTTATGGAGAGAGATAGAGAGAGAGAGAGAGAGAGAGAAGAGGAACAGACACAGAGGAGAGTGTGGAGGAATTACGCAAAGGCAACATCAGCAAATAGTTTGTGAGCAATTGAATATTGAATATAGATGCACACGTGAGAGTGAGAGACCCTACATTGGAGAAAGCGAAGTCAAACAATAATGGGGTTCACGTGTGGCTCCGTCAATGCTTGTGTTACGGCGTTTCGATGATCGTGCTGTTTTCTTCGGTCTACTCTTTTGACCATTCCTATATCCTTGATAATTGTAGCACTTTCTTTTTCTTAACATTTTCTTTTTCTTTTTTTCTTTTTGTAACTGAAATTAATAGCAAAATAAAAAGTTTTAAATACTAAAAACATTTGAGGAATCTTTAAGAACCTCAAGAGATTGTCCAAGTGAAAATTGAAATGAGTTGTAATTTAGACATCCTGAGATCGAATCTTGACAAATACATACTTGAGGTCATTGGAGATTTATTACGGTCGTTAACTTCAGGGTCTCAATAACTAGTCGACAACAGGTGAAGCATACCTCAACCTGATCAGATACTTTGGTTATAAAAAAAAAATTGCGGAATCTTTAAGCATAATTCGTAATAACCTAAAAGTTCATTATTTTTTAATTGATTGGACCATATGCTTGAAATGAACATCTTCATTTAAATTTACTATATTGAGTGTAATGATAAACCTAGCCAATGTGGTGTCAAGGTCAATGGAAAGCTCCAAAGCATGTGTGGTCATGAACATTAATCTATAGTAGTTATCAATTATCATTTTTACTAGGGTATATATGTATATAAATTTTATGGCCTTTTTTTGTTTCCCTTGCTGACAATAAATTTTCTATAATATTGATCTTCACTATGGACACATAAATCTAAAGGCGAAGAATATAAATTCTTATACGTTCACGTAACTACATCTATTTTTATTTTCGTAATACTTGCATATAATGTCATTTGTAACTCCGATCGAGTGTAGGAGTACACTTTGGTAACCCTAAACATATATAACTTGTCATTTGAACTTTCACATGCATAAAAAATCATGCTTTTTGTTAGATAGGATACCAAACAAAATTCTATGTGCCACAATTATTGTTATCGGGTTTCCAATTTCTTTAAGCACTTCTGCATGTGGAAGTGTACTACAGATCACTTATCCATGGTTTCTCTTACATTAAAGGGGAGAACCCAAAGAGTCAACAACTAGTGGTCATCAAGAGCACACGTGGAGAGAGAGAGAGAGAGAGAGAGAGAGAGAGACATGTCCAAATTAAACATTATTTTCAGAATAATAATCACGATACAGATGCGTTTGAATTTGTACGATGCACATATGAGGGATCTTTGGGTCAGTGATAATACCCATACCCACTTCCAAAGCATTATTTGTTCCCAAAAAAACTTTTGTTTTTTAATTTTCGTTCGGTAAAAATTATAGCATTACAAAGCATATTAATTATATGAATTTATGGGAGGCATAGAGTTTGTGATGGCAATATTTGTGCAAATTTAGTTTGATATGAAATTAATTGTTTGAATTTTGGGTAATGTTTCATTTTACAAAAGTTTGACTTCGCATTATTTCGGACAAGTATGATTTTTTTTAGAATTTGAGGAATTCTTTGGTCAATATTTATTTTTACTGGATGAAATTGCATAAAAATAGGAGTGATCTAGCTGAATACTCCTAAAATCAAAATTAATAGATAAATCAAAAAACTAAAAATGATAGGCACCATTTTTATATTATACAATTTATTGTTCTCGATCGTTCACACGTTAAATAGTTACCCATTTACTATATACGAAGAAAACATTGACGATTACAATATGAATTAAGAAAAAACTTAATTAAAAATTTAAAAGGATGTGTACTAAGGAGTATAAGATTAGGTGGAGTTAGCTTTTCTCTAAAGCTTTTTAAATTTTTTGTGTCAAGAAAATGAGAGAGAGAGACGTGAACCATACTTGATTAGTATACAGTATACATAGATAAGCAACTATAGATTTTTGAATTCGTCAAGTTTGTTTGTACATCTCATTGGAGAAGAAATGCCATCTACTTTGGGAGAGTAATATTTATTTAACCGATCGAGCTAAACTTCTATTTATTTTTCTGGTAAAATTGTTGATTAGGTTTAATTAGATTTTATCTACTTCAGCATACATGCATGTATGCAAATATTTTGTTTGCCTATTTGAGTTCTAGTGTTTCATTTCAGCTTCAATCTTTTGATAAAATTCATACTTTAAAAGATTGAAACATTCTTTATGTTGAAATATTTTTCAACTCAAGACAGTTTCAATATGAACTTAGCTTGTTTTTCTTTTTGTTAATAGATTTTCAACATTTACATTAGAATTTACATGGGTTCAATTTTTTGATTGGGTTTCAAGAAATTATATTTTATAATTGCGTGACCTGGTTTTTGGGTTAGTTATTAAATTTGTACTAGTAAAATTACTATTTGAGATAAAGGTTCAGAGGGTCCGGATAAGACATCTCTTATTAATGGCTAATCATTAGTTATTTTAATATGCTTCTTATGAAAAGTTGGGGTAAAAGATACGTTGTAATTTATTATCACAAGCATTAGAGTTTCTTTGATTTAGTACTAACTTAATCATTGAAGTATCTTCCACTAATTAGAGGTGAATGTTCTCTGACAGATTATTGTCTTGCAGAAATTAGGTTTGAAGAAAGTTGAAGAGATTGAGTTCGTGTTTGAGGTAATTAACTTTCCTAGAAAAAAATTTCACCCACCCACATATACCATGTGCAAACACAAACATACACATGAACGTGTATGGAGATATTCACGTGCTGCAAATTTGTCAAATTGTGTTTCACTAGCTTTGACATGACCCAGATCAATATTGCATAGGTACCTATCCTTTTTTGGGCGAAGAGTATCATCTGAGTTTCGTCAAACAATCTGCATTGACTTATTGATGTAGCTAAGCATAAAAGTCCCACTAGCTAAGAACGCTATGGACCTTGAGCTCAGTCACAGTTGGATGGGCCCTATAAATACATATCTAAAGGAAGGGATATTAATAGAAGACAAAAAGAAAGCACATAAGGTCATAATTAAAGCCGACAGTGCCATGCTTAAGGTGCGCATACACCCCAGTCTAGTGTAGCAATTCTTGTATGAGATACATGAAGGGGTGTACAAAAGCCATGTATAGGAGAAAGATATATTTACTTATTGAGCAATCTGTCAAGGTTATTGGTGGTCTTTCATGCAGGAAGATGAATAGAAATGTGTACAGGCATGTGAGAAGTGCATTGAATAACCCTTAGCCATTTTCTCAATGGGGCCTTCACATCGTGGGACCACTTTCCAAGGCTAAGGGCATGAGAAAGTATCTTATCATCGGCACAGATTACTTCACAAAGCGAATTGAGGCAAAATCACTTGTCAATATCACGGAACACAATGTGACGATTTTGTGTGGCTATTATCACAAAATTTGGGATTCCATATTCCATAGTTTTGGACAATGAGGCCCAATTTTAAGACAAGTTCAAAGTCTTTTGCTCACAATACAAGATCAAAAAGTTCTACAACTCAGTAAGCTATTCTCAAAGCAATGGGCAAGCAAAACTTTAAATAAAACAATCCTAGAGGCCATAAAGATGAGACTAAAAAAAACTAAGAGGAGATGGGTAGTCGAGTTTCCAATTGTCTCATGGGCTTATCATATTATGCCGAGACGGTCTACCGGTGAAACCTCATTCTTCTTAGCTTAAGGCGCCAATGCGGTCATCCATTAGAGGTCGCCATTCACACTATCCAAACAAAGTTGATTGAGCAGGGGCAAAGACGTAATACTGGCCGTGGAACTCTACTTATGGCACCGAGAGCCCTCATGAAGTTGGTATCTTACCAAGAGCAACTTGTCAAGTTTCACAGCAAAAATGTTCATCCTAGAGAGTTTGGGATAGGGAACTTAGTTGTTTGCAAAGTACTTAACAACACAAAAGATCGAGCTAATGGGATGCTCGTGCCAAACTGGAAAGGACCTTACAGAGTGATTGTCGTGTCGAGAAAATGTTCTTACAACTTGTTGATTTAAATGGTAAGTTGTCCCAAAAAGTTGAATGTTTCCAACCTCAAATTTTTTTTTGCCCCAGTAGTATAGTGTTTTTCTTTTAGTTTTCCTCTTACGTTGGTGACTTTTTGTTAATTAAGACATCGTATTTTGAAAAGAATTGATTTAGTTTTACAAATTTTCATGTACTTCACAAATTTTTGAGCAAGGCAGCATAGATTAGCCTTTACTACCTATGTCCAAAAATTACGAAAAATAGAAAAAAAGTTAAAATGAATTGTGTATTTAGATTATCTCTGTCTTTCCTGATAATATATTAAAATTTGTTCATAATTTTTACTTTTTTGTTTTTTGAAGCATTCGTCTCGATTATACCGTAATCTACAAAAGAGTTAACTAACTCAAAACAAACCAAAAAAAAATCAATTCTTTTTAACTAAGAACCAAAACAAAATTCAAAAGAAAAATTTAGCAGGGAAGGACTCTCGATTCGAGATGCTTAACCAAAATACGTTGCGCAATTGTTGGCTATGTTTGTGACAACTGCTTTTGGTTTAACTTATTGAAAGATCCAAAGACACACGAAAAGCGGCGGTGTTCATGGTATACCACTACGTCATCACTCCCTATACTATCGGAATGTTGTTCCTATTAATCAGGTTTTGGGGTTGCTGTTATCAAGTTTATAACAGACACCGCCTCCTCTATTTAGCTTTTATCACTTAAACCCCTTAAACATTAAAAGTGGACAATAACACCCCCTAGCTACCCGTAATTAATTGCTCCTCTCTCTCTCCTTCATTAGAGGCAGAGACGGAATGAGGATTCAATGTTTGAGAGAGGTGAGATTATTTTTTGGGGAAGAAGGAGACTGACTATAACTTTTTTTTTTTTTTTTTTTTTTTGGGGGGGGGGGGGGGGGGGGGGGGGGGGGGGGGCGGTGTTAAAATATATATATTTTTTAATTTTCAAAATTTATATCAAGATTTTAAATTTTTTTTTAAATTTTGGGGGGTCCGGACCCTGCGGTCTTTATGTAGTTCCTCTCCTGATCAGAGGTGAGGGCGTTTGTTGCATAGAAGACATTTAAACAAAAAACGTGAAAAGGTGTTTTGAACTATAAAGAGTTCTTACTAAAAACTTGATAGACACATCTACTATTCTTGAAGTAGGCGGATCCCCAATTTGATTTACAAATCCAATAGTAGAATCAAACATTCCGGACAACAAACAAACCTTTTCTTGAACAATACCAACTCGATTTACAAATTCCCAATTCGATTTACTTTGAACATTCCAGACACCAAATGAACCTATTATGTTTGTGTACAAATACTTTGAACATTCTTGAACGATGCCAACTTGTTTGACGCGGTTCCACTAGTGGCGACTTCTTCGATTTGCTTTGGTTTGTCGATGGGCTGATCTGGTTTTCCTCTTGTCAATCTCCTTCAACAACATTGCAAGGTTTCGCCCAGCCTCAATCGCGAGCTGCTGTAGAAGATGGATTAAGTTAGGGTTAAGGGCAAAGTCGTAATAAATGAGAATAGTCAAGGGTGATTGGTCATTATGGGAGAGACATGGCCAGACTGAACTACTAAGAACACCTCCCCTGGTGTTTACAAAACCTCTTAATCCCAAGATTATGAGTCTGTTGGACTTTGTAATCCCAATCTAAATGTGCAAACCAAACACCCACTTAAGAGGCTCACCGAATTATGAGCCCAATCCCAAATGCTAAGAGAGTTAAAAAAAACACAGCCTGGTTTTGAATCTTACAAATTCATGTTTTTTTTTTTTTATCTTTATGTTTTAGATTTGGTTTAAATCCTAAATGCTATGGATTCATATGTACGTGGTCCCTCTAGATGCAATATCAATGTGTTTGTGGTTCTTTTTGTCCTTTGCTTTGCAGGTGAGGACTCGCGTCATTCATGTATTTTTCTCTAGTTGAGAATTTTAATTTTAAGAGGCATTATATAAAAAATATTTTATTCCAAAATATTTAATTTATATTTTGAACAATCTCGTAGTGGAACATTTTGGCAATACTTTCGATCGAGCATGGGGATCAGAGTCAAAATTTTAATTGCGTTATAGTAATATTTTTTACACGTTTTATTACATTAAATTGTATTTTTCATAATTTTGGCTGCGAATATTTTGTGAGTCTATGCGTGCGCATAGAAGAGAACACAAACATGCAACAGTACGTATGCGGTATTTATACATGTCTATGTAACATTGTTTTAATGCATAATATACGTATATCCGTACATATACATATAAATTATATAATCCACCTATACACAAGTAATTTAGAGCGGGGACTCCACATTTGAGTAGTCTCTATTTTTAGAGAGAGAGAGGGAGAGAGTGTGTGTGTTTGAGTCTACAGCAGAGGATATTAATCTGATGTACAGTTTCCAGCTTTGAAACACAGATACAAATACACGAGGTCACGAGCTGATGGGTTTCCAATGTGCACTAACTAATTAATGGTTCATGAGTGTTTGAAACTTTGACATGGGCTAAACCATTGAACAATTTGTTGGGCTTTGAAAATGGGCTTATCAGTCTTATTTAACATAAATTTTGTAGGTTTCAAAGATGGGCTACTTTCTTTACATTCTACATATGTCATACCAAATTCAGAAATTTCAAGAATTATGCTGTTTTACAACCTTGTTCAATTGTATTTTGATAGAAGGGTGAGGATGAACCCAAAAAATGCCTTGAATTTCTAAAATTCAAGTGGGGTCAAGTGATCCCACAATAATTTCTAAAATTCTTATAATTATTAGAAATTTGAAAATTAATTAGTAAATTTGACCCAATAAAAATTATTATATTACCCAAAATATTTCATCTAAGGTATAATGATTGTCACAAATATTTCACTTAGTGTATAAAACTGTACTAAAACTTTCATCTAAATAGAAAATAAGTATTTTCATTATATAGATTGTGCAAAAAAATAGTTTCACATTTGTATAAAAATTAACTGATGAATAATACTTTATGCGTCCATAATAAAAATTAAAAAAAAGACAAATTTTTTACTTAATGAATAACCATTTCCTATAAATTTTCTCAATTAATAGAAAATATTGTCGAGTGTTGTTTTTTCAATTAATATGTAGGTAAGACTTTTTAAAATCTCTTATTTGAAAAAGATTCTTTATGTGATTTTAATTAAGATTTTGACCCCGCTAGCTAGACAAGATTTCTAACTCCGCTCCTACTTGGGTGTAAGCAAGGTGGAGTATTTGGACACAATGTGGCCTCTGATCAAATGCATATGTAAAGAAAAAAGGCTCTTGACTGGGAATGCCAAAAGAAGTGGATACCCATAGCCATGTTTGGTTATAGGATGGCCTGCAAAGAAGAAGAGTAATACTAAGGACAAGGGCAAGGGCTGGACCTACATGTGCTGGTTATTGAAAGTTAAGGGTTGAACCATGACAAGGAATGAGTTATATATGTTGTACGACAAGTATTAATCCTTTGCAAGTTATTCCATAAGTTATCGCAAATAAAATTCTTCTCAAAATGCATAGGGGTTGAAAAGACTTGACAGGTATAGTATATATAGATGATGGATGCTCTTTTAGTCAAGGCCCACAGCTAGGATTAATGCTCCCCAACTCCAGCTGTTTAGTTTCACGTACGGAGGAGCAAATTCTGTTGGTACTTACGTTGCAAGGACTAGTAAGGCTCCCTTGCTAAGAAATGGTAAACCTTTCATTGCAAGATCTCTGCAATGATCATCTTCTGCATCTAATGTTGCATCCAAGGGGTATGAAGTTAGTAGTGCACTAGCTTTTGTAATGCCTTTTCATAAAGCTGATGGGATAGTACTGCTATTTTTTTTCCATTTTTTTTTTGTATACAATGCCTTTGTATGGACTTACGTTTTGTGTATGAAGTGCCTTTGTGTAAGGCCTTTGGAATAGCACTCATGTTCTTACCTTTGTGTAAGGCCTTCTTAATAGTGGTTATTCTTCTGAATAAAATGCCTTTCTGTAAGGCTTATAGCAATCAACATGTTCCCATTGTTTTAACTCCCTTTAAAAATAGGCAAACACTCGTCAGTTTTGCATCAAAACTCGTCCTAGACCTTCTCTCAAAGCATCACAGTAAACTTCTTATTGTTCACCTCTGGTCGATATCACCTATATCAGCAGAGTAGTCAACCTCCTTTTCAACTCCTAGAATGGTTGTTAGCAGGCATCGTCTTACTCAAACTTGACTCCTTTATGTGTGAAGCGAGTCATCAGTTACACAACTTGGTGAAATCTTCAATGGACCTCTTATAATAGCATGCTAGTGCCAAGAAATTTTGAATCTCGAACACTGTCATATTCCTTTTCCAACCTAGGACTGCTTCCACCTTGCTGACATCCACAACAAACCCTTGTTCTAAGATAACATGTCCAAGGAACTTTACCTTCTTAAGTAGAATTCACACTTACTTTCTTCACAAATAGTTTTTTATCTCATAACACTTGTGAACCAATCCTCAAGTGCTTCTTGTGTTCTCACTCTAACAATGAGTAGATCAAGATATCATCAATTAGCACACCATAAAGTGATCCAAGTTTGGTGCAAAAATCCTATTCATGAGACTCATAGACTGTCAGTTCATTAGTCAGTCCAAACGGCATCACTACCGTGTCAGTTTCTAAATGATCTCTTCGAGCTGTCTTCATCTCAAATCCTTATTAGATGATAATCCGATCGCAAAAATTTTGGAATAACATCTGTATCCACGTAATTGATCAAAAGGATCATCTATCTCGAGCTCAGACACAGGAAAATGAATAATCTTCCTTTTGATTGCCCAGACATTGGGAAGGGTCGCGGGACAAGAAAAAATAGACGAGAATTGGCAAAGGATAACGTTTATTAATCGTCACTCTATTCAATTGTCAATAGTCAATACAAAGCCTTAACAATCCATCTTTCTTCTTCACAAACAACACCAGTGCTACCCATAGAGACATACTCGACCCAAAAAAATTCCTTGTCTATCAACTCCTGCAACAGAATGTTCAATCCTCTTAAGTTAGTAGGTGTCATTCGTTGAGGTGCCATCGAAATCGGGCTGGTTCAAGTTTGCAACTCGATAGTGAAGTCCACCTTTCGATGCGATGCAAGTCCATATAACTGCTTTGGAAAAATATTGTTATACTCACACATAACTCGAAGTAATCCCAACTCCTGAATTTTATAACTTTATCATACCATTGTGGTGATTGCATCCAGATTGACATATAACTGAATTTGTCTTGTCATGTCGACGTTTATCTCCCTCATCAATTGTGTTGTTTAATAATCTGATTGGAAGAAAGGACTACTTTTGAGAACTACGTGAAAGCTTTCAACATTTTATGCCCAACAGTAACTTGATTTTGTTACCTATGGAGATGGCTACCACTCTCAATTGTATGAAAGTGACCGATAAAAGTGCAAAATTAAATGAATTAGGAAACTTCGATCCAAAAAGTGGCAAGTTAGGATTCGTGGCAATTAGCTAATATGAGGTGTCTATAGTTGAAAGGGACCTTATCAAAAAATCTCGTAGGACATGGCTGTTTGACTTTATGTGTGAATGCTACTTGAAACGTCCGTGCTTCATGTGGTTTTTGATTTGTAGTGAAATGGATTCGTGTGACATTTTTGATTGACTCACACACACACACACACAGCCTGGCACATTTCCTTCAATTCAAGACTAAGTGCCCTGCATATCCTATTATTTTTGAAAAAATTTCCCCCAAAAAGTATTCATATTGTTAGTCGTATGATTTTATGACAAGTTATGAAGGAAAAATTATCTCAGTCAGAAATTTACACATGATGTTTGACATCTGATTCACGGTGAATTTTCAATTTTGAAATAACAAAGAATTATTTTGATTGTGTGTGTTGAGAAAAATACAAAAAGATACTATTTTCTTTGGGAGCTTTTGGATGGTCAAGGAAAGCTTGAGTCTTTGTTTTATGATTTACCCACATTACGGATGGATTGAAATTGGATAGTCCCAACAGTTTTTCAAATGGACGACTTTGGTGTTTCTCTTAGTTTTTTTCTAACACATCCAGGACATTATTTACTACACCCAGAGCAGTTCAAGAGAGAGAAAATCCATGAGATATCAAAATATACTATGTACGTTTAATATCATAAGAGCGTTTGTGAATTAAATATTCAACTTTTTAATATACCATCTCTGAATAATCAAATTTTTTTTAAACAAGACTTGCGAAGCGCTTTGAAAAAGTTCAGAGGCAATTTTGGAGGTTTGAGGAGTCGAATCTTAAAGGAGCATCTACCATAGTAGTTTAGGAGGAGTCTAGATTTGATTGTCAGAAACTTTGTTGTTTTGCAATTTGTGTCATGGTGCTTACCTCAAAAATTTTGTTTATATTTTTGTGTTATGCGTTATTACGTTCTTTATTTACTTATATTACATAATCACATAAATTCTGTCACAAATTAATTTTTAATTAAATAATAGTAAATTAATAAACGCTTAATATCACGCGATTTTTAACACTGATCTGAATTCCTAAATCTCAAACGCTTAATGCCACGCGATCAATCACTAGGTGTTACCCCCACTTGCATCTCACTCCTAAGTCCCAATCAAATACTGGACAATATTTAAAGATGTGTGGCTAACATGCGAACCATGTGCTTGTAGTGTTCTTAATTCACTTGTCACCTCCATCATTTGTTTTTTAGTCTTTTTCAACATTTTGCAAATGCCCTCTACTTTCCTAGTGGTTTCTAAGTTGTCTTTACGTCTATTTCCACTCTCCTTCCCCTCACATTTTTCATTCCCACTACCTACCACACTGTCATCGCTATGTATATAAAAGGGTGACTAAACTACAGCAATTACTCACCTCTCTCTCAATCCTCATCCTTCAAAAACCCAAAACCCAATCTCATCTTCTTCAATCTCCACCTCAGTCTGTTTATCTGTTTCATGATCACACCAGAGAAAGTAACCAAGATCGTTAATTTAATGGCGAAACAGAGTGGAAGTTTGAAATCGTGGACTGAGGCAGCACCAGCACTTCTGATTTCACCTACCAAGGCTTCCAATTCTCCACGTTTGGCGACCATAGCCGAGGAGGACTGCTATGCCGAAGAAAACGATGATGATTTGTAGTTTTCTTCTTTCTGGGTCTGGACTTGGATCCTGTTGCCTTTCTGTGTTTTCTTCTTATTGTTTGTAGAAGATAAGTGTTTTGTATGTGAGAAAAAGGGTATTCTCGAAAAGCTATAAATTATTCATCCATTCCCAAAATTATTGGTGTGGTTTGCTTAGTTTTTATAGCGAGACAATTTCATGAAATCATGTGGTAATTAATTGTTCGGATCAACATGTGTTTTTTCCCTTGACAATTTGTTCGTCAGAAGTTATAACATAATAATTTGAATCATCAAAATAATTTCTAACTTCGTGTTATTTCAACCGGATATTTGAAGCTGGGACTGATTTCCGAAACAGTTCTTAAAGAATTAAGGGGTAAGCCCTCGATAAAAGCTTGGCCCAACCCATTCACGGGCACGTCCAGAGATATGGCATCTAGGGGCTGTGACTATGTTTGTCCAATCGGAGCTCGGCGTAAGCATGGTGGCCGGTGGGGTAGGTCCAATCCCAATTAATCATTGCGGAAATTGCTTGAGGTCAATTAAGGATCGCCCTTGAATGACCTAAGGGCCTGTTTGTTTGAGGGCTATATAGAGCATTGGATTAGGATAAGGCAAGAACGACAAGATTATCTACACAAAATGTAAAAAAAATAATGCGACAGATTGAAATAGTCGATCAAGAATTCAGAAATTATACATCTAATTTTTACTAATAATGGAATCAATAAATACAGAATTGATAATACAAGAATCGAAATACAAAAAAAATACAGTATTACCGAACCGAGTCTTGTTTTTAACATAGTTTTCTTAAGACTAAATCGCCGCCTCACCGTGGGTGTTGGAGGATAACTCCGGCATCGTCTTCCATGGTAAAACGACTTCACGAACTAAGTAATACCTAACCTTATTCGCCTGTCAAACTTACTCGTGTTTGACTCTCTCTCACTAGAATAATGAACTTAGAAATTCTCGTTGGATTTTGTACCTCAATACCAAAACTGAACTTGGTATATAAAGGCCTTTGGGATCTTCTAGCAATGAAAGGACGTGAATGAATGAGGTCAGAACCAAATTGACCTTTGGATGGTTCACGAATGACCTTTGCAGGATTCGCGAATGACCTTTGGATGATACATGAATGGCATTCGGATGGTACAAGAATAAATGAGACCCATGGATGGTACATGTATGGGACATTATGGTGACTCTTGGAGTATGAAACATTCGAAACTTTCTAGTTGCCTCGAGACTCTCTGGTGTCCCATTCATTTAACCCTTCGAATTTCCAACACACAAAATCCCCTCCAACTCACTAATCATCGATTTAATCTTCTGTGCCTCTAAAAGAAAAACCTACAATCCTCCAACTATTCGCTTGATTGTCTTGATTATGTTACTCTGTATTTTCTAATTTTTTTTAAGTACAACAAATTTCGTATAACAAGATTTACAATTTTTTTATGTTTTTTAAAAAGAATATTGTTTGCAATGTTAACTTTAGAGCCAACAGATCAGGGGGAAGCAACGTCAAGCCGAGAAAGAAGACTAGTTGAGCATAAGGAAGAGTGCAAGCCAGATCAAAAGTTCAAACCTATCCAACGGATTGGAGAGATCAAGTTGATCTCAAGGAGATTCACATGAGGAGGTGAGTCTAGTTCCTCCCGGTGAATAGCTTCTACACAAAAGTCCGGTGACATGGGGGGTGGTTGGCCAATTGTGAACCCTCCGAAAATTAAGTTAGAATAGTAGTATGCAGGTGAAAATTGTTAGGAAATTCAAAGAGTAATGAGTACGTAGCTCTTTCCCTCGTCTCCGCCTTTTAATACCTTCGTGAGAGAGGGGGAGGTGGGAGTGAATCCTTGCCGTAATTCATTCCGTGATTTGGGCTGATTTCTCTTGTGTCATCAAGGGGATGTCGGAGGATCTGGTGCACCGTTAAAAGGATTATGTGGATTTCTCGGAGCGGTGTCTGTGGAGCGTCTGTAATGCCAGTCCAAAAAAAGCTCGAGTTGGGACCCTATTGGCCGAGCAGGTAGTAGGTTGATTGACCGACTTTTAGGTCGATCTGGGCGATTAATCTGGTTTGTCTTTGTACGTTCAGATGTAATATAAATAGTTTAGTAAGTTTTCAAGATGGGCTTCAGACTAAGCTACCTCCGTGTAGTTTTGCTAATGAGGAGTGTTATAATACCAAAAAAAAATCTGAAATTTTTCCGAATTCAAAATCAGATGCCATGATTCACTTGAATTTGTGGACTTGAATTTGTAGATCCACAAATTCAAGTGAATCATGACCTTTTATTTCACATTTAGGGGCATTTATGGGTTTTTCTCTGATTCCCTAGGCTTTCTGTTTGCTAATACCATATTTTGGCCTAACCTAATCCTTTCAAACAATTAGTCCACCCCACAAAAAATCCGACCAAACAAAGTTATAGAAACCTCATAGATTTGATAGCTCAGTTCCAATCTGTACACATGACAGCTCCAAAAAAATTTATTAGGGTGGTAAAAAATTTAGTGGATTATACGTAAGGTGATGTCTCTTTTTTTTTTTAATTTTATTTTGTACTAAATCTATTTATTTAAACCTCTCAAATAAAAAACCGGTATATGGTGGGACAGGTGTACATGTACCTAAAAAAATCAATCAAACCAAATGTTCAACACACAAATAAATAAAATTAGTAAATGGGCTCATCTGAATCAAGGTAATGAATCTTGTACTATACCAAGCGGTACTTTCTGCATTGGCGTAAAATTGGTACCACCAGAGGTCCGTACCATTCCAACAATAAATACCGGCGGTTCCGACCGGTTTCGGCCAATACTGGGAGGATATCGGATCTCAGCCGGTACTGATTTTTTTTTCTAGGTATTTTTTTAGTTACATATTTATGTCTTAATTTTCCACTTTCCACTTTTCATACCTTATGAATACTAACATTCAATTTTGTAATTAGGTATAAAAAATTAAAATGGAAAAGCAACGTTAACATTTTCTTGTGTGAAAATTAAAAACAAAAAAAATTAAAAGAAAAGTTAACATTCCTTTTTTATTTTAAAATTAACATTCCTTCTTATGAATGCAAACATTTTTTAAAGAAAATTAAAATTTCATTTTAAAATAAAAAATGAATGTTAACATTTCTTTTTAATTTCATGCATACTGGAAAATAAATGTTAACGTTTCTTTTTCCATACATTAATTTTTTCTTTTCCCACTTTCTATACTTTATGAAAGTTAACTTTCCTTTTTAATTTGATGTTTTCCCTAGACAGAAAAAATGAATGTTAATTTTTCTTTTTCCACTTTTCATACCTTAATGTTAAAATGAATGTTAATTTTTTTTTAATCAAGCATATGCTAACTAATTGATAAACTTTGTTGGTTAAATGATATTGAAGTACCATAGATTTACTATTGTCCTTTGGAAATATTATTTTTAGTGATTTATTTTTAAGTTGTGGGGTTTATTTTATATGTCAAATATAATATTTTTAAAGAATATTAGTCAGAGAAATTTATATTATTTTTTAGCGACAAATCCAAAACATTACTCCGGTACACACTAATACCGATACATACCATACCAGTAACAAAACCAACACTACGAGATTGATAATTTTGAATTCTCAATACCAATTGTCGATCTCTTGCTATCACACCCGCCTCTAAAACTAGTATAAAACAGGCAATTTATAGAATATTTGTACAGAAATTCCTTGCAATCATTATTCAACTATTGTATATTAGATGAAAGACTTAATGGTACGTACGCACATAATTTTTTGTGTACAGATTTGAACGCAATTTTGTTTGAAATCATTGAATATACATAGAAGCCTTATATATTTTAGGTTCTACGAACGATTCCGAATATAATTATGTTCAATTATGTGCACGGAAACTGTTTGCTCATACTTTCTCGGGATGAAATTGACGAGGAAATGAATAACCATCCCTTCCTTTTCAGTGAACTGTTCACATCAGGACCAGAGACTTGTCAAAGCTATGCTTCCTCTTGTTTCATTTTTCTAACGTGTCACAGGGGTACGGATTCTTGAAAAATCAAAGCTGAAGAAGCTTCCACCGGTTACAAAGTGGAAAAAATTTGAGAGGCTGAGGATTACGGTGAATTTTTCCTAGAAGTAACAATAAGAGATTTAATCCTCTCATTGTATTTTTTTCATGAAGTATTTGATTTTATTGTTTATTTATTTTTTATGATTGAAATTTTTTTAGCTGATTAAAAAATTGAAAAAATTTAATCCTAGTTAAGTAAGACAAATATTCCTTTTGTTCAAAACTTTAAAAATGAGTAATTCAATGTATGAATAATTTGTGTCACACGACAGGATCCAGGATACTTTTGTCTTCCTTTATCATCTCGGGCCCCGAAATGAATTAAGTTATTCGAATTAATTTGAACTTGTATTTGTCAATTAAAATTTTGTACGAGATCGTTTTATTAAATAGACTTTATTTTTAGGGCTGATAAATGAATTTGTATGTGATCGGCTTGTAACGTCCTGAACTCTCGAATAGGTTAAATAACCAAATTTTCAAAATTTTCAAATCAAACCGTTCTAGCCATATTAATTACCACGTCAACGAACATCAATTGTGTCACTTCCCAATTCCGAGGCATGAAATGAGTAAAATAAAATCATACAAAAAGTCCCATAAAATAATTGAAATCCCATAAAAGAAAACTTAAATTCAACGAATACCAGTCTCTAATTAGTTCAACAAGAAAATTTAAAAAAAAGGCTCATAACATGTAACAATCCGCTCGCGCCCTGTACAATACTGTCCACTTTGGTTGCTCAAACCCCATGGACTTCCATGTAGGTCACCCATCCCTGGATTGCTTCAGGACGAGCACACTTAACTGTAAAGTTCCAATGAGTATAGACACCCTCGCGGCTTTTTGAAAGGCTTTATACAAGGAAGCTTTATAATCTTATAAATACTACCGAACTTATATCCGCCAAGCGATATTGTGGGACCTTTGACCACCCATCCGAATGTCCCACTGAAACTCTATCTCTCGAACGCCGGCTTCACAGCTAGCACCACAGCCTGACTTGGGTGTCACATAATGCAACAAAATAAGTTCTTAATTAAAAAGGAAAACAAAAATCATATACTACTCGACAAACTCGAAACTCCTACCCGAAAGGCTTAATATCAGGTCCTGTAAAAAAAGGTTTTAACCAAAATATAAGTCAAAATTATAGCTCATATAAGATACTAGATAAAACAAATTAAGCTTAAAGATGTTAAATATATCTATAAAATGTTAAACGTGACATGTTATCATGTCCTATAGATATGAGACATGAGACATGAGACATGAGACATGAGATATGAGATGAGACAATGATAAATAACATGAAAACACGTAACATTCCAGGCCACGACAAGTGATGCATCACATTACTCTCAACATGCTTAAATTTATGGCCTTTCATTGACGGAAGTCAATGAAAGGCCATGAGAACCTGTATGTTTTTACAACATTTCACTGACGGCTATCTAAATCAAATATGGAGACCACTAGTTTCTACCGCCTTTAACTGATGACAATCCATGAAGTCCATGGAGACCAATAAGAGTAATATCCATCACAAGGACACAACCTGCATGCTCATGAACTCATAATTTATCAGTTGAATCATGCAAGTGAAATCACATCAAATTAATCAGAATCAACACGCAGTTATGCTCAAGACATATTCACTCAGTAGCCAAAATTATGAGAAAGTAATTTCGTGAAGTTTTCTTGACAATAAGGAGTTCTTTTTGTAAATAACGTTGCAGGCAAGACTAATAGTCATGATACACCTCTGGCCGTGGCACACACGTACAATACGTGTGCAAGTCGAACATTATTAAATATATAAAAAAAATACATATCATGCTAATGTCGCTTCAGTCATCGTAGATCTAAACAGAATTTTAGAGATGGAAATGGAAAATTGTACGTATTTAGAGAGATGAATACAAATTTTTAAAAATTTGTGATAATAAATGTGGAGAAGTGGGCTAAATTAACCTTGAAGGAGGAGTGAGTAATTATTATTATTATTTTTGAATGATTGAGATAATGTCAATTTTATCCTAGGAGTTAATTCCCTATCATTTTGTTAGTGTGCGAAAATAGTTTTTGTAGAGGGTAATTTTAACAAGTTTAAAAACATAACAAAGTTTCAAAAAATGAGCCACCAAATTGTGTTTTCTCTTTATATACAGAGTAGATAATAGATTTGTTATTGTCTATACAGAAATTTATGCAAAGCATATATAAAGTAGGTTAATTAAAGGTCAAACCTTATTATGTTGAGGGTTTAATCAATTAAGGCTGCCAAATCGTGAACGGATTAGACTTCTGTAAAAGTCATCAAAAGTAGGAACACGAAAGTACGAAAAATGTACACGTTTCATTTGATTATTTACTTGGCTTTCTTTTAGTCCTCATCTCGCCAATGTTGATCCTGTCTTTTCCAAAGCAAAGAAAAACAGAACGAAAACAACATTAGCTAATCCAAGCTATATATACAATCACCACCTTAATCGTAACCACGATCACCACTACCACCGCATCCAGTAGCCACAACTAGAGGATCATGGCAGCCGGAGATCCAAGTGGCCGGACTCTCGAATACACTCCGACATGGGCTCTCGCTGCTGTCTGCTTCGTCATCATCTCCGTCTCCATTTTGATAGAGCAATCAATCCATATCCTTACCAATGTAAGCACACAAATACATCACGCGCTCGCGCACGCAGTACGTACGTTTGTATAAATATTATACGTATAGTTGTGTGCAAATATTATACATTTGAATTGGTGCAGTGGCTGAAAAGACACCAGAAGACCGCCTTGTATGATGCTGTGGACAGGCTTAAATCTGGTGAGGAGTGACAATGAAAATCAAGTGTTGGAATTATGTGTGTGTGTGTGTGTTTTGGTGTAAATAAACTTTTGAATTAGCCTTGGACTTGTTTATATTTTGTCTTGTCTTTTTCAGAGCTTATGCTGCTAGGGTTCTTGTCACTTCTATTAGCAGTAACACAAGAACCCATTTCCAGCATCTGCATACCCAACAGGCTTGCTAACATCATGCTTCCGTGCCGGAAGGAGGCTGAGACTCAGACCACCACGGTGGAGAATGTAGAGCGCCTGGCTGTTGGCCTTATCGGAAATTTTTTACCAATGTATAATACCACTCGATGGACAGTGCCACATCGGCGATTGGCTGATGATAATGAAGAAGCTGCGGATGATGGCGGTACAACTACCAGTACCGATTCTTGCAGCGAGGTACGTTTCTTAACCATTATTCTATAAGGGTTTTCGAGGGGAGAAAATCCTAGGAGAGCCGTTAACTTCAACTATCCAATTAGAAGGACTTACGAGATAGATGATTTCACGCTTGCATTTGCACTTGAGTGTGCGTACGAATGAGAGAGAGAGAGAGAGGTTTGTAGGGTTGGGATTATTGATTCAAGTGAATTTTGCAGGGAAAGGCTCCTTTAGTGTCACAAGAAGGGCTTCAGCAGCTTCACATTTTCATCTTTGTGCTAGCAGTCATGCAAATTGTTTACTGTGTTCTTACCATGGCTTTGGGTAGGGCCAAGGTACGTAATAACATCATGTTCTATGACTGATTATTTATCGATAAAGGTATCATTTTTATTAATTAATTACTGTTTTTAATTAATCACTCTTCATTTCCTATTCCTCTTATAGATGAGGCGTTGGAAAGCTTGGGAGGAAGAAACTCAAACAACAGAGTACCAAGCTGAAAATGGTATGTCTAATTAAATTCATCCGTATTTTTTCATTCTCAGACTAAATAAAATTCCAATGGGTGTTTGGTTATACCCACAAGTCAATGCTAATTTCTTTTTGCATCTTTACTTCATTTTCATCAACAAACATTTTAGCCAAAATTTGTGGGCATTACTTCTTAGGTACATCACGACAAGAAAGAAAAAAACATGTAGTCATCTTTGGTTAATGTCCTAGATTCAGGGGTTTACTTTCTCCTAAGATCTAAAGTTCGAAAAGCATGGAGGATATCGTCGGATATTATTCTTTGGTGAGGGGATTTCTGGGTAGCTCCATAAAAGTATCAGTGACCTGGTACAAAATCATGGTTTAATTCCAGTTATCAAAATCCGGAAAGAATGATTTGGAAATTGTCACTATATGCTGCTACCTTTTGGTCTATCTAGATTGCAAGAAATGATCTGATTTTTAAAGGATTAGAGTTTTAGTCAGAAATTGTAACATAGATAGCGATCACCAGGGCAACCACCTGGTCGAAAGGGAAAATCAAGATTCTGGGAGTCAATATCGACAATTTCATCTAGAATATCAATGATGTGGGTTCGTTAAAATTGTAATTAGGTCTTACTCGCTATTTCTTGTATATATTGGTCTAACTTGCTCTGTATTTTAGGAGTTTTTCTGTTGACAACTTGTCAGCTAGGCTTTTGCTTTTGCCTTAATTTCCTTTTGTACAGAGTTTTTACCCAATATATATATCAATATAGTCCAATTTTTGCTTATAAAAAAAATTAAGGTCGAACTTTTTCAGGTATCATTAATTTTTATATGGTCAGTACATACAAAGCTTATCATGGCTCAGATTGAGCCTCCACTAATGAAAGGTGAAATTGGTCTTCCAAAGATTATTTGACTTGTGCGTAAGTTGGCCCAGACACTCTAAAATATTTATTAAAAAAATATTATGTTATGTGAGAAATACCTCATAGAAAAATATATTTTAAATGAGTACTATTGCTTTACATCTGTTTTTGATGTCCTTTTGTATATTTTATTTAGACTATATGTTCTCATCTAGGTGTGTATGATATGCATGCGTACACTTTCTAAATTCATAGTATTTCATGGTTTCGTAACTTTGGTCACATAAATTCATCATATCTGTACTAATTAGGTTCCTTTTGATCTTTGTAACGTTGTTCAGAGATTAATAAAATCTTTTTTTATTGACAAAAAAATTATTTTAAACAATAATTGGTTACTTGAAAGATGGTTTGAGGATTTTGAATGTCAAAATATAACCCACTGTAAAAAGTTGACATCTTTTATTTTGGATTATTTACCAAAATTGAAGTCATGCCATTGAACATTAGAACCTCAAAGACTTTAAAGTTTCATTTCTAGAAGCTCAATGGTCCCAGATGGCGTGCTATTTTCAACTTTGAAGAAAATTATATTTATTTCAATTAGGTCCACATGTTTGAAATGGCTTTGGTAACCTGTCGAGTCAAGGGTCAAGCCCTGCCTTTTACAAAGCTCCCCATGAGGACTATTCGCCATGAGATTATTGGAATAATGTTGTTGACTTTTAAAGGACTATGGCCCATGAGATTATTGAAAAAGTTTTTTTTTTTTTTTTTCTCGACACGGTTATTGAAAAAAACATATAGAATTTTATAATATTGTTAATTTTGTAAAAAAAAAAAATGTTGAATTTTTTCTGTTATTAATACCAAACGATTCAAGAAAGTGCATATCGCACAGATTCAAATAGGAGTGTGTATTGTAATATTTCCTAACTCTAAAACATGATCAAGCTGCACAATTCAGCCATAATTATTCTATCCAAACTACTAGAATTAAAACCAACAGAACCACGGCCAATTACAGGATCCTTTTCCACATTCATATGTTATTTTAGTTAGTTTTTTATTTTTTATTTTTTATTTTTTTTGTCTTAATGTATGACTTCTTTATCAGATCCGAATCGATTCAGATTCACCAGGCAAACAACATTTGGGAGAAGGCACATCACCTATTGTACAGATTCATCAATTGAGTTGTGGATTGTGAGTTCTTAATATTTGTCTCGATTGTTTCTCTTTCTTAAGGGGTTAATTCATTCCATAAATACTACGCATCAGCATATTTTCCACAGAATATTTTTTTAGAGAAAAATATTAATTAATTTTTCTTGATTGTTTATGTATTTTACAAATTTTGTACAAAAAAATATTTTCCTTTACCAATCCGATAATTCCTGCTTAAAATAGGATGAATTATTATATCGTCTCTCAATTTACTCATAGTATGACACTCTTTTGTTGTAGTACCTATGTACGTTTCCTAGACAAAATATGTTTTGAAAAAAAATTTCACAAAACTATATGATGACCAAAAAGATTAAATATTTGCAGATTTTGTAGCAATAGATTATTTAATTACTAGAACGTACCATACAAGACACTGACTGTGAAATGTGATAGAAATGTTTTTTCAGGCAATTCTTTCATTCAGTAGCAAAAGTGGATTACCTCACCTTAAGACATGGCTTTATCGCGGTAAGATCGATCCCAAATTTTGAGCTTCCCAAATTTCTAATATAAGTTTCATAAGACATGGCTTTAATTATTAATATTGTGCTTTAATTAATTTTGTATTGTAAAAAACTCCAATTAAGCAGACTCATCTGTCAGCAAGGCACAACCATTTCAATTTCCAGAAGTACATACAGACAACCTTAGATGAAGATTTTAAAGTGATTGTCAGCGTCAGGTTTGTTTATTTTCTATTTCTATGCTCTTCTTGAATTATAATGAACTTCCACATATCACATTTTCATCTCCTTTTTTGCCAATAATCTAACAATTTTATTGATAACCCCCATACTGCTGAAACGAAATCAGAAGAATCAATATTCATCCCTTGCCAATGGATTGGAAAGCTAAACTAGACATGAGCTTCCCAAGTAAATACACCTATATATGCCCTACCAGCCCATCTATTAACGGTTA
This sequence comes from Arctostaphylos glauca, assembly GCA_019985065.2. Lineage (NCBI taxonomy): Eukaryota > Viridiplantae > Streptophyta > Magnoliopsida > Ericales > Ericaceae > Arctostaphylos > Arctostaphylos glauca. The sequence goes on from JAHSPW020000007.1 coordinate 11,615,193, forward strand.
AAATTTAAAATGAACATAATAAAAGAGAATACAGTAGAAGGAAGTATTTATTATTATAAATGGGTGATTAGTTATAAAGAGTTTGGTTGAGTATTTTTTTCTAGGAAAGATGATATGATATTGAGTATAATGATGATATTTTCGTAATTAATATTGGCATTCGCATGAGATAAAATATGAATAGGAGGAGGGTAGGACAATTGTATCTCCCTCCAGGAAGATAAAATGGTATATTCGAGATTCAAAAAAGTAAATGACGTTTCATCCCACTGTCGATCTACCACTCTAGCATTGTACTTATTTTGTGTTTCAAAGAACCAACTCAGTAACTCTCTCCTCACACCAGAGGCTTGTTCCTTTAGTTATACTCTCACACCGCACTTGGGAAGAGGTTGATGATTGTCTTTGTTGACACCCTACCCCCCATGTCAAGCTCTACTACATGCACCTCCAAATTAGGATACACCACTAGCCTACTAGAAATGACTTCATGTTGTGTTAGGTCTTACTGTGGCTAATCACATCTTTATTGTCGCGCGATCTAGACCGTCTCACCGGAGTGCCCACACCCCTTCACCACAATGCTTGTTCCAAGTAAGTATGTCCATCTACATTCAACAAGTTCCCGGAAAGAATATATGGGTAACAATGATCCTACATAAAATCCATTCTCCTAATCCAAAATCACTTCAACTACAACATCTTATCTTTTTGTACGTGCCCCTCATTGCCTGGCCACCTATATCTACACCTGAATGACTTTTCCAAACACAAGATTTGATGTGAGTTGCATTCCATCAACAATACTTCAGAAATCGTGCCTACAATAAGGCCTGTGCACTTGATCAGTTTCTCTCAAAACTTGATGTACGTAGCCTACCAACTCGACATCTTCTAGCTATTTTTGAAAATTCTATAATTATTCATCTTCCATGGCATCTAAATATGTCTGACTCACATCTCCAATCAAGATTATTTGTGCTCCTTGTCTGAGTACACGTATCCACTCAATAAAATAGCATCTTTTGTATCTGTCATCGTTGAGCACTAGTGCCCACACTATCTAGTGACTTCGTTTCTTCTCATCACCTAGCCACATATCTAGATATGGTCCATTCAGTAATCCACAAAGAAAGAGAATTCCCAATGCATCATCACAAACTCAATTCTTTGCCAGAGCCCAATAATCCTCCTTAGCAAGTCGTTGCTCTCATTATAGTTGACCCAACATCCCACACACCTCTTGATTTATTTTTCAGTACACATTTACTCTTGCCAGCACTATAAGTGCTCTTGTACTATGTGCGTTAACAACTCCTATTCATTATTTACAATTAGCTATACAACTTGTCTCGTACTTGGCACTAGCTACATCTACCACAACACTCATTCTCCATAAGCTTTTATAAGTTGCCCATCACCCGTCAAATCGGGAATTGTCTCATCGACATCACCTGCAGCCCGAATTATAGTTTTACCACCAGATGATAGGATTTTGCCAAACTACCTACAATTAATGTTGAGCACCTTCGCAATCCAAATTTGATTGCTTTAATCAATCTCTGATCTCTCCCTTTGTGAATTGTCAAAGTGCCACTCATTAGCTATCATCAAAATAATATTTCCATGCCCACCTTCACTCCCAAAATAACCATCTCAATGCTCCACTAAGTCACCGAGGCAACTTAAGAGTAAAAACAATGAAAATAGAAGTCACGGTTGCATCCGAAATGCTTCAAAATGATAGCAAAGACCAAATTGCAAAATTGTCAAAAGTCCAAGGATTGAACTATAAATTATAAACTTGAGGGACTGTGTTAAAACACCCTAAAACTTTAGGGACTTATAGTGTAGTTTATGGTTCTAGAATGATTCATCAAGTCGGATCGATTTATTGGGTCTGTTCGATCCATCGGATGGGATTTGGTCTAGTTTGATTGAGCTGTTATATTTTCCAATGGTATCGACCACACTGGATGATTTTTTCTGGATGATTTTTTCTTTCTTCTCCCCGACATTTCTAGCCCTTTTTTAGAAGGTTAAAAAAAACGTGCAAAGTAAGTGCATGTTTCAAGAGCTCATACGGACACATTTATGGATCGTTCTTTATATCGTTTGCACCTTTAAACTTGTATCGTCAAGGGCTATGCACTTGTTTGATCAAAAGCTGGTTAATTTTGCCCCACTTTATTTTTGAGCAATTTTTCACACAAGTTCTATTATTATGCATCTTTTGTGTGATTGTCGCGCTATGATACCAATTGTTATGCCCAAAATCAATTACACACGCACACACAAACATAAGAACACAAGAAATTTATGTGTTTTTCCAATTGGATATATCTATAGAGAGAATCACAATATTTATACAAAATGGTTGAGGAGTTTCACACAAAGAAACTCAACTCTTCTTCTCCCTCCCCCTCCCCCCTCTCTCTCTCTCTCTGTGATGTCTCGTCCCACATCGAAAGACAACATGGGTGATCTTGGGTATATAAGGAATCATGTAAACTACTACTAACAACTTGAGCTTAAGCATTTTGGGCCACATGGTTGGGGTCCAATAAGTTGCTAGGTCAGTGTTTACATGGAGAGTTACAAATGGTATCAGAACGACCCGTGTACACGATCGAGTGTGGGGTCGGAATTTGGTTTGATCACTAGAGAACGGGGTTAGGCCGTAGTGATTCTAATGTTGAACCCCTTGCGAGGGCGCAAGGTCTTAAAAGTAGGGAGATTGTGATATTTCGTCGCACATTGAAAGTCTACATGGGTGATCTTGGGTATATAAGCCTTGCGAGGGCGCAAGGTCTTAAAAGTAGGGAGATTGTGATATTTCGTCGCACATTGAAAGTCTACATGGGTGATCTTGGGTATATAAGGAAACATGTAAACTACTACTGATATCTTGGATTTAAGCATTTTGGGTCATGTGGTTGGGCTCCAACAAGTTACTGGGTTAGTGGTTTACATGGGGCGTTACTCTCTCTCTCTCTCTCTCTCTCTCTCTCTCTCTCTCTCACACACACACACACACACTCTTTAATTTTGTCCTCACTTTTACCTCCCCTCTACCTCATGAGATCATCACCAAAGGAGCAGCTCCGCTCCATCTCGAAAGAGGAGTACCAACTGCTAAAATTCACCCTCTACTCTCATTTCTTGCTCTATTTTTCTTTCTACCAAACTTGCCACTAATATGTATAGACATAATTATGAAGAAACCTCCAAAGAGAAATGAAAGCTCATCATGCTTGAGATCTTCCCAGATTATGAGCATGCATCAAAAGTCTTCATAGGCTGCGAGGACTTATCCTTCAACAACTAATACACACCCATGGGAAAGTAAACAATCATCCCCTCCAACCCATATATGGTCTATGTAGTACCTGCTTGTTCTGCTGTCGATCTGCCACTCTAGCTCTGCGCATGTCTAGTGTTCCAAAAAACCAACTCATTAACCCTTTGCTCACACCAAAGGCTCACTCCGCCAATTAGTCTTTCACCTCACCTCAAAAGAGGCTAACACTTGTCTCTGTTGGCACCTTGAATTCCTTGTCGAACTCCACTACACCCCCAAAACGGGATACACCACTCACCTACTAGGGAATGACTTCCTATTGTGCTAGGTCTTCTGCATCCGACATCTTTATCACCTCACAATCTGCACTTCATCACCAGAGTGTCCACACCCCCAACCGAAGTTGTTTGTTCCAAGTAACTCTTTCCATCCACATGCAGAAAATTCTCAGGAAAGAATGGAGAGGTCACGATGTCCGTACTTAAAATTTATTATCTTTCAACACCTAGTGTTGTTTTGACAGAATTTTCTAATGCCAGAATTACTTCAATTATAATGTCGTGTCTTTTCGCACGAGGGTCTCGTTTTCTGGGCACCTGCATCCACATTCGAATGCCTTTGCCATATAGAAGATTTGATGTGAGTTGCATCCTATCAACAATCCTAAAAAACAGTGCATGCTATCAAACCTAAGCGTTTGGCCGATCTCTCGCAAAACCTCATGGAGCCCACCAATTCCACATCCTATGCGGGTCTTTAAAAACTCCAGAATGACTCATCCTCCACCACATCTAAGTTTGTCTAGACCACATCTCCAACCGAGATGTCTGTGCTCCTCGTCTGGGCACACATATCCACTCAATAGGAAACCATTGGCTGCGTCTGTCATAGTTGAATGCCAATGCCCACTTGTTAGGACACTATCCAACGAGTCAATCTTTCCTCATCACATGGCCACATATCTGGGGAAGAAGCACTCACTAATCCAAAAAGATTAAGAGTCCCTGACGCATCATCTTGTATTCAGTTATTTGTTGGAGTGCAATAAACCTCCTTAGCAAGTTATTGCTCTCATGTAGCTAGCCAGCATTCCGCACACCTCTTGATTCGTTTCTCAGCACACCTTTACTCCTCTAAGTGCTCTGAGAACTCCTGCACTTGCTTTTGTGCGTTATCAACTCCTTCTAATCTTGTCAATGTTTACAATCAACTATACAACTTGTCTCATGCTTGGCATCAGCTCCATCTTCCAACAATAATCATTCTCCACATGCTTGTATAGGTTGCCCACCATCCGTCAAATTAGGAAACCACTGTCTAAACGAATTCCTCCAGCTCCAACTCAAAATAATATTTCCATGCCCCCCCCCCCCCCCCCACTCCCAAAACAACCATTGCGATGCTCCATTAAGGCACCGTGGCAACTTAAGATCATAAACAGTGAAAATGAAAGTCTTGGTTTCGTCTGGAATGCTCCAAAATGATTGCAAGGGCCAAATTGCAAAAATACCAAAAATTTAAGGATTGAACTGTAGAATTACAAACTTGAGGGACTAGCTTAAAATACCATAAACTTTAGGGAAACTATAGTGTAATATATTGGTATGGCACTGATCACCGAGTCGGGTAGGATTTACTCAACCTGTTCAATCTACCGAGTTGGATCGAGTCAATCGTGTAGGATCTAGTCGGTTTGATCTAGCTGCAGCACTCTCTGGTGGGATCGGCCACGTTGGATCATTTTTCCTTTCATCTCCCCAACGTTTCCACCCATTTTCAAGACACTGGAAATTATTTTAGCAAAGTAGGCGCATGCTTCGACAATCTGTGCGCATACATCCATGGTCTATTCTCTACATCATTTACACTGGTGAACTCGTATCTGCAAGGGCTGTGCACTAGTGTGAGTGAAAGATGGATTTGACCAACTTTATTCCTGGGAAATTTTTTACAGAGGTTCTGTTATTGTGATTTGCAGTGTGATCCTGACGCTCTGATCCTAATTGTTGTCCATATGATAATCACACATACATACGCGAATATAAAGACACAAGAAATTTATGTGCTTCTCTAATTGGGTACATTCAAGGGGAGAATTATAATATTTATACAAAATAACGGAGCAATTTCATGCAAGAAAACTCTATTTCCCTCTCTCTCCCCCTTTGATTTTTTCCTCACTTTTACCTCATTCTCTCTACCTACCAGAGCCTCACTAGAGGATGAGTTTCATCCCTTTTGAAAGAGGAGCTCCCACTGCTCAGAGTCACTCTTTGCTCGCTTTTCATGTCATGTTATGTTTTCGACTAGACTTTCCACTGGTATAAATATGTAGAATTAGGAAAAAAAACCTCCAAAGAGCAATTAAAACTCAACATGCTTGAGATCTTCTCAGATTATGAACATGCATCAAAAGTCTTCATCGGCCACAGGGGAGTTATCTTTCAGTAAATAATACATAAATGGGTTGAACTATGACAAAGTTAATAGGGATATCTTCAAGAATGACTACCACACTTCAACAAAAAATCCCATCCCCCCACCCCCCCAAAAAAAAAAAAAATCACCTTCTACCATAACATTTTCATGCTCTTTGCTAGTTAAAATACCCATATTTCAATCATGCTGGTTTTTAAGTGAAAATCATATCTCTTTCACCATAGCAACTTATGATACTTATAAAGGGGAATACTATGTCAAATAGAAAAAATTAATAAATTTCTCTAACTGTAATCTGTGGTCTGTGCAGCCCTGTTATGTGGCTTATAGTGGCTATCTTAATGCTTGTGGATGTTCATGGTGAGCATGCTTTCCCTTTTATTTCTTGTTTTTAACATTCCTTTACATTTCAGCATATTAAAATGTTACCAACATGAAAACTTTTTGGTGTGCGAGCACCTACACATGGTGGTATGTTCTGTTTCACTACAATCACTCAATATTCCTTATTCAAAATTATTCTTGAATTCAGGTTGGAATGTTTATCTCTGGGTATCTTATGTCCCGTTGTTGGTAAGTATATCTTCCCATCCATTGGAAACAATTCCTACTAGAAAATCTAAAGATCAAGAATTAATTGAAACACAAATAAGTGCACGTAAAATTTATTTTAAGCCTAAAATTCATCTTTTTGATAGTGTCGCATTTAAAATCACTTTTTTGTGTCACCGCTTATGCTCCGTTTGAACCAAATTATTTTTATTTTATATTTTGATAAATCAGTGAGTATTATTCAATGTTAATTTGATTTTTTAATAATTTTTTCTTAAATTCTTTATATTTTCTTATTCATATCGACAAGAAGAATTGAAAAAATATAAAAATATAAAGTGAAATTTAAAAAAAAAAAAACAAATAAGAAGACACTAAAGTCATTAAAAATCTCTTTCCAAACTTGTTTTTTATCTCTTATGCATGCCTCCTTGATATCCTAATCTCTCTCTCTCTCTCTACCCTTGGGATTCTCCCTACCCAATGCAGATAGTGCTTGTGCTGGGAACAAAACTGGAAGTAATTGTTGCGAGAATGGCTCTTCAACTTAAGAATCAGAACAGTGTAATCATTGGAACCCCAGTAGTCCAACCTCATGATGATCTCTTTTGGTTTGGGCGACCCAAATTTGTTCTCACTCTTCTTCATTTGACACTTTTTGTGGTACGCACTTCCCTCTTCTTCAATGTTCTATTCCATTTACACAGACAACAACAGTTAAAAAAAATGATGGTCCTTTTTTTAAAAAAAATCATAACAAATGCTTATTTTGTTCAGTAGTTTCAAATAATTGGCAAGTACTAACAAATGCTCTTTTTTTTAACTTCCTTTTAGAACGCATTTGAGCTAGCATTCTTCATTTGGGTCACGGTAAGTCTTTTCGTTTTCACTTTCCTTGTTAATTTCTCTCTAAAATGTAAGGATAAAGTTGTATTATCTAATTATTACACTTGTAATTTATGTTCAACTGTATGCAGATACAATTTGGTTTTAATTCTTGTTACCATGAACACACAATAATCATTGTTACCAGACTGGTGTTAGCGTAAGCCTACTTTTCATATTTACTTGCATTTCCTTTTCCATATACCCATTTCTTAGGGGTATAAAGTTATTTGAACTTGATGTTTTTATCTGATATGCTAATTTCTACTTTGCTTATCTCTCAGGGTGTCAATACAAATTCTTTGCAGCTACATTACACTTCCTCTCTATGCACTTGTGACCCAGGTGTGAACTACTATAACTTCTTCTACTCTAGCAGGGGACTTTTTTGTCCTTAAATGATCATTTTTGTTTGTTCAAATTCACTTACACCCACACACAAATACAGAAATAGAGAAATAGAAAAATCTTGAAGCACAGGGAAATCAAAAGTGCATTGGGTATGAGTAAATGTTTTGCAATGAAGGATAGTGCATCTTTTATCATTTAAATTGTCGACTATTTTCCAAAGTGTGCCCAAAATAAAATAATTAATCGTGACATTTGGAGTTTAATTGCTAAGTTTTTTTTTTTTTTTTAGTGATTTGGATCCCTTACTAGTAGTTGAGACAACGATGTCTAACTCTTCCCTGGATATGTTGATTAAATTGGCTAACACAAATTAATTTTTTGACAACAGATGGGATCAGAATTTAAAAGTACAGTTCTAGAAGAGCACATGTCCACCATTATAAAGAAATGGCATGCGGAGGTGAAGAAGAGGAGAAAACAAGAACAATATTCTTTTATATCTCCTCGAACTTCTGTGTCAACAGATTGGAGCCTCAGAAATAGTCCTATTGATTTCTCATCTCATCGTCGCCCCTCAACAATCACAACTGATCAAAGTAATAACAATAGGGGAGAGATAACTGAAGAATAATTAGGCAAAACATATGAAGTTGCACAACAAAGTTGCCGACAGTGAATGGAGATATTCAAGTTGATATATGTTGTAAATTATTGACTATCACATTTCTATAGCCACTTGAGGGACAAGGGGACAATGAAGAGTCTCGTGGAGTTAAGCATTGATTGATTTATCATTACTCGATTTTAGTTCATTTAATTCTCTTAAATAAGTTGTAGTTTAATCTGTATGATTATGCGAGATAAATATTTACAAAACACTAACACACATATAGACATGGATAAATCTAGGGTGGGGAAAAACCAAGAGGGGGAAGAAAGCAATATTACGGAAAATTGCAAAAGCAAAGAGTTTTTAACAATTAAACTTAGAGTCCTCTATGTTGATTCAGAATCTCTATGTTGACTTCTCTCAAACTGCTCTTAACGATACTTTTTCAAGATTCGACTTCTTAAATCTTTTGATCTATTCGTCAGAATGCTCCTGAGATCAACCTCCAAGACGTCTTTGAACTCCTCCAAAGGATATTGCAAGATTCACCGTTACAATATAAACTGATCTGTCAAATACTTTCTCTCTATATATCTACTATGTGTGGTGAATATTGCTCTAGACGATATTGAGTGCTTTTTATTAAAAAAAAAAATTGAACTTCTAGAACTCGCTTGAGCGGTAAACCGCAACTCACAGTATCTCAGTATAGGTTGTGAAAGAGATGTGGAGTTCAATTGCTCGCTCGAGCAACTTACATCGCCCAATTTTAAATGAATCTAAATATTAATTAAAATTGAAGTTCAATTCAATTAAAACTTTAATTACTGCAAAATTACGGATAAAAATTTAGAAATTAACAATCTTCCCCAATGGCAATTATGGGACAAAATTAACTATTCACTTGATGATGCGTCAAACTCAAATTGAGATAAATCAAGAAATCAGCATTAACCTGCAACTAATTAAAAATTTACCAACACTCGTGGAACCATTTAGCATTAAAGTAGTTCAAACAAAATGTGGTATCCATTCATCTATTTACATCCATAAACTATCATTACATCCAGTCACATCCACCCAAAATAATATTAAATTAATCATCAACAAAGCTAAACAACATGAATAAGGTTTTAGACATATCCATCAAATGAATAAAAATAAGAAATTTCAAATTTCAACCAACCATCATATCCCAAGATAAAACATAAGGCACCTGTGTCTAGTAAAACATCTCTGTCAAGCCAAAAATCCCAATCAAGTCAAGTAGCCAAAAATGCAACCATACCATCTGTTAGTTGAGTTGTCCCTTAATGACAAGGGAAAGTAGAACAAGGAAGCTCGAAGTCAATGCGGTCATCGGTTGTAGTCCTCAAGATCAATCGAATTTACTATGAAGACTTTCTAAGCTTCCACTTGTGTGTGCAATGCTCAAAGTGGTCCTCTCAAAGATTTCACAGGACTCTCCCATAAACAACTCTTGAACCACCTGTAAAGCACTTAAATCCCTAAACAGAGTAGCAAATGACAACTCCTCTGGTGCACCTCCCTCACAACCTAACCTCTAAACAAACTCAACCTCTATTGGGTTCTCTACTGGTTGCTTCGGTCATATTCCTGCACCTGACATGACTTCAAGAGCGAGATGCCCTGATCAAAAAAGTTGCCAAGGCATCGGGTTCTATGGATGTTGTGATTGTTCGGTCGGTCGGTCAAAGGAAAATCAACTACTCTCTAGTCATGGGACGAGGAAAATTTTAAACATTTTTTATCATTTATACCATTATTTTTCTTTAATTTAATTATAAATTTTGGGTTTTTAAATTTTGTAGCTCACTCGAACGAACTAAGGCCACTCGAGAGACCTCTTTGCATTTCAGAATATACATCTAGGGTTTTCAAGTCAGTTAATAAAGGGGAATACGTTTTCAGCTTTTAATCTGGGAAATTGATGATTGTTTATCACGCGTTTATATTTTCTTTTTTCACTATATATATACTATGTTTGTATTTTATTTTTCATTTATGTATTACGAGCACTTGAAATTAGAAAGAAATATAATGAATTTTGTGAGTTTTTGGAGTTATTGAGAGCCAAGGTTTTGTCCATTCGTATTTTGTGTAAATCCATGGTTGCTTTTTCGCTTTCTTCAATGATTGAGTTATTGAGGTAGGGGAGATTATCTCCAACCATTAGGTTTTATTTTCTTGTTGTAATCGTATATTTTTTGGTTCAAATCATATGTTTATATTTCTGTTCGAGTCAGTTTTTCAAAAATAAAAAAATTTTAGATTCTGGAAAAACAAAGGCTTGCCTGAGCGAGCCCTTGCTGCTTCACCGATTTGACCAATTTTCTAGAATTCTGACACGTTTTGAAAAAGTCATAATCTTTTTTCAGAATGTGTATTTTATTGGCTCGCTCGAGCAAGCTCTAGCCGTTCAAGCGACTTGTTCAATTTCCAAAATTTTCCAGCATGCTGCTCGGTCATTCTAGATCCTATTTTCAAATTGTGATATAATCAAATTGCATGAAAATACTAGACAGGCATCCACTGTGCCTTGTCTATGTCTACGGATCCCCGTGGGATTCAATGAAAGCAGGATTGTCTCGTGAGACTTTAGTAGGATGTCTATGCCAAGGCTTGTTATTGAATACATATTTAGAATTGTTTAAGTTAATGTTTGGTCGAGATATAAAATGCTAATATTGTTGGACATCTAGAGTAGTTGGTTTATCGATGGAAGTTTCAAGTTCAACCATCTTGCTGCCTGATATGTTGTTGAATGGTCAGGATACAGCCGTTGTGTTGGCCATTTTTTTTGTAAAATGTATTTGATATAGCCTTCACGCTGCATGTTTGAACATAGTAAGCCGTCGTGCTTCCTGTTTGAATATATTATAATCGTCATGCTGCTTGAATTTTTGTAGAAAAGACATAACCATGCTTCTAGGTTGTTTGGAGAAAACTTAAAAGGTATGTTAGAAACGCAGTTTGAATGCCACGTGAACAAGGAAGTGTCGGGTGTTAGATGTTGGGTGTTGGATGTTGGGTGAGCAATGCACATGGTGGAATTGTGTAGAAATATGTAAGTGACGTTAGTGGAAAGATGTTCACTGATTTTGGAGGTCGGTCGTGGAATGTTAGATTGTGTGGGTTAGAGTCTCACATAATTGTTTTTTGGGTTAGAGTCTCACCTTTGTTTAACAGGGTTAGAGTCCAATGTTAGATTATATGAGTTAGAGTCCTATTGGGTTAGAGTCCCATTTTTAAGGACCTTAACTAGGAGTTGTTGGAGACAGTTAAGAGCGACTTCAGGGACATCTGCGTTGCAGCTTTGGGCTCCAAAGGAGTGACGACTAAGGTCTTAGACATCCTTGAGCTGGTAAAGAAGAAGTGGTTAAGGTCTTGGTACCTAACACTAGCATGCCATGTTTGGTCAAATCTAGTTAGGGTAAGGTAGCTATTGACCTAAGTAAATGGTAGAAGATTTATTCCTTGTTAGGTCAATCTTCCAGTCAGGTACATAACTTTAGACTACAGGCACTAGGTAGTTAAGAACTTGTTAATATCAACTGAATGCCCAATACTAAATAGTTAGGTAAGACTTGGAGCTCCTAGGTAGAATTTCTAGAAACAATGAAGAACAAAAGCATAACATACTTACGTGTTACTTCCATTTTCAGTTTTATCTCAGTTTTTGTTATCTACTTTGTTTGGTTCGTACTTTCATATCCTGCGGGTTTGGTTTTCAGATAACCTTTTCTACTGAATTTCATTATTCATCGGTAACTTATCTGACCTTGGCGTTTCATGTCAAATGTAGATGTGCATACAGAGGATCCGATCGAGCATGAAGTGCTGGGAGCTGCTAAAGAGGAGTTGGTCACACGACTATCATACCCCTAGACCACTCTCTTAAATATTTTAGATTCAAATGTAAACCCAAAAGGGGTATTTTCGTCAATTTACATTTCACTTTGTTAAATTGATCAAGTTTATTTAATAACAAAAGTTTTCTTTTAAATTATCATTTTGACAAAAAAAATTCAATAAATATTTCAAGAAATCGAGGAATTACAATCAACCCTATTAAATTTTCTTAAAATTCACATTTTATCATATAAAATTTTCATCCCTCCTCTCTCTTTTAGCATAACTCTAATTGTGGATCTAGAACCATCAAGAAATCAAATTAGACAAACCAACATTCCACTTCCAACAAGCCTAAATTACACCAGAAAAAAAAATATTGCAAACCAAACCATTTCAAATCAATTGCTCATTTTCTCAACCAGTTGCAGCCTGCACTTTAATTTTTCAATTGACTTCAAACGCCCCTAATTCTATATTTTGTTTGCATAGTTAGAGATTTAATGGGAGAAATAAAAAATACATGGCAATGGCTGTTCAAATCATGAATGAAATAGCCCATTTGGACTGTGGTTTTTATGTGTTTATTTATTGAAATTTTTTTCGTCCTTATTTGAAATTTTTTTGCAATTTTTTGTTTTTCATCAATTTTTTTTGATTTATTGGTTCATCTCGACAAGAGCTTTCAGAAAAGTTATCAATCATCGGCTACATTTGAAAAAAATTCAGAAAAGACAAAAATAAATCAAAAAACAGAGTTTTTTGTACTTATTCGTCGTCTTTAGTGACTTTTTTTTAACTTTCGGACATAATTTTATACTCATTAGATTCCTTTCATCAAGACGGACCAATAAACTATAAAACATTGAGATTTGAACAATAAATGCAAAAAAAAAAAATGAATAAAGACAAAAATTTGAAATAAATAAATTAGTGAGGCCAAATAGGGCCATAATTGTGTATTGATTTATAAAAGTCTGATTGTGTTTTATTTAGCCTAAATAAATAAATAAAATAAAAGTGATAAGTGAAAGGTTTGCACTCAAAAGAAAAATATAAAGAGAGAGAGAGAGAATCATGTGATTGCACTATTTTAAGACGAAAGAGACAAATACTACAACAAGAAAAGATAGAATGACTATTGGATCAAAACTATCTCAACCCGTATTGTGCAATGTCTTTTTATGGGAGCCAAATAATCCTTTCATGTAATATAGATTAATACGATATAATTTAGGCATGGAACCTAATTTATTCAAGTCTATATCTGTTATCTATGTATGAACAAACGTTTATTAAGTCTCGACTGTATGAGATCATTTTAAAATCCCAATTTGATGATCATAATTATTTATTTTATTTAGATTAAGGATTATTCGAAAAATTTTACCTCAATCAAATACCAATTAGTATTTGACCTAATAATCTAATATTTGAACCTCAAAATTTAATAAGTTTAATATAAAAAATTAAAGTTTTACGTCAAGCTTCTTTGAGATTGGATTGAGCTAAATATTTTTGGAATCTTAAAAATTAATCTAAATAAAATAAATAATTTTGATCACGAGAAAATTAAATTAAATTTTTTATTTTTTATTTTACATTTATTAGTTTTGAGTCTAATTTTAATAAATTATTAGATCGTCTTAATAAAATAAATTTTAAAAAAATTAAATATATTCAAAAGTTAATAAAATATTAATTAAAGACGAAAATAATTTAAAATGAATAAAATTTTTAAATTATTTTTGTCTTTTAAATTTTTTTTAAATATCGAGAGGAATTCATAATTTAACAAATTTTTTATGCAAAATAAAAATTTACGAACAAATTTCAGGACAAAAAATAATTTAAAAAAAACTGTTAGGCCTCAATTTATTCCATCACCTTTTGCATTCTGTCCCACCTCGAACCCATCGCCCATCGCGAAGCTCAAAGATCGATCTACGACAGCAATGGACGACTACGAAGCCGAGTTCGCCGATCACTCTCCTCCGTCATTCAATCATCGCGCGGTATGCTTGACGCAGATAGCAGAGTCCTTTTTCTCAACTTTTTGTCTTTGATTTTTTAGATCTATTTGTTTGAACTGGATTTAGAGCTTCTGTTGTCATGATCTACGCTCTATCGTTTGTCTCACGAAGATCTGTTGTTTCTTTGTTTCTTTCGATCCGATTTGAGCGAAATTAAAATTCACGTTCCACCGAACTGAACTACGACCTACGGACATAGTGCCTTGAACTCGTTTTTGTTTTGCAGCGTAATTTGAGCTTCAAATGGTCAGAGTGATTGAGAAGCTTTTTTGGATGCATTGTTGGAGTGTTTATCATTTCCGCCAAATGAGATTAGAAACCAAGCATGGAAAACTATTTGGTTGGAACCAGAAATCCCCTTAAGGGACAATATCAAAGAATATAGATGGACATGTAGGGAAAGATTTGTGATGATGGTACTCAAAGAATTGAAGAAGGACGAGCTAAATTGAGGAATGTTTCCTTTCTGTTGTGTGGTTGATTCGTACTCAAGAATTTCAAAGGAAAATTTTGCAGCACAAATATAAATTAGGCGTGGGAAAGAAAAAAAAGAGCCAATCTTTTTATTTTAGAATGTGTTCCTAATGGGAAATAATATCATTTTTGTGAAATCAGGATTGGGGATAGAATCAGCAACGAGCTAAGGATTTCTGATGATGCTACTCATAGAATTAAAGCTTGATGAGCTTAGTCGAGAAATATTTCCATTCTATTGTTCGGTTGACTCCTACTGATTAATTTGATAGGACCCTTTTGCAGGACGGGTATATACTAGGCACAGGGAAGAAAAAGAAGCAAAAATGTTTACTGTTTAGAATGCCTTGCTAATTGAAGATGCTAACATCTTGGAGTTCACAAATGACCATTTGCCAAGATGTGAATGCTTGGTTAGGAAATTGTTGGGAAGATATGGCCAAGATGGTTTGATTATGTACCACAACTTCTAAAACAATTAACCAATAGGGCTGAGTGACATTTCTTGGGATGATGCTAGGCTGCTTGTGTGTTACTTTTCTCTTTCAAGTGTCAACGTAATTTGAGAGAATTTGACTTTCATTTTCATTTTTTTGGTGGTCTGCAGTCCACTTTGAGCTTGTTTTGGTTAATAAGTTATGGAGGGTGATTGAGACTTGCTTGGATGCATCTTCAGAAACATGTTCCAATTTCTTGAAAGTGGGAAAACAGAAGATTTTATATGTTAATTGTTTGCCATAGATAGGATTTAAGCTGAACACGGAATGCAACTTGATTAAATGCAGAAATACTATTAAGTGAACATATAAAGAATGCAATTACATAAAGGGAAAAGATATCTGATAATGCTACTTGTATAATTAAAACTAGGATGTTGTTAGTGAAGGATTCTTTCCATCGTATTGTGCGATTGACTCGTTCTTATAAAGAAAGATTGTGTTATTGGCTCGTACTCAGAGAATAGAAAAGACAATTTTTCAGGGCGAAACGAATTAGACATTTTTTATGCTTATCAAAAGGACAGGAGTTAAAGACGATCCTTTCAATTTAAGATTCCTGGCACTAGGAGGAAGATGTTTCGGTATAAATGGCCATTACCAAGATGTGGACATGGACATGTGTAGGTCTGTAATCAAGATAGATAGCATTAGGAACGGTCAGATTTGTGACATGGTAGTAGTACATATTGGGCCTGTTTGATTTAGGGGACTAAAGATAGGATTGGAATAATAATCCCTCTACCCCACTTAACCCCATGGTTTTGTGTATTTTTATTTTGGGACTATTAATCCGAACCGGACTAAATATCCTTGCCGCGCCGGGGGGGGGGGGGGGGGGGGTTTGTGGTTTGGCAGTTCAATCCTAGGGTTAGGAGTGGGATAATTAATCCCAACACTAAAGGGAATCTGAACTATTTAATTACTTTACCAAAAGAACCTCACATGCTCTCAAGATATTCTCCGTAAAAAGGTTTTTGAGGATTTTTGGATTTGTGCAAACCCCAACCGATGTTGCTCTGTGAGAGAGAAGGCAAAACCAAACCAAACACAACCAAATCCCAAAAACTGTTGCTCTGTTGGATCTATTTTTTTTCCCTTCTCTTTTCTTCAAAATTCTTTTGTTTTCTGTACATATGTTTGATGCTACGTTTGTTTCTCTTTGTTGTTGATTGCTTTAAATAATTTTAACATAATAAATCTTAAATATTTGTTAATAAGATAGAAAGTTGGCTTGCATAAAACTTCCGAAGATTTATTGGTCAATATATACACTCAAGGAAAAGATAAAAAATGCAAGAAAAAACTTAAAATTTTGATTGTAATTGAGACATATTTTATTTAACATACTGCTTAATATCGTCCTTGCCTAGCACCATTGTTGTTCTTACGCTTCTTTTTTGTTGTTACACTTGTTTCTATTACCATGTTTTTGTTGTTAGATGTTGATTTTTGTTACTAATAACATCATTGCTGAGCACGATTGTTGTTGGACGTTGATTTTGTTTCCCCTATTGTTAGATGATAGATTTTTTTTTAAGTGTTTGAATGTCTTAAATTTGGGTCTCTGACTGTTTTTCCTACATTTTTATTCAACTCATTAATTGCTAAACAAATTGAATTTTTTTATGGGCCTATGTAAAAATTGATTTTAATGATGATAGTCTCCTCTCATTTTCACTACTGTTTTGTTGTTGAAGCATTGTCCATGCAATCACCAGATGGAGAGAAGAACTACAAAAGAAATACCACGTACGAAATCTTGTTGAAGCAAAGTCAAAAAAAGATACTTCTTGTGTTTGAAAATTTTGGACAAAAAAAAAACTAGATGCTAAACATGGATAGATTAAATCATATTAAGGGTAACATGGTCAATTGCAGCATTAGTCCTAGACTCCTAGTCATGAGGTATTCAAAACAAACATGGGATGGACGGGATAAAACTGTCCATCGTGTAATCCGATGCACAAACAAATACGGGATAAGAAGGATTACATTACCAATTAGTCCTTGGACTATTTCGTCTCGGGACTAATGATCCCTTGACCACAATGCGACCTAATCCTATCCCTCCAATCAAACAGGCTGTAGGAGACAAGATGAGGGAGAATTGACCAAGATATTTTGATTATTTACAAGTTAATGAATACTAAAAAAATCAACCACTAGAGCGAGTGACATTTATTCAGGTAATGCTTGGGGACTATTGGGATCAAAATTAATGCAGCATGCTAGGAAAAAGTATTAATATAAAGTTTGTATTCCATATGATAAAAAGGCACGCATGGTCTTGTCCCTGCTTTGGAGTTCACATTTTTCAACAATTTTTTATAATCGTTTGAAGCTTGAAAATGCTGATAAGTTGCCCGTTGATGGGGTTAGTGTTGAGGGTGCATTGTTCCATGTTGTATCCATTTCACACACTTGGCTATGCAGTCTTAAACAATTCGCAATTAAGCATTTTTATGTAAATTCTCATCATTCACTCTTTATCCTTTCAATTTGAGCTTGTGAGCTTTCTATGATGCTGGAATGTCAAGTGCTACTATTTCCATAGATTATATATGTAAAATAGTTCTAGATGTAAATAGATCGTTTTAGGTTCTCTTACTTCATTTTGCCTTGCCGCTGCTTTCTGGGAAGCCATAATGGGTTATTCACATGTTTAACAGTTATAATTTCAAGTTTCTTTGTGACGCAAGACAAGTTTATTCTATAGTTCGCTTTGTGGTTGGTTTAGGATTCTAAAAGGTATAGAAGGTTGATGCAATACAAAAGAGGAGCCAGGAAAATCAAGATTATTAAAGCATTAATGTTTTGAAACGGGTTGGTTTCTAGACAAACACACTTGAGACCTTAAATAACTTGGTTTTGGGTCTTCTTGTTTCATATTGCGATAGTTAGCAGTAATGGATGGGTTGCATTGCTAATCCATGGGTCATGTCATCAGTTTTATTGCATCTATAGTCTAGTTTTTTGTATTGATTAGATGGTCAAGAATAGTGGTTTGACTAGTTTTTAATAGTTTTTGTTATAGTTGGTTTAAGAAGTCTCTAAAGTCTTTATCAAGCTTAAAAAAATAAATCAAGTCAGTTTTACACATTATTTTCATTTACATATACTTCTCTGAGATTGTACAATGCAATCAAAACCCTAGTTATGATGTTTAAGGCCTCTAGGACTAGGAGTGATTCCTAGAGTTCAGTGTTCCTCTTCTTTCTTATTTGTAATTCCTGCAACTTGCTTTATGTCAGAGGTTGCATAGACTGTAGAGTGTAGACTAAAGAGTATAAATGTGAAAGACAGGTTTGTGGTTAAAAAATTGTTGAAATTATGGGAACAAATTTATATTCATGGGAGGCAAATGTATATAGATCAAAAGCATCATGGGGATTAACTTGCTCATATACCAAAAGAAGATGTTGCCATCAAAGGCACCATTACATATCATCCCATAGTGGAAGCTCTACAAAGTTCAAAAATTGGTCCAGTGAGGAATTGCCTTCTCTAGACTCCCACCTAACCTAACAACTAACTCAAGAAGTGTCTAGATTGATGGCCCTATATTCTATCGATATTTTCATTTTAGATATTTGGCTGTTGTGTGCCGTTAGGTAATGTATCGGCTGTTACGTAATGAGATTTCCGACATGCGATACCATTATTTACCTATGTATCAGTCGATATGATTTGATCTCGATTTTATGACTATATCACCGATAACAATACATATCCCGATAACGCGATTTAAAGCCCTCCTAATTGGGACAGGTCTGATCACCAAAGATTCCAAGCCTCTGAATAATGCCTATGAAGATGTGACACTAACTCTTCATCCCTTTTACATTTGCAGCTCGATTGACAATTATCTACTTTCCTTGAATTGGGCTGTCCATTGTGGAAAATTATACGTGGGCATCACACTATTCATAAAAGGTAATCTTTGGAAGGGCAAGTGTTCCCGAAATAGCCTTTTAAGGAAAGCATGTGTTGTGGCCTCCACAAAGAGCTCAATTGAAAGTCTTAAATAGAACTGAACCCGAAGGATCAAGATCCCATCTTCGCGTTGATCAAAGTTCGACACTTAGTGAAGCCTTTATAAAAGATCCACGAGTTCTCCAACTCCGAGTCATGTACCTCCCTACGCAATTGAACTTCTCACACTAGATCTCTGATTTTTGTACATAGTCCCCCCACCTTAGCAACCTATTCTTGCTAAACTAAATATATCGTTTAGATTATCAGTCGTCCTCTTCCCTCCATGTCGCAGCCGTGATTAAAAGTTCACTCTCTGACCATTCTTTCTCACATCTCATAAAACCTGTAAAATACCCCCACCACTTCTAAATTCCTCACCATATATGATGTACCCACCTGTAAGACACAGTGACCTCTTGCTAAGTCCAATCCCTGCATACGCTCCCATACTTTCACTTACCATCCTTCTCCATCACGTCTCCCTCTCACAATTAAATCTCCAGAACTATTGTCCCAACAACTTTTTAATACCCAACCTTCCTCTCTGGTTAAACAGCCTCATCTTTCGAACACTTGACACCTCCCCCCTTGGATTGGTGTGTACTTCGTCTCCCAATTCTGAATATGGTACATTAAAGTCCCCTACTCTTCTCCACGTGTCCCTTTGAAATTTTTTCCAACCTTTTTGCAACTGTGATCGAAATGATAGGTAAAGACAAGAAGTAATAGGCAAGCTCGACAATTTACTCTCGATAAAGGCAAGTCTACTTCATTCGATATGTATTCTCCCAATGGGCCACTATTGATGGAGATGAGTCTTCCATTCCCACCTCTTATGAAATCTCCAGAGTCGAATCCCACACTGCATTAGCCTTAAAGAAAGGCCATAAAGGCAAACTAAATAAGTATCACTGATTTGCCATCCTGTCTAGACATGGAGCCTTAGGAGCTTTTAGAGCCACTACAACATCAGAAGAAAAAAAAAAAAAAAGAACTCTCTAAATCAAGCTTATGCTCTTGAACAATATTGTCAAACTCTATACCATCAACTTAGGTTGCCAGTCATCCAAATTAAACAGAAAACACCTGCAACCCTTGATGAATCTCCTCCTTCCTTTTCTGCACTCTATACCCTGGCCCTGTCTATAATTGAGGAATGAAATTTTGACTTTAGTGAGCATTATTAGCTTTGCTGTGAAGGAACAGTATTCCAAACTGCTCTTTAGCCGCATTCTCCTTCTCTGCCAGAGGTCCATCTGTTTCGTGCCATCAACAGGACGAATTGACGAAGGGCCTTAGCTTTCTAAACCTGAATGTGCCCGAATCCTCTCTATTCCACCTCTTTATGCGAAAAATTCCCAATTGCGTTGAAAGCTTAAGCTGTTAGGAAATGGGCCCAACAATGTATATCATGCTATTCAAGTCCCTCCCTCACGTGCCACCCGTCTTGTACTTGGAGATGCAAATATCATTTTGTAGAGCGAAGCATAATACAAAGGCAAGAAGCACAATGTTAACAGGGACCAAATGCAAACGAGTGACTTGAACCTAAGACGTTTCTCAGCCCAATTGTCCAAAAAGCTTAAGCTATTTGGAAATGAGCCAACAATATATATCAAGCTATTAACAAAAGTACGCAAATAGTAGTCTCTTAACTCTCAATTATGAAGGAAATTGCAAGGATTATGCAATTGGGAATTTGCATAGAACTTGTTTGGATTGTAGGTAATTAAGAAGCGGAACCTGAATAGTTGAGGAAGCAACCTAGTTCTCTGGGCTGTCTCTAGGTTACGATTGCAAAAGCTTAGAAGTTGCATGCTTGAAACAGCATTCTTCCCTAGTCGTTTAAGCTTGGCATCTGGCTGTTGATACTTCTTCTTATTCTTTGCATGCTCTAAGAGCATCTCCAACCCATCTTCCACATATTCTCCATTTTGGAGACTCAAAATATCTTCTATTCAAAGACAAGTTGATGCAACTATTCACACCAACTCAACCCACATTTTTCATTTTCATCTCCAAAACTTCTCTTCAAAAAATTTCTCCAATTATTCTAATATTACAAGTTAGAAATATTTGAGCAATACTAGTCACATTGGAAAGATCTTGCCAAGATGTTGCAGATGGTATAACTTTGATGAACATTAAATGTGTTTAATAAAAGGTATACTTATATTAATAACAACAAATCATCACCATCGTTCCCACTTCATACCCTTCCATGGACATTACTTCCCGTCTACCATCCACAAGAACACGATCCTGCTCCTTTCACCTCGCATGATGAAGAAATACTTTGAGAAGCATATTGTCCACCTATATGTATACATATACAAACTATTTAAACCTAATTTTGTAATTCCATCATGGAGCAAACCAATGATCAGAAACTGAATTAATTGTGGAAGGAATATACCCAGGCCCATGAAGGTTCAATGTTGAGAATGAAAGAAAGCCTTGAACGGCAGTACCTTGCCACGGGCCATGGTACATGGCTGGTGATGTGGCAAGTAGTGAAGAATGCAGACCTCATCAAACTGAATCACCCTTTTGAGTTGCTCATGGATGCAGAAAACTTGGATGAGGAGTCTAAGAAAAGTACACCCCTCCCTCTTGTGTCATCTTCCTTCGGCATATTGGAGAAGCCACTCAATCATTTTCTCGGACCCAACATTGAGATCTCAGACCTCTCATGGACTAAAGGCTAAATTGATTCCTTAACATGATTCTTACTGAGCATTGCCGCCTGCTGCCACCCTGACTGGACCTCTCTTAGTGGTTTTCTAGTCATAAACCATATTCAACCCACTTAAATTAAACCGGCTTTGTGGGTGTGGTCCTCTAAAAATGTTATGGAAGACGTACAGAATCTTTCACTTAGTAAGAATTGCATTGTTAAATTCTTAGGAAAACACATGAATGGATGAACCTAAATGGTATTTTGTTTTGCATTGGGAACCTGTATGTTAGGGCATAGCTCATGCTTGGGCGCAGATCTTTATAAATAATGATCTGCACAGTACGGAAGGGCCTTCTGGTATATCTTGCATGAATCAGTGGATTTCAATATCTGGCCTTCATATCTTTCAGTTTCCAGCTCTTCAGAAAGTTCATTTATCTGTGATTCAAATTGTTCTGTGGAACCTGCAATTATTCGTAAACTAGCAGATATTTACAGTGTTGGGCAATCTTAGCTGTGCGGATGTTGTCAGCAAAATGTATGGTAAGTGGTGATTGTTCAGGTAGTTGGTTGTGCCAAGTGCTTTAATCTTTGGTGCACAGAAATATGAGATGATTTTGTTAGAAAAAACATGTATATCTTGGATCTGCTACGTGGAGTAGAATAGTAGTTGGTTTTATTTCCTTGTGTTACTCTGTTTAGTTTTCTGGACCGGTAGTTGCTGAATCTTTTTTTTTGGAAATTAATGTTTGTCATCGAACTTGGTGAATAGGACAATGTGATCAGGGATCCTCAAGGTTTCAACCCAGGTCTGATAGTCTTGCTTCTTGTTGGTGGCCTACTGTTGACGTTCCTCATTGGAAATTATGTACTTTACGTCTATGCACAAAGGACTCTTCCTCCAAAGAAAAAGAAGCCAGTCTCGAAGAAGAAGATGAAGAAGGAAAGACTGAAGCAAGGTGTTTCCGCACCTGGAGAATAGAAATTCTCGGCAAATCTGTAATGCTTCTGCTCATTTAGGCTGAGTTGTTTTCGAGTGTATTCCTTCTTGACCGGCACCCTTTGTTGACAGATGCTTGCGCTTTTCTTTTGACATTTTTCTCCTCTCGGCATACTTGATGGAAATTTAGCTTTCACATTTAGATAATATATTAGTCCCCCACTGGTGTGGCATCTAACTGTGGAGACAGTGATTTTAATCGTATATTAGTCAGAACTGATTTGCACTTTTCCTGTGATTGTAAACGCAGGTTGGGTTTCTTGGTTTCTTTTCCGATTGCTTTTAGAATTTCCCATCATTGGCTTAACAGTTTTTTCTAGCATTGCTTATGCCTAGGCTGGGTTCTTGCCGGAATTGTGGTTGCTCTTCTTTATCCTTGTTTTGTTTTAGGTACGTTGGAGATTGTACGTTGAAGTTCCCAGCCAAAATATGCCGCACGTGACATTTAAAAGTAATGTTTTGATCGTTATTTTGTATAGGGATTTAGAGAAGAAAAACAAACGTGTGAATTATCAAGTGGGAGAACAAAAATGCACTCCACTTTCCCTCGTATATTTGTCTAATGTAATCAATAGACAACGGGTTATCTACTCTTCTTCAAATCCACAACATTTAGGCCCTGTTTGTTGGAGGCTAAAAGAGGGGTCTAAGATTTGGATTCCGGATTCTCATATCTGGGGTTTGTTAGGGGTTTTGGACCCCGGATCCATCCGCAGCCGGATAAAATTTGGACACCTCTCTTTTTATTCATATTTTATCCTCCTCCTATATTTTTCTTTCTATTTACGAAAATGTCATTATTAATTACAAGAATGTTATTTACATATTCATATTTTCCATATCGTCCTTCCTTAAAAGATACTCAAACAAATCTTTTTATAAATGTGCACTCCTTTATAATAAATACCCCTTACTATGTCCTCCTCTTATTATATCCCTTTATTCCTTCTATAATTTTAACTATTAGCAAACGGGCCGTTAAGTATCATGGAAGTTTGGAAGCATCATCATATAGTTAGGGTTACGTTTCATGAGAAGTTTGATCTTTTTTTAATTACAAATGTTGGTTGTTTGTCAAAACGTACTCTCTTACTTTTTATGAGAAGTTTAATATTCTTTTATTTATTATAAATGCTGGTTCATTTTTTTTTTCTTAGAATGTTTTCTCTTTTGTTGTTTTTGCATACTATGGGGACTAAATAAATCTCAGGTCGACATGGTAAAAACTACTTAGTCATTCAACCACGAACATAACTTCAAGCTATAAATTCGTCGCAGGCATTGGTTGGTTGACCCGACTGGCCAGTCGACTCAAGACCTGGTTGATTTTTCTCTGCTTGGATCGGTCTACCTAAGTCAACTCCATCACGTCGATCTGTCTCATAATACGTTAAATCATTCCATAATCAGAGACTATCTGTGCAGAGAATGCACTCAAATTTGTACATACGAACACTTAGCTGATCCCTATAAATAAAGATGAAGACCAACGGAAAGGGGGATCGATCATTCGGCCAGCACTCATGCTAAGTTGATCAGTCAAGTATATTTTTAGCCATACCCGTATTGAATCTCACAGTAAGCATTTGTTTGATATTATATTTTTCATATTTTCTTTAGGCTCAGTATTAGGAGCTCCATCCTACGAGCATTCCCTCGTTCTAATACTTACTTAATCATCGGAGGATATTTCGGCTATACACCGGAGTGTCGGAGGGACTGTTCTCTTGCACAACTAGAAGTCTTGGACTTTGTAGATTAGGAGGCAGGTGGAAACAATTGCACTACTCTTTCTCTAGCTCATACATGACTCACAAGGAAGTCCCATAAATTCCTACCCGATACACATTTTTTAGGATATATCTCATTTTGTTCATTGATGTTCTAATTTTTGTACAATAAGTGCTTTGTTTTGTTAGACTATTTTAGTTGTTATTAGATTATGGTCCTACTGAAAGGATTCGGGGATCCGGTAGCGCTTACCAGAGCTGCAGGATTGTAGCCACACCAAACCATGTCGTTTTGATCCAATAAGGGAAACTATTTAACAAACCCAAAACTCTTTTGTCACTTCACAGTTTCTTGGTTTTCATTCTCTCTCTCCCTCTCTCTCTCCATGGAAAGGGTGGACAAAGAAGGTGGGTTTTGGCTTGATTTTTAAATGGAGATTAAGCATTTAGAGGAAATTTTGCAATTTGGAAATCATTTTTTTTCAACTAAAAATCATATTGACATCCAATTAAACCATTATGACGAGGAAATCTTGTTTTCCAAAAATAAGCTCTCTTTGTGCGTGATACAGAGGAGAAATGAAAAGAAGGGAGAGATCAGAGAGAGAAACGATAATGGAAATGAAAATGAAGAATACTTTCATGTCTCTAGTGGTTGCTTGCTGAACAACAAGTAAATCAGTTCTCATTTGGCATCATTCGCTTCAGTCCACATACAGAAAGTATACCATGTATTATAAATCAGTTCTCATTTGGCATCATTCGCTTCAGTCCACATACAGAAAGTATACCATGTATCATAAATCAGTTCTCATCTGGCATCATTCGCTTCAGTCCACATACAGAAAGTATACCATGTATTATACCCACAACACAGACACTTGACATATACTTCATTATAAATAAACACGAAACACATTCATTATCACGACAAATTATTTAAACCTGTGAAACCAAATTTCAACAGAGCTTGATTATGAAATTCATCAGTCTTTTCCACCAAGTCCACGTTGAGGTAGAAGACTCAGATTCAGACCCCACCACGGCCCATGGCTTGCTCTCCCGGTGGGATCATCACCAAGATGGGTTGGGCCTTAAACCCAGGATGAGGAAGCTTGCGGCGGAGCTCACGGCCCTCCTGACAAAGAGCGCACGAGTGGCAGAAGAAGTGAGTTGCAAAGTCGCAAGTGGACTCGCAACGCTCACGTCGTTCGTCGTCCTCCACAAAGCTTCCACAGCATCCGCATGTCCTATAAAGTTCCTCACAACTGCCCTGTTTGATTTTCAAAACAAAAGGGGAAAAAAAAAGACAGTAGAAGTGAAAACTGAACGTAGAGCAGAAACACTAGTAAAATTGAATAACAAAAAGTTGACTCCCGTAAAAATGGAAAAGTCTCTAGGACAAAAACATCAGCGCGCACTGCCACTTTGAGATCGATTAAATAGAGAAGATAGCGAAGAAAACAAAAGGAGACATGGCAAAATGGCGCTATGTATCAAGTTGCAGACCTGAGTCCAAAAGCAAAAAGCCTAAACAAAAGTGGGGGACTGGTCTTAAGACAACAAAAGCAAATGAACTAATATGCTTTCCAGACGGATGCCCAATTTCCTGTAATATTCTACATGAGCCACAGTTCAACAAAAGCAAATGAACACCGCATGGCCAAAGATCCCTAGAGAACAACGGTTTTGCTGAATCAAACTCGATATTTTTAAGAAAAAGGACGGGAACAAAAAGGACGAAAACGAAGTCCTTTCAAAATATTCTTATTGTGCTCAAATGTTGTACTCTTCCCAAGTCATTTAACTTTCAAGGCAATGGCTTCTCGGGTCCAAAGGGTCAACTTTTTCCTTTAATTACGTGAACACCTCTCCCTCTTTGGATGATCATTCAAAGAGAAAATACTCATATCATACAAATACTCTCTTATCTTATTATATATTATTACCCTCTAGTCAGATAGAGCCTATGAAGTTTTGTAAGCCAGAAATGCAGTAATGAAAAACCGCATTCCTGATCTACTTCCATATTCAAATAGTTTCCTCCAATCATAATACAATTTTTAAACATTCAATCCTCACATGCATATATATTGGCAAATTATTGTACGAAAATGCAGGCAAATGGATTCTTTATGCACAATGGCAAGTAGATAATGATATCATATAGACATCCTTCAAACGAAATCACAGTTAAATTTTAGCAATGCACGCATCTTTCTTAAGTATAAAACGCCAGCTGAGACAGCCATAATTTTCACTTTATTATTAAACAGTAAGACGCCACAAGGGATTATCTTCTAAAGCATTTCGCAAGAAATCGTATCATATAAGTCATATCAATCTATCTACCTACTTATATCTATACTAAGTATGTGTGATCCATGTGGTGTCCTCCTTTTTTTCCTCATAAGTCCAGAAAAACTAAGGAAAAAAATCCACATCATCCGACATAAAATCCCCATCACACTTATTATCTTTAATTACTTAGTTTGACAATTTCAATTTCCAAATATTTTCCCAATTAACTACCTAAAAATAATTATCTATGCTAACTTTTTGCATATTTATGTTTATAAAACTTTATGTTTCTTCCATACTTTCAACAGCACGTGCATAGCACAAAATTATTGCTTGTTATAAGCATAAAAACAGGGGGGCACAGGTTCATTGGTTAAAAATCCGCCCACTAACAACCTAAATCAACCTAAGAATAGCTATAATCCTTATAAGTTCATTACAAGTTAAGTGAACTTGAATTCAAGAAACAGAGAAAATATCATAACTATTTCCACTGCAGTGTCATTTCAATGAAGTTGAAAAGAGTAGAGAACTTGACAATGTAAATAATAACTTGCCTCAAGATTGAACTTTTGGCGGATGGCTGTACGGCTAGGATATGAGAACCAAGCTGCCAAGCAGTTCGTGCGAAAAAAGGCACCACCGATCATGTGTAGAGCAGAGTAAAGCAGGCAGTCATTTGCAAAAGTCCCGCGACCAGAGCCAAGTCTCTCGACATTGCCTCCATAAAGCACACATGGGGCCACACAACCGAGGATGCCTGAAAAAAAAATCAGGTCATCACAGAGAGAGAGAGAGAGAGAGACAAATAAAATCACAATTGAGAACTCAAGCCAGAGAGGCCAATTCTGCGAGACGACTAGAGAACAGACTCTCAATCAAGATAACAGCCTCTCAATCAAAGATAACAGCCCCTCAATCAACAGGATTTGGAGCTCAAACAACTATACCCAGCAGGACACAGTCCTTAATAAGAAGGAATGTTTA
This sequence comes from Arctostaphylos glauca, assembly GCA_019985065.2. Lineage (NCBI taxonomy): Eukaryota > Viridiplantae > Streptophyta > Magnoliopsida > Ericales > Ericaceae > Arctostaphylos > Arctostaphylos glauca. The sequence goes on from JAHSPW020000007.1 coordinate 11,642,884, forward strand.
ATACATCAATACGTCAGCAACCAGGACAAGGTTCACTCAAAGTCAAGTTATTTGATCAGCTTGAACATGGAACAAGATCTTGGTGTGAAGAGGAGATATATTTTTTTGTCCATGTAGGAGTTTGGAATAGATATAAAGATTTAAACTTTATACTCTTTTTTTTCCAATAGATAGAGTGTGAATATTGAATTTTTGCCATTTCGATAGAATGAAACACACAAATTTTCGGTACGTAAAAGCTGAAGACACCAAGTTCATGGGTTGATTAAATGTTTTTCTTTTCTGAATGGATCCTCCTATAAAAAGTTGGATGGAAAAGTTAGAAAATCCAGTAGCTCAATCGATAACCGATCAAATAAGAAAAGGATAAATAACTTTAACGTGTTTTATCCCCTACCGTTAAAATCAGTCAAATGCCCAAGCTATTAAAACTTCGAGTTCGAGATTTTTTCCGGCAAAACTATGGGCTCCCCATCCCAGAACAAAGGACGTCGGTCATCGACCAGCACTCAAAGTAACGCACTTTCCATAGTCGCCACCGGATTTAAGGTTATCTCAAGCAACCAAACAAATACATGCATGCAAGCTAAAAAGTACTAGTCTGTCATAATCAAAGACAAAATTCGGGAGCTAAGTTACGAGATATGAAGGTGTTAGATACCTCATCTCACTTACCTCTCGGTTAGTCTCTACTAACTATTTATGGGATTTCAAAATCATTTTATGCTAATGTCACAATTAGGAACATGGGACATGAAATGGGGGTAAAGCAGTATGCTTGTAATACTAAACATTTAACATGTTGGAAATAATGTTGTATATGGTAGTATATATATTGTAATTAGGCAAGTTAGTCAATTAGGTAGGTAGCATCAATTAGGGATTTAATTTCCTCTTTCCGTATTATTTTCTTTCCTTATTCATCTTGTACACAGTCTATATATTTCCTCATTGTGAGAAGAATAAATTATATCGTTCGTATATTTCGACATGGTATCAGAGCGGGTTCTAGGAACCTGACTTTCTCCTCTTCGTTCTCTCTTTTTTTTTTTCTAAAACCATCAGTCGTCGCCGTAGCCGTCGCCCCTGGCCGCCGCCGCCCCTGGCTGCCGCTGTTCAGTCCTGCCGCCGCACTCTCTGTTTTGCACCTGGACGTGTTTTCTGGTCTCCGTTTTTGGCGATCTGGTCTCTGATTTGCCCTCTCTGTTTTGGCGATCTGGTCTCTGGTCTCTGCTTTGACTCCCGCAAGTTGCCGTCACCGGCCGCCACCGTCCTTTCTGGCGACCCCTGCTGATCTGTGGTATTTGAAACTAACCCTTTTTTTCTGTGGGTAACTCTCGGATCTCTTCGTTTATATCTCTGATTTATTATTTATCATGGGTGATAATAAGAACAAAGATGCTGAGAATAAAGACATTGGTGCATCAGGCACCAAGGATGTTGTTCGGGATTATCGTCGGTCTCTCACCACGATTAAATTAAATGGATCAAACTATTTGCCATGGTCCCGCGCAGTAACTGTATCTCTGCGCGCTAGTGGCGAGACTTCCTACATCACTGATGATGCATCTACTGATCCCACTTGGACCCAAAATGATGCTCATATCATGACTTTACTTTGGAATAGTCTTGAACCCGATATTTTTAATAATGTTGCTTGCCAAGAGACGTCCAAAGCTGTTTGGGACACTCTCAAAGAATTATATTCATCAGCTCACAATACTTCTCGTATATATCAAATTTATCAGCAGATTTTCTCTTTCCAACAAGGAGATCGATCACTCGATGACTACTTCTCTACATTAAAAGGGATGTGGGATGAATTAAATATTTATCAACCGTTATCCACAGACTTACGGGTTCAACAGAAGTACAGGGATGACTTTCGTGTTTCAAAGTTTTTGTCTGGCCTAAATTCAGAACTTGCTCCTCTAAGTTCTCAGATTCTATCTGGCAAGGAAGTTCCTACTGTTGGTGAGGCTTTTTCTCGTGTTCGACGGGCTGCTACCCATTCATCTGGTTTAGAGCGACCGACTCCATCTGCTCTTGCTGCTCCCATTACATCCCCTACTTTATCTTCTGGAAATTTTGGCAATCACAATCCCCCCCACAGTCATAGTAGTTCCTTTGAACGTGGTGGCCGGCGTGGAGGACGTGGGGGGCGTGGTGGTCGTGGCACCAAGAAGTGTACTCATTGTAATGCAACCAACCACGATGTTGCGTTTTGCTGGAAGCTTCATGGCAAACCAGCTTGGGCTAACCAGGCTACACTTGAGGGGGAGCCGTCTGCACCTGCTCCTCCTACTCAGATTACTATATCCAAGACCGAGTACGATTCTATGATTCAAAGGGCTAATGCATCTTCTTCTTCTTCCACTGCGACCCATGTCTCTTCAGGTAATACTTGTCTTCATTCATCTTATCACAAAGGAAATACACTCTCGATCTCTTGAAGGATACAGGTTATCTTGGTTCTAAACCTGTAGCTACTCCCATGGACACTAATCTTAAACTAATGCCGGAAGATGGTGAATTGGTTGATGATCCTGAGATGTATCGGAGACTTGTGGGTAAGCTTATTTATCTCACTATTACTCGACCTGATATCTCCTTTGCAGTCAGTATTGTCAGTCAGTTTATGACGTGTCCTCGAGTTCCTCATATGGAAGCAGTTGTTCGTATCTTGAAGTATCTTAAAAATGCACCTGGACGTGGACTTCTCTACAAGTCATCTGGACATCTTCGTATCGAAGGATATACAGACGCTGACTGGGCTGGATCTCCTGCTGATCGTCGTTCTACTACTGGTTATTGCACCTTTATAGGTGGCAATCTTGTGACTTGGAAGAGTAAGAAGCAGTCAGTTGTGGCACGTTCTAGTGCAGAAGCAGAGTATAGAGCAATGGCTCATACCACTTGTGAGTTGACTTGGTTGCGTACACTTCTACAAGAGTTTGGGATTCCAGTGCATGGTCCCACTCCTTTATACTGTGATAATCAGGCTGCTATCCACATCGCTAATAATCCAGTATTTCATGAAAGGACCAAACACATTGAAGTTGACTGTCATTTCATTCGGTCAAAAGTGGAATCCAAAGAGATTAGCACGCCTTTTGTTCCTTCAGGCTCTCAACTTGCTGATATTTTCACGAAGGCTCTTCCCAAGACTTCCATTGACTCTATTTGTCTCAAGCTTGGAGTATACGATGTATACGCTCCAGCTTGAGGGGGAGTGTTGGAAATAATGTTGTATATGGTAGTATATATATTGTAATTAGGCAAGTTAGTCAATTAGGTAGGTAGCATCAATTAGGGATTTAATTTCCTCTTTCCGTATTATTTTCTTTCCTTATTCATCTTGTACACAGTCTATATATTTCCTCATTGTGAGAAGAATAAATTATATCGTTCGTATATTTCGACATAACACATGTACAAAAACAGTAAATACAGAATTTACTTGAATTGAACAGGATGTAACCTGTCTCAAAATAGAACTGCCCTAGTGTATAGGAGCAACGTACGCCACACTTCTTGCCCGACACTCAGCCAATTGGCATACGCCATGTCATCACTTAGACAGAACCTTTGCTTTATTTTCCAGCATAGTTGCTAAGCATACAAGCACTTACTATTTATTACACATCAACATGTGACATCACACCCACAAGTATTTCAAAAACACTGGAATCTTATGTATAACACGAGTCATACAAAGTTAAATAATGTACTTAAATGAAGGGTTGGCGTACGCCGAGTTTATGATGCGTACGCCGAGTCTGAAGAAAAAAAAACAATTGTACACCACTGAGTGACTCTCACATGAGCTTTATCTCCCTCTGGACTTCAAGAAAAAGGTCGTTGGAGATCTAGGACCGGTGTTAATTATTGTCTAGAACCCCATTAATTCTCTTCAAAAATGAGTGCCAACTTGCACTTTAAATTAATAACTTTCTTGAGCCTTAGGGTCTTTTAGCTTTTTCCTTTAACTAGGGGTATTTGAGACTTAGGTTGGGAGTGGATGACCAAAGAACTAATTGCTCATTCAATGCTTCAATTCAATGCCAACATTTCCTCTCATACCTTCCTCTGCTTCACTACTTTGAGCTCATTAATTTCCACTTTAAAAGCTCCAACCTGACAAAACCTCTAAAACACAAACCAAACATCGAATACTTCAAAAGCCAACCCTTGCCCCTTAGGACTAAAGGGGTTTTATAGGCATTTTCAAACCATGTTAATGATCAAAATGTGCAACAGTTGCCTTGCCTGAAGCCATCATGGAGGCCCATACCGCTGATTAGTTGGCGTATGCCATGTAGAACAGCGTATGCCAATCATAATCGGCGTACCCTAAGTAGAATAGAGTACGCTATTTTTTACCGGGTCCAACAAATCATGGCTTTCATTTTTGTAGCTTTCCAGTATTAATTCGATTAGCCAATAGATCTAAAGCTCTTTCCAAGATATTAGTGTCCTTTCATCATTAGCGAGTCACCAATTTTCAATTGGGTGTCTACAAAAATGAACCGCAATATAATTCATATCATGTCCGAAATAGCCTACTTAAAATATTTGAGATTTTTGTGAAACCAAATTCGAACCAATCTCACTTAGTTTCAGACATCAAAGTTCAACATACATTATTTCGGACGTGATATGAATTGTGTTGTAGTTCGATTTGTAAAGAAAATTTCGAAGTTGAAGTTTCAATAACTTGATTAACGGTGTTTGACTAATTTTAACGGTAGGAAAGATAATTGCATAATAGTTTCAAGAGCAAAGGAGGTCAAAGTAATTTCTCAAATCACAGGAGAAGTTAAGTGTAATTTACCCAAAATTTTTAATTCTGTCCCTCCGACAATAGTTGCAATATTCATTATGATGAAATATGCTACAAGTTTTTTGGACAACTTTCACCCCTAAATTAGCATGTCTACTCTCAACAAACAAAAAGGGTATTTAGTAAAAAGGATCGAATCATTTGCACTTCAATGCTTCCATAAATGTGTATAACTTTTCATTTTCATATTCTATTTCAACCAATAGAAATACAAATAGGTTGATGTATTTGGATTTGAACAGATTGATATGTCTAGAACCATACATCTCCCACAATCAATGCATTGATTAAACACAAAGCAATATCACCAAGTTTATTGCATCGGACTCCAAAAATCCCTATGCAAATCCAACAGCCAAACAATTCCTCCATTCATTACAGTTCAATATTTAATATATCCGCATCCATGTAACAGCCATAAACAATTAATGGCAAAAGAAGAATTAACCACTGACACTCAAATTCAAAAGGCCAGATGTACTTGGTAAACTAAGGGTCTGTTGTGATGGATGTGGGATTTCAAATGAAGATATTGGCATTCCTATTCATGACTACAAGCTCAAATTTATATCATATCGTTTAATATAATTTTGACATTGAATGTTGAAGCTTTATCGTGATGAATTTGAAATGACTGCTTATTTGATTTTAAATCTTTTTTATGTCAAGGATTGCAGTTCTACAAGGACCCAATAAAATACATTCCCTGTTCCTCGAGCCATCTTGTAGTAAAGTTTCAAAAGGCACCTACAGCATAACCTCTTATATGTTTGTTGCAATTAATATCGAATCCATTTATTTCAGATACACATCTACCCCAATGGTGACTAAATGCAAAATTCCATCAAAATTGAGCGTCAAATGGATAAAACTTTCAGCAGAGGAACAGAACGAAAATTGAGCAAAAAATAAGAAATTTAGATAACAAACACCAAAATTGAACTCACAAACTTCGAGATCGCTGCTACAGAATTCATCGTTGCGTCCGAGACAAGCGAAGAGGCTGGAGTCCCACTGAGCACGACGCAGAGGCTCACCGACCACTCTCCCGTGCCCCAGTGGCAATCCATTGGCCGTCCAGCCGTAGGTGGCAAAGGCAGCTGCTTTTGAAGGCGATTGTTTTGTCGCCGCCACAGCTGCAGCCGGCGGAGTGGTGGTGGTTAGCTTGGTCTTCTCATCGTCGGCGGCTAACTGGTTAGCTAGAAGGGGGCTTGATTCCTCGTAATTCGCCATTGATAACTGGAAGGATACCTGCGAAGAGAAGGACAGAGAGAAAGAGATCTTATGAGAGGAGAAGAAACAGAAAAAGAGGGGAGGGACACAAAGTCAAATCTAATGACCGAGTCCAACGAAAAGTTTTTCAGCGCGCCTGCATTATTCGCTATCACAAATTGACGTGGGCTTTGTGATGGAAATAATTATAAAAATAAAGACTTAATTTTTCGAGACTACTAAATTATCATTTAAAATCCCCTTTAAAACAAAAAATTGAATCACCATGACCCTCTAACCAATCGAATGTTCCGCCTTGACTCCATCTTTGGCGAGAATTATAAGCGGATTTCAAGATCTCTAAAAGCTGGCATCCCTTTTGTCTCACACGATTTTTTTTCAAATTCGAAGCATATCGTCCGGCAGGCAGAGTTCCACCAATAGTTTTTGAAGCGCGAATCATGGACAAGTGATTTGCCATTACAGATTTAGAGCTCCAATGCAATGTCAACGATAAAAAACAATCCAGATTGAAAATTTTTAAGTTGTTTAAACTACAAACAAAAAGTAGATTGTAAAACCTTACTTTGTAAATTTTGTTAGTTTTAATTTTCACTTTATTTTGTTAAGATGGAGAATGGTTGCACTTTTTTTGCTTGGATAGACCCACCCATTTGCAAGAGGAGTTAAGAATATGTAAAAATTGCGAATGTGAAGAAGACATAGTTAGAGAGACAGTAGGACGAGCTAATGGTGATAAATGCGTATTTGCAAAAGGAGAATGACAATCTATCGATGAAGGTGTTGGAGTTGTCCTAGCGGAATGAGAATTTGGAGGAGGAGATTTTACTACTAAAAAGGAACCTGATGAAAATGGCATTGATCATTCCCATTACATTTGTGCTCTGATCAATTAGAACTCTTGATGATTATGTCTAACGGGAGGGGGCATATGTTACCGTAGATGGGGTAGATTTTCTCAATCAAAACGGAAACCTAATACCTCACTTATTTAGCAGAAATAATACTCTTAGTTTGGATGGACCTGTAATCTGCAAAACAATAAACCGTCAAAGAGTCCACTACCACTATGGCAGAAAGACACTCAATGATTAAGTCAGACAAAGCTCACAGGATGGAATATAAAACTCAAGCTAATATTCTCTATTAGCAAGTGAATTAATGCACGAGTTAAAATATATCTTTATTTATAGACTTTTTATTAATCCTAATTATGTTAGAATTCTGACTGAAGTGTAGTGTCTTCTGATTGGTCACTAATGAGATAACTTTCTATCAAACAGTTACCTTTTACCATTAGAGTTTTATTAAATCAATACTTCTCATATTAATTAAATTAGCCATGGGTTTCTCATCCATATATATTAGAACTATATCCCAACTTATTCAGGATTCTATCTTATCTTGGAATAACAGTCACCCATCGTCTTTCTCGGGTCGATGGTATCTCGGACCGTCTTTCTCAGGGCGACAAGACGTTGGGTTAGCTTTGTTAGGTCGACCGCTTACCAGACCATCTTTCTCAGATCGACTGATCATATATTCAACTTTCTCGGCTCAAATAAAGTATGGATAACCATTCTCAGATCGGCCACACCCGCATGTGATCGGTACGTGTGGCCCAAGGTCTTTACCATTCTTTGCCAAACTAATGGTATGTTCAGTTGAGTGTTTCTAAAATAATTTTTGAGAAAAAAACTCTGAAATGTTGTTTGGTGTAAGTATTTTAGAAAAAAATTGGGAGTTAAATTTTTTCGGCGTTTTCGAGGTGTCTCTTTCTCTCTCTTCTTTTATAGAGAGATGAAATTGTTTAGGAAAAAAGTAAAAATATTTGGAAAATTTTTTCCAGAAACTTGTTTGTGAAATTTACACAGCCTAAATCTTTTGCTGATGGGGATTAATGTGTTTTTCCGATTACATTTTTACCCTCGTCAATTGTTCCCTAACTTTGGCTACTTTATACCGAATCAGAGGAGCAGATAAAGCTATGTGAAGTTTACTCATAAGATATATGCTTTAAACTTGAGTTGCTATCCGTGTAACCGTTGCGTGGAGCCTGCTCTGTCACATTAAATGCGACGTGACCATTTGTCAGCTTTTTATGGAGAGACGCGCTTCTTGTGCGTGCCAAAGGTCTCATTTTGATGCCCCTGGTAATTAACTTGATTTCCAGGGGTGAAAAACCTATCGCCCGTTCCCCTTCACTCACTTAGTATTCTTATTTCCTCTTTTTCATTTCTTGTCACTGTTCTTCGCCTTCTTTGTCTTCGTCATCACCCCTCTGTGAGTCGTCTGGAACACTTCTTGTCTTTCTCATTTTTTTGCGTGCATTTCTCCCCTACTCATCCTCTGAATATGAAAATTTTTCATAGACACTTCGCCACTCCGGCAAGCATAGCTGAATTCTGTCGTCATTATAACATTCTAGACGATTTAGTCATAAAAATCAATAGCCAAGGTAAAAAAAGATATATCTATGTAATGGGTATTTTTAATTTTTTAGAATATAAACCATATATCCTAAATATTTTAATTGATACAAGAGCTACTATTTATATTTGTAAATGGAATGTTATTCCTAAAGAAAAATGAGTACTTATGAAGCATCATATTTTAGTCAGCGGGATAGATGGAGCCAAAATTGAAATACAATTTAAGGCAAAAAATATATCTATTTAGATGGAAAATAACAAGTTTGTCATTCTAAAAATTATATGTTTTCCATATATGCATGTTGATTTCCTATTAGAAAATAATTTTATCTATTAGTATTTGCATATGCATATTTATGGAAAAGAATAGCATTAACAGTGAAAAAGACTTTAATTCATATTTCTTTGCTAGAACAGCATAAGTATATATATGATTGAGACTTTAGTCCAACCCCAAAAGGAGAAATGACTCCAATTATCAAAGCCATTGATGAGTCTCATTGGATATACAAAATTCTAGAAGAAAATTTTAGTGGGATCCTTTAAAGTTATGGTCGAGAAGTCCTCGATATTGTGACTTGCAACTTAAAATCCTAATGTAATCATTAGGGTAAAACCAATGATCTCTACCAAACAGAATATAGATGAGTTTGATGTACAGATCAAAGAATTTTTATACAAGAAGTTAATTGAGGAAACAATAAATCCACATTCTAATCCAGCATTCCTGGTAAGAAACCATGCTGAAACTAAAAGAGGAAAAACTAGAATAGTGATCAATTATAAAAGGCTAAATGAACATTTAGTCTTTGATGGTTATTTTATACCTCGCAAAGATGTTTTGATTTTCTTAACTAAAGGAGCAAAAAATTTTAGTAAATTTGATTGTAAAAGTAGATTTTAACAAATACAGCTTACAAACGACTCCAAGCCATTAACTGCTTTTAGTACTCCTAGAGGACATTATCATTGGAACGTAATGCCTTTTGCATTAAATATAGTTCCACAAGTCTATCAAAGATGGATGGACAATATCTTTAAAGAACTTAAAGATTTTTGTATTGTTTATATTGGTTTTATATATTGATTTTTTCCAAAACCCGGGAGGATCATAAAAAATATTTAAAAATCATATGTGAAAAGTTTCAAAAACATGGTATTATACTTTCTCCTAAAAAGATTGAACTTGAAAAAGAGTCAATTGATTTCTTGGAAATTATTTTAGACCAAAAAAGTTTAAAATGACAAGATCACATTCTTTCAAAAGTAAGAGAATTTCCAGATATATTAGAAAATAAAACTCAGCTACAAAGTCTTTTGGAATTCTTAATTATGGAAGAGGTTTTATAAAAAATCTTGCATAACTAGAAATTCTTTTACTAGTCAAGTTAAGAAAAAATGTCGAATTTACTTGGCACAAAAAAGATATTGATTTGATTAGAAAAATTAAAGACGGTATCACACATTTACCTAATGTTTATTTACCTAAACAGAGTGATAAACTTATTTTAGAAACAAATGCTTTTGATACTAGTTGGAGTTGTATATTAAAAGCAATACCAGTTAAATTTTGGAAAGAGGAAGCACTCTCAGCAAATGAAAATAAAATTAGAGCTAGAAAAGCTCCTATTTCAAAAACTCTTCAAAATGAAGAATTAATCTGTGGATATAATTTCGAAATATTTAAACTAAATCAACAAAGGTATACTATTTTTGAAAAAGAATTATTAGCTGTTAAACTCGCTTTAGAAAGGTTTAAAATTTTTCTAGCACTAGAAGACTTTATTATCAGAATAGATAATAAAGCTGTGAAAGATTTTTGGTTAATAAAAAGTCTATAGATCAAGGCCGACGATTAAGTTAGTACAATAAAATTACAGAATATACTTTTGAAGTAGAGCATCTCAACGGTACTGATAATTTTCTTGCTGATTTTCTAAGCAGTCTGATTAATGTTTGCAGGTAACATAGCTAAAAAGCTATGGCAGACAAAGGCAAACAGCCAACACAAAGAGACTGGGTAACAATAGCCAAAAAAGTACAAACCAAAGAAGAAAAAGTTTATGTTGTCTTTATAAGTTTCCAGCTAGGAATCTATCCAACATGGACAGGGGCGGAACCATGTGGGGGCCGGGGAGGGCCCGGGCCCCCCCAAAAATTTCAAAAAATTTTAAAACCTAGGTATAAAAAAATTAAAAATTAAAAATTATATAAAAAATTATATTTCGGCCCCCCCAAAATTATATTTAACCCTTCATTTCCAAAAAAAAAAAATTTCGGCCCCTCCAAAGTCATAATCCTAGTTCCGCCCCTGAACATGGACAGAATGTCGCCAGCAAATTAATAGCTATCCCGGAGCATGCTATCAAAGTTATGACAGTATAACTAAAGCTAGAAAAACTTATTATAGTACACCACCAATGGCTACCCCAATGAGGCCATTAGAAAGGCCTTTAGAAATCTAGTGAATCCCATATAGGAATCGGAAATAAAAAATTTCTATAATCTTAGAATTCCAAGTCCTATGTATGATTATCTCAATAGTGTATGGAAAACCCATATATCAGAAACAAGGGAAGATTTTGTCAAAACATGGCAAATTTGGTAGAAGGGTTATCGAAGCAACATACTCAAATTACAGTGCTAAAAACAAAAAAACAAAATTCTTTACAAACACTGTGTTTTCCAAGTCATTAAAGAAATGGATTGGAAAATAGATTTCAATTTTGAGAAAATTAATAATTTTCTTCAATTATCAGATCTCATAACCAATGAGTTTTCAGATTCAATTTTTGAAAAAATCAAGAGGATCGATCTTATGAAAACTCAAGAAAAATCTTGCCACCAGAACTATTTGTGAAAATTTATGGAATGGTAGAAAACCAACATGAAAAAATTGAAGGAATTTTACTTTCAGAAAATAGTAGGATCAATATAAGTGAAGAGATACCCAAAACAACTCTTCTTTTAAATCATGATGACTAGACTGATGAAGAAATTAGTTGAGGATTAATCAATCAGATTATTTTCCAGATATTAGATCCAACATATTGGTCATTATTTTCTGCTATGATCAGGACAATGCTCTCTTATGTAACAAAAGATTACATATAGGACAAATATTTTATATCTTGAATTTCAAGCACAATGGATTAGAGAAAAAGAGAACACTTTTTTCAGCCCTATCAAATCTGGTACATGAAGGCCACAGAAGATTGAGAATTCGATAATTTAGGCCAAAAGAATCATGTTCCTTTATTCCACAATTTGAATACAGAAGAATATTTGATAAATAGTCTTCTGCAAATAAGCCGGCATGCAGCTCAGATTAAAAAACAACTCCAGAGCCTTTTATGGTAACAGATGGAAGACGTCTATTTGTTGCACATTTCTCAATAAATTATGACAGGACTTTAGAACAGCTACAAAAAGTAGAGATTCTGTTAATCAAGCTACAAAAAAGAAAAAAATTTAATCTCGAGTTAGAATTGACTATCGAGGCCGGTTCTGTTGAAAAATTTCACAATTAGGTATTTAGCCAAGATTCTGATTCTCCACCTTCAGAAAATGACATTGAATATCAGAATATTATCAACAGGATGGAGGACTAACAAAATATAGACGCAAGCAATACGTCAGCATTATTCAAGCATTGATGATACAAGATATGAAGTCACATGAATAGATTCGGACATCAAAAAATCAATTTGAAGTCCGGAGTATATCTTTATACATTTTTATTATTCGGTAGAAGGTTTTTAGCTTTATATTTAAATTGACACTTGAAAAAATCTAGGCTACCTTAGTCCTTATGTTTATCTATTCTTTTTTTTGTAGCTATCTATTTTGTTACTAGTTTACTTTTTTTGGTTATAAATACATATAAGAGTTGAGCAATCTTTTACCCGCCAGTCTTGACTACATTTATTTTGTGAGCTCAAGAGGCCCAATTTTTTGTGTCTCGAATAATTTTTTCTCGAATAATTTTTTCCTCCATCTTGGCATATTATTCTATCCTACCATCAACTCGGAAAGGGCTTCCAACTAGTTCAGAGCTAAAAATTCACGCAACTTCCCACAAACAAGCTGGTCATACTTAAAAAATGTCATAATATATTTCCCCTGCAATCCTCAATCTCGTTAAAGACATCACATGCGATTTCTCTAATGGTCTCTTCGGTCTTCTTCATGGCCATCAAAGCATCAAACACCCTTGGTTACACCCAGTTTGTGAGAAACCTGACTACCAACTGATTCGCCAACTGGTGATTGAACGTGGAGGAAACTTATCATACCAACTGAGTACAATTTTGTCAAAGCTCGAACTACAATATCTTACAATATACGTCATCATTCCCTACATGTAAAAACATCGCTTAAAAAAACCCATTGATATGTTCCATGAGTTGGTTTTTCCATCCTTGACAAGGCCACTATATCTATTGCCTCGTAAAGTGAAAATTGTTACCAGTTTTTATAGTACTTCTTTGTTGAGTCTTACACCGTCCTATGCCCTTCTTGTTGATTAGCCATACCCTCGTGATGGGATTGTTCGGCTAGTAACTAATGAGCGCCACTAGACGTGGCTCCTTTTACTTGTTCTCAGCCACCACTTGACTCGTGGCGACTGCAAACCATTTGGGCCTCTTTTTTCGTCCTGGCATGGGAATAAGCTGAACGTTCTCTCCACAAGTCCCCTTTATTCCTAATTTCTTTTATCTTGTTGAGAGAGTTACCATTTTAGATCATTTCTTAACTCGGCAACATACACACATTCTTAACTCGGCAACATACCTTACGATAATAACACCTCCTTGGCACGAGTTCGTAAATAAGAATTAACTTCCCGAAAAAACACTAGGGCACAAGCATGTATAATATCTAGAAGAAGTTGATTAAACTCATCAAATTTATTTATGACATGACTATAGTTTTGCGAATCTATAAACAGAAAACTACAGATACTAACCACCCGACCACCACCACACTTTCCACCCCGAGACCCATAAAGGGCTTCAGAAGTTGCCCCCGCGGAGACGCAGAACAAGGTGGAGGGTGGACTCCTTCTGGATATTGTAATCAGCTAGAGTACGCCCATCTTCCAATTGCTTCCCTGCAAAGATCAACCTCTGCTGATCCGGAGGAATCCCCTCCTTATCCTGAATCTTGGCTTTCACATTGTCAATCGTGTCCGAACTCTCTACCTCCAGAGTTATAGTCTTCCCCGTCAAAGTCTTGACAAATATCTGCATCCCACCCCTCAACCGCAGCACCAAATGCAAAGTCGACTCCTTCTGTATATTGTAATCAGCTAGTGTCCGTCCATCTTCCAGCTGCTTTCCGGCGAATATCAAACGTTGCTGATCTGGAGGAATCCCTTCCTTATCTTGGATTTTGGCCTTGACATTATCAATCGTATCGGAACTCTCGACCTCGAGAGTTATGGTCTTACCGGTCAGTGTTTTGACGAATATCTGCATCTGTTAATAATCACAGTACCAGATCCAATATCAAACACAAAATACAATCAATCAATCCGCAAACAGAAACTAATAACTGATCTAAAACAATTATTTCAGAACAACCAAACACCGTGATTCGATAGACAAATCGATTACACCCCTAAATTCTAAAGATCCGATTTAAGACACAGGAAAAGAAACAAAAGACAAATCGGAAAGAGAACTAGAACCGAGAAGATGAACTAATTACCTTTCGAGAAAAAGAATAGAAAACAAATTGTCTGTGTATTTGGCTTTTGAAAGAAGAGAGAAGTATTACAAGGAAGAAGCAGAGTTGGTTATGAAGAGAGGATGTAGAGGGGTGAGACTATATATAGGAGCAGATCGCCGACTTCGTGACGAAACGGAAGAGGACTATTCCGGAATTTTCGGGAAAGTAAGGGGGGTGGATAAGCAATAAACCCGTGATTAATTGGGGACCTCTCGCTCTAGTAGTTTCCAGATCCTTCTGTTCCTGACAAAAGAAAATTAATGATGAAAACGATGCCAATCACGCGAAATCTTTAATTTGGCTTAAAGATACTATCTTAATTATTTTAAAGCACTATTAACTTTTTAATTTTTTATTAATTATTAGTTTGTCTCAACGAAAAAATTTAAAAACTAAAAAAATATATCTAAAATTTTACTAAAGATGAAAAATAAATAAATCAAATTATGTTTTGATTTATTTTTATTTAAAAAATTAATTTATAAACATAATTTTTATATTTTTTAAATTTCTGTCGTTGGGTCGAATTAACTAATAACTAAAAATTAATGCAGAACAAAAACTTATAAAAAAACTTTTTAAATGAGAACAAAAGAATAATAAGATAACAGTTCAATAAATATTATAGTCTAAATGATTTTATGTAATTGTTTTTAAAATTATTTTTTTATATTTATCTAGTATTTCTATTATTTTTGTGTTAAATTTGAATGTATTATTATTTTTCTTAATGAAAAATTGGAAAAGAAAAAAAAAACTAAGAAAACTCGAAAAGATTTAGAAAGATAAATATATTAAAAAAAACGAAATCTATCTATTTATCTTGCATAAGTTTCAGTTTACCTATCTTGAAGTTTTCCGTAAATACGGATATTCTTTCGTGTCTTTAAAATATATCGTCATCCCTTATTTTTTAGAAAAAGTCTATGTACACAGATGGTCTAAACACATCTGAACACAAATGTGTCTAGAATCGTTGGATGCATGTGGACTTTTTGAATTATTAAGATCCCAACGTATATCCAACAATTCTGAATACATCTATATTTAGATGTGCCCAAACCGTTTGTGTTCTTAGTATTTCTCTTATTTTTTACAGTGCTTCTCGGATTCCCTCCTCTCCTAAGTTTTGTGTGTTCTCTTAATAACAAATAATTACTATACTTAATTTCTAAATGGTCATTTTACCCTCTTACAAATATAAATAAGCTCAAACCCACCTACAACACCATTCACCATAATCTAGCAAAACCTACCGGATTTTGATCTCCAAGAAATATATGTAATTTCTCTTTTATTTTATCACTAACCCTTAGCATTTTGATAATTATCCATTTTATTCTGCATTTTAATTCATTTTGACAAAGCATCTAAGAGTCCCTCCAGTTGTGGACTTGAAAGAATAGGAATTATTGCAAGAGTTTCAATATAAAAACACTACATCTACACACACTTAGCAAACAAAATATCCAAAATCAAAGTCACATAAAATGTGTAGGCCACATTTCATTGTGAATTCATGTGACTTGTACATTCCGTATCTGTGTTTGTACAAGCAGTATAATTTGCGATCGTAACGGAATTCATTCTAATTTGATACGGGATAGTACATTCTCAAGTGTAAATTAAATCAAAGATTTAAAATTCTAAGACCATTTATAGTCGTAACATCCCAGCATAGTGAAAAATACAATCCCACTAATAGATAAAAAAATACAAATCTGAACTGGAGAAGTTGATTTCCCGTTTTGCATCATAAGTTATCATCCTGCAGAGTCAAATTCTTTTAACCAATCTCCAATATGTTGATAAATTTTTATTAACTTATTTCAAAAACCAAGAACAATTAAGTCTCCACTTCAAGTCCACTGGGGAAAAAAAAAACCATTCAAAGACTACCGAAGCATGCTATCACGAAAAAAAGGCTTTACCTATACCGGATGGAAGCAGTAAATTTGAACAAATCAACTTGGATAAAAGCAAGCATGCCATTTTACATATTCCCTAGACATGTCCCTTTCCTCCATTTGAGGAATTTCAGTTACAAGGACAAAATTAAACAAATCATATATATATATATATATATATATATATGAAGTTATTTCTCTTTCAATCAGCAACAGCAGGGGCTTTGCAGATTGGACACAAATTCTTCATCGACAACCATTTCTTGATACATCCCACGTGAAAATCATGGCCACAAGTTCTCAACGTTCCAACATCATCCATGTTATTGTATTCCTCCTGTCAAAAACACAATTGCAGGGTCAGATTCACTAGTCGCAGATCAAATTTATTCAGTTTCTACATCAAGACATTGAGACTTAGCCGCTCAACTGGGACTCAGCCCCTCAAAGTTTCTTTCGACATTGGTCGTCAGGTGAGGAAGCTAAGCTTGAATGCATTATGACGCTCCTTGATTTTCTGATCTCAACTCGAACATGAATCGATAAACATGCATGCACTCTTATCTCACCAATACATTATGAGGATAAATATGGGGGCTTAGTTCTTGACAGGATCAAATGAAACTCGTGCGGGAAGTTAAGCTAGTCAAACTTGCACACACTCAGGAAGCTTTGCTTAGTTGTCAAGCCAACTTTAACAAATGCACTACTCAGCTTGAGTTAATTCGTTTGCAACCCAAGACCAGTTCCTACGCTATAATTAGGACCTGTAAATAAACCAACCTACCCGAGAACAACTCATGTTCAGTTCATTGATTGCTCAATTGAGATTGGCCTGTTACATAAACAAAACAAGCTTAAACGCATTTTTGAAGCTCTTTAAAGTTTTCAAACCAAACTTTTTTTGACTACCAGGTTTCAAAAAAAAAAAACTTGAATGACTCAATAAGTGTATATTGCTTTGAAAACCAAGTTACTCGAGCTCCAGTGTGATCGAATCGATCCAAACTTGTTTGAGATAGGATCTACAAATATACAAATCAAACTTGAACACGTTTTTAACACTCATTATTTTTTCAAATCAATCTTGAACGATGCACTACGCAACTCAACTCAGTCTCGCTTAGGGCCATAGTTTCGTGGAGATGTCATGTTTGGCACCCCCATGGACATGGTCCATCCTCTCATCCCATGAATAGAATTAGAACTCTTAACTTGAAATATTATCTAGTTCAAAAAGGGTTTAGTTCTCACCAAGCAGATGACACATTTTTCTTCCTCTTCGAACTCATCTGAAGAACAATTTATTGATACAGTCAAACACTTCGAGATCAGATTTTTGGACAAGCCCGTGCTGACATTTCCAATCCTTTCCCCTAGCGCAAGTAGTTCCTACTCAAATCAATAATTTGAGATTAATTTGGAGCTATAAGTAGCAAAATTATGTAAAGGTAAACAAACAGAAACCTCATAGCTCATGTTGTCAACATCTAGCCTCATGTCCCTATGCTGATCAAACAAATTTCTGGACCCATACAAGGCTGAGCGATCCACCATCGCAAGTCCCTGCATAGTCGTGGAAAAAATAACATCAGTAAAAACAACAGGTCAATCAATCTTTCTAGGAGTTATCTCTATATCAAAGAACTTGCACGATGGACTTTTTGGTTTGGCAAGTATTCATTCAATTGCAAAGGTAACACCATGACACTGCTAAACGGGGATTGCTCCTTCCAGAAAAATCCTCCAAGCATGCCAATCACAATGCAAAATTGCAATAGCAGATTGCTTCATATAACCTAAACTTGTTACAGCAGCAGAACTAACCAAACAACGAGAGTACTAGGTTCAAACGAAAAACTAAATCGAACCAACCAGCTCCTCTGAATCTTTAGAATCTTGGTGGGTATAATCCAAGATATGCATATAGGCCCATTATAGCTTATGGGGCACTTCACTCGCTCAACACTCGTTCTTCACTCGCAAAGAGAAAGAAAAGGGATAGATGACTGAAAATCCTGCTTAGAGATCGCAACCATAGTCAGAGTAGGAGTTCCCATCCATCATCTACGTCGAGGCTTCGGTTTACCTACCGATTACGGTTGATCCGTTGGATTGAAACCTCCATTATCTTCGGCAACAAAGAATGAGATTACCATCGAAGCGGCTTTGATGTCCCAAATGTTCTCTTTAATAGGGTCGCCTTGCCCAAGGCTCATTGAAACGATTGAAAAAGAAATATGAGTTAATATATGTAGTAAAGTTAAAAATTTTAATGGGACTTGGCCGGAAAGTATTCTTGCCTTTATCATTAGCTCGGGTAGTTGCCATTTCTGGTGTTTTAGTCACCTTTCAATGGCTCCCTTTCCGTAGATATGAACACTTGAACAGTCAATCCAATTTCTCCCATTGAACTCTATTAGGAGAAGACATTATAGGCTGCAAACTTCAAAGAGTGTTAGGCAGGGTTCTTGAGTCACTTTATTCCTTGGCCTTGGCCATTTCAAGCCCCCCGTTCTTGACTTACACAAGAAATTCCTATAAGAGATAGGCTACTTTCCAAGGGTTGGCATATAGACATAGTTCAACATAAAATGTGAAGGACAGGAAGGAAAAAAGAGACTTTGTGTGGGTGGGTGGGTGTTTTTTTTTTTTTTTTTTTTTTGGGGGGGGGGGGGGGGGGGGGGTGTTTGTGTTGTGGTTGGAACTTCGCACATATGCAACATCTATTGTCCCATTGAGTTCAGGAAGCATATATACCACAACCAATTCGGCAATAAACCTAAAGGAAGCAAGACTAAGGTCCAAAACAAAAGAACAAAAAGAAAAAAGGCACAAAAGTGGTTTAAAAGAAAAATATCACAAGGCCCTGAAGCTGGTACATCAGAACAGTCAACCCAAGACTATGATCTCTATGAGGACAAGACCAGTCACGAACTCCCTTCTCCAATCAAGATCTTCCATGCATTATTTTCACTCACTCAAGCAGTTACATGGACACACCCACACAGTTATGATGATTTAACTATGTCTCAAGCTTATTATCTACTATTAATCTCTACATAAAAGATAGTATTCATCTCCAATACTTAACTCTAACACCCTCCCTCGCGATAAAAAGGGCATAATTTTCCAACACTTCATTATTATGACATGATAAATAAAGTAGAATTATAGGTCTAGAATCCATCTTCAAAGATTCCAAAAAGATGATGCAAAGCAACAACAAAATTTGGAGCCAAAACCACAAAGAAACCAAATGTCTTGTCATTTGCACCGCTCCTTGGATGTGCAACCAAGGAAATTTGATTTTGCTAAAAGTGTGCAGTCACAAAACTAGCGTAAAAGCCACAACGTTCTTTGAAGCACAAGGAATTAGCTCTAAGACAAAGGAAGATAAGAAACAAAACGAATTGGTGGAAGGATATCAACAGCAAGGGTTAGAATCTTTTGGAGCTAGGCCCACAATGCCATATAGACATGTAAATAGTATCTAAATATCAAATGTAAGAGAGAGAGAGAAGCGAGAGACAAACGTTTTAGATGTTTCAATTCCGATGGTCTATTTCCAAGGGGGAGATAAATAGTAGTATTTTGACTCTCACAAATATATGCATGGAAACAAATACATTATCAAACGTATAGCGCTAGAGATAGGGATGTCTAGATATTTGTTCTAAAGTTTATCATAATCTACTAATCTCCATCAACATAGTATTTACCTACAATACTTGACTCTAGCACCAGGAGAGAAAACAAAAATCACTTTTTTCATCATAATGTTCAAAGGTCAATGCTACCTTTTGTGAAATAATGGGCATTCAAACAAAAGTGGCAGCTGAAGCTACTTGCTTGTCTATTTGTGTAAGAAAGTAGGTGTCATCTCATGGCATGGGAATAAAGTTCTCACATCACTTAAAATTAATTTAGCTGGTCTGTCCATTCTCACTTAGTTTGCTCATCCAATTACACTTAATACATAGGAGACGACAAATGTACACTCACTTGTACCAAATAATAATATGATTATCACATCAAGCATCACAGAGATATGGACAAATCTAGGTCACAAGATGCAAAACTCAATCCAAACAATAACTCACGTGTAAGAAAAACATAAGATGGCCATATGGCCATGGCAAGAATTGCAAATTTGATCTTACTGCCAGTGTCTTTGTAATAAGCCTGAAAAGAGAACGTTGGGTGACTAGTACGAAAAATATGGAAACCAACAAAACGTTTGAAGATGAACACCTATGAAGAACGGGTACTCCAAAAATGGCACCGTACGAGTACCAGGTACTGGTACGGTATGGGTAAGACAAAAACTGTACCGGATACTTCGTAATCGTACCGGTATGTTTGCCTATTTGGATACGCAAGTGGTAAGGTAATGGGTATAAAATGGGTATGTGGGTCGTTTTGTTGATAGAGGAGTGATAGAGCCATTAGTTTGGTCGTTGGTACATGGAGCGTCTGCACCCATGCTCTAATCCTCAGCCTTGAAATTACTTAGCCAGCCACGTTGTTCTTCATATTGCGAAAGGAATTGGACGAGCACCTACTCTTTCATTCACTCCATGAGAAGGAATAAGATGACACCCTAGCAATGTGAAGATTTAGTTTTTGCGCACTACAATATCCGTCTTCTTTCAAGGAGGACACCACTTTATAACGAAGGAGAGACCAAGTTGTGGGACATTTGTGGAAATGCATTTGATTCAATGGATGGTTCTGGTATACTTGAAATTAGTTGATCTTTCACTTGATGAGCCAGAGATGGAAGCTGTATTATTTAGAGATGAAATCGATCAAGATCAAGATCCTTAGCAAGCAGATGGATTATATTTATGTTGCTTATGATGTTGGTTTACTTGAAATCACCATTAAATTTATGTTGCTTTTTGTTGGTAAAATGGGTTTTATTTTATTTTATACAATAAAACATAGTAAAATTATAAAAATAAAATAAAATAACATTGATGTACCCAACCGTACCCGTATTCTACTTTTTTGGGGTTTTGCCGTATCCTGTATCCCGTACCAGTACAGGCTAGTACCAGTGCTTCATAGATGAACACCTAAAGGGCATCTACATGTTATTACTTCTTTATATTCACTAGGAGTGTGAGAAAATTTTCAAAGCCTTCCATCATTTTTTTTCCTTTGCAGGAACAAATAGAAATCAACACCCTTTCAATGTGCTTCAGTCTGTTTCAGTGTCTTTCAGAGAATCACTGACATTACATCTTTCATTCAGTTTCCAAGAAACATCAATCTTTCAGCAATTTCTCCAAAAAGAAAATGGAAATTCCCTTCCTGAGGCCCAGTGAATTTAGTTCTCTCATGCCTACGAAAAAACAGCTATTTTCAAAAATGGTAGCAGTCAAGAGAAGACTCCAGTCTTGGCTTGTCAATGTTTGTCTTAAAATTCTTCCTACATATATAGCCTCTTTCATCCTTTAGTCATACTCATATCAAAGTAGGTGTACTTTAGTTGTCCAGATGCATAATCAATGCTTTAGTACTAGGATAGGGAAGGCTTATGAACAGGGAAGAAAAAATTCACTTTCTTAGGAGGGATCCCGCCAATACACCCTCTCAACATTAGAGCTGTGGACTGGAAAAATCTGCTGTAAAAGCTCTCTGGTGAACTGAAAACAGGAGTCTACCCCCAAATCCTGATGTGCCTCTCTAGTGAAACTTGTAAATCTTGTGGACAAATTAGGTACCTAGACCACGCACCTTTCAAATTTAACATGGCATATTTTTTCATCTTATTTCCTCTTTCTTTTTCCTCCTTTTGTTGTTTGTTGGGGGTGTGTCCACCCTGCCTAGTGCCTGCTAACACATTGGATCTACAATATTTGAACTAGACAAAGACGGACTTGCCATTCAGCCCAATTGAACTATTGACATTACTTATTACTACTGACATTACTTATTAATATTCCCTTACTAGGGTTTATAGTAAGGGTTGGTAAGCTGGTTGTTAATCACTGAAGAAAATTGATGCAGGTAAGTTACTTAAACCACTTCATTATTCAGAAAACCAAAAACATGGTAGCAGCCGCGGAAAATTATGGGGCAAGTTCCTGGTAAAGAGCTTATGATCGCTAGTTCGCAACGTTTGTAAAGCTACTACTCAATTTTAAGGGGAATCAATTCCTTATGAAAGACAAGCATACCTCAGATGTGAATCGATCGCTAAGACATGACTCATCAGAAAGCGATTGGTATCTATCCCTTGATATCCTTGTTCTTCCAGTCTGGTCACTGTTATGCCACGCTATGTTGGATAACGGCCTTGGATATCTGGATGAATAACTTTCTGTACATAATGGTGCCACTTCATCCGAACCTTTGATGTGTCCTATGTGGAAATTGCTCGAAGAAGCTCCT
The DNA here is from genome assembly GCA_019985065.2 of Arctostaphylos glauca. Lineage (NCBI taxonomy): Eukaryota > Viridiplantae > Streptophyta > Magnoliopsida > Ericales > Ericaceae > Arctostaphylos > Arctostaphylos glauca. The sequence continues at coordinate 11,665,434 of JAHSPW020000007.1, forward strand.
CTACAATTTGGGGCAGATCTTTGTGTATGACTACTGCTAACCCCCCTTACAGAATGATAGTTTCCTTGCAAATTTTGAGGCACTGGAGTTCTGCTTGAAATAATATCATTATGGTAACCTCCAATTTCTGCAGCACCGCTACCATTACTGCTTCCTGGGATAGAGTGGTTCATCTCATGAGTGAGAACATTGACATCTGCAAAAATAAAATACGAATAAAAAACAGCAGGAAAAATAATACAATGACAAAAATCAACACAACTGGAAGTAACCTGGAAGTAGATTCCTCCTATGAGCATTAGGCAACATGTGAAAATGGCTCCATTCCTGTACTGGATGACTCGAACCCTGACCCAAAAGCTCCACTGAGCCAGAATGACAAGTGGGGTTGCCAGTTGTGTACGAATTGTGTGAAGGATTGCTTGATAAAGGGGTCCTATCAATGTTTGATTCCAAATCAACTGCAGGTCTGCTTCTCACATTTCTCTGACCCGAGGCTATCGCAGGGCAATCCAATGGTGTATGAGGGAAATCTGTATTTGGTTTCTCCTGCCACATTTCAGAGAAAAGATCGGATGAACTTCCAGTAGAATAGTATACGCTTGAACTGCCCCTCTCACAGACACCAGGGCTTTTTCGTTTCCGTGGCACTCTTACATCAGCTATTGCAACATCAACAAAACCACCTTCAACCCTACTGAATGTTTGTCCCCCATAATTGGATGAAGGGAGGTGATGTGCATAATTTTCAGGTGCCACGGAGAAGCTCCCAGCAGCAGATGGATACAAGAAAGGATCAAATGATGGGCCTTCAATACTGTGACTTGAGGATGGAACCCCATTCGATAGTGGAGCAGGATTCCAGTGAGAAGCATAAGGTACACCATCTATTGACATATTTTCAACAGGATAAACAACAGGACTGTTTTCTGCAGCTCCAGCCCTTGCTGCAATGAAAAGGCATTAATCATGAGTTCTGGTGTGACTGAACCATAAACTGAAAATGACAAAGATTTCATTACTTATTTGTGTGGACCATATCAAGTTCCTCAAGATACTAGTCAGAGCATACTACGTCAAGGTACAAGGATGGTCCCATGTTAACATAATAGAGAGTTAATTTCGGAACTGCCCTGCTGAGTACAAAGTCAACAATGCATTACTCACCTAAAATAACGAGGCAGCCTAACAAATTTAAGAACCCATACAACAGGTAGAGCCACATCCTACATTACAAAGGCAAGCTTAGAAGGTCAGGCAAGATTCCTTACTGAAACTACCAAGGGTTACAACTTTTGCATGCATGGACCGTAATTTTATCTTCAACAAGTATGCAGGGGACACAACATGTTTTTCATAACTATGCCTGAAGCATAAAATTTCCATGTGTATGCATATACCTCAATAATACTCACAAATATTATCATAAAAGAGATAACTAACGATGTTTATACATCAAACAAAAACGGATTGAGAAATGCAGTACCCAATTGATTGTAAGGTTGTTCAGGATGCCTATGATTCCAACTCTCATCATCATCAGTCTCAAACATTTGTGTAGCATTAAAAGCAAGTCTATGCTCCATAGGTAACGTCAAAGTTCTGAAGCCTCAAACAGTATGAAACCACAACCTGCAGATAAACAAAGTTCTATAAATCAAACTCATTCCAGCAGAAATGCGTCAGGATGCTAGAAAGTGTATGCTTCCATAACTCCATTGGGTATTTCACTAAACATACACTAGCTCGGCTTGCATTTATATACCAAGGATCCAAAATGCACTTACACAAAGATTACATAACAAACAAAATCAAACCGAGTCTTAAGTCCCAGTCAATTGGGATTGGCTACAATCAGATTCATGTCATAAAGGCTCCAACCTTAAGGACCTACCGCACAACCTTCCTGCTTTACCCAGCTTGGGACAACAGATTGCAAAAAAATAAAGATCAGTTTAAGGTACAGGTTAACAATGGACTACAGTAATTAAACAATACTGCAACAAAAATTCCTTATCAAGAACTCATGGAAGTAGCAAAGTACAGGGTAGTCCTGGGAGGATGTCATAGTTTTTCATATAAGTATTCACCAAGGACGTTATTCACGCATTATCTTGCTCCAATTGAATGTAGATCTTTTGCACAAACTTAGATGGTCAAATAACGCTTGAACAGTCTATGAAAAAGTTCCATGAGTTACCAATGAAGGCTCAAGCTAATATTGGTCATGGCGTGACAATGGGAATTCCTTGATGAATAACATCAGGTTCAGTGACATAAGCTATCATTAGGAGCATGATAAAGCATCACAGACCACTTGTAACAAGGAGATAAATGCAACATGGGTCCCTTATCAGGAAGGACAAAAACATAGCAGGCATAACCCCTTCTTTTACACTATTGTCCTACCTACTAACGCTACTACTCTAGACTTCCACAAAAATAAGATGTTCTAACAAGTTCACAAACTCCTGCTAAAAGAAAAAGTGAAATTTTTTAAGCAGATAAACAACAGACTTGTAGCAATGAGGTGTAGTTCAATTAGCAAATGAAAGAGATATAATGAAGGTGCAATACGTATAAGAAATTCCAATAAACTTATTGAATAGACCACAATCATCATAGAGATCTTAGGAAGACAATGAAGAGGATTAAATGGAGAAAACAAGCAACAATAAAATCATGTTACTAAAGGCTAAGATCTGAAAACCAGGCAATATTGGTGCACACATGTAGGGGGGAGAGGGCACATACTCATGGAAACACCACACAAGGAAGGAATGATTATGGAAGGGCAAAACAAGGAAGCCAAGGCAATACTCATGGAAACATCACACAAGGAATGGACTTACAAGCACAGGACCTATATAATCGTAAAATATTATCTGAAAACTAGAAAAATTTGAGCAACAGCATGAGCAAAGAGGTAGAGAATTGCACTCCTCAAAGCTCGACAGTTGTGGTATTAACTTATAAGCCCATGACCACCTGCTGATGTAAGCACTAACACGGTGCTGACTCAACGTCTCCTACCTTTGGAATGGCGCGTGAGGTGCGCAGGCGGTCTGACGCGCCTCGCTACGGCAGCACGTGTGCTTCACCCAGCATCATATGGCAGTCAGACTTGTACCGTTGTGATCATCTCCGGGAAAGGAACAACCCCTCGTGCTCAAAATCGATTTTTGTGCACTTTGGTTTCTGGGCAGTATCAAACCAGAGCTGAAAAACTCTAATTTTTTGGTGTTCTAGGTTCCTTAGTGCTCTGATACCATTTGTAGTGCCCTAGGAACGAAAATCCAACACACGCACAATCACAAGAGACAGAGGTTTTACGTGGTTCCCTAAAATCAGGTATGTCCACAAGGGCAGCGGATTCGTTATATAGAATAATACAATCACTCTTAGACCTCCCAATCTCTCTGCTTTGTTTAACTTTGTTCACTCTACTCTTCCTTTACGAATTACATCAGTATTTAAAGATTAAAGGTCCAGACACACAAGTATGCTATGTATTGAGTGAGTAATACACAACATGCTTTCATTGATTTCACAGCCATGCTTGCCACTCTGGTGCATTCAATTGAGCCAAACAACAGTCATGCTTGCCATGCTCTAAACAAGTTTGCTTTTGGATTTTGATGATAATGTTTTTAGTCTAAATGAGTCTATCATGCATTATTTTTAAAACATGAGAAGTCATTAGGAGCTTTTGTAAATCAAATTCATATCCTATTAACCGATGCATGAATTCAAGTTTATTTTGAAAATATACATTTTAATCATCCAAAGTAATTAAGTCAATGACTTTGAGTAAGATGTTTGATCCCACTAACTAAAATTTCTGGCTCCCCTGATGATAGACCTCCCTTGTAAACCATAATACACCGAAGATTCTCAACAAATGAAAAAGGAACAATGGTCAACCTAACACGCAAACTAAAATGAGAAATGAGATAATGGTTCAAGAATCCAGAAAGCAATCTAATCAGAACAACTATCCAACGACGCCACATGACAAATTAGATTGAAAAACAATAAACTTCACAAGTCAATAAAACGATGATCGACAGGATGGTGAAGTTCTCATACCTTTTGAAGGTCGATCAGTGGCCAATTATCCGTGAAAGATCAGTCCGATATACGTCCCGATATATTTATGTGTGTGTGTGTGTGTGTATAAAAACACAGAGAGAGGGAGAGGGAGAGGGAGAGGGAGAGAGAGGAGTAACTTTTGTTGTGGGAGAAGATGGTGAAGTAGAAAGCAGCTTGGTTACGGAATATAAAAATTGGCTGATCGTTCCACTGTTACCAGAATCCGACATTTATGCGCGAATCCATAGTTCATGTGGAAAAGTTCATAAGGCTTTAATAATTTCTATTGAATAAAAATCCAAAATGATTTTTAACAAAATTAATAGTTAAAAGAATTAATCAAATTCAAGTTTTAGTCAAATAACATAAAAGCATATAAACATAAATCTATTTAATCAGGATAACTTATAAAAACTTTATAACTTTACATATAACGTATATTTTCATGTAGCCGCAATTTTTACATATTTGTGTATGTAAGTATATGTATACTTCGCTTAAGTAAAAAATAAGTAAACTTTAAGATCATAACAAAAATTAAAGGAGAGGTAATAAATAAAATGTGAGAATTTACATCATACTTAAATTAGAAAGAGGAAAAATTTGTTTCTTGACTCTTTCAATGTCGGATAGTTTACATCATAAAAAGGGGATCGGATAGTTTACATCGTAAAAAGGAGATCTGTTTTGTTCGCCAAGAAAAATAGGAAAGAATAAAACATCAATTGTGAAATGTTAGCACATTTTTTAACATTTTTCTCGGATTACAATCAAAACAGAAAATAATAGAGCATTTGTGGTTATTATATACATTTTTTAATAAAATGTAATAATGAATTAATATTTTATTGTAGTATGAAAAATATTTCTAGCTAATTGATATCTTTTGAACCTAGGTGTCTTTAGCTGTTTTCAAAACTATAAGACTAATTACTTGAGATAAAGATTTAAATTCCTTTTTTATTTTTTATTTTTTGTATATACCATGGGTTTCATGCTAGTAGGAAGTAAGCAAAATGGAGATATAGATGACAAAGAGAGTTATAATACAATACGCATGTATTTGGACAAAATTATTCGCCATTAATGTCATTATCTTTTGTATCATTTTTTTTTTAATTTTCATCATATATGTGAACGTCTCGATTTTTAGACACGTTAATAAAAAATTCTAAAATTTTAAAATATTTCTCATTTCATAATTAAAAAGAAGGTACAATTGTTTGGTACATCCTCATAATAGAAAATTAAATTTGATAAAAGTAGAATATATCTCAAAATACTATTAAAAAATAGAAGTGCGGAGCATCTACTCTATGTAACCTAAGGCTTGATGACTTTCATGTCCTCGGCATTGTTGTTGGCCAAATGTCCCGAGTCTACAGTTTCACTTTCAACACCTAGCATAAAATGTAGCAGCATGATTTATGAAACTTAATAAGTTATCCTACAATTTGTAACGCCTTAAATTTTCGAAAACGTTAATTTAAAGAAAATTAACTAAATCAAATTATTTTTCATTTCATAATTAATAAATTAGAGTTTGAGTTACAATTCCGAACTTAAAGAAAAATACATCTAAATTTGGAATGCACGTAGCTAAATCTGATTAAGGTAAAACAGTGTGCAATCTGATTTTACTCGATATTATCGTTTTCAATGATTTAGTTGTCAGTCTCTTCCATGTTGTCTTTGGTACTTGGCGTGAAAGGCCAAGCATTGAAAAATTACACCATGAGCGATAAGCTTAATAAATAACTTTTATCCATACTTTTCAATTTATGAAATAGATCAAAATATACATGATCATGATATGAGCAAGTAATAATCAATGAAAGCAAAAAAAAAAGTGAGGAAAATAAATCAAAGTATAATACGGGTGATAATTTTCTCAAATGTCAACGTCTGAGTTCCATTTCTAGGTTTCTAACACCAGTGTCTAACAATATCATATGTGTTAAAGGGTAACTAAGTTGGCACCCGAGCGATGAGAGAGAGAGAGAGAACATCAGCTTCACAACGCCACCACCACCGCCACCACCATAACCAATACCCACCATCATCACCTCCAATACCGCCACCACCACCATTAAAATACTCCCATTACCTGGCCCATCAACCTTCTACATCTGCACATCCCAATCCCTTTCCATACAAAAATGTTCAACCAAGACCAAGGAACTCCAATCGGATAGAGGACCAGCCTGGAAAAGGAAAGAATGTTAACAACTATGATGAAGAAGAAAATAGAGGAGATGGATCCCCGTTCAGTACAGGAAAAAGTACCAAAACAAAAATCAAACTGTAGGAGCTTACCAACCCCTGATCACGTTATATGTTGACAATCTTCCGGAATATACAAACACAACCTGGCTTCAGAAAATGTTTAACAGGTTTGGAGTAGTCAGGAACACTTTCATCCCACAAAAGCGGAGTAAAACTGGAAACAAGTTCGATTTTATCCGTTACACATGCCCATCAAATGCCAATAGAGCCATCCTGAAAACCAATGGAATATTGATTGATGACAAAAAACTTTTGGTTAAGCTTGCCTACTACGACAAAGGAACAGATCACAAATGGCCCACAACCACAGTAAGAGAATACAAGAAGAATAAAGAACAAGTAACATCTTTCCCGTCAGTGAGTAAGGAAAAAAGGACGGAAATGCAGGGAAGATTTAATGGGAGAAGTTATGCACAGGCAGTCACTGGTGACCAAATACTAGATCCAAACAGAAATACTCAAAAGCACATCCATCTGGAACCTAGTGGAGGAGGGTGGCTATTCAACAGTGCCATAGCAACCAGGAAATTTCGAGTTTAACTTCTAAAATCCAAACAGATTTTGAATCTCTTGGATTTCAGGATATTGTCATCAAACCAGTGGGTGTAAGACAACTCATCCTCACATTCAATTCGGAATCAAAGAAAGATGATTTCATCAAGCATTCAGGACACCAAAAATGGTTCACGGAGGTGCAGATATGGGAAGGCCAGGCAGCCAGCTTAGAGAGGCTCACGTAGGTGGAATGCAGAGGATTTCCCTTGTTAGCATGGGGAGGAGAAATTTATTTCAAAATAGGAAACTTGTGGGGTGAAACTCTTATGATACAAGAAAATACTTTGAAAGGTTCATCCTACCACACCCGTCGACTATTTATAGCCACAACCCACAGAGGAATGAAAGATGAATGGATTAAAGGATACATTGGCGGGAAATCATATGACATACATGTCATTGAAGTCACTTTCAATAGGGGTTTAGGAGAACAAAGTGAGGCAATCTTTAATGGCATTAAAGAGGGAATCAAACTCCAGACCATTGAAGAGGAGGTTGGTGAAGAAGATGAAGATTACTTGGCATCTTACGTGGCACACACAGGGAATCAGGACACTAACAATGTAGCTGAAGTGGCATCCTTGTTGGCACAAGATGTCAATCGTGAGGGTTGTCATAATAAGGAGGTGGCATTGGAAGATCTTGAGGTGGAAAATTCAAATTGTCAAAATCCTATGGGGAACCTAAAATATCAAATGGTAGTACTAAAGATCAGCCGAAAGCTGGTAACCACAGCCTGGGTGGTCAAATCAACAACTCCCACACAGATCTCTGTATCAGACACATAGCAGAAGTCAACTCAATGGTGGGTCGGGCCACTCAGCAAGCAGGAAAGACCAGAAGCCCAGTCCAAATTCAAACAAGCCAGGTAGCCCAAGATCATGGGTTGTCAAGCCCAGAAAGGAGGGAAGAGGCGGATCCATTACAACAAGGAAAGGAAAATAAATCAGAAAACCCACAAAACATTAGACTCTCTCAAGTACAAGGGCTTAATATTTTGATTGATCTTAATGAAGCTATAAACAGGAAAAGAAGACGGAAAATCCTATCTCAGCTAAGTTCAAATGAGAAGGAAAATGAAGAAGAGATTGAGGCAAATCTGGAGGAGCAAGAGAAAAAAGAGGAAGAGACTGAGGTCAATTCGGAAGAAGTACAAGGCAAGACTGATGGATCTCAAAACAACAGCCATTCATCCATACAAGATGAAGTCAATAACACCATCAGAACGGCCAGAATGCTTGGATTAGCTATTAGAGAGCAAGATGCAGAGCAATGGAAAAACATGATGCAAGAGGAGGCAGCAGAATATGCGGCTGCTATGCAGAAGGACAAGGAGCAAATTTAAAACACAAAGCCAAAGGAGTTTTCCAGGGATAACAAGCTTTAATGAAGATCATTTCTTGGAATATCAGGGGAATGGGCAGTAATAGAAAAAAGAAGGCAATTTCCAGGATCATCAAAGACAAGCAACCAGATATGATTTTCATCCAGGAAACAAAGTTGGAAGATTTTGACTACATGGGAGCAAATAGGATATGGAAGGGGTCAGAGGTGAAGATGTTATTCATGAAATCAGAAGGAGCCTCAGGGGGACTAATAACAATGTGGAATCCTAACAAATTTAAGCTTTCATCTCACTTATGCCATAAGCATTACATTGTTATTCAAGATTCCTTTAATAGCCTTTCGAATTGTACAATAGTAAATGTTTATGCTCCAAATGATTACATAGCCAGGAGACAAACTTGGTCTGAGTTGATCCAAACAAGAAGCAACATGGCAGGACCTTGGTGTATAGGGGGAGATTTCAATGAAGTTTTATCTTCAGAGGAAAGAAGGAGTTGCAGCAGCAATCTGAGAAGTATAAGGGATTTCAAAGAATTCATTAATCAGATAAGTTGTATAGATCTACCCCTACATGGCAGACAATTCACGTGGACAAATTTCCAGGAAAACCCAGCCCTATCAAGACTAGATAGATTTCTGGTCTCCCAAGATTTCCTATCACATTTCAAGGTTACACAATGGGGTCTGCCAAGAATAATCTCAGATCATTGTCCCATTCTCATCTCAGATGAAAAACAAAATTGGGTACCCAAGCCTTTTAAATTTCAGGACATGTGGTTGACCCTGCCAAATTGCTTGAAAGTAGCGGAGAAGGCATGGAAAGATTGTGAAGTAGAGGGTTGGGCAGGGTACAAAATTGCCAAGAAACTAAATGCCATGAAGATCAAGTTAAAGGAGTGGAATCAAGCTGAAGTGGGGAATATCAGTGTGAGGGTAAAGAAAGCTGAGGAATGGGTGCATAAGATGGACTTGATGCCTGAAGAAAGAATTCTAACAGAGGCAGAAAAGGATGAAAAACTCAGGGCCAGAGCAGAACTGAATCAATCCTCAAGAATGATAGAAATTTTCTGGAAACAAAGATCAAGGCTAACTTGGCTTATGGAAGGAGACAAAAATACAAAATTCTTTCATACAACTGCAGATAACAGATATCTCAGGAACTCTATAGCCTCTATCAACTATCAAGGAATAATGAAGGTGGATCCAAAGCACATTAAGGAGGCAGCCGAATCTTTCTTCAATATCAAATTCTTGGATGCTAATGAAGACAGACCATATATTCCAAGACTGATACATTCCCACATTTCTGTTAATGATGCACTATACTTGGAGAGAGCTTTCCAGGTTGAAGAAATATTCCAGGCACTCCAAAATTGCAGTAACAACAAAGTACCAGGACCTAACGGTTTTAATTTCAACTTCATAAAGGCGGCTTGGGGATTTATGAAGGAGGAGATAATCCAATTCTTCAATGAATTCCATTTAAACGGTCAGGTTATTTCTAGCCTTAATTCCACTTTTCTAGCCCTTATTCCTAAAATCCCAGTAGCTTCTGAATTCAAAGACTTTAGACCAATTAGTCTAGTTGGCTGCATCTATAAACTTCTCTCCAAAGTTCTTGCAAATAGACTTAAACCCCTTATGCCTAACATCATTGGAGCTGCTCAAACTGGTTTTATGAAAGACAGACACATTTTGGATGCTATTCTCATTGCAAATGAGACCATTCACTGGTGGAAAACCTCAAGCAACAAAGGGGTTATCTTAAAGCTTGATTTCGATAAAGCCTTTGATAGCATAAACTGGAAATTTCTTCTCAAAGTTAAAAAAGAAATAGGTTTCGGATTGAAATGGATTCGTTGGCTAGAAAATTGTATCTCCTCTACCTCTATCTCTATCTTAATAAACGGGTCCCCTACAAACCTTTTCAAACCCTCAAAAGGACTTAGACAAGGAGATCCGTTATCCCCTTTCCTCTTTAACCTGGCAGTGGAGGTACTGAACAGATTATTTGAGAAAGCCAAGGCGGTAGGCCTTATTGAGGGAGTCACAGTGGGTAGACAAGGCAGGAACATTACCCACTTACAATTTGCAGATGACACCATTGTGTTTTCCACTCGCAATGAAGAGGAGTTGAAGAATATTAAAAGAATCTTAAGGTGCTTTTACTTGCTTTCAGGACTCAAGGTGAACTTCCACAAAACAGTGCTCTGTGGAGTTGGATTTCCAAAAAATCAGACCTCAGTACTAGCCTCTTCTATAGGGTGCAGAACAAGCAAACTTCCTATGATTTATCTGGAGATGCCATTGGGGATTAACTCTAAAAAAAGAGAGGCGTGGAACCCTGTAATAGAGAGAGCACGAAGGAAGCTTACTATATGGAAAAGAAGTTTTCTATCACAGGCTGGTAGATTAACTCTCATCAAAGCTACTCTAGCTAATCTACCCATATACTACATGTCTATGTATAGATTACCAATTTCGGTGGCAAAATCTATTGAGAAAATTCAGAGGGACTTCTTTTGGGGAGACAAGGAGCATATCCGGAAGTTACACTATGTGAAATGGGAGAAACTGAGAAGAAGCAAAAGGTTTGGAGGATTGGGGATAAAAAATTTCATGATGCATAATTTATCCTTACTCTCCAAATGGTGGTGGAGGTATAACAGAGATAAGGATGCAATGTGGGTGAATGTCATTCAAAAGAAGTATGGCCTGGACTCAACCTCTTGGTTGCCTCAAATGCCACTTAACAATAGTGCCTCTCAAGTCTGGAAGCAGATATGTTCAGTGGGTAATGGATCAAATAATGAAAGTTTTGCGGAAATTATCCAAGAAGGCTTTAAAATCAAGATAGGCTCGGGTAATTCTACCAAATTCTGGGAAGACTATTGGACTGGAGATGGAGCACTTAAACACCAATACCCAAGATTATACTCAGTTTCATCTCAGAAAGGGGAATTAACGTCTACTTTAGCTACCAGTGGAGCATGGAACTTACAATTCAGAAGAAGACTCTTTGAATGGGAGAAGGAACTGCTCCAGGAAATGCTCCAAGGAATCAGTGGGCCGCCAACAACCAATGCTCCTTCAGACAAAATGAGTTGGACCTGGGGAACAAAAAATACACACTCAGTATCATCGACTTATACTACCTGGGAATCACTCAACAACACGGAAGATGGAAGATTGGCATGGTTATGGAGAAAAGTAAACCCTCCAAAAGTGGAACTCTTCGTCTGGATGGCAGCTCAAAATGCTATAGGAGTCAAAACAATTCTAAGAAATCGAGGGATAAACATATAAGGGGAGATTACCTGCGGTTTTTGTGAATCAGAGGAAGAAACCACGAATCACTTGCTACTACACTGTAAATACTCATGGCGAATCTGGTCTGGGATCTTCAAATGGTGGAACTTATCAATGGTAATTCCTTCCGACATTCCTCAGATTATCAGTGGATATCCAGGTACCAATTTCAGTAAAGTGGAACGAACCCTATGGTATGCAGCAGTATACTCCACCCTCTGGTCCATTTGGTTAGCCCGGAACAAGATGGTATTTCAAAACCAGAAGATGGAAACTGTAGAGGTTCTGGAATTGGCAAAAATCAGAGCGGCAACTTGGGCAAAAGTTAAGCTCCGGATCAAGATGTACACAATGCAAGACATAGTGAGGTGTTTAGAAGGGGTGAGGAAATTAAGGGGTTAATTATGTAATTTTCAGTTCTTGTGACTATCTTCTTTTGTAGGTAACTTGCCTACCTCTTTACTGGATTCAAGGGCAAATCCCTTGAATCCCTCTTAATCATTGTAATTTATTTGCTCTGATTAATAGTACAATTTTATTTAACAAAAAAAACTATTATATGTGTTAAAGATGCATTTCAAATCCCAATGTTTTCGATCACCAATGTTCCGCATGGTATATTCCCGACCATTATGTAACATCCTAATTTTTGAAAACATTAATAAAAGAATAAAGTAATCAGAAGTCAACATTTTTTTTATATGTAAAATTTAGTATAGGTTTTTGCTCTTACAAAATAAGAAATACCTAATAAAGTCTCACAAAAGAAGGTACCACAAAAGACTTTAATTTGAGATTTCAATGCTAATCTAAACATATGCTAGGTGAATCACGGCTTGACCGAACTGGAATACGAAAACTTTGTACACTGGGTACTAAATTCACATGGACTTTATTTGGCTAACTAAATTATTAGCTTATTAAATATTTTATTCTCACAAACTTATGTCCATTTAAACTAAATTATTTCAAGTGAAATAGGATTTTAGATTTTAATTTATACCATGTGCAGGAGCGTGCAATAAAAGTACAAGACATATATGGCTCCATTTGGCCTAACTTATACCAGGCTGGATTATCTGGTTTATTTTTTTATCTTTATTCAAATTTTTTTTGTATTTGTTATTTTTATGTCATTTTTCGTAGCTTATTGGTTCGTATCGACGAAAGGAATCTAAAAAGTATAAAATTATGTCCAAAAGTTTAAAAAAGTCACTAAATACGAAAATAAGCCAACACAGACGCTGTTTTTGATTTATTTTTTGTCTTTTCTGAACTTTTTTTAATTTTTTAACATAATTTTATAATTTTCTGAAATCTCTTGTCGAGACGAACCAACAACCATAAAAAAATTGATGAAAAATAAAAAATTTAATTTTTTTTTAAATAAGGACAAAAAACTAAACAGTGAATAATCCAATAATTCAGCCAGACCAAATGGAGCCATAAGAGCCCTCCATTATTGACCTTTAATTCCAACTAGAATTATGTTGGAGAACTATTTTGTCATTTATCTTACACAGACAAACAAAATCTTGCATTAAATTCAGTCAAAATATACTACAAATAATTTAGTCTAAACAAGGTGAGTCAAATTAAGTTATATTTCGTATAGCATAATCTAATAATTTAATAATAATCAAAATCGAAATCAGAGTTATCCATCCCGTATCGTACCAGTGTACCGACCTCGTCAGGGACAAAGCCAGAAAATTCACTACGTGAGGACGAATATGTATTCACTAATATTTTAATTTTTTAAAAAATATTTAGCAGGAGCAAGCTTATATACTTTATAGAAATTTTTTTTAATATAATAATGGAGGTTTTTTAAATTTTTTGCAGGGGCAATCACCTCTACTATCCCTGGACCTCATAGCGTTACGAGACCACCCGCGTACCATTCTAGTCATTGTTTCGAGAGATACTAGTTCATAATTTTTTAAATTTAACTAATAATTTTTTGATAATTAAATATAAATTAAGACTAAAATTATTTTTTTATATTTAATAATTTGTTTTTATGTTGTGAATCTTTATTTTATGTATTTGAAGTGATTTTTTGTTAAAAATATATTATTTAAAAATATATTAATTTTAAGATAAATTTAAAATAATACGTTTGTACAAAATAGTACTAATGTATATCGTATTAATAAACGAGATGGATAATTTTGGTCTAAATGATAACTTTGGTCCAAATGAACCCATAGAATGCATACTTTAGAGACATTGACATAGTTCACCGATTAAAATTTCCGAACACCGCTGTTACTCAACTGGCCCCAGGCTCATAAGTCATACCCCATCTTCGTGTCTGTGATCCCCAGAAGCGAGAGAGAGAGAGAGGGTGCACAGCAGAGATGAGTGTGATCGACATTCTAACCCGAGTCGACGCGATCTGCAAGAAATACGACAAGTACGACATCGACAAGCAGAAAGACCTCAACAATGTCTCCGGCGACGACGCCTTCGCCCGCCTCTACGCCGCAGTCGAGTCCGACATCGATGCCGCCATTCAGGTCTCTATACCTTCTCTCTCTCTCTGTATGTTTATATATATAATTTATATAAAGATATGTATGTATACCTCAACCTCATACATTTTGTCCAGTTCTCATAATTTTGAAATTGGCTTTTCCTATAATAAGGTTTTGAAACTTCTAATTTTGTTTAGAAAGCGGATGCGGCATCGAAGGAGAAGAATAGGGCATCTGTGGTTGCTATCAATGCCGAGATTCGACGCACTAAAGCTAGATTGCTTGAGGAAGTCCCCAAATTGCAGAGATTGGCCGTGAAGAAGGTGCGATCTGTTCGAAATCTTGTTGATTTAATAGTCGAAATGTATACATATGTCATTATTTGTTGCAAAAACACAATTACACTTGCATTCCTTATGAAAGAAAGATTTGACCACTTTAACCCGAAGGGTTAGCTCAAGTTGTGGAAAGGACGGATGTAGGTTTCTTGCATCAAGCAGAAGTCTCTAGTTTGATTCCCACCAAAATGCAAACTCCAGAGCGCGAGAGTTGTTATCTTGAGTTCCCTACTTCGGTCATGTTCTATGAAGCACAGATATTCTAAAACTGGTCAGTACGCGTATCGGATACTTCTTGATACTCACCTAATACATCCTGATACATATCAGATACGCGGTGGATAGTTCTAGGATACAGCTGGATACTTTAGGAATATGGGGAGAGATGCATTTGATTCATTTGGAAGTGACGGTATATTTGAAGTTGCTAATCCTTTCCTTGATGAGCAGAATGTGAAAGCCGTGATATTCATCGATGAAGGCGAAGGGGATGCAATTGAATATTGAAGTCGATATGAGTATAAATTAGTAGGAATTATCACTTCTTGGTTTAGACTTTTGGCATGTATTGAATGTTCTGTCGTATTTTTTGGTTGTTTGTGCTAAATGATTGGTATATGTTATTAGCAATTCAACTACTATTTTATTTATTTTGGCTCCTTTTTATACATAACCGATAATTATAAAAGAAATTAATTTTTATAGCCGTATCTTGACGTATCCATATCTTATTCTTTTAGGGTTTTCCGTATCGTCGTATCCATATTGTATCCGTATCCCGTATCGGGATCCGTGCTTCCTAGGTCATGGTTGACCTAGCTAAACCAAAAAAGAAACAAAATAAAAAGATTTAATTTCTAGGATGTTGCAAAACCCTAACATGTGATCTAGGCGATACAAGGGCAGAAAAATAAGCACCATATACGTACTAGTTTCCTCATGCCACAATTTATATAGCTAGGGTTACTTGTGGTTGGAAATATCAAAAGTACCCTTGCATTACACATACATATCGACATATTTATGTGTGTGCGCGCGCACGAGAGAGAGAGAGAGAGAGAGAGAGAGAGAGAGAGAGAGAGAGAGAGAGAGAGAGTTGGATCCATGACACACTTTGCGAGGTGAACAGTACCAACAAGCTCCACGCATGGCACTTGGCATGTCTTGATTGAATGTTTTGTTATAATCTTTCAAGATCATAAATGGATTTATTGTTGCATAGTTGGGGAAAGGAGATGCAATTTGAGTTTGATGACGGATTTGTGGGTTAGTTAACCATTACGCTTAAGATGTAATGTTGGAATCTGAATGAAAACAATATACATCACTCCTAGAATTTTTAGTTTACAGTACAATGTTTGTCTTCACTTGTACAGCTTTGTAGTCAGTTCCCTTGTCAATGCAAGGTTCTTGGCATAACAACTTTAGACATTGGTTTTAACATACAGTATGTTGAACAAGTCAGTAAGAGAAATATAGCATGATAGTGTTGAGTATCATAAACCTTCTAAAATGTAAAGGAAAGACATGGAAACATAACGCGACCCCTATCACAACTCGAGGTGACCCCTGCAGCCCTTGTTCTACACAACTGAAAACTACTAATATGCATATGGCCCCCTAGAAACTACTACTAAATCAAGTAAAAATCTGTCCAACAGCTCTCTAATTATCATATTTAGTTAAGTTCATGATATCAAAAATACCATGGACCCGTCCTTCTGACCACAAAGGCTTCTTGATGAACTTTGAACCCATGGTCTTTGTCGTTGGCTCCTAAAGCCTATTCTATGTGTAAGACCATTACATGGATGTGGCATCAACAAAAAAATTTCACTTTCAGGTTAAGGGGCTTTCGACAGAAGAACTTGTAGCCCGTAATGATTTGGCCCTTGCCCTGCCAGATAGGATCCAAGCCATTCCAGATGGGACTGCAGCTGCACCCAAACAAACCAGTGGCTGGTCAGCTTCAGCTTCTCGTGCGGAAATCAAGTTTGATTCAGGTGATTGGATGGCTTAGTCTTCCTAAAATTTGGTATTTTTATACGTTTTTTAATGTCTCTTATTTGAGTTTTTAAATTCATTGTTTCATTTGGATCATAGATGGACGGTTTGACGATGAGTACTTCCAGCAAACAGAAGAGTCCAGCCAATTCCGGCAAGAGTATGAAATGCGTAAAATGAAGCAGGCATGCGTTGCTTTCAAGTTAAATCTTAATTGAATTTCTTGTTTCAAATTTGATAAACTTATTTTTAGGAGAGTATATTATGTGCTTTGCTTTGATATTCTCGTAGGACCAAGGATTGGAAGTTATATCAGAAGGTTTGGATACCTTGAAAAATATGGCCCATGATATGAATGAGGTTTGCTTCCTTATTCTTTTTTATGTGTTGCTTTGGGTTTTTTTTGGTGCATGTTAATTTAAGATTTTGCAATTCATGCAGGAATTTGATAGGCAAGTTCCTTTAATGGATGAGATTGATGCTAAGGTTGGTTAAAAATTTGTCTTGTCCTAGCAATATCTGAAGCTCCAGATGTGGTTTAATTATTAACTGTGCTTTTTTGATACCTTACAGGTGGACAAGGCAACATCTGACCTTAAGAATACCAATGTAAGACTTAAGGACACTGTTAACCAGGTAATTGAGCTTGAAGTTTATTTTCTGTAGATTTGCATCGACTTGTGTAGCACAGAGTGATTTCTCTCTATATTTATCTATGTTCTGTTCTGCTCAAGTTCCCTTTGCTGGATTTGATAAAATTTTATCCATTTTTTCAGCTGAGGTCCAGCCGAAATTTCTGCATTGACATAATATTGCTGTGTATAATTCTTGGGATTGCTGCCTATCTTTACAAGTAAGTTCACTTTCTCTGTAAGTGGTGAATTTTGTATAACATTGTTGTGTTAAATTTGGTGGAGTTTTGCCTCTCTGTACAAGTATCTTCAACCATGGAAAGCAATTTCATGCATGGTTGATTGATTTAACTTATTAACTACTGGAGATTGGCCTAACTTTTTGTTTGGCTTTACTTCCCCAAAAAAAGAAAAAGGAAACTTGTTGTTTGGCTTTTTTTCATTTTCTTTTTGGAATTTTTTTCATCTTTTGGGCTGAAAATCGATTGCTTGGTCATGATTTATTTTCTTTCATTGCACTGTGTTTAATATTTGAGGATTTATCTGGATGGATGTTGTACCTGCAGTGTTTTGAAGAAGTAAGATGGTACGAGGCGCTGTTTCTGCTCATATTTTAGTGGCTTTGTCTGGTATTCTCTTGCACTGATTGTGGTCTTGCCATGTGCTGGATGTGGGATTTGATTTGTTTTCTGGACATTTGTAATTTGTATGCCTTTGATTTAAATGTCTTTGCTCATACTTGGAAGAACGGATTGTCTTTGCCTGTTCATTGGTTACATCGGATGCTTCTGTATTAACAATTTATTATCTGTTGAATTTCACTTTCTCTCCTTCATTGAAGGCTATATGTTTCTGTCCATATGATTAATCCTATGGTTCCTGTACACATCACGATAAATCCAGATATTGATGCCTTTTTAAATTTTGCTATTGATGAAGAAGAGGTAGCAATGTTAGAGTATTCCAGTTTCTCGGGAACAAAACATGATTCTGCGAGGTCACCGGTGATGGGATTTCTGGTTCTATCATTTCAGCCGGCTGGAGAAATGGGAGATTTGTTTGCACAGCTCTGGTGAGGAAGATGGGGCACTCGTGCCATTCGTGTCGACTTGATGTAAATGACTTGAAAAGTTGGCCAATCGATCAGCGTGTATAGCATTTTAAGTGCGGCATATTAAGGAAAGAACCAAAATAGGATGTTACCGAGAGACCTGGACTTTCCCAGGGGTGACACATTGGCACCACCCCGAAGGACACATGTCATGGCTGTGAAACTCCCGAGTGTTGCGATACGAGAGTGCCGCGCGAACATTCCAAAGGGCAGGTCACGGGCGACGAAGGGAACCGAGGGGAACAGGCACAAAATCCCAAGAGAGAATGGTTAGCTCTGTACGCTCGGATGAAAAAACCCATGGAGCTTTCTGAGGCTTAGTTGGGACATAGGCAAAGCCGAGTTTCGCTTTGACCTTGACCACACAGGAATGAGGGGATGTAGCTGTTCGATGGCTTGAAAGGAGAACAGGTGGTCGAGGTGCCTGCGGAACCACAATTGCAAGACCTTCACAGGTGTTACCTGGATCGAGAATACGGAAGTGATATTACCTATACATGTCAAGGTTTAATATTGTTGCTGACACTTTTGTTTTATTGCATATTGAGGTGGTAGCTCATGGCCCTCACATAGAGAGAGAGGGGGGAGAGAGTGGAAACAAATATGCCACCTCAACATGCGATAAAATATGAGGTACAAAATGAAGTGTCAATAACATTATTTGTCAAGATTTTATTGGCTATTTTATGGCTGGTATGGAAGGGATATTTACCTGAATATGTGTTGAGATTCTATTGGCTGATTACACCCAAGTGTTGGTGAAGGTCGCTTTGGATTTTAAGCGATTAATTTTACATGATTCCCGAGAATTACTATAGTAGAGAGAGCCTTTTGTTTTAGAGAAAGAATGTGGCCGAGGGTTGTGAGAGAACATTTCACGCAGAGACAAACTCTCTAAAAGGGAAGAGCTGCTAAAGGTTTGTTTCCTACTGATTTCTTTCTCTTTCACCGTTGTAGATCACTTCATTTTACCACCTGACCGTAAAAGGTATTGGATTACTTCCTGTGGAGTTGTGAAAGTGTAGTAGTATTTGGTGTATTGGTATTTCTATTTTAATCAAGGTTAGTGTAGAAGGGTTTACTATATAACTAGGCTAATTTTTACTTTTTTTTTTCGAAAAGCGCTAATTTTTACTTTTATCCACTAAATTATTTTATTTTTGTCTGTTTCATCTTTAGATATTTAATTTTATTTGAATAGTCTTTTCAACTATATAATTTTGCACGTAGTTATTCCAATTTGTTATGGTTTGTTAAGTTTATAACGAAACCCGTTAAAAGAAATTGTTAATAGATATTGTTATTTATGATTTATTTTATTTTATTTTTGTCTATTTTGTTCTTAAATTATTAATTTTTTGTTCAAATAGTTTCTAAATTATGTAATTTTGCACTCATTCAGTCTATTTATTATTAAAAAATTATAATTTTTTTATTGAAGATAAAAGTAATTTAGAACAAATTGTCTTTTTGATTATTTATATCTTTTGTGATTTTTTAAAAAAAATTATTATAATTTTTATGTTAGATTTGTCAATTACACACAACATAAAGTTTGAATTTGATTAAAAAAAAATAGCTTAAATAAAATGTTAAGGTAAATTCTGTCATAAACAACATAAAAGCTCGAATTAGGTTAAAAAAATTTAGCTAAAATAAAATGTTAAGGTAAATTTTATTAAAATATGAAACTATAAACTTTAAACACTTAAAACAGAAAACTCAAAATAGAAGGAATCAAAACTAAAATGCAACCAGATCTGACTATGAAAGCGAAAGACAAAGCTGATGGGTTTAAGAACTTGCGTCAATTTCCATAGAGATTTGGTGCTCGTAACTTCAAATGAGTGCCAATTTGCTGCGATTTCTGTAGAGCCTCAAAAGGACTAGAGAGAAAGTTGAGGTGCTTCACCTATATATAGGAGGAGTAGGAGATTCAAAGGGCCATGCGCAGGAAATGAAACGATGGGACCTTTGCCAATGGGCACTTGAATGTGGCATCAGTTAGAGACGTGTCATTTTGTGTGACTCGTGTTTTTGTTTACTAGTGAACCATAAGCGGATGTCACATGATCTCAGTCAATGGAAGCTCAACTAGTGGCATTAGTTAGAGAAGCGTCATTTTGTGTGACCGATCCTCCGTCTCCTAGTGAACCACTCAACAGATGCCACAAAACCCAACCAATTGCATAGTGGCAGCTTTGAGAGCATGTGGTTAGGGTATAAAAGAAGATTAGGAAATCGGCCATTAGAACGTTCAACCTCTCTCATCTTCTTCTCATGACAGAGCAAAGGAGTTGAGGCGCTATAGTAGTAGGGCCGAACCTACGAAGTGTTGAGCTACAACACTAATGGGTCCTTAGCCCAACTTGCTTTTAGCAATGGGTCAGATCGAAAGACTACTGAACTCTCGATGTTCATCCTCTTGTCATTATGGATCAGCCCAATCACTCTAATAATGGGTTGGACTAAAACATTGACGCAAGGCCCACACGCCAGCCCATCTTCAAGCGCACGACTAGCGTGTGAGTTACGCCAAATGCATAGTGGCTAGCATAACCAAAGTACAACAACTTATCAAAACCCCCTTTGACGGATAGATGCTAGGCACGATTGTGTGGGCTGCAACCCCGACATTCGTTGCATGGAGCACAATGCCAAGGATAGAAACCATAACACCAAAAAAAAAAATTCACATGTTATAAGGTTAATCTTATTAAAAATTAAATCAAAATATACATATCTTATGAATAAGGAAAAAAATACAACACGAATACTTAATTAATATTCAAAAATCCACACTCGATAATTAAAAATAGTAACTACTAATCACGTAATCAACACTCGGTAATAAAAAAGGGAGCCTTACATCACCCTCTTTCCCTTGGCGACCACCATAACAACAACAAAATTAGTGTGTGATATTAGAACACCGCCACATGATACTTCAATAACCCCATCAACATATATTCATTCATGGAGGGCCCAATACTAAATGTCGAAGAACTCACATTAATGTGTATTGATTGAAGGTGTTGAAACACCACGTGGGGTGTTTCAATACTCCAAAATAATTACTTGTGATATGATGATTAAAATAGAAATTTCAAAAATTTTTTTTTGAATTTTGGAAATCGTCATGAGGGACAGAAGATTGCCGAGAGGTGGTGCATAACCAGACGTGGTGCACGAGACAGTTGCATCAGACATTGTGGCCCATGACGGGGCATTCTTAGACATCGTGGTGCATGCACCCTGTTAGTCCTTCTATATAAGGTGATAAGACACTCATAATCAGATACACACAATTAATCACTCTCAAAGTTTTTCAATAAAGACCGTTTTTTATTTTTGAAATTAACTTAAGTATCGGAGTACCCTTCAACAACTTTCGACCAGTTAACACTAATTGATTATTTATTTTGCATCTTAAACAAGAAAACAAACAACTCAAGTAACAAAAAAACGAGATCCGTTGAGTTCAAGACTCTACAATTACTATAGAATGGTAGTCTTTGAACCATCCATACACATACATGAAAGCATATGGTGGAGAAGCAGAAGTATTTTGACTAATGATTGGAAATGAAGTGATTGCTTCGTTGGAGCTCATTTGGTGAGGAGTGATAACAATGTAATGAGAGAGAGAACTTATTCACACCCTTGGAGTAGGAATTAATAGGAAATAGAGTAGAGAAATAGAATTTTCTTATTTTAATAAGTTTCTTCTCATAATTTTTGGCGAGAAAAAAAATTGATTGATTGGTAATGTTTAAAAATGCCATTTATTCATTAAAACACAAATAAAGAAAAGGAAATGTAACTCACTTTCATGTCTGATGTTTTGTTTTTAATATTCATCTAAACATGAGGATGAAAAAACACATCCTTTTATTTTTTCAACCAGTCTTTTATTTTATTTTATTTTATTTTTTCTTTTCTGCGTTGTACTTCTTTCAAGCTTTATCCCTATAGGACCACCCAAAAAAAATTAGCCTTCTGCTTGGTCTACGGTAATTTTGCTATCAGTAATGAAAAGCGACCCAAACTTCTCACCAAACACCTTTAATGAGCTAAACCATTTGCACGAATAGTTTCACTTTTAAAGATGTTCGGTGCCAGATTCTGACTGCTTTTCATTGTTGATAGCAAAATTGGTCTATGGGGCCATACCAATCATCCTGAGTTTCATCTAATCTGCTTTACTTTTAAAAATTACATTCAGGAGAAACACTTATAAATGTGATAAAATCATTTGGTTGGACAAAGCTGGTATCCTTTATGGCTGACCTACATTTAAACTTACAAAATGACGAAATAAAAATCTCCGAGCAATGAAAAACGGACACATATTCTAAATATAAATTCATATTTGTCAGACATTGTCCGATTAATATGAATTCCACATATTGCACATAAAATTTAGACTCATCGAATGAGATCATTTTTATTTACCCTTGTTCAAAGAGAGTTAACTTTACTCTCGTGGTGTAAATTTCACTCCTACAATATGCTTTTAAACAAAGATAAGATTGTTTTTTTAGTGAAATTCAACCTTCTCAATAAATGAGAATGAGAATAATATTCTCTCCTTAAATGAGAATGAATAAAATCATATTCGGTAACAAATAAAAGTATACTCCAAAATCTTCGAGTTTAGCTCATCTTGAGTAAGAGTATCTATATTGTAATTCACAGCAGTATTACCCTCAAAGAGACATTTTGTTGGAATGACTAGAATTACTTCGATCCCACTGTTGCATTGATAATGCCTTTAGGGGCACGAGTTATACCCAGTGATTAAATATGACCCTGATCTGTTGAAACTCCAGAGAAAACTGGACTGTACAGTTACTGGGATAACCTGAACTCTCTTTCACCCAATATTTACATGTGCTTTCACTTCTTATTCAAGGTTGGACCATTTCTTGTTCTGCTGCTGCTGCTGCATCTGACACAACTGTACTCTATATCAACCGTCACGCTCAATTCTTGAGTCGGTGGTTTGATTTTCGGGTCGAGGACCTGTTTCTGGTGTATGTGCAGTTTCAGTCAACTGGTGCAGCTGTGTTGCCTCCTGAGAACCGTGATTTTGATTTGGCCTAGATTGCCTTCTCCTCCTTGCTTTCGAAAACTCAAGAAGAATAGAAGTCCCACTCATTGTGCCTCCAAACCCCATAACCGTGGCGATAAGAACTGAGAGAACAACCTGCACGTGAAGCTGTAGATCCCACACATATATGTAGCAACAATTATTGTCAGAAAAAAAAGCCATCTCCTTTACGCCTTTTTGGCTGTGTTTGGATTTGAATTTTGAATAGCATTTTATGGGGGGAAAGGACGCGGTAGAGGAAAAGAGAGGCTAACAAAGTGAAGAAGATAAATTCATTTCTTCGGTTTCCCTATCATTTTTCGTCCTTGGTAAATGTCACTACAAATCCATAATCTAAAGCCAACATTAAGATATTAGGAATTTAATATCAAAATATTTCACCGCGACATGATAGATGTATTTGACAAAGTCAAGCAATATCAATCTAAGGTTCAAGTGCTGTACACATATCATAGGTGTTGATAATCACCGCAATCTCTTCAACTCTTTCTTAGAATATATTAACATTGAGGCAGTGTTCGGATTATGCGTTTATGGAGTAGTAAAGGGAAAAAACAAAATGACAAGGAAGAGAAGAAGCTAAAATTATTTTACAGTTATAGTTAATCATTCCCTTCGATTGGTAAACCCTAAAAAGATCCATGATCCAACCACTGTCTCAATCACCAATGTCAATTAGGTCATTTCATTCTTCAAATAGGTCATCTTAGTTTGTAACTTCCACTAGCAAGTCCTGAATAATGGTACTTAGCAAACGTTACTCTTACCAGTGAGTAGAAAAGGTGAGCGAAGAGAACCACCAGTCCAAATTGAATAGTTGCATACAGCCAGGCAAATTTTCTTTTCACTAAGCCAGAAAGTGCAGATAAATCAGTACCATATAAAGATGCACTCTTGGAAAATTGTATCCAACTAAATGAACTTAAAACACAGTTATACCCATGGTTGTAGATGTTATGGATGCAAGGAGACCGAGCATGCATGAAAATGGCAGCGATATGGCAATTGCACTAGAACCCATATTTGTAACCTGGGAGAAAAAGCAACATTAGGAACATTTAGAGGATTGTAAATTTTGTGTTTTAGAAGTAGCTTAACTTACCAAAAGCTGCTCCAGAAAACAAAAGTATGCAAGCATGCTGACAATGACGAGAACAGGAACATCCTGCCAAACTCTGATAGAAGTCACGCTACTTTAAGGCAACTTGTTCAAAAGGGAAAAGATTATATAGATGTGAACATCATTCATCTCAAAATTAATAAAGTCTCAAATTGAATGATACCAAGGTAAGAGAACAAGGTTTACAGCAAGATAATAGACAACTCCAGTAATCAGCATTTTAGAGATGGAATGGCACTCGTATCCCAATTGGTGAGGCATCTACAGTCAGTCTAATCTTAACACACAAAGTTTGAGCAAAACACACTCAGACCCCCCTGGTCCACTCCTCGACTCAAACTTGTACCAAAGTTTTACTCGTACTTCTACCCAAATGAAAAAAAATCCTTCTGCAAACACAAAGTCATAATGGTTTTATTTGGTTATGTGGCACCATCATTTATTTACCAAAAAAAATCCTTCTGCAAACACAAAGTCATAATGGTTTTATTTGGTTATGTGGCACCATCATTTATTTACCATGCCGCCACTCCTAATTTGCAAACCCGAAATGAAGCATGGATCCAAGTAAATTTGAGTTTCTCATTAGAGTGCTTCATATCAGGCCATCTCCAGCCTTTACTCAAACTCTAGTGAAAGTTTTGTAAAAGCTTCCAGACCTCCAGTGATATGAAACACTCAAATAGACAACCTCAAATGTAAGCATAGATTTGTGTAAAAACATCATTAATGGAGAGCTGTAAATTTAGAAGACACAAAATGGCCTTGAAAATCTGAGTTTTAAAGGTTTTTTTCCTCAAAGTGATTTCAATGAACCTTTTCAACAAGCCTAGGTAAAAAATTCAGTGACGATGGGCTTCACCATGCTTTTGAACAATCAAACAAATATTAAACGTAAGATAAAAAAAAAGAGTGGATTCCATTTCTGATTGCAAGGCAAAAGAAATCATTAACTTACCTGTATGGAGTAGTTTCAACTTGTCTAGCTCTATTTCGTTGCAAGTTAAGGGACTGAACTCGTAAAAGGGTGACGGGTAGGTTCCGAACCTCTTGTTTGCACACATCACATGTCTTGTTACCTTTGATACTGAACCACTTTACAGCACATTCTTGGTGGGACAATGCAAGCTCGCCTTTACAGCTGCATTCCATCTTAAGGGTGTCGGTACCCTCCCCAAGTTCAATCAAACAGATCCTACAAACAGCTTCTTCTTCAGGAATATCTTCACAGCCATCATCAGTTCCATCTGAAACACAAGACCTCTAAGGTGTAGGTTGGTTACCACTAATTAAACCAGTTTTAAGTTGTAGCAGAAGCTCGAAATGCGAACTGCTGACAGAACCCCAGCAATTGAACTTTTAAAAACATATATTTCTGCACTGATTCAAAAATCATCAGCATCTACAACTACCAGCTAATTTTTGGAGTTCTAGGAGTTGTGAACCTAAAAATCTCCAAGGTCGTCAATCAAACACAGAACATAAAATAAGATAACAAGAAATTTTTTTTGAGTCAAAACATTGATGAAACATATTTTTCTAGATGCATCACTATTCACTGCCTTAAATGGCATCTAAGCTCCTTGTAATGCAGCCAACTCCATTTGACACCACTCTCTTGACTTTGTCAACTCTTACATTCATAGGCTGTGTTTTGGATCCTGGACTTGTGGAAGGATTTATGGAGGGAAAAAACAGAACAATTGGCTCAAGAATTCAATTTCCTCTGCATTTTCCTCCACAAATCCCTCCCTCAATGATCCAAACATAGCTTTGAAGGCCTTAGGTGACACTGAGAAGAACTTTTAAGTTAGGCAACAATAAACTGCCTATAAAGGTTTACACAAAACAGAAGACATATAGTAGCCAATTACCAGCATCGTTTGTTGGAGATATAGTCAATGCTGCAATATTTCCTTCTGCCACTCGTGGAGTAGTGGGAACCACACGAATTACGCCACCAAATAAATCGGTCTGCCTCATGCTTCCATCTTTAATTAACTCCGGAACTGACCGTGAACGATGAATTGGAAGCTGAGTCCCACTTTTCTGTAACTGTCAAGTTGAGATTTGGATAAAATGAATGATAGGGAAGTCCGTAACAAAACCTAGATAAATTGAAAGTAAAACAGTAGACCATGTGGTAAAAGGAAGGGCAGTAGGACACCAATGTGGTGTAACTTAAGATGTAATGTCAATGTTGGACTTGAGGACTCAGGATTGATCTGCTAAAAGATTAGGGAAAATCGTAAGATTACTATGCTAAGTGACCAGCACACATGTAGCAGTTCATAGCATTCAAGGCGTATGATTAATTCAAAATCTAGTATTCAAAACTTTAGATAAAGAACTCGAATACAGATGCAGATGCAGTTGATGCACAAGTGTACTCGCCAGAGTCGACCCAATTAGACTCCACATAGAGTTATTGATAATGTAATTAGCAAACCCATCAGATGATGCACGTCATTGCACAGTATGCCACCTACATCAGCTCTGCAATGTAAAATTTGAGGACAGGAGAATCTAGCTTTTGAAGTACTGTAGTTGAAAAAAATGGAACTGACAAGGGAAAATCATCAAAGGTGGGCAATACAGTGGTACTGACGACATTTAGCAAGAGTTTAGAACAATTTGAAGTACAAATTATATGATCAAGAAAGAACCTAAATTGAATAAAAAGTAATAGTGAAGAAATGTTTGCACTTATTTTCATCTCACTCTAATCACGACGTTAACGAGGTTAGATCACCACTTGCGCCAAAAACTTAAGCTATTAGGAAACAAACGACAATACATACCAAGCAATCAACTCAGATTTTTTTTTTGGTATGTCAAGCTACCCAA
The DNA here is from genome assembly GCA_019985065.2 of Arctostaphylos glauca. NCBI lineage: Eukaryota > Viridiplantae > Streptophyta > Magnoliopsida > Ericales > Ericaceae > Arctostaphylos > Arctostaphylos glauca. The sequence goes on from JAHSPW020000007.1 coordinate 11,692,668, forward strand.
GACCCCTATGTATCTTGCATGTGGAACTGCGAACATCCATGCATAGAAAGAAGCATAATGCAAACAGAGAAGAAAACCAATGAAGATACCTGGACTCACAACCACCCCCAACGCATCATCAAGCATTTTTAGGATGCTATAAAGTTAATAACTGGCAGTCATCGAAGTTTCAAAGCAAAATATGAGGAAATACTTACAGAACAATTATTGGTTGCGTTCCCTCCATGCATAGATTCTGGATTCGAATGTGCAATTGGGGTAACAGGTAAAGATGAAGTTGTTTTAATTTTGGTTGCAAAAAGTTTTGTGAGAGATGATGTCCTTCGAATGGGCTTCTCCTGTATCCCAACTCGTGAACCCCCCAAAACGAGGATAGCAGCTTTCTCAATCTCCGAATTATTACTCCACAATTTGAAGCTTAGTTTTGGAAGGAGGTTTGCCATGGATGATTTACCTCTAGATGACACGGGACTTGGAGAATCATTGAATCTATAAAAACTAGGGCTGGGGATTGGTGAAAAATTCACTTTTTTGGGAGTCTGATTAGGCGTTGGGGCCATATTTATTCTGATAAAATCCTCGGCAGAACTCTCAATTGATGTTGTGGGTATCTCAGCAGAGCTCTCAATTGATGTTGTGGGTATCTGTAAAGCCAGGATTTGCTTCCTTTGGTTTTGAGTGGTTGGTGGTTCTTCAATTATTTCACTAAAATCTCCAACCTACAATACAATGCGGGAATGAGAAAAATGCCAATTTGATCTACCTAATTATGCTTTAGCACTAATCCAAATTCAAGACGAATAAGTAAATTAAGAAATGATTCCAGCCTGCTCATCGTCTCTAATAAAGCACAACAAAACAGCAAATTATCAAAGTGCACGTGCATTTTCAAGACATATACAAATAATCCGCCCGATGTCCAAACGCATAACAATGGAGGCTTTTGGGATCTTCAAAGCTAAGATATCTTAAAGGGATTTACTGTGATTGCAAAGGTACAAAAATTGTACAGAGGCATTAACACAAATGGTAAGCATCTAGTAATTCATACCGATACAGGTGAACAGACCTACACGTTTAGTGGTGTTACATACATAATACATCTATATCTGAGTAATTAAAAGGAACTGCAATATATTCCCCACACACACACAGAATGCAAAGGCCAAATTTACCTTCTGAATTGGGGGAGGAAAAGGAGGATTAGCAGGGTTTTGGTTACAAGCCCGTTCATCACCCTCCTTGCCCAGAGAGTCCTCTCCAGCCCCTTCCATGTGTGATATATATGTGTATGTATATGTGTGTATGATGCCGCGCTCGTACCTCCGCCAGGTAATCTCGATAACCTGGATTGGGCAAAGGCTCTCTCTGTGGAAAGATGAGTGGCGATGTTTCACTAGCCAAGTCCCATTTATCACGGAGCCACTACTGAGTTTGGGAACCAATCAATCAAATTCAAGGAGCTGAGGTTTAACCATACCTTTGAAAAACTTTCCAAGCTGAACAAAAAAGGAAGGAATTGTACAGACCCACATAGAGATTTCATATCACATGTAAGTGCCACCAACTTTTAGAGAGAGAGAGACAGAGAGAGAGTCATAGCAAGCGTGGCCGCACCAAGGCCTGTACATCAGTCGGATGAAAATTCCACCCTTTCCGAGATAAAATAAACTAAGGAAAGTTTTCAATGGTTTTTTATGGAACCGGGGCCCTGCTGGGCGTGCTGTGTGCCAAAACGACGCCGTTTTGGCGCACAAAACACTGTCCGAAAATTATTACCGTTCGGGCAGTGTTTTGTGCGCCAAAACGACGCCGTTTTGGCACACAGCACGCCCTGCTGTGCACAGCGCACAGCAGGCCCCCAATTCCGTTTTTTATGGAATGGGAGAGGTGTTTTGCTCAAAAGCACAGCATGTGCTTTGCCACAACAATTTTGTGCCACAATTTTGTGTTTTGCTCAAAAGCACAATTTTTTTTTTTTGGAATGGGAGAGGTGTTTTGTAGACGTAATCTGCTAATAAAATTTTATTTTAAAATTTTAAATTCGTGATTAATTTTAAAATATTCATTTACGGTGACAATAAATTTTTAAAATTTTTTAAAAATAAAATTTAAAAAATATAACTAGAAAGAGATTCAAATGAACAGTATCGGTCATTTTTTTAGACAAATCTAAATTTATTTTACGAATTTGTAAGTTAATTTTTTTTGTTCCTATGAAGTTTAACTTATATAACCAGGCACGCCAAATCTAGACCCTCCGTAAAAAATAAAATAAAAATAAATAAAAGAAGAAACATTATATTTTATCATTTATTCAACAAATTCCATTTGTCCATTTCTATCTTGTTAAAGTTGCCTTTGGGGGATTTAGGGGTCAACGTTCAATATCACTGTCATAAGAATTTCTTATTAAAAGAGCAAGATATCTTAGTCGACATCATCATCATCATCATCATTGGAGGAAATGGGGGAAAATAAAAAAGGCAAAGGTGATTTTATATATGCTTCCTTCTAGTCGGGTGCAGAGAGTCAGGTTTTGGATTTAGGAATTGAGAAAATAAAAAAATTCAATCACAAATGGGGAAAAAGCCATCGGATTTCTTCCTTGGCCAACGAAATTGTCCGATCTTCAATATTGGCTTATATCTTTATAGTTAGGTTTTGAATTTATATTTACTTTTCGAGAAGGAGAGAAGCAAGCGAGAGAGAAAGAACTTGTAAAACAAATAAATTTATACACTATATTTACTTTCTCAAAGTGGGTTTTTTAGCTCGTTTAATAATTTAGTTGCTACATAAAGACTGATGGTGATGGATGATATTGTCCACTCTTATATCTTGCAAAATTAGAGCAAGAGAAACACAAGTGATTTCATAAAGTAATATTTACTTACTTCTATTGTGATGTCTCGTCCCATATTGAAAGTCTATATGAGTGATCCTAGGTATATAAAGAACCATATAAATTATTACTAATAACTTTAGCTTAAACATTTTGGGCCACGTGATTGGGCTCCAACAAATTGCTGAGTTAGTGGTTTACATGGGGCATTACAAATAGTATCAGAGCGACCCGTGTACACGATTGAGTGTGGGGCCGGGACTTTGTTTGGTCATTAGGGAACAGATCTGAGGTTAGGCAGTGGTGACTCTAGTGTGAACCCCTTGCGAGGGTGCAGGGTCTTAAAGGTGGAGAGATTGTGATGTGTCATCCCACATCGAAAGTCTACATGAGTGATCCTGGGTATATAAAGAACCATGTAAACTATTACTGATAACTTGGATTGAAGCATTTTTAGCCACGTAGTTAGGCTCCAATAAGTTGCTGGGTCAGTGGTTTACATGAGGCGTTACTTCTATTGTCTGATAATTGTGTTCACCAAACATATTAGTAAATAATAACTCTTATTGATTAAAAATTAGGAAAAAATTATGTTACACGTCATAAAAATATTACGTATTTTTGTGTACGCATGTTATGTAATTTTTTGCTATTTGTTACGCATTTTTTTGGTTAGTGATGCAAGTGTGTATCTTGAACGTATATGGTATGCATAGTTTTGAAGATTGGTGCACATATTTTTAGTGCATGGCGCGCATGTTAAGGTGTATGGTGCGTAATTATTTTAGCTCATTAGTTACACATTTTATGATACCAATTAAGCATTTTTTTGGTTGAAATTACGACCAAGGGTGTATGATATAACCAAAAAAATTACGTTATTTTTTTGGTTAATTACAAATTATTTTGATTTTAGTTATGCATTTTTTATTTCAATAATGTATTTTCAACCAATATTAGGGGATGATGATTCGGCTTATAATGTCATAATCATTCTCTGCCTTATTCAACCCTACATATATATTTTTTATATTTGTATATTACTTGCTCTAATTATTTTACTTTCTAAATGATGACTAATGGAGCTTCCTAAAGTATTACCTCTAAACTTCCCCACAGCTGTTTAGGCATATAATTTGAATATACCGTCAATGACGTAGGACACGAGATTTTAATATTCGTTAAAAAAAAAATTGTAATAATTAAAGGTGATTATATTATTAATGTTATCATAAATATGTTCAATCAACCTGTACAAATACAAAATATGATCGTATATACTGTTGGGGACTAACTTGAGGAAATCCGTTAATTTATCTCTAATATCTGTTCATAGTCTCATACAATTTTATTCATTCACATTCATTTTAAAAGAAAAAACAAAGTATTACTACGGGTATGAGTGCACACGGATATTCACATCTCTTTCCGATAGAAGAATTTTCGGAAGTATTTCCACAAATAAAAGTAACCCTAAAAAAGAAAACAAGATGTTGGATTGAATTCTTTTAATAAAAAAAGTCTTAAGATGACAATGATAATTAATGTTTCAAACAAACCATGAATGTGTGGGTAATTAATAGGGGTGTAAAAAAAATCGAAAAAATCATTAATCTGAACCGATCGGACGAACTGTTCTTTTTGAATTGGTTCTATGGTTTAGTGGATTGGTTATGGTTCAAAAAAAATAAGAACCGAATATTATGGTTCGGTTCATGGTTTTATAATTACAAACTGTGGTTCGAACCAAACGGACCAATTATATATATATATAACTTTTACGACTCTCCCACTTGCCCAAAAATGTCGCAACCCTTCCATTCTCCAAAACAAAAAACTCTTTCACTCTCAATGTAGTTGTGTTTTCCATAAATTTATTAGATATTTATTTTGTTCACATTTTTAAAAAATTAATGCTATTTTATTCATATTTTTTTTTGACAATTTTTAAATGCAAACATGGTTTAGAACTGGAACCGAACTAAACCGAATCAGTCTAATGGTTTGACTCTAATTTGATTCCATTGTGTAACAATTTGATTATGGTTCTCAACTTTTTGGAACCGTTAATATGATTTGGTTCTTGAATTCTTATAAAATCGGTCCAATCTGGACTATGTACACCTCTAATAATTAATCTTGGAGGTCCATTTGGCCTGACTGAATTATTGGATTATTCACTGTTTAGTTTTTTGTCCTTATTTGAAATTTTTTTTTAATTTTTTGTTTTTCATCAATTTTTTGATGATTGTTGGTTCGTCTCAACAAGAGCTTTCAGAAAAGTTATCAATCATCGGCTAAATTTGAAAAAAGTTCAGAAAAGACAAAAAATAAGCCAAAAACAGTGTCCGTGTTGGCTTATTTTCGTCTTTAGTGACTTTTTTTTAACTTTTGGACATAATTTTATACTTTTTAGATTCCTTTCGTCGATACGAACCAATAATCTACGAAAAAATGATATAAAAATAATAAATACAAAAAAAATTTGAATAAAGACAAAAAAAAGCCGAATAATCTAACCTGGATAATCCAGGCCAAATGGACAAGTGCCCTGACAAGTTTCTTCCACTCTCCTCTCACCTCTTTTTTCATCAATACACCTCAAAAGTAAATTTCTTGGGGAGTTCAAATGATGCAAACAGAAACAACTGAGAAAGTAAAACCACTAGAAAATACAAGAAAATAGAGAAGGAATCAGTCACTACGATTCTTACTACTAAACAATAAAACACATGAAACACAAGCCAAACATACTATTATCGATAAGATAATTCACGACAAATAGTGATATAATAAGAACCTGTTACCTGTGACCATGCTCTTAAAACAAGCACACACAATTGATTGGCTTGCTGTGTCCCTGGCCTGATGAACTTCCCAAAACATATACTCCTTTCATCCCAAATTGCTGGTCCCTTTTGGAAAATCTAACTTTTTAAGGACATAAAAGCAGTGCATTTATTCTTTTATGAACTTTTCCATAATGCCCCTTCTTTAAAGTTATTTGCACCTTTGAATGTAAAGAAGACTCAATTGGTACAACTGGACTATGGAATTGAGAGACATTTTCTCCACCATATATGCTGCCATATCCACCCAAATAATTGAAGAGAAATTTCGGTTGAAATTATAGCGCCAACCACAAAACTTGCCTTATTCGCCTTTGGAAGTGGGAGAAATTTTTCGCAAAATCTGCGCCCAATCAATAAAAAATAAAAACTAAAAGTTAAATTTTCTCCTAAAAAATCTCAACAAAAATCTGAAATTTTTACTTTAGCTGCGTATGGAATTGAAACTAGGGAGGGAAAATCAAAATGGAGGAGAAAAGTTCTCCTAAAACATTGGCCGCACTTTTGGTAATTGAGTAGATAAACTTTCATATCTCATATTTATTAAGCACAATCTTCTCTGTTTTCTTACTTTTTCTCCAGCGCTCCAGCTTTTTCTCCTCAATCATGTATCTTTTTGTTTCCTTAATGAAATCAATTTTTTGGTTTCTAAAATCAGAGCAAGTGCAGCAGAATAGTTATAATAGAATCCTTAGCCTTTTTGGATAGAAACCCAGCCACAGGAGGCCTCCAGCAGTCTTTCTACCTTCTCGCCAAAATAATTTATCTACAGTACCTCTCTAAAATTGTAGAGGTACTGTTCATGAGCTTTAGATTATTTTATTCTTTTGTTTTTGGCTGAGGTATTGTTCATGTACTCAAGTTGGTTACTTTGTGTGTTGAAAAATTAGTATTTTAAAAGAGAATAGGTAAAATAGAGATTGTTGGTGGAATTTTGAAAAGAACGATGTCTAGTTAAACTAAAATTATGCACTGTTGAGTAGGAAAAATACCTAATGGTTATTGCACTATCTCTCAATTCATATTCTCTATCATTCTTTTGTTTTCTAATTTTTTCTCTTCTTTTGAACAAAAATGGACTTTTTCAAAGAAATTTCCTCTATCCAATGTAGAATACGAAGAAATCTCACTAACCAACAACGTCAATTGATTTTTCAGATGTTGTTAATCCAATGTGAAGAAGAAAAGTTGAAAAGAGGTTGCGTAAATGGGATTTGCTACAAAGTTCTTTGTGAATCAAAAAACAGTGAATTTGAAAAAGAGCAAAAGCTTGTTTTGCCAATAGATTGGTGGTTGATGTATCTTCTAAACAATCAATAAATGTTGGTTGCAAGCGAGTGCAAATCGACCTCAGTAAAATTTCAAAAATTCATCTTCGTCGCTAGACTATCATTCAATCAATGTCAAATGCTTTGGAGGTGCAAAACACAACCCTTCATAGGTAGCTTAAAAAAGGTGCGATTAGACCACATACAAATGCGTTAAAACCCTATCTATCTGAGGATGCTAAGAGAGCACGACTTCAATTCTGTTTGTCAATGCTTGAGCTATCGAGCCTTGACAACCAACCAATTTTCAAAGGTATGTATAACTATGTGCATATTGATGAAAAATGATTCTTTTTTTCGAAAAAATCGGAACGATATTATCGATTGCCGGAGGAGCAAGAATCATTGCGCACTTGCAAAAACAAACGGTTTATCACCAAAGTAATGTTTCTAGCAGCAGTAGCTCATCCAAAATTTGACGCAACTTGAAATGAAATTTTTTTTTGGTAAGATTAGGATTTTTCCATTTACGTACAATGAACCTGCCAAACGCAACAGTAAGAATTGTGCAACAGGGACTTTGAAGAGAAAAACAATATGTAATGATCCAAAATTTTTAATCAATTAAATAAAATAGTCTGAGCATTTTATTATTTTACTCCACATATAATTTTTGTTGCGTGCACGAATATATTGATATATGTGTGATATGTAATATATCTATATGTTATGTATAAATATGATTATTATTATGTTTTTGGAAAAAAAAAGGGATATTACATGATATTAATAATTTAAACCAATATTCATTATAATATATATATATATATATATATATATATGTGTATGTGTGTGTGTATATATATATATAGGGCCCATTTGGCTTACGGTTTTTATTGGTTTATTTATTTATTTATTTATGATGTTTAGAATAAATATAAAAACAGTTGATGGCATTTGGACTAATTTATTTATTGAGTTGTTTGATTTGACTTTGACGGACAAATGACGATATTGTCCTTCTTTTATTTGGGACCCTATTTGGCCCTTGTCTTATTTGAAGGGTATTTTTGATTTTTCGGTAACCGTACAGGCGGAATAACAAAGTGGGGGAATTTTCTTGGTCCAACAAATAAATTAGCCCAAACCTATTTATTTGTTTACCTAACAAATAAATAAAAAAACACTTAATAACCACAGCCCAAATATATATATAGTTACCTTTCTCTCTCTCCCGTATCTGCCAAAATCTCTTTTCATCAACTCCGGTTGACAGCCCAACCCCCCGTCACCTCCCGCTCCTATCCACTGCCACTAGCCACCTCCTATCTCTGGCAGCCACCCTACTCGAGCCCCCCACCCTCGGATTCCCGCCTTTCCCGCTCCATCATCCATGGTGTTCCTATGCTTTGGCTATAAAAGGGAGGCTCTTCCATCTATTTTTTTCACACCAAGCAGTAGAAACAAACTAGAGGAGAGGAAGGAAGAGGAAGGAAGAGAAAGAAAGGAAGAAGGAGGAGTTACTAGCAAAGAAATGCCGGACGACGAAACCACCTCGAAACCCGACGAAACCACCTCGAAACTTCGAATTAATGTAAGATTTCTATTCTTGAGTCTTCAATTTAATGTTGCAGGATATTTTTGAGTTGTTCCGAGGTGTTTCAAAGCCTCATCGAAGCCTTGCCGGAGTGTCGCCAGAATCTAAAAATATTAAACAGTGGAAAACGGGAGAAAAGTTTTTTAAATGAAAAAATTACACTTGCCCCTCTTGGTTATTAGTTTATAAATTAGTTTAAATCAGATTTTTATAAATTACATATAGGACCCAAATCATAAAAATTTAATTTAATTAATTATTATATTACACTATGATTCTACTAATTTTATAAAATTACAGATTGATCATTATTTTATTTAATTATAATTTTACTCTTAAAACTTAAATTATAGATTTGTCCTAATTTATTTAATTATAAGTAAACCTATTATTTTTTTTAAATCAATCATAATTTAATCACGATAAATATTATTATTATTATTATTATTATTATTATTATTATTATTATTATTATTATTATTATTATTATTTACCTTAGACTAAGATTCTACCCTAATAAACATATTTCTAAATCGTATCTCGCGTTAAATTTTATTTAATTCACAACTACACTTTAATATAAATTACATTAATATCCTTATACTAAAATTTCATAGTTTTGTAAAATTCTATTATTTATATGCACATTTTAATTAAAATATATTACTATCCTCATATTATATTTAAATAATTAAGATTGGATAAATTTTATTAAAAATTTTTAAGCTCACTTGATTTAAATTATATTATTACTCTTATATTATAATTGCACAATTTACTTTAGCATAAACTTTTTATGATTAACTATTTTTTTATATATATTTATTTGCACAACCATTTTTATGTGATTATTGTTTAATAGTTTAAATAGTAGTCGAGCAGGAATTATCATGATTATTACTCTGATTAATTTTATGATGATCGATTATTAATACTCAGGATGCCCCGTGAATACCCGAACGTAAACACACTGATAATAATATATGATTAGTTGTTGTGGATTATGTTTTCTGTGAGAATATTATGCGTGTCTCATAGCCGTGATGAGACATGAGCCGAATTTTGACTTTAACCAGAGAATGTGATAGACTCAAGTTTTGTATTACCCAAGCGGTATAATTTAGCCGTGTCATGCATTTAACCAAGTTATATTTGAGCCGAAATTATATCTAGTCCTATCGTGCCCTTTAATGTAAATGATCTTCAAGTGTAAACTTTAAACTTATATATTTTCGGCACGGTAACGACAGGATATAATGCTAGGAATAGCATATTGATTGGGAACATGACGATCGAAAAATGGTGTGATTGGGGAGCATGGTGGTTGGGAAGTATCGGTTAGTCGGGTAGTCGGGATCCTTATCATTTGGGAGCACCATACTGAACTTTATTGATTTAGAAATGTTGATTCGAAATATATGACGAGATCATCGATGTTAGAAAAGCCTATTTGAAATATATGACGAGGTCATTATTTGAATAATTGATGGAACTATATGACGTGGTCATACTTTAGAATATTTGATTCGAGTCGAGTACTCATGGAGTATTTCAAATTGATATACTCTATAATGGTTATGACTTTAATTACACTATTTCGGTTAAATCTTGTACTTATTGTTTTCACACTTATATTATTGTATAATGTCACTAAACTTCTATACGTTTACGCATTACATATCATTTTAATGCTATAAAACATTAAAAGAAAAACTTAAGCGTGAGAAACTTATTGAGTGTTAAAAGTCATTGTGCAATTTCCTCCTACTCTTGGTATTTCATAATCAGGTACCTACGACGATGGAGTCGGACCGAACTATACACCGTACGATGACGTTTATCCCGTAGAAGACACGGTGGAGCCATTTATCACTTAGACTAGTTTAGACTGCTCTAACTTTACTTTTAAAGTTTTTTTGGATGTAAACAGTCTCTTTGAAATGTATTTTGACTATCACTTGTACTACACTCGTATTTCAATAGAATGATGGTATTTTACTTACTTCTCTCTTTTTATTAACGTGTCCGAAATCAGGGTGTTACACAATAACTTCTATAACTAATGACATAACTCGTTCTTGTTTGATTGATAAAATTTTACTGGCTATGCGAGCTAAATGGCCACATTGCACTGAAACGGGGACTATATATAATCAACAAGATAATGCAAACCCACATATTCATGAATTGGATGCCAAATTTCTTGAAGTTGCGCGCACCGATGGATTTAATATTGATTTATCATTTCAACCTCCAAGCAGTTCAAATATGAATGTGTTGGATCTCGGATTTTTTCGAGCAATTCAATCATTGCAACATCAGGAAGCACTTGCAACAATTGATGAGCTTGTTTGGTAGAGAAATCTTTTGAAGAACTTTCGTCTGAAAATCTCAACCTAGTATTTTGAAATAAAAAATGTTTATGTATATTGTGTTGTATACAGAGAAATCAGAAATGTTTAATGTACCCTTCTCCCTTTGACCCACAAAGTTTGTTCCTTTGTTTTCGATTTTCTTCTTGTTCTGGATTTTTTTGTGTGAATTGAAGTTCAAAAGGGCTAAAGCATAAAAAGATTCTCTTTATAGTGAAACAAGAGGACGAATATAAGCAAAACCCAACAGAGAAGATAACAGTAAAAAACCCTGAAGTTTTGAGGGGAATTTTAGCGGAGGACTTTGTTGGCTTCGTTTTGGATGTTTTCAGGCTGAGAAAGGAAGACCTTGTAAGGATACAAAACATACAAATACAGGTGTAAGGAGAGAGAAAGACACAGGAAATGGAGTGTGGAGAGAGAGTGATTGTAGGGGGGGAATTCGGGAAGACAAGGAAGACAGGAAAGTAAGGAAAGAGAAGTCAGGAATCCAATGATGGTGGTCCGGTAGGGGGTAATGAGATTGCGTGAACCTCCCCACGAACTACTACCATCACCTATTTTAGAGAGAGAGAGAGAAGAGAGAGAGAGAGAGAGAGAGAGAGAGAGAGAGAGTTAATGGTTGAGGAAGAAAATTGAATAAAAAAGAGGGAAAAAACAGAGAAATTGTGTTTTTTATTTTCATTATTCGATATTATAAAATCAAAAATAAAGTATTAGGACACGTAAAAAATAGAAAAGAAATAAAGGAATTTTTACTTACATTTTTTATTAATTTTTTTTTCTTTTTTTTCCTTTAGTTCGAAACGAAACAAAGACCAAGTGAAAGCTTTATTATATCTAAAAAAAACTACACTTGTTCCCCTAAACTATCACACTTTCTTAAAGTATCCCTTCATTATATACTCGACGGCCTTAAACTATCTGAACTTAAAATTAATACTATGCTATTAACGAAAAATTATTAACGAAAGGTGGAGAGATCGTAAAATCCAAGTTAATCTCTCTCTCTCTCTAACATAACCCAAAACGCATAGCTACTTTCTCCTTGTAAAATGACAATTACGAATACGGATGTGATTACTTAAAATGTAACAAAAATTACATATCCAAATAATTGTTTTTTATTTTGTTAAACACATTGGTGCATTCTGGTCGTATTTTGAGCGAAACAACAATTGGGTATTATTTTGGAATCTTCAATAGCTATTAGGCGACTAGAGGCCAATGAAAAGTTAAAATTAAAAAAATTAGATAATTAAAAGTAATCGAGTGTAAAATTATAGAGTAATGCTAGGAACACATATCATCCAGACGTAGACAAGTGCATCCAACGGCTCCAAACACGTCTGGGTCCGGATGCTTTGTGTAGACGGACTTTTCCAAAACTTTATGATTACGAGAATAATTTTAAAAAATATGATACTTCGGGAAATAATGTTGTAATTAAGAAAAGTAAAATTACTTCATTATTTCTAGTGGCCTCAAGCCTTGCTCCACTGTTTTCATGTTTGTGTGGGTTCTACTTCCACTCCTCTTATTGTAACTATCAAGACAAAAGACATTAGATAAAATTTTAAATTAAGGACTTGTTTGGTATGCTATATCATTCGTTTACATTTTTCATTTAAGTAAAAAAAAAAATCAAGATGTCTTGGCAAAATCATTGCTTGTTTTTTTATGCTACCAAATAAACATAAATAAACAATGGTGTTAAATAGAGTACCAAATACCCTATCGAGTGCAACAAGTGAAAAATAAATATTTATCCAAAAAAAAATGAAAAATGAAAACCAAGATTTTCTTCATCCAGGTATTAAACAGGAGATAAGAGAAACAAAAGAAAAACTTTCAGAAGTATCATTACAGTCACTTGAATAGTAAATACATGGAATGTGATGCACCAACAGATCCGCAGCCCCTAATGGAACGAGTGAAAAAAAAGAAGAAGATTGGTTTAATCATGCAATATCAGAATTCCCTGGCAGCTTCATTCACGAGCATCGCGCGCAGAGAGAGAGAGAGAGAGAGAGATGGGTTGTGAATGCTGGCTTAATGTGTTGGATGATTATCAGAATGAATTGGCAGTGAGTTGGATCCAGACGTTTGAAGTGATCAATAGAAAGATAAACAAGAATATATATTGATAAAGAGACAGAAACTTTGTTAGAGGAAAGATACAAGAATTATGCCATCAGCCAATCAGAGTGTGTAAGAAAACAGTTGCGGAAAAAACAACATGAAACCACGAAGCTGTAAATGTGTGCTTATACTCTGTCAACCCATCAGGACATACTATTATTTCAGTCATAGCCATGGGGGCATTTGAAATAATGCACAGGAATAAGAGAAACCATGAGTAAAAGGGAACAATACTAGATCAAAACTTTCATAGAAATTTGGTTGTATAACTAAGAACATGATTGAAAACGAATGGAGCAACAGGTGGTAAAAAGAACTTCCACCCGATGCAGAAAACAAACTCGGGGGATCATCATTCCTCAAGGACGGAATGGTTAAACAACTAATCAATCAGATGTCATTTTCGAATAGAACAAGTAAATCAGTCATCCTATGAATGGTTAAAGAAATTCACTCAGCTGTTACTTGATACAAGCATGGTTGTGAAAAATTAAAGGGACAACATACTCCAAAACTTTCATCAAGTAAATTTACACAGATTCAATAATCAGAATAATCACACAAGAGATCGTTCCCTTGACAAAATTTCACCATCCCATCATCAATACTCATTACTAGAAAGTATTTGTTCCTTAAATACAAGAAAGCATAGCTGATTCAACACCTACAAGATTGCAATTTCTGTATGAACTTTTGTGAAAGAATGAAAGATAAAGGCTGGCACAACAATGCCCATTTCTTTAAGTTGGGGAGGAAAGGGGTGAGTTTAGCACAGAGTGTAGAAGAAGAAGCTCATAACAGATGTACAGTTGCAGGATATGAGCACTCACCTAAGGCTGCTTCCTTATGTTTTCCTTTCTGCACAATTTGATTCCACGCAATATATAAGAATTCAAATAAGCTATACGACCAAACCGTCCTTCACAAGTTGATCCAAAGAAGCTGCCACATCCGACATAGTAGGACGCTCGCTAGGATTTTCCCTCAATGTGAGCTCTGCTATTTCAGCAAGTCTAAGTAGAGGCTCCACATTTCTCGGAAGAGCCACATACCTATCAACAAGAGCAGCCGCCTTGCAATTTCTAATAAAGGGCAAAGCCCAGTCAACTATACTCTGGGTTGTTGAATCTCTATCGTACGATTTTCTACCACTAAGAATCTCAAGCAATACAATCCCAAAGTTGTAAACATCCTCTTTCATAGATCCATTAAGATCCTTATCATTTGGAGTAAGAAGCCCAAAATCTGCAATCCGTGCACCCCATTCACCATCCAAGAGAATATTTGAGCTCTTAACATTGCGATGGACAATAGGAGGCACAACTTCATTGTGAAGGTACTCAAGTCCCTTTGCAGCTTGCATTGCAATCTTCAACCTTAGGCTCCAATTAAGTGGAGAGAGTCCCCCATGGAGGTGGTCATGAAGTGTCCCATGCGGCATGAACTCATAAACAAGTAACCTTTCCCCCATCTCCGCACAGTAACCCAGAAGGTTAACGATATGGCTATCACGGACATTGCATAGGATTTCCAGCTCCATGTCAAAGTCGCGGTTATTGGTGTGTATTATTGTGGCTGCATTTGCCCTCTTTACAGCCACTTGCCTCCCATCTGCGAGTATCGCCTTGTACACAAAACCGTAGCTGCCCCTCCCAAGCTCATTGAACTCCTTGAATCCATTAGTGGCATCCTTTAGTTCTGAGAGTCGAAAAACTTGAGCAATTCCAGGAGAGAGGGTTAAAAGAACTGGAGGACTTGCATCTGTAGTTGTGTCCTTTTCTAGATGATTTCTCCCAATGCATGATGCAAATTGATTCTTACCCTCTTCTTTTTTGGTGGGAATTATATGGGGTAAGAGACACCACGCCATCACAATCAATGTAAAACCCGAAACTGAAGATCCAATAATGAGCACTAGTCTTTGTAACTGACGGTCATGCTTCCGCTCCATTTCTACCGATGGTTGAAGCTTACAAACATCAGTACAAGAGCTGTTCTGGCAAAGAGAACAAGCCGTGCATACTCTATCTGCATTCTCAGTACAAGAACTAGACGGGAAGAACCCTTCTGAACAATTTAACCCACAAGGCAAACACACTTTTAGGTCTTTTCGAACACACAAGGTTGCTAGATCAGGCTCATTAAGAATGCTTGCATTGAAAGTAAATTCCCCAACGCCACAAGACACCGGAGTACATAAACCTGGACTACATAACTGCAATGGAGGATCATAATCATGTTGTAATGAAGCATTGGTAAACCAGCAATCAAGTACCAAGTCAGCTTCCCGAATGCCACACGTAACGAAATGGGATGAAGCAATCGCGACAAAGCCGGAACCCTTTGGGATTGAAGAGGAGTTAAAGCTCCCCCAACACTGAACCCCATGATTATCCTCTCGAATCCCACAAAAATGTTTTGCCCCAGCGGCTAAAGAGACGAAACCAGTCCCAACTGGAGGAGGAAGAAAGGAATCTGTATGGCCCCAACATTTCACCTGTCTAGAAACTTCAGAAATGCCACAAACAGAACCTAAACCCGAAGCTAAGGCTACAAAATTGTCCGATACACCCGAAATCCCCAACCCTGTCGAGTTTGGCCCCCAACAAACTAAGCCACCTTCTCTAACACCACCACAACTAAACCCATGACCAGAAACAACGTTATTGAAAGCAAGCGTACTGACATTCGCATCATAAAACAGAGTACTCTGTTTTGAACTCAAACTGTTATCTGAATTCCTAACTATGTCCCAACAATCAATGGACCCCGAATCGCTAGCCGAAAAATAAGATCCCCTTATAGCACAGACGTGATCCTTACCGGCTGCTATATGGGAATAAGCGGTGTTTACGAAAGGCGGAGGGACGAGATCGGTGCTGGAACCGGTAGAATTCCAGCAGTAAGCCAGCGAAGTGTTCGATAATATACCGCAGAGAAACCCGTCACCGCCTGTCAGAGCAGCCATTGGTGGGATTTCGAGAGATGGGTTCTGAGAAGATGAGGGAGTAGAAGAGCTGGTGGTGTTTTGGCCCCAGCAGATGACGTCTTGCTTGCCGCTGGCGTCGATGGCGCAGAAGAAGCCGGAATCTCCAAATGCGGCGGAGATAGGGCCCATAGATCCGAACCCAGATACAAATACCATGGAATAGAGAAGAAAAAAAGGAAGAAGAAAGACGGCATAAAGGATGTTGTGGGATTGTTTTGTCATGGTGTTTGGTGATTTAGATTGGGTGAGTGTTTCGAATCAGTAGGATTGTCATGGAGTGATGAAAAGAAAGTGGGTGTTGGTGATGGTGGTAACGGTTGTGTTTGTAATCGGTCTGACGAAGTTTTTGGAGTCGGAGTTGGAGCTGTCGTGTAGGTGAGGGGAAGCGAACGTGGGTGTCGCCATTTTTACAGTTTTACGTGGGCATCTGATTTCCTCTTTAACAGTTTTGGTGATAGGAAGTACTGAAACGAGTTAGTTACCCCACCCACTGTTATTACGGTCGGGAGAGAGCAGTGTTTGAATACGTAATCAAATATATATATATATATATATATATATATATATATATATATATATATCGGTACTAGTATTAGTCAGTATGGTCGGTACCTAGTTGATATAAACTGGTATTTAAAACGATATGGTATTAAAGATATTTGATACCGTTTTATATCAAATATTGATAAGCTTGGGAAAGAGGATAAAGGGTTCTTCGGAGATGGAATACCAACATTCTTATTTAAATAACGGGGTAAATAGTATTCTTACTATCATTGGTTAGGTACAAATCTTATTCCTAAAAAATAATTTGTGAAAATAATAAAATTTAGGATTCCCTCCACTTATTAATAAAAATAAAAGTGAACACGGAGATGAATAAAATCAAATTCCTCAAAACTTTGAGTCCAAGAGAATTGAATAACTAACACACACACACACACACACACACATATATATATATATATATATATATATATATAGAGAGAGAGAGAGAGAGAGAGAGAGAGAGAGTTTTGTTTTATGTTTTTGAGATAGTAGTTACAAAATACTTGCTGTTCCAGACTTGCTTGTTTAAAGAACACCTAAAGTAAAGAACGTTGTAAAAAAATAATCAAAGAACAGCTCAGACTCACAACTCCTTCATTTGGTTAGTCAATGAACTCTTAACTATATTAGTTAAAGTGTATATTAGTTAAGTTTATAATTTAATTTATTATCCAATTAATGCTTGCAAATTATTTTTCAAGTTAAGTCATGGCCGTTAATTTTAATACGTGTAGTAGAAATAATAATGATATGCACCGGTCATATTATAAGTATACTTTGTTAGTTCAAATTCAAGACTAAATGATATATGTTTCTCAAAAAGCATATAATTTTATCACAATATTTATCAAAGACCATAGGGAATTAATTTTAAAAATGTACATAATTTTATCACAAATAGAATTGTTAAGAAAATAATATGTAGAATTGAGTTGATTAGGTTGTACAACAAGAGAGAAGGTGTAATTTGGAGCAGTACATTTGAATATTGGTGTTTCAAATGTACAAAGGATCGATCTTATGATCCGGATGCTGCACATGCTTGCCTTGTCAGCCTGTCTGTACTCTCTCTCTCTCTCTCTCTCTCATATTAAATATCACACTTGTCCTGAGGTCAAACGGCCTCCATTTGATCCACAGTACCTCTTCTGTGTTCTGTCGTCTTTGGTCAAAACATTAAACTAATACCCTCTCCTCTTCTTTCCAAACTCATCCATCTTTTTTATATTTTATAATTAAATGAGCCATCATTTACCTCAAATAGCGAAACCACCTAGTTTGTTACGGCGTTTAACACTCACATTTGTGTCACTTATTCAACATGTCTTTTGACTTTTACTGTTCGGTTATCAACATTAAAGGACTAGGATCTGTTATGCACTACGCGCAGTCGGATGTGTTACGCGTTAAAACAATGTTGTTTTGGTTCCTAAAAAGTTGTCCGAAATTGCTCGAATATTTTGCTTACAAAAACGACGTCGTTTTAAAACGCAACACATCGTGCTGTGCGCAATGCACAATAAAATCCTTAAAACACTTCAAACTAGATAGAACAAATCATTAGTTGAAGTTCAATCTTTTTTTTATTTTTATTATTATCTCTTTTGGTTTCTATTTACCAATGATCAGCTTTTAATCGTGAGTTCAATTGAAGAGTTCTCAACCTAGTTTTCTTTTACTTTTTTTCACAATCTGTCTCAATTATTTTGGATAATTTGAAAGGCTTATTTAAGTTCAGTTTTGTTCACTATTCGTCATGCGGGACCACCTTGAGATCCTACTTCGATAATTAAAATCATCTATCTTATTTTCATTTATTTTCTAGATATAACGAAAAAAATTATCTCAATTGAATGTCGGTAAATGGTTGACTTAAAAATCTAGCTTTGAAACTTTAAAAATGACAAGTTTTAAAATAAAAAATTAATTTTTTAGGTCAAATATTTACCGATATCCGATTGAGTTGAATATTTTCTTGATAATTAAAGAAACTAATTATAATAAAATATATAATTTTAATCATCGAAATGGAATCTCGATATAATCCACACGACAAAGGATGAACAAACTTTGCTCACTCTTG
Organism: Arctostaphylos glauca; assembly: GCA_019985065.2. Lineage (NCBI taxonomy): Eukaryota > Viridiplantae > Streptophyta > Magnoliopsida > Ericales > Ericaceae > Arctostaphylos > Arctostaphylos glauca. The sequence goes on from JAHSPW020000007.1 coordinate 11,711,362, forward strand.
GATGAACAAAACTAGACTCGGTTTATTTTAATGCTTTTGACTTGTAGTTCTAACCTAAACAGAAGACATCAAACCTTATGTATTAGAATGTTGAGTAAATTTCACAAAATTGAATTAGAAGAAATGTAAATATTTTTCTCCCATACATTGACCGCATAAACTAAATTCTTCATAGTATTCTTTACCTATATATTTGGCTATATCAATGTGCATAATATATTTCGTACAAATTAAATAGCTTTTGAAATACAACTCTGATGTTTTGTTATCTCATGATATTTAAATTCATATAGAAGCAAAAACATCCAAATTGCATTTGAAGCCAATAAAGTTTTTCTTTTGGAACCAAATACTTCAGAAAAAAAGAGTTAAAGCAAAAATGCTTTTAGCTAGCTTTCATGATTTTTGTAGTACATATATAAGGTTATTGAGAATTACATTTGAATATTTTTTAAATTTTATAATGATTTCATCATAATTTATTAATTAACTTAACAATCAACAAACAAACGGGGACTAAGTGAAATAAAAACACAAATCTCAAAGAAAGAGAATCATTTCTCGTACGTAAAGGTGATATATGTACATATAATCTAAATCTCAGAGGGTGTTAGTTAAGTAAAATATACCCTCAAATATTTATGTACCCACATTCTAATGCAGACATAACTATTGGATCATACAGAAATCTCAAATGAGATCTCTCTTAAGAAACAATTTTTTTATTATTATTTTTATAAACCAAAAACAATCTGGACAAATAACCCAATGAATGAAGTTCATGAATGTATGGGCAGTGAAGGGTACGTAGGACCCCACTATGGTTTTCAGTGAGATGTCTCTGATTCAATCAATTAATTATGACATTTGAATTTTCTGATTTTCTTGGAACAACTATTTGCTGTCACAATTTGTAGGCAAACAAGAGGACATTAATTGAGAAAATAAAAATCAAGTGGATGGGGGTGGTGGTGGTGGGGAGTGGGGGCTGGGGGATAATTAAGAAAATGTAAGAATATTTGAGATCACCTGGTGGAGGCCACACTTGCTCTGAGTCTGTCATCCTGCATTATGTGATCGAGTAGTAATGCTACAAACACTGATTTTTTGAATATATCTGAATACAGATGTGTCCAGAATTATTGAATGTATATGAGACTTTCAATAGTTTTGGACACATTTGTGTTCGGATGTGACTGAACGCATCTGTGTTCTTAGACTTTTTTTTATGTGATCTGTCTCACTTAGCAGAAATGAACATGTCATTCATTTGCCTTGTAGATTTCGTGGGTGAAACTTTTCCCATATGTGGAAAGAAAGTAAAAGCAAAAAGATTGTCCAAATTGGACTAACAATTCTAAGAAATGCATTTCTCTAGTATCATTACTGCGGCTATCGTATCCAAAAGCCTAATTTATAATTACCCTTGTATGTTTTGCTTGTGTTACATTTAATTTATTATTATAAAATTATATCTTGCAATTTACTATTGACATTTCAATAATATTGTACTTTATTACTTACTTTTGTTAATTTTGTCATATTTGAATTTTTAGATAAAAATAAATCTTTTGTAATTTATATGTACCAAATTCTTGGGTTTTACCCTTCTAGTTGTATTATATTTGATTTTGTAATTATTATGTGTAAGTGTGGAGCTTTTTGGTCCGTGTAGCGATTACACTAACGAGTCCGCTCTGATCTGAAACTTAAGTACCTAGATCTATAATCACAACCAAAAGTTAGTGCTCGCCAATCGTAAATTGGCTAAAAAGCACTCTGATGCCTAAGTCAGTACTTGAAAAAGATTAAAGAAGAAAGTACTGAGCTAGGTTGAGAGAGTTGTGTGTACCTCAATCCTACAAATATTGTACTTTATATACACCTCTTGGCTTGAGCACCAAGCCTAGATTGATATGTGTGGACCAATATCTCTAACCTCAGCCAATCACATGGAGAATTTGAACTCATACATCACGTGCTACAACCTATACACCCATCAGCTAGATGGACTCTAGTCTCCTGTAAATGACTTCACCTCGACTATATAGGTCTGGTCTTGGCTCGAACCCATGACGTGTCCCTTGGGTTGTTTAGAGAGCACTATGAGTCATGGGTTTGGTCTGAGCTTGTTGAAGATGCCGACCACAGGTTCAGTTTTGACCTAAAGTCCAATACCAACTCGATTTGGGTTATTGCTTGTTCCAATTCGGTCCTCCACAATAGTCCCTCAACTATTTGTCGACTCGGCTAGGGAATGGTTGATCATAAATCACTAAGTCGACAATAGTCGTGCCGAACTGATAGCAATGGGAAGATGATGGTGACATCCATACATGCAAGCTCGGCTTTGTATGAAGTATGGTGACACACATCAATTATCTACCCTACTAGTGTCAGTTGAAAGTACGTGCCACATGTGTCAATTTGCAGAGGCACATGGACCGCCTCATTGCATTAAATGTGATGCCATGCATCGTCCAATGATAGGTGGAGACATCATGTCTCATCGATTACCTCGCTGGCATTTCAAAATGGAAGTTCTTTCAAATTCCCTCCGACCTATCTTTATAAAAGGGATGTACCTTTTCAAATCAAGTTTTTGCTTCTGTATTCTCTCTCATCTTCCATCTTCTAAGCCTTCGAGTTTCTCAGAAACTTCCAAAAATCAATTTCAAAGCATGTAGTGCCTTCATCGCTCTCCAATACTCTGTTTGCACTTCTTGTTGTTTTCGACTCTCAACCTCTTACCAATCTTCTAGTTGATCTCCGTTGAGGCCCAATGGTTCCATGAAACAACTCCATTAACAGTGTTGAGAAACACCTTATTGCTCTGTGGAAACATAATATCGACCAAACCCTAATCATAGGCATATCTCGTTACTAGGTGTTAAAGGATGGCGCAAGTATAGAGCCATATTTGCACACGAGGATTCAGTTAGAGCTTTAAAGAAGGAATATAGAATCTCAGATGACATGTAGTTGAGATTTCTCCCTCTAGTAGTAGTGTCGACCCCAAAGAATGACCGGATGCATCTTTCCATCATTGCTATTATCGAGGGCGGAATTTGGTTCCCCCTCCACCTTTTTGTATGTAGATTTTTCAACTAGCGCGCCATCACACTAACCCAAGTGTTAGTAAATATTTATAGCATTCTAAATGGCAACATTCGGTTGAAAGAAGTCCACAATCTAGAGTTTGAATTCAAGGAAATCTTCAAAATGTACATAGTAGAGCAAAACAAGAAGTCCGAACGCTATTACTTTTAGTGTTTCTTAGGAGGAGGCCATATTCTTGAGCTTCACCCTGACTCGGATACGTATATGAATGATTACCAGTCTGTAAAGAGAGGCTTTGAGTTTGGCCTTGGTGAGATGATGATGTTCCAAGTCCCTAGAGAAAGAGGAACTTTAGGTGCTCTGTAGTTACATTCCTTTTCTTTCAAGACCGTGGGACCTCATTTTTGGAAGTACACTAATTGTTCTCTCCCCTTCCATTATAGACGATCAAATCGTTCCAAGCTTCAAAATCAAAGCCAATCTAAACTGTTTAAGCAAACTCAACGAGATCTGGCTCTGAGATGCTCCGTTGGTGCTTGGCTATTATTCTCACTATACCATCTATCTTGAAAGAGAAAAAGCATAAGCCTAAGCCTAAGTCAAAAGCGCCGAGGCCAGCTCGCAAGGCTCCCAACTCCAAATAATCAACCGACCTATAAAGACAGAAGAGCCAGACGTTGTTAAAGCGGTTGAGCCAAGATCAACTCCAGCATCCCTAGAACATTCGGATCACTATCAAACCCAAAGCCTGGCGTTGAAGAAGTAACAAGCCCCAATATGGACAAGCCAAGCAAAAATATATATCACTAAAACAATTGGTTTTGCGAGCAAAAGGAAAGACAAAACCAAATCTCCCCAAAAGAATGGCACCGAACCCTCGGTGGTAAGACAAACCATCGCTAAAGAAAGCCAACCCTAGAAGAAGGCAAGATCTAGCTCGGCAACTGGAAAGGGTGTCCAACGTCGGCCATTGGCCTGAAGTTCTTGAGAGACATTCCACCGCCTCTTATGATCCTTCAATTCCCCCATCAGGGGCACCTGTCTCGATCTGGACTCCCTCTCTATCCTCAAGCAGTCAAGGCTTATTTCGGCTTGATGACTCCATTGCAAACAGGAACATGGCTTCTAGGGTAGCCAAGTCAGTGATGCTACCAATTATTATGATAAATTTGTTTTGTTACGATAAAGTTATTCTGTTACGTAGTTTCAATTAACAATATCTTTATTTATCATAATTTTTGTACAATATATTTATCCTAATTAATTAGGAATATCCTGTAGAATAAAATGTATTATAATTTTTTGCATAATGAAATTTTGCATGATTTTTTTATCTTAAGATTTTGCATAAGTTCTATCTAGTGATAAGCATTTCACAATCTCCGTAAATATATAGATTTGTCATAATAATTTCATCTTTCTACAATTCATGTATTTTTATAATTATTTGAGTATCAAAATTTTAATTGTGGTATGATCTGCGATATATTGTTATTGTTTTGAAATCTTGTATTTCTTTTAGGGGGAGAAAAAATCAGAGAGAGAAGCGTTTCGGTAATAAATTATTCAAAGAGTATTTTACGTAACTGACTAATAGATAAATTATTTATTGATTATGTATTTTTAAAGTTATATATTAATTACTTAAGTGAGGAGGGAACATAGCCATGTTGTTGTCGTTAATTGACGAGGGAACATATATTACTTATTTATTCGCCAATAAATAACCCTTAAACATAGGCAAGCAATCATAATTTTTTTCTCATGTTGGCATGTTGTTCTCGTTAATATCATTGATTACATTTTTTTAAAGTTCTAATCACTCAAAAGAATTATAAAAAAGTGCTCTTGTAGTTGTGCATGGGCATGTTACTGAGGGCAGAATAGTATTTCTCGACCTAACAAATACGGTTAAATAATAAAAGGACTGAGATTAAGGATAAACTGTAACGCCCCAACTTTTGGGCACGTTAAATTCCCACAATAAATTTTTTTTAAATTTATTTAAACCACGTTTTGTTTCAAAATAAATTATCGAAAGAAACTAACTTTTATTTCATGATAAATTATTTCAGCCTTAAACATTTAAGTAAAACAAGTTGCAAACCGAATTGACCAAAATACCCTTCCGGGTTTACAAAATTCATTAAAGTTAAACTAAAACTTGAAACAATTCTACGGGTAAGGCAACCAGGTGAAAGTCTCCCCTCCAGTAGCCTCCAGTTCTTCCGACCCGAACGGTTCCTCTATAGGTACTCCTACATCTGGCATGAAACGCCAGGGGCAAAGAAGTTGCACCGATGAGTAATGAAACTCAGTAGGACATATTACCCGAAAAACCAAACCCAAGGACATACAACATACAACATACAACAGTTCATATGGATAAACAATAAATAACATTACATGCTGATTCCAAATAAAAATAAGCAGTAACACGTCGAGTTAATTATGCTCTTTTCCGCTTTCATTATCTTGTTTAAGTGGGACGACGCCCTGTCACATGGCACGACGGCCGGAGCATGCACGTGGGACTGTATACCCCTTAGCACACCTCGGGGCTTGAACCCGGTAAGCAAGCTGCATGTGGGACTGGTTACCCCTTAGCATACCTCGGAATGACATCCGGTAATCCACCATACACGTGGGACTGGTTACCCCTTAGTATCTTCGGAACGACGTCCGGCATCAACCATACATGTGGGACTGGTTACCCCTTAGTATCTTCGAAACGACGTCCGGCATCGGGCAGCACGACGGCCATACCCGGCATAACCACAAGTTTCAATCTTCAAGTTTCATTTAAATTGTTCTCTACAACTAACAACACACTGGAATTTAACATCTACACATGTTAGGCATCAATGCATTGTAACAAAGTTCTCAACTCACGAGATCCCATAAGAATTCGCATACATAAGTGGATACATGTGAAAGTGTTCATGCTATCTGGTGAACAAATTACAGAATATAATCATAGCCGATGTACTCGAATATTACTTTAAATATGCTGGAATTCTGCTCTGTAAATCAACAGGTCGCTCGAGCGACCCTACCTCGCTCGAGCGGCCAAAACAAGTCTTCTGTCCGAATTTGAAACTTAAAAATTTCTGCAGCTCGCTCGAGCGACCTCAAGCTCGCTCGAGCGGCCTATTAAAAAAAATATTTTTTTTTTTTTTTTTTTTTTTTTTTTTTTTTTTTTTTTTTTTTTTTTACGAAAATTCAAAATTTTCACAATAACCTCGCTCGAGCGGTCCACAGCTCGCTCGAGCGAGCCATCGTCTTCCCAGATTCTGGAAATTTCCAGAACTGAACCATTTCTTATGAACAAACCCTAAAAATTAAATTGAACTACTAACAGATCATGAAATCATGCAATAACACTGAAATTGAACATCCTAAGGTTGGTAGGTAAGCAATCCTACCTCAATTTGATGAAATTGTTGACGGTTAGAACGAATTTTGGCTAGAAAGTTTCGACCCAACTTTCTCTCTCCTCAAGAACACCTTCGAAATTCTTCTGGATTTCTCTCCCAACACCTCACAATACTCTCTCTAACCTTCTGAATTTCAATTGTGCGTCTAAAACCAACAAATTGCCGTCCTATTTATAGATTCAAGGGGAGAATCCCTCATAATGTTCAAATTAAAACCCTAATTGAATACCATGAAACCCCCAAATTAAATTCCATAAAATCCCCTACTAATTCGTCATCAATCTGATTCAAATCCGTTTGTTTACCATTAACACGAAAGGATCCGATGTTTATTCGTTAATGATTCGAAATAAACCCATTCAATACCCATGAATACGAAGAAATCCCAAAAGATGCCATTTTCGAGGTTGCTGGAAATGATAGCTCGCTCGAGCGGTCTATAGCTCGCTCGAGCGGCCTATTAAAATAATATTTTTTTATTTTTTTATTATTTTTTTATTTTTTTATTTATTTTTTATTTTTTTTTTTTAAATAATTTTTTTTTTTTTAAATTAATAATTTTTTTTTTTAAAACTCCTAACTTAAATAGTGAAACACTCTAAATAAATAACAAATATTAATTTTAAATTATTTTAAAATTACGGAATATTACAATCTATCCCCCTTAAAAGATTTCGTCCTCGAAATTACACAGGATAGTTAAGCAAAAAGTTCAGGGTGATTGGCTCTCATAACATTCTCTTGTTCCCAAGTAGACTCTTCTATATTCCGGTGACGCCAAAGCACTTTGACCAATCTGATGGTCTTACCCCTTAGACGCTTTTCACCGTGATCTAAAATCTGAACTGGTTTCTCTTCATAAGTTGTGTCTTCATCTAAAGTGACGTCTTCCCATTTAATGATGTGCGTTGGAATCGCCATGTACTTCTTCAGCATTGACACATGAAAGACGTTGTGCACCCGATCAATCTGTGGCGGTAATGCCAAACGATAAGCAACTTCTCCTATTCTTTCCAAAACCTCAAACGGCCCAATGTATCGTGGCATTAGCTTTCCCTTTTTACCAAACCGAGTAATGCCTCTTCTTGGTTTGATCTTTAGAAAGACATGATCGCCCACTTCGAACGTCAATGGCCGTGTTCTCTTATCGGCGTAGCTCTTCTGTCTACTTTGCGCCGTCAATAATCTTTGCTTAATGACCTTAACCTTCTCAGTAGTCTCTTGAACCAACTCCGGTCCCAAGAAACTTGTCTCTCCGACCTCAGTCCAGCATATTGGGGAGCGACAAGGTCGACCATATAGAGCCTCATATGGCGCCATCTGTATGCTTGCCTGATAACTATTGTTGTATGCAAATTCTACCAGCGGCAAATGTCGTTCCCAGTGGCCTTGAAAATCTAGCATACAGGCTCTCAGCATATCTTCCAATGTCTGAATTGTGCGCTCTGACTGACCGTCAGTTTGGGGATGGAAGGCCGTGCTCAAGTGCACATTCGTCCCCAAAGCCTTCTGCAAGCTTTGCCAAAATATCGAGGTAAAACGAGGATCTCGATCTGACACTATCGTGATTGGCACACCGTGTAATCGGATTATCTCTCGAATGTAGAGTCGACTATAAGACTCCATGGTGTCTGTCATCCTGACCGGCAAGAAATGTGCCGACTTAGTTAATCTATCCACAATGACCCAAATAACGTTGTGTCCTTGTACTGATCTGGGTAGTCCTGTCACAAAATCCATTGTGATATGTTCCCACTTCCAACCCGGAATCGGTAACGGTTGAAGCGTCCCGCCAGGTTTTTGATGTTCTGCCTTAACTTGTTGACACGTTAAACATGTCGAGACAAATTTGGCGACATCTCTCTTCATCCCACTCCACCAATACTGTCTCCGAAGATCCTTATACATCTTGTTACCTCCTGGATGAATAGCAAAACTAGATTGATGGAACACCTTCAACACTGACTCTCTTAATGTACCAACATTTGGTACAAACAGCCGTGACCGGTATCTCAAACCCCCGTCAGCACCAATCTCCCAACCTGTTGTAACTTCTCCTGTAGCTATTCGGTGCCTGATAAATGCTACCTCTTGGTCAAAATCTTGTACAAGTAGTATCTCTCTATGCAACTCTGGTGTTGCAACCAAGGCATTTAAGCTAGCCCCGTCCGAACTCTCTGTCGGCTGAAGAACGAATCCACTTACTGACTCCATCATTTTCCATTCTTGGATTGCCAAATTTGCCACCATTGCTCTTGACTTCCTGCTCAATGCGTCAGCCACCACATTGGCCTTGCCCGGATGATATGACAAGGTGAATTTGAAGTCTTCAAGATACTCTAACCACCTTCTTTGTCTCATATTCAAGTCCTTTTGTGTGAACAAGTACTTGAGACTCTTGTGATCAGTGAATACCTCGAACTCTTCTCCATATAGGTAGTGACGCCATGACTTTAGTGCGAATACTACCGCCGCTAGTTCCAAGTCATGCGTTGGGTAATTCTTTTCGTGAATTTTCAGCTGCCTTGATCCGTAAGCTATCACCCTTCCATTCTGCATAAGTACACATCCTAACCCCTCCTTGGATGCATCACAGTACACGGTATAGCCCACGCCCCTTTCAGGTATGATCAATATCGGTGCGCTAGTCAACCTCTTCTTGAGTTCTTGAAATGCCTTCTCGCATGCCTCATTCCATTCAAATTTAGCTCCTTTCTGTGTAAGGCGAGTCATTGGTTTTGCAATTGCGGAGAAGTCCTGAATAAACCTTCTGTAATATCCAGCCAATCCCAAGAAACTTCTAACCTCAAAGACTGATATGGGTTGCTTCCAATCCATCACCGCCTGCACCTTACTGTCATCAACCGATATACCCTCCCCGGAGATGACATGTCCCAAAAACTTTACCTCTTTAAGCCAGAACTCGCACTTACTGGCCTTTCCGTAAAGCTGATTCTTCCTTAGCACTTGTAGTGTAATTCTTAAATGGTCCTCATGTTCTTGCTCCGATGAGGAATAAATTAGTATGTCATCAATGAAAACGACAACAAATCTATCCAAATACGGCGCAAAAACTTGATTCATCAAGCACATAAATACAGCTGGTGCGTTGGTCAATCCAAACGGCATCACTACAAACTCATAGTGACCGTAACGAGTCCGAAACGCCGTCTTTGGTACATCCTCTTCCTTGATTCGTAGTTGATGATACCCAGATCTTAAGTCAATCTTTGAGAAACAAGTGGCTCCTCTCAGTTGATCAAACAAATCATCTATTCTAGGTAAAGGGTATTTGTTCTTTATCGTGACTTGATTAAGTCGACGATAATCTATACACATGCGTAGTGTTCCCTCCTTTTTCTTCACAAATAACGCCGGTGCTCCCCACGGCGATACACTAGGACGAATATAGCCTTTCTCCAGCAGCTCTTGTAGTTGCGTCTTCAACTCCTGCAACTCAGCTGGTGCCATGCGATACGGTGCCATCGATATCGGGGCTGTTCCTGGTTGCAGCTCAATTGAGAAATCCAACTCTCGTTTCGGTGGTAATCCCGGTATTTCTTCCGGAAACACGTCGGCAAACTCGCAAACAACCTTTGGTAAACTTAAACTTTTGCGGTCCACTTCGTTCAACTTCAGACTTGTTAACCAACTAGTCAGCGGATCATACCACCTGGATTGCGCCATCGAAGCTGGATCCTGTCTATCCCCTTTAAATTTGAAGCATGTTCCACTAGTTGAATAGGCAGTTACAGTCTTCCGATGACAATCAATTATAGCTCTATGAGCCGATAACCAATCCATGCCTAGGATGACGTCAAAGTCAACTAATTCAATGACCCGTAAGTCACAAGTCAACCGAAGACCTGATATCTCTATATCACAAGTTCGACATATTTTACCAACCGCTACTTGTCCTCCTAAGGGTGTCGTGACATACATTGATGTGCTTAAGTCCTCGGTCTCTAAACCCAACGCTCGTGAACATGCAGCAGATACGAATGAATGCGAAGCACCAGAATCAAATAAGGCTTGCACACAAGTACTGAATAATACGAGTGTACCTTGTATAACTGCTGGGTCATATTCATCATCCTGTCCTTGAAGTGCAAAGATCCGACCTCCAGAGACTTGATTACCTCCCACATTCTGACTCTGGCCAGATCTGTTCTGCCCATTACCTCCCAACCTACTTGGCTGACTCTGTTGTTTCGGCGGGTGTGGGCACTCCCTTCTCATGTGACCTTTTTCATTGCAGTTGAAACAAGTCACGTCAACCATATTCCTCACAGTTCCTTGACTACCACTGTTGGTCTGATTCCTAGCCTGACTGGCCTGTCCAGACCCCTGTGATTGCGGCTGTTGTGGTCTGAAGGATCTACCTCGGTCAGAACCGCGGTTACTGTTGTTTCCTCCAGTTCTGATAGGTCCACCTGACCCTTGACCGGCCCTTCTTCGTTGCTCCCAGTTCTGTCGAGAATCCAACGCCTCGCGCTCTAATGTAAGCGCACTACTCACCACTTTTGCATAAGTGGCACCCTCCTGGGACATAACTTTTCCTCGGATGGCAAGACTCAGTCCCCACTCAAACCGTCTGGCTCTTGCCTCATCGGTTGGTACAAGGATGGATGCATGCCTAGATAGCTCGTCGAACCTTGCAGCATACTGTGTGACATTCATACTGCCCTGTTTTAGGTTCATGAACTCTTGAAGCATGGCCTGCTTGACTGTCGCTGGAAAATATTTTCCAAAGAACAACTCCTTGAATCGACCCCAAGACATGGTTCCGACCTCATGAGTTGTCTTGACCACATCCCACCAAAAATCGGCCTCCCCTCGCATTTGGTGAGCAGCCAATGCAACCTTATCACTGTCATTGATGATCTCCATTGTGTCGTATAGCTTTTCCATCTGTTTCAGCCAGCCCTCCGCTACTGCCGGGTTGGGTTCTCCACTGAACACTGGTGGACGTTGCCTACCGAAATCCGCTAATAACATGCCTCGAGTCATTGGAGCTCTTGGCAAGGTATTTGGCATTAGTGGTGGCGGGTATGGATGGTATGGCATTTGCTGATAGTATGCCATGGGTGGCTGGTGTTGAGCTATTGGTGGGTTTGGTGCTGGTTGTTGCTCGGGTGCCTGAGGTGGTGGTGGAGGCACCTGTTGTGGTGGCGGCGGTGGTACGTGAGGTGGGGGTGGCGGTGGCCCCTGAGGCTGTGGTGGTGTTGCCATTTGGGCAGCCACAAATGCATGGAACATTTGTGCTAACTGCTCTGCTCCTGGCATGATGTTGGAGAAAATGGTTGTGTTGGTAGGTGATGGTTGGTTATTGACGTTCCCCTGGTCAGGTACCTCGTTGACAACCCGACCCCCATTGCCATTACTACCGTTCGTGCCATTGAGTTCATTTTGGGAAGCCATTCTGTGAATTTCAAGTTTGAACTTTAAAGGGATAGATCTTACTCTACAACGATATATTTTTTTTTATAAGCGACATAGAATGACTAACATAAATGCTAAGAGTTTAAGCAAGTTAAACTTTTAAGGATAAAATGAGTGAAACTTTTATTCATTTATGTTTGCAACGGTTGAATACATGATCACATAAGATAAAAAGACAACAAGTAGTACACATAATTGTTCTCTACCTATCCTTAATCATCTCACCGTCGTAAACTTATTCTAACCTACTTTTCCTCTCTAAGCAAATAATTGCGGATAATGGTCCCGCATCTGCCACTCCTTCTCCCAAGTCTCCTCCTCGACTCCATAACAGCGCCATTTGACTCTGCAATACATACCATTTTGCTCCCACTGATTACGGGCAGCTATCTCTAAGATTTCAATCGGAACCTCAGTATAGGTATCCATGTCCGTGAAATCTACCCCTTCATGAGGAGTAACAATCCTACGTCCGTCCATTGGCTTCTCCTTCTGGCACCAATCCATAGGTACCAAATTACCCCATATAAACCTGAATCCATCGGGTACATCCACCCGATACTGCTGCCCCACGCGTCCATAGATATAGATAGGGCCAAGATAGAACGGAGCCGTCAGTGCTTTGAAACTACAACGAATCTTGGGTGGTACCCGGGCATATATCATTGTTCCCGCGGGGTACACTGGTGTGCGGGTCCGCCCCCAAGTTCGATTATCCCATTCCGGCTCTGGTGCCGGTGGCGGAATAACCTGGATAAGAACCTCCTCCATCTCTTCTTCCTCATCCTGCTCCTCTATAGCAGGCTCCGGATTAGCCAAATCAGCCCAACCAGCAAGAATAGCAGCATGGTGTGGTGCAAAGGGCTGCTGAGGTGGACCAAATACCGGTACTGCCTCTACTAGAGCCTCCTCTGGAAACTCCTCAACTGGATCTTCAATCCACTCGGCATAATCCTCGGGGTTACCCCCAAACAAAAGATGCACTTCATGCACATTGCTAGATCCGGAGTTCGACATCTGACAATGAACAAAATAGTTATATATTAGACTTACAGTAGTATCGTAATAACTCACAATAGTAAATCTAACACAGTCCTCTACTAGTGTAGGAAAACACAAAACTCGGAAATGTGTGCTACCCATCTACCCACGGTCGCAGGGAGGTCAAACCTAAGCTCTGATACCAAGTTGTAACGCCCCAACTTTTGGGCACGTTAAATTCCCACAATAAATTTTTTTTAAATTTATTTAAACCACGTTTTGTTTCAAAATAAATTATCGAAAGAAACTAACTTTTATTTCATGATAAATTATTTCAGCCTTAAACATTTAAGTAAAACAAGTTGCAAACCGAATTGACCAAAATACCCTTCCGGGTTTACAAAATTCATTAAAGTTAAACTAAAACTTGAAACAATTCTACGGGTAAGGCAACCAGGTGAAAGTCTCCCCTCCAGTAGCCTCCAGTTCTTCCGACCCGAACGGTTCCTCTATAGGTACTCCTACATCTGGCATGAAACGCCAGGGGCAAAGAAGTTGCACCGATGAGTAATGAAACTCAGTAGGACATATTACCCGAAAAACCAAACCCAAGGACATACAACATACAACATACAACAGTTCATATGGATAAACAATAAATAACATTACATGCTGATTCCAAATAAAAATAAGCAGTAACACGTCGAGTTAATTATGCTCTTTTCCGCTTTCATTATCTTGTTTAAGTGGGACGACGCCCTGTCACATGGCACGACGGCCGGAGCATGCACGTGGGACTGTATACCCCTTAGCACACCTCGGGGCTTGAACCCGGTAAGCAAGCTGCATGTGGGACTGGTTACCCCTTAGCATACCTCGGAATGACATCCGGTAATCCACCATACACGTGGGACTGGTTACCCCTTAGTATCTTCGGAACGACGTCCGGCATCAACCATACATGTGGGACTGGTTACCCCTTAGTATCTTCGAAACGACGTCCGGCATCGGGCAGCACGACGGCCATACCCGGCATAACCACAAGTTTCAATCTTCAAGTTTCATTTAAATTGTTCTCTACAACTAACAACACACTGGAATTTAACATCTACACATGTTAGGCATCAATGCATTGTAACAAAGTTCTCAACTCACGAGATCCCATAAGAATTCGCATACATAAGTGGATACATGTGAAAGTGTTCATGCTATCTGGTGAACAAATTACAGAATATAATCATAGCCGATGTACTCGAATATTACTTTAAATATGCTGGAATTCTGCTCTGTAAATCAACAGGTCGCTCGAGCGACCCTACCTCGCTCGAGCGGCCAAAACAAGTCTTCTGTCCGAATTTGAAACTTAAAAATTTCTGCAGCTCGCTCGAGCGACCTCAAGCTCGCTCGAGCGGCCTATTAAAAAAAATATTTTTTTTTTTTTTTTTTTTTTTTTTTTTTTTTTTTTTTACGAAAATTCAAAATTTTCACAATAACCTCGCTCGAGCGGTCCACAGCTCGCTCGAGCGAGCCATCGTCTTCCCAGATTCTGGAAATTTCCAGAACTGAACCATTTCTTATGAACAAACCCTAAAAATTAAATTGAACTACTAACAGATCATGAAATCATGCAATAACACTGAAATTGAACATCCTAAGGTTGGTAGGTAAGCAATCCTACCTCAATTTGATGAAATTGTTGACGGTTAGAACGAATTTTGGCTAGAAAGTTTCGACCCAACTTTCTCTCTCCTCAAGAACACCTTCGAAATTCTTCTGGATTTCTCTCCCAACACCTCACAATACTCTCTCTAACCTTCTGAATTTCAATTGTGCGTCTAAAACCAACAAATTGCCGTCCTATTTATAGATTCAAGGGGAGAATCCCTCATAATGTTCAAATTAAAACCCTAATTGAATACCATGAAACCCCCAAATTAAATTCCATAAAATCCCCTACTAATTCGTCATCAATCTGATTCAAATCCGTTTGTTTACCATTAACACGAAAGGATCCGATGTTTATTCGTTAATGATTCGAAATAAACCCATTCAATACCCATGAATACGAAGAAATCCCAAAAGATGCCATTTTCGAGGTTGCTGGAAATGATAGCTCGCTCGAGCGGTCTATAGCTCGCTCGAGCGGCCTATTAAAATAATATTTTTTTATTTTTTTATTATTTTTTTATTTTTTTATTTATTTTTTATTTTTTTTTTTTAAATAATTTTTTTTTTTTTAAATTAATAATTTTTTTTTTTAAAACTCCTAACTTAAATAGTGAAACACTCTAAATAAATAACAAATATTAATTTTAAATTATTTTAAAATTACGGAATATTACATAAACATTGAACCTGAATGTCTAAGGAACGGTTCTAAGAAGATAAAGATGAAATGTCTTTTGGCCAATTCAAATGATAACGAGAAATTGACAACTAAATGAAATTATAACCGTAGGAAATAAGAGTTTGAAGAGTCTGGATATGACTTATCTTGTTAGTTGTCAATCATGAGCAAGTTTAAACTATCTCTAACGAAAAATTTAGAGATGTGTAGGAAGTTCAATTATTGAGGGAGAATCTAAAAAAGGCACACACCCTTGGTATAAAGGTACGCCGTAATTTATCATTACAAATATTATATTGAGAGTTATTTTTTGATTGAGTAATGACGTAATCATCACAATGTCTTATCCCAAATAGAGGTGGAGGGTTTTTGGCGAATTATTATTTTTCAAAATTAGGTTTCAAACAAATTTAAATGTTGTTGTGTTTAATAATGGATTGAGCCTGGGTAAATATTTTTTATCCATTCACAATTTTCAAAAGAAAAATGATAAATGAGAATGATACATGCAATAATGAAAGTAGAAATGAAAATGTCATCGTCATAACAAGAAATTACAAAGATGAAAGAGAATATATGATAAGGGGGTGTTTGGGAGCCTACTTTTCAGATTTTCATTTTTAGTTTTTTGGCTTTTTAGATTATGAGAATAAGTTTTGAATTTGGGAGGAGCGTTCGGAAAAATGTGCAGAATGCATTTTATAAAAGTAGTAGAATGAAAATGCAAAAATAAGCTCTAGATCTCCTTTTGAGTTTTTGTTCCTAAAGTCTAAAATGGAACTCATCTCAGGATATGGTTCCCAAACATCCAAAATCCAAAAATGAAAATGCCAAAAAAAAAGCTCCCAAACATCCTCTAAGTGCGTTTTCAAAACATTTACCTCTCAGACATGGCTTGTCCGCAATTAGGCCGAGGACTGCATTCTTTTTTGACTTCTTGCCGAATCTAATAAGTATAATCAACTCTATTTGTATTTTTGATCTTGTCGAAATGCTTAGTGGTGGTTTAAAATTATATAATATCTATTCTATCGATAAAAGGAAAGTATAATTTGGTGTCTTTTTTTGAATTTAGAATATTTCAATTTATCGAAATATTAAATAATTCGTTAAATTCTTATTTTTAATAAAAGATATGAATTAAGTTGAAATACCCTTAACAATAAATTATTAAAACCAAGCTAAAAAGTGCATTACTAAAAATGATAAAATTAACCCTCAGGGTTTACATTTTATTTCATAAAATTTAAATAAGAGAAATATCAGAGCAATAACTAAAGGTACAGTATCCAGACAAACAGCTCCTTTCCATTGACACCTGACACTTCTTGCGTGCGTTACTCCTTCGTCTGTACATCTCCATCTAGCATGAAACACCAAGGGCAGAAAAGTGCACCGATGAATAGTGAAACTCAATAGATAAAACCTATAGGTGATACAACATGCAATAGAATGCTAAACAGTTGAGATACTAAGCATAACAGTAAATAATGAGGAAAAACACTAATACCTTGGTAAGTTTTATTAGATCATTTTATGTTTCTAGGTACACAATAAAGTATACCATAACACAAGCATAGAGCCCGTAGTTGGCATTGACCAGCCATGCCTACCCATGGTCACAACTCGAATCATAACCCGATAAGAAAATAACCTTCTATTGTTCTCATGTCAATACCTACATCACGCTATTTAGATCCCGTGAACATAACGTCACTAGGCCCAGCCTCTACGTACTTTAGTCACTTCTTCTAATAGACTCAAAGACGCGCAGTACACTAGCTGTCATTCCCTCGGGATCCGAAGTTACCTTTGCAGACGTTCCTGAAGTCACCATCTAGCGTCTCCAACTCCTCTTAGTAGGGGCCCTTAAATCAAATCACAATGGATATCTCATATCACATGAACATGTCACACTGGACCAACCACACCAGGTTATCATTTTTCATTAAATTTCTCACACAAGTTTCTACAGTATTCTTTACTTTATAACGCACACTCAATATCCTCCATTGTCTTATTCATGTGCCATTCAAACCGGTATCTCTAATGTATTTCTAAGTTTTTCCAAAGTAACCACAATTCACATATCAAGTTCTTTTTCTAGAATCTCCAACTTTTTAACATCTCTATTCCACATAACTGTTCCACAAACCTCGAGCAGTTTAACAATTGAATCCGGAACAACAACAACAACAACATCATTACCCTTCGATCAACGTGTCTAATAATCTCATTGTGTTCTAACAACGTATCTCATGCTTTGGACTTTTTTAGATTTATCAAGTTCGTGATCATAACAACTGTACGTGGATACATGTGCGATATGTATAAACTCAGAAACAGTACTTAAACAGTCTGTAAAATAGAAGCCAGAAGCACAAAATATAGTCTGAAACTATTCTAAACATTCTGTCCAAACTGTCTATTTTTCAACAGGTCGCTCGACCAGTTTATAGTTCGCTTGAGCGAACTACTAGGTTACGGGTACTGAAAAATTGGATCACTGAACAGAATTTGGCAAAATTCAAGAGGTCGCTCGAGCGAGCCTTCATTTTTTTCAGATTATGGTTTAGGATTTCCTACACAAACTAGTTCGCACAGACAGAATTAAATATGGATAGAACGCATAATTCACCAAATTAACTACTGGAGATGTCAATACATGTATGCTTTCCCTTAATTCAATTGATCGTTACAAAGCACAGAAAACATAGCATTTGAAGATTTTATCAAAAACAATAAGATAAAACCTTAACATGCATAATCATCCTAAACATGCTTGAACTTTGAAATTAGTCGACAGAATCCAAAATCTAGGGTTGGTAGGCAATAAACCTACCTCAGATCCAAAGAAAAAAGCTTGAAGCACTATGAATCGTCGGAATAAAAATGGTTAGAACCTCCCTCCTAAAAACTTCTCAAGAACACACAAAAACCCTTTCAAAAGCTCTCTAGATTTTCTGATTTCGTAAGTGTAAAATGAAAATCAACATGCTCTACTTATAAAATAGCGATCTCAGCCATAAACCCGAATAAACACAGCCATAAATTGTATCAAAAATCAATTTTTTCTCATTAATTCGCCATAACTTCAAATCTAATGTTGCAAAATCTCAAACGACCGTTCGAGCAATCTCGAACTCGCCCGAGCAAGCTAGCAAAAATAAATTCAAGTTTTTGATTTAAAAATATTAAATAATAACAGTTAAATCTATATTTAAATGTTAAAATTATTAAAAATGAATTAAAAATTTAGAATTATTACAAACTTTGTCAAGTTTTTAAACTTGACAAAATTAAACATCCACAAAAGTTTTTTTACACGCTAACAAAATGATGGAAAATTAAATGTCGGTAGGTAAAATTGACATTGTCTTAATCATTCAAAAAAATATTCACACCACTTCTTCAAGATTTAGCCCATTTCTCCACACTCATTACCACAATATATAGAAAAAAATTGTACCACTTCTCTAAGTGCATGCATACACTAATGGGAGAAGCTTTCTACTTATATTTACGACGATCGAAACAACATTAACCTAATAAATATTTTTTATGTATTTAATAATGTTCACTTTGCACACGTATTTGTGTGTGTCAACCGGTAGTATATCAATAAATATGTGATCGGAATAAAAAATAATGAACAAAACCCGATTATTGAATGAAAGCAAATAATTGGATATCAACAGTCCGATCAAGTACCTTATTGAATTAGATTTGACACGATGATGGAAAGGGGAACTGCCGACAACGCCATGTACTCGTTTGAGAGTGCGGTTGTTTGAGTTGGGATATAAATGTTTTTCTGTCTCTTTTTACCAAATATGATAACAAAAAACAAATAATGAAAATCTTACCAAATCTGGTTCAACAAAATAGTTTCCACATCTGAAATTTTGTCCCTTCATTTTAGTTAGGGAGTATTATCTTCAAAATCAGCCAAAAAGTAATCCTCGAATCTAAAGCACAAATTCAACCAAGTTTCTCTCTCTTCTTTTATATCAGGTGAGAGAATTGTTAATTAAAAGACAAAGGGAAGAAAACAAAAGGGAAGGTCAATTCCTTTTTATTTAGTTTAATTTATAACTAATACAAGATTGATAATTTAGGCCCTATTTGGCGTAACTGGATTTTTCAGATTGTATAGATTATTGAGCAAATAATCTAGCCCCATTTGGGCTAAATTATATACCCAAAAAATCTGGATTAATCTAGCCCAAACACAACATAATTTTACATATCCACAAATAATTTAGTCCAAACACTTTGAGCTAGATTATTCCCTCCGGCACCTAACATAATCCAACAATCCAATAATCTCATAATCTAGTTACGCCAAATGGACCCTTAGTCTCAAAAGCTTAAACCGTTAACAAATGTATCAAAAAATATGTATATCAAACTATTCAGTGCCCTTCCTCACTCAAATGCAAACCAAGATACAACATCAACGTGCAGAGCGAAACAAGATGCACTGAGAAAAAGCAAAATGCAAATAAGAGAGACCTAAGAATCCCAGGCCTCTCAAAACCCAAAGCTTTAATACCGTACACTACATCATCAATTGCGTTAGAAGCCTAAGCTGTTAGCAAATAAGCCCAACAACGTAATTCAAGTATCCTACACTCTCACCTCTTAAGTTTTTTCTCATTCGCACTCGATTAGATTAAAACCACACCCACCCCGGTGAATGCGTACCCCCATTCCTTGAAATTCTAACCTTCATTAACAAGATAGAACCTATACAATCAAAAGAAAATACACAATCTAGACGGGCAACAATATCTGACAATGAAACATTCAAGGGTCACCAAGAGGGTTTGTTATTGAAAGCCCACTGCAAAAATGTACAAAACCAATGCTTCAAGAGTACTATCTACAGCAGGCAGCTAGTCTAGGGTCCATGTTAAATATGTACCAATAGAAATTCATGACAAAACAATCATGTCAAAAACAGAGTATTGTGCCAACTTAACCTAGAAGAAGATTAGAATTTTACGGTAGTAATATGCTTTAAAAGCATTTGGCTGACATCCAGTGATAATTTTCCAGCCTCTATTTTGAAATGGTGGATCTGTCCACCTGTCTCTCGTTCAAGGCGCTCCACATTTGCACCTGAATCTCCGTAGCTCTGTATTTATGACCATTTTCAACAAAATGAAACTCTGATTTAGCCAAACCGTAACAAATAACTGGAGATATAGTAGTGAAAGTAGATTTACAAACAGCAAGAGTCAATCAAAACACATGGTGGAACCTGAATGTGTTAGGATCTCCAATTTGTAGAGGGAAAACAAAAATAAAGGAATATAATAGAAAAAGACAATGGAGTAGAAGCTAATTTGTTCTCTTTTCAGTCAGTTTAGGAAAATAAGAAACAAAACCAACATTTGTTTACCTAAGTATATGTGTAATTTTACTTCCAAGTCATTTCCTCTCATAACTCAAGATCCAAACATATCCAAAAATCATTAGCCGATGTACAAAATTTTAGCTAAACCTTTTTTAGAAAAAATCAAATTTTGATTGAAAAATAAACAAACAAGACTATGATTGAATTCAGCATTTATTCTTAGATGTTTGCATTTTTTGAGCAATGAAAACATGAAGTTGATAGCACCAACTGATCGATGTTGAAATTCAGAACTTCAAGTAAATATAGCTCTCCACAAAGAGGTTTTACTGATTGATATTAACATTTACCTCTGTGATTTTCCTTTGAAATTCATGTTCCATTTGGGCTCGATATTCAGCTACCTCCTTTCCAGTTTCTTCTTGGGCTCGTTTTAGTCTGGCCATTTTCGCTTAAGACAGAAGACAAAAGCCATTGGTGAACAGAGATGATTTTATACTTATCATGCAGAATTAAGACAACAGTTGAAGTCATAGTATGACTTCTACATTTTAAGACTACCTACTAAAACAGTAGCATTTCCTTGTTGCAGAACAACAGAAAAGAAACTTCCTACCTCCAGTAGCAGACCTACATGTCGCTAATCATTCAACCCCAAACTATCCCTCTTACCGCATTGCTAGTACTACCTTTGTGAACAAAATTCAGCCTTGAGCTTCCCCTACATATTAATTAGTATGATTAATTTCACTACTTACGACTTTTAATCCATCGAACCAAGTAGAATTTTCACATAAAAAGATTCAACAATCATTTTTTCACAAAACCTAAACAACACTAAAATCATGACCTGAAAAGGTAAGAACTCCAGAAGTTCGATATGCAAGGCATGATCTCCAAGCATGAAAAGCACAAATGTGCTAAACCCATCAGCAGCTTGTAATTATTTCAAGTATGCCTTCGGAAACCTATTATACATAGTTCTATGGGACAAGATTAGCACATCAGCAGCTTGTAAAAATTTCTCATATGCCTTCGCATCTATTACACATACTTCTGAGGGACAAGAAACAAAAATCTAATCTTTAGATGAGTCATAAAGTCTACCCAGGAATCCTTCCTCAGACGCATATGCTTATCTAATCATGTATCCCATAATATGCGATGAACTCTGACGAAAACCATAGTGAAACAGGCATGGATAGTAGTAGATTTACCAGTTCTTGCGGCGTTGACAATCTGTTGAGCTTCTTGTTCAGCAGCTAGCAGTAGTTTAATTCCACCTTGACGCCCATAGGCTTCCATACTTCACCACAAGGCTACATAGAAGTTCAAACTAATAGTGAATACAGGCCAGAAGAGAGGTTAAAAAAAAAAAAAGGAAGCCACCATGTTTACTTAACGAGGCCTCAATAAAAAGAATCCGACCATGACCTCAATAATACCAAGTAGGTGGTAGAAACCACATTGTATGAAGATAATATTGGGTTTACAGTTTAAAAAGAAAAGGATAACTATCTGAATTGACGAGCCTATTGGATGCATTACCAAAATGATAATGGAACCAACTGGAACTAGAAGTGCTTAGTATTGTGTAGCATACTATGCCTATAAGAAGGATGAAGAACGGAACTTAATGTTATCACTCATTACTGCCATAGTTTGCGCCACGTATCTGTACTTTTCATCTGTTTGATCCGTATATAAATTTGGATCTGACAGGGAGGAAAAGAAGCATCACATAAGCATCATAAAAACAGTAAGATAATACCAAGGAGAGAGTCATGATGACCCGGTGTCAATTAGGATGCGCACCAAGAATGTTTCCAACCTTCGAATTTTATTCGCAGGCCAAGCCCATTTTTATCTAACTAATTCACCAAAAAACATCACAAAACATCCTAAAGTACTGAGCTTTGGTACCGTTAGCAGAACAGCTAGAACAACCAATTTCTCGTCTGTCTTAAACATTGCCATAAAACCTAGGAAGCACGGATACCGATACGGGATACGGATACGGATACGGATATGATACGATACGGATACGGCAATATGGCAAAAACTAAAAAAATAGGATACAGATACGTCGGGGATACGGCTATAAAATTAATATTTTTTTATAATTATCTATTATGTACTATGCATAAAAATGAGCCAAAATAACTAGAAGAGTAGTTGAATTGCTAATAACATTATACCAATCATTTAGCACAAGTTAATTTTCTAAAGTCACTCAAAATAGAAAGAAAGTGACCAAAGTCTAAACCCAAAAATGATAATTCCTATTAATTTTTACCCATATCAATTTCAACATTCAATTACATCCCCTTAGCCTTTATCGGAGAATGTCACGGCTTCTATATCCGGCTCATCAAGGAAAAGTTTAGCAACTTCAAGTATACTGACACCCTCAAACTAATCAAATGCATCTCCCGTTGTATCCTAAAGTATCCGGCCGTATCCTAAAAGTATCCACCGAGTATCCGAAAAGTATCCGAAATTAAATTGATTTAATTTTTATGTTGGATACTTATTTGGCGTATCCGATACGTATCGGGGTGTATCGGTGAGTATCGGTATCCGAGAAGTATCCGATACGCATACGTGACTAGTTTCGAAGTATCCGTGCTTCATAGCATAAAACCCTACCACATGTTATCCCAATAAATCCAAACTTCAGACAAACAATAGTTTAACTCGGCACAGTTATTGGTGTCTCTGTACTAAACTGCTTTCGTTGGTCAGTGGATTTTTGCGAATGCCCCCCAAAGTACATCAAACTAAAAAATTTCAACAAACGAACTAACTTCAATCTTCCGAAGAAGGGATCACTGGTTCGGGAAAACCCATGTCAGTGATGATGTCCAAAAGGGGAAACCCATGTTTGAAAATTCAGTTTGTTTGTTTTGGACAACATTCTACATTTGAGCCAGTTCTTGACCCAGCTCACTAGCAACTTATAATTTCATGACTTGCACCCAACACATTGATTGTTTAAGTAATATATGAGTAGGTGCCTTCAAGAAATTGCCCAAGGAGGAAATGTGATCAAAGCACATCGACAAATCTATCATACACGGGAAAAACTGAATCCCCGTAGTAAAACAGGGAAGGTCAATGTGATTTTGGGTGGGTAGAGAGAGAACATCTATTCCTGATATCCCCGTCCAGTCATTAGCATAGTGCATGTGATAATATGAGGTGCTACTTTCACTGAACTAGTCTTTGTTCTTCATATCAAATCCATGATAACTTTTCCAGTAAAAATCCTAGAACCACCCCCACGTCAGCCCAAAGCAATGACTAATGTCAAGAATCAGGGTAAAAAATAACTAAATTTTCACCTCTCATCTAGAGGAAGTAATTCTATGAGCACCAACACATCCTGCAACAGCTCACTAAAACCACCATTTTATAAGTAAATGTATGTCACTGAAAAGGGACCAAGGTGCTGTAATTCTTATTTCTCTCCATCTATTCCTACTACTCTCAAAATGAATTGAAAAACCAAAGGTTAAAAAACACTCCAATTTTACATATTCTGAAGTTATTTTCTTAGGTGATTTATTGCGACAAAACTAACCCACCAATCAAAACAGATTGAATAAACTTAAAGAACACAGAGAAAATCAATGTTTACAGTGGAATATAGAAATGCAAATATAGGACAGGGTAATCACACAAACACAAGAAGGATTTAAGAGGTCGGGCAGTAATCCCACTATGGAAGTGGAAAATACAACGAGCGGATGTAAATGATAAAACCATAGAACCTCAAAAACCCTTGTATAGACTAAAACCCCACATAAAAAATCCGGCTAAAATACGCATAGTAAGATATTGGGTCAGAACCTTGATCTTTGCCCTCGTGTGGTCTGCCGATGCACTATAATCATAGTCCAGGTTAACTTCAAGACAACCCACAACAGTTAATGCAATGGGTAGGTTGGAAAGAACCCACTGGAAAGATCACCGAATAAAACCATGAAACTCTGTCAAAATCGGTACATCAATTATTTTTTCTTCCCTTCTTTTTTTTTTTTTCTTTTTCATGAGATCCATGAAACAAAGTATTTGGTTCAGCAATGTCATATACAAAGATATAAACACGTAGTATGAAACACAGAATTAAACAGTAAAATAGAGCGCAAACGAAAGGAATCGCCGCAAAGTCTAAGAACTGTCTGAGAATTCTCAGATTCTCAGAAGTAGCCAGACTTAGGATTAGGACTTAGAGCTTATGCAATGCGGAAGATTCCAACCTAAGAGCCACGAGATAAATCGATCAAACCATGTCAAATTGGTGCATTATATAATCGGATCTTCTCTTACTTTTCATCAAGCGTTATTTTCATGAGATCCATGCACAAAAGCATTTGATTCAGTGTTGAACATATAACCTTGAAGTCTCAAACACACAATAAGTAAAAACAAGAGCCAAAAATGAAAAGAATCACAGCAGTATAGAAAGTGTCTCGAAATCACAGTAGTAGCTAGAGCCAGAGTTTAAAGTTTTGAAAGAAGAACATTAAAACGGCATGAAAATCGCACACTGAAATCGGTACATCAGTGATCTTCCTTTATCTTTTTACCTCCTTTTGCACTTTATTCAGCAATCAAGATATCCATTAACTAAAAGCAAATGATTCAGCAATCAACATACAGGCAGTTATCAACAAGCATTTTCAAAAACAAAGAGTTGAACAACAAAAGAGATACCTAAAGCAAAAAGGAATCAAGGAAGAGCTTAAAACTCACAGAAGCAATCATAGTTAGGGTTTATTATTTTCTGAAAGAATTTTTGGGCCTATAAAAAGTGGAGTTTGTGCTTGTGGAAATTATCAAATCGGAGATAAAAAAAAAAAAAGAAGACCTGAAATTTTGTGAAATGTGGAGTTCAATTTGTTAACTCTCGAATACGAAGATATCAAATAGGCTACATCAAACTAGCATGTCTAGTAACCCACGTGTGGTAGGGTTTAGAGCTTAGAGCCATGCTAATACAAAGATTTATGTCCTCAGATTTTGACACATTAGTGTCTGAAACGTCTGATGCAAGTGGTCCCACAAAACAATCAAGGCCGACCATGCGTCGAAAGGATTAAGACACCTCTGCGAATATAAGTCCGTGCTCATAGATTTCTGCAGGGTTTATGCTACGCGGCAGTTTGAAAGAACCCATTAAAAGGGGCACGAAAATGAAATCATCAAACCGTACCAAATTGCTACATTTACAACAACCTTCTCTTCCTTTTACAGCATTTGATTCCGCCAGGGCCGACCTTGGACAGAAGCCTCAGAAATGCCTTCGCTTCAGGCCCAAATAAATAGTAAAAACAACAAGGAAACGTAAGTGCTCAACACATGTACTTGCTAGACCCCCAAAACACTATGTTTAAGCATCTAAATTGCCCTTTAAAACAACAGGGGAAGAGAGAGAGAGAGAGGAACAGAGAAAGAGGTACCTCTTCTAATCGTCGCCGGAGCAGCCGAACGTCAAGCTTTGTCCGATTTAAGATTTGGGGTGTTTCGGATTATGATCAATTTTAGAAATTTAGGGTTGATAAATTTGTACATAATTTCCGTTTCACAAATTTTACACTTCAATTTTTTAGTATTCCCGATTTACCCCCGAAAATTTTCAGAATTTTTTTCTTAATTATATGTTTGTATTTTCAGCCTGCTCGTCAGAATATAAAAAACTAATTACGTTTGTGTATTTTCAGCATAAATATAGCAATATCCTCCAAAAATGTGAGGAAATACAACCAGGAATGAGGCAAAAAGGTTACCAAATACCAAAATGACAGAAATAAGAGATCTAAAATACCAAAAAAAAAATTTATTTTTTATATTGTTTTCTTAGTTATAATGTTTTCTTTCTTGACCCTATCATTTTTATATAAGGAATGATTGTGTCTTTCATAATATAAGACCAATCACAAAAACGAATTGAGTCTGTGTTTCCTCATTCTTCAAGTATTCAAAGTCTTCAAATAAAAATAAAGGTGTCGTTTCAAAATAAAAATGAAGTTTCGGGAAAAACTTCAATGCGGAGGAATTCCAGGGAGATCAAAGTGCTGCTTTGAAAAAAAGCAAGGTGTTGTTCTTGCAAAATTCATTGTGCTATTTCGAAAAATTATATATTGAGTTTTCCTTTAAGATTGTTAGATATCACACATGGGCACGGAGTTTCAGAAGGCAAAATATAACAAAGAGGAAATCCAACTAGAACAAGAAAGAAAACTTATTGAAACAATTTTCGATTTTCAGAAATTGACAATCAAGGTTAGTAAGTTAATACTATATTCTTAGAGCAAATTCGTTAGCCACAAAAGTGTACACGAATTTTTTTTTAACAATTGATTCTCAAGATATAACGACTATCAACGAATTAATGTTGCACTACGATCCACTTGACTGGCGAACCAAGAACTTGTGTTAAACTCTCAAAAACCGAGTACAGAATATGATTTGTATGCCTACTAGAATGCTCTGGATTTATTGTGTAGAAAATGAGAGGAGGATGAACTTATTTATAGTTGAAGTGGTCACGGTATGAAGGGATCCAGTGGCTATTGGGAGAGGCATTGGAATAAAACAATCACAACTCTTAAAACTGGTCTTTTGGAGAAACCTTTTACAACTTTTTTAGAAGATTAAGCCCAAGCCCAATTTGAAAATAAGAAATCAGTAAACCAACTCATTCAGGTCTGAGCCCAATCCGAATTAATAAAAAAAGTAGTAAAAGAATATAGGTTATTGGGTCCAAATCCAATCCGGTTCATCAGGCACGACGACAGCAATGGCGTGAATGCGCGTGTGTGATTAAACCCATAATAATGTTTGCGATCATCCACTCAGAATATTTCTATGACTCAAATGACCAAACCCTTATCAAAACTAAGACTTTATATACTCATAAACTTTCACTATTCTGACAAACGTGGGACAAAAGTTTTCCTCCATTTCTTCAAAGATTTTATGCCAATCTTTTATCATAATTTCTCAAACACTCTCAAGTGTGTTTTTGGGGTACCTGTACCCAAAACCGACACAGATGAGCAGGTAGGGAATACCCAGGGGTGCAAGACAACTCTCTCTAAGGAACTCAACAAAGTAGAGCATGTATAAAGGAATCCGATGCTTCTTCTATTCTTTTCCCTGGCATAGCCAGCTGGGCATTCTTCAAAACGGTTTACAAGATAAGCTACGTAAGTAATATATTGATTTACTTCTCCAGCAACTCACAGAATTACAGATGAATCTACTAAAAGAATTCAGGATAAATTACTCCATTGGTTCCTAAAGTTTGAACGAAGTCCCACTTTGGTCCCTACCATTTAAAATGGCTCGATTTTAACTTTTAATTTTATTTTTTTTGCTCCAATTAAGTCCAATTATTAACGGCCGTTTGTTTTTTCGAACGAAAAGTCAAATACTAACTCATTTTAGGGGTATTTTGGTAACGTTGATTTTTAAATTATTTTTTCACCCCTCTCTCTCTCACCACTCTCACTCACTCACTCATACACACTCTCTCTTTAAAACAGTCAGTGTAAATATCTATGTACACTCTCTCTCTCTCTCTCTCTCTCTCTCAATCAAATAGACCCAATGTTCCAAGAGTGGAAAATAGGACTGTTAAATGGTGGAGGGTCAGAAAATGGGGTTGTTATTGGATGGTTGGCCGTCGGGAATTGAATTGGATGCTTTCTCAGAGCCCTAGATGGAGGTGATGTAGTGGGAGTGACGATGGTGGTGAAACTGGTGATTGTGAAGGTCGAAATGAAATTGGGTATCACAAGTTATACATATATTGCTAGAACTAAAACAAAGGATATGAGATTGGGGATAAATACAACAATCACTACAATTAGACTTGACCTTGGGAGTATTTTGGGCAATGGAAGATTAAACCCTAAAACTAAACCAACAGGCCAAGTTGGCCCCCAAAAAATTATCAAAAAATTACTTGTAGTCAATCCACAAGTAAAATTCAATTCTGCTAGGATTGATTCGAATGAGATCCTCTCTGTTAAATTGACAAATTGAGTTTGAATAAAACTTATCATTGTTGAATTGCGTCCCCAACAGGTAACCCTACTCCTATTCACCAAAACTCCGCAAGAAAACTCGTCATTGTTGGATTCTCTGGGTTTGCTATTTTGCGACGATGTCGCAAACAGTAGCAAGATTGTAGACGACAACGGCAGTAGTGGCGGAACAGCCAAGGCCACAGGCTGGAACTAGCAGAGAGAAGATAGATATGAAGGTGATTATGGCAGCGACAGTGGAGATGACTGGTCGAGGATGTGAATGCAACATATCTTGGTAATAATCACCGGACCTCTCCACCAACTCCCAAAACACTGGGTCTACTCCCATGTGTGAGTGAGTGAGAGTGGTGTGTGTGAGAGAGAGAGAGAGAGAGGTGCAAAAAAATAATTAAAATCAAAGTTACCAAAATATCCCTAAAATAAGTCAGCATTTGACTTTCCGTCCAAAAAAACAAACAGCTATTAACTATTGGACTTAATTGGAACAAAAAATAAAATTAAAGGTCAAAATCGAGTCATTTTGAATGATAAGGATCAAAGTGGGACTTCGTCTAAACTTCAGGGACCAGTGAAGTAATTTATCCAAGAATTTAATTGTGTAAATGGAAAACTCAACATTGCTACTTCACTAATTGCGAAACCTTTTATTAGTTAGTCTTGGTAAAGCTCCTAGAGGGCGTATTTTTTTGAAACGAGGTGGCAAACCTAATAACCGATTTTAAGCTTCTCATGGAGTCGAACACAACGGTAAACGAGATCAGTCCGATCGACGAACGAAATCCACTTTAACTGGGACTCAAAGTTTGCAAAAACTCAACATTTTTCAACAAATACATAGTAGTCATTAGAGTTGGTTAAGAGGAATTAACATAAAACTATAAAGCATTTGCTCATATTATTGTATCAAATGCATAGAACACCATCAAGACGCAACAAAGCATAAAGGGTAAAAACAAAGAAAATGAACACAAAGCAGATGGACTGCATTTGGGCACGGTTAAACACAAGAGCCGCAACCACAAAGCCGGCCCAATTGACACACATATCCTCCACACAAATACTTATTTACAACTTCACCCGAAGTCCTAAAATAGCCCCCATAAATTTTATTAGGCAGTGCTTTTGAAAGATCCTAGAGCTTTAACTGCTGCTGCTCTGAGGATGTACTGGTGGTAGAAGGCGGCAATGGCGGCACCGATGAATGGTCCAACCCAGAAAATCCACTGAAACAAGACCAACATGATAAGGTATTGATAATGTGAGGAAAAAAAATATACTACCGAGTTAAGACTTCGTTTGGCCTGGTTTTGGATTTTTTTTGGGTGAATTACACTGACCTCCCCTGAGGTTTCTGAGAAGTACAATGAAGTTTTTGAAATTATTTTGACCCTCTTACTTTTCAAATATTATATAGTTACCTTTTATACTATTTAAATTAGTCAAATACTATTAGTTGAACTATTAAAACATTCAGTTTGAGATTTTTTTGACAATACTAATGGTAACATAATTCTTATCACGTTCAAAATATCATGTGTTAAATTTTGCAAATTTTTTAAAAGTTAAAATTTGAACAGAATTTAAAATTTGTCCGAATTTCAATTTTAGAAAAATTTTAAAAATTCAACATAAATTTAGTAGCCC
The DNA here is from genome assembly GCA_019985065.2 of Arctostaphylos glauca. Lineage (NCBI taxonomy): Eukaryota > Viridiplantae > Streptophyta > Magnoliopsida > Ericales > Ericaceae > Arctostaphylos > Arctostaphylos glauca. The sequence goes on from JAHSPW020000007.1 coordinate 11,741,695, forward strand.
ACAGATCATATGCGGGTTTCACAGCATCTACCACTACAGCGAGACTCAAGCCATGTGAGTGATTTGTGCTGCTTCAGTGAATACATTTTCGTATTTTTATGTCCAAATATGATCTATCGCTGGGAGGGTGGAGATATATATATATATATATGGGGGTGACTCAAAGGACCAATATTTTTTTAGACCAATATTAGACCAACATCTAAACTTCACATTTTTTATTAAATTTTAATGATCCGAACCGTTCAATGTGTTTAAAACATGTTTTTAAGGGTACTAAGAAAAAATCAACTCAAAATATTATTAGAAAGGCTTGATCCAAACAATGATTAAAAATACTGACAGGATGCTTTATGAACTACTGTTTGGATCAAGTCTTTTTCGGTAATATTTTGAGTTGAACTCCTGTGTGCGTGTGTGTACCTGATCGTCCCAGGCTTTTTGTTGGCCATAGATAACAGCTGCTCCGAAGCTTCGGGCCGGGTTGATGCCAGTGCCGGTGATTGGAATGGTGGCCAAGTGAACCATGAATACAGCGAATCCAATGGGGAGTGGTGCCAAAACCTTTCATTAATTTCAAATATATCAAAATGTCAAACTGATTTACCTTCAATTCAAAGAATTATTGATGATAGAAATTCACGGACGTAATACCAGTTGAAAAGGATTTTAGGCTAAATATAGAATGATACTTACGGGGACATGAGAATCACGGGCATTTCTCTTGGGATCCGTGGCCGAAAAAACGGTGTAAACAAGAACAAATGTGCCGATTATCTCCGCCCCGAGTCCAGTTCCTGTGTTGTATCCCATAGAGAGCTCGTTAGCTCCACCACCGTACTTAACGTAATAGGACTTTTGGAAAGCCTTGACTAGCCCACAACCGCAAATGGCTCCTAAGCACTGAGCCACCATGTACATTATTGCTCGGACCAGAGACACCTTTCTAGCCAGGAACAGCCCGAACGTGACGGCTGGATTAATATGTCCCCCTATGATGATCACAATAATAAACATAATTAAGGAAATGAAATCAAACCCAGCCTTGATTTTTAATATGACTAATTAATTGCTTAAGAAGGGGGTACTACTACTACTACTACTAACCAGAGATACCGGCAGTGCAATAAACAAGGACGAAAATCATGCCACCAAAGGCCCAGGCAATTCCCAGAATCCCCACGCCGCCGCACCCATCACTGTTCTTGGTTGGGTCAGTTTGGCTCTTGTATCCAATCACAGTCAAAACAGTAATGTAAAGGAACAAGAGCGTGGCAATGAACTCGGCAATTATAGCCCTGTAAAAGGACCACTGCGTCAGTTCCTCGGCATCAATCAAAGGCGCCGGTGGCGGGTCTTGGTAGTCTTTTAGTTCGCCGCCGTGACCTCCGACTTCAATATCCTTGCCCATGTAGAGAGAGAGAGAGAGTGTGTGGTGTTTTGGGTTTTGAAAGAAGAGAGCTAGTGATGTTGTAGTGAATTTGAGAAGTGAGTGAAGATTGGGTATTTATGGAGAGGTCTTCAGTGGGTGGAGACTAATTAAACAGTTAGTTTGCCGCCCCACTTTATTTTTCTTTTATTTTTCCTTTTTTTATTATCATTTTATAAATTTCTTTCACTTTCAATTGGTGTTAGGTCGGGTGTAGTGTACTTACTTTTTTGTTTGTTACTATTTTGATATATTTTCCAGTCACCTAGTCGTGTTTTAAGACCCATAGGTTAAGAGATTATTATTATTATTTTATATATATATATATATATATATATATATATATATATATATATATATATATTCATGTAATTGAAAATACACCAAAGCAGGGATACTTCAAGATTAACATTTAAAAAATACCTACATGTATGATCATGTATCAGTTTTTCCACGCATATTGCAAAATATATTGGGATTCAGGGTGTCATACTGTCAAAGAAGGAAAAGTATAGATAAGTTCTACAGTAAAAGAGAAATCTTTGAAATTTATGATCTGTAACTATGTTCAATATACAAACGAGATTGTAACTACCTGATAATTTGGACGGCTTTCGTATTTTTCTAAGGATAAATTATTCAAATGATTCCTCTACTTTAATTTTCATTTTACTTTAGTTTCAACACTTTGTGTGTTTGTTTAAGAGGTTTGGGAAATTTTTTCTGAAACAAAAATTTAATATTTTTACATTTTTTCCAAACATCTTCATCTCTCTATAAAAAGTGTTTCTGAAACACTTTTTTCCCGAAACAAGTTTCGGAAACACTTTTACCAAACAACATCTCAGAGTTTTTTTCTAAAAATTATTTCACAAACACTCAAAACGAACACACCCAAGTGACTTGATTTGGACCTTACATTTACATACTTATTCCAATTAGGTTCAATGGTTAACTTTCGTCTTTTTTTTATTAAAGGTCAACAATTGACCATTGTCAAGGCCATAATGGTAAGTTTAAAACATAAATGAGGACATCTTATTTTCTAATCAAATATTGATAATTTGAACCGTTCAATATGTTTAAAACATATTTTTAAGGATACTTGCTGGAAATTGGCTCCAAAAAACACTCGAAAAAGTTGATTCAAGTAATTTTTCATAAATGCTGACAGGAATAGTTTTATAAAAAACTAATTCGATCAAGCCCTACTCGATAATATTTTGAACCGATTTCTCACAGCTACCCTAAAAACACATATTTTAAACACATTGAACGGTTCACCCTCAAGGATCCCTCATTTTGCTTAAATGAGGATCTCTCATTTTCTTATCAAATATTGATGATCCCACAATCGGCTCAAAAGAATACCCAAACAGTTTGATCCAAACAGTTTTTCATAAATGCTGTTAGGAACAGTTTTATAAAAAACTGATTGGATCAAGTCATACCCGATAATATTTTGAGTTGATTTCTCGCAAGTACCCTAAAAATATATTTTAAACACATTGAATAGTTATTAACAATATTTGATTAAGAAATGAGAGGTATTCATTTTAACAAAATGAAAAATCTCTTATTAAAAATTTACTCTATATACATACATATACATATATTATGTTTACATAGGTATAGTGTATATATATATATATATAACATAACCTGTATAGTGTCCAAAACTTCTACCCAAAATTTCTACGGATTTAGGCCCAATTTGCCCTATGAAATATGTGTGTGTGTGTCCTTATTCAAATTTTTTTTATATTTGTTATGCTTTTACCGATTTTTTGATATTTATTGGTTCGTCTTAACAAAAAGAATTTAAAAAATACAAAACTATACCCAAAAGCTAAAAAAAGTTCATGAAAGCCAAAAAAAAGTAAAAATAGGTTTTTATTTATTTTTTATTTTTCTGAACTGTTTTCATTTTTGAAGATAATTTTGTACTTTTTAAATTTTTTTCTCGAAACGAACTAATAAACATCAAAAAATCGGTGCAAAATAAGAAATTATAAAAAAATTCAAATAAAAAAAAAATAATGAGACAATAATTTAATAATTACCACAATCCAAATTAACCTAATTCATATGGTGGTGCCTTTGGTATAATAAAAACGTCATCAAAATTTTTTAATACACATCATTAGTTAAATAATATTATCCGTTTTTGAATGTCATTGATCTTATCAATAAGTGGTTGGTATAAATTGGTTCCTTCCATCCTTGTTATTCCTTGGGGAGAGTAAAGCTATCAGAAAGCTGACGAAAGTCTTTTGTTTGGCCTCAAGATTTTTAAAATTTAAAATTTTTAATATCAAATTGTGTAATGCATTTTAAGAAATAAACTGAATAATATATCGTTTAAAAATCACTTTCGTATGAAGTTTCTAGATTCTTATTAATTCTATTTTCATTTTCATAGCCCATTTAAAAAATCTATTGTGCACAAAGTATTCAAATATTTTTGCATATTCTCATTATAATTTAAAAATTTATAGTCTACAATTGACAATTAAAATTTTAAAATAATTAGCTCACAAACACCCCGTAAAATTTCTATCACTATCCAGATGATCTTGTTAAACTTTTTGTTAGAAAAGTTTACTTTAGTTATTAAAATTGCTTAATTTTTAGAGCCCGTCGAGAATATCAGTCACATGCAACAATTATATTTTCCAGATTTTGATTTGATATAATTTTGCTACGCATTCATACAGAAAAATATAACAACTAAACACTTAATTAAAACTTAATTTTTTATATAAATATTTTTTACAAATATATCCATTGGTAATCGAAAAATATGATTTTTTACGTAAGCAAGATTCTCAACTGAGTTTCGAAGATAAATAATTTCAATCGTTGAAGAGAACCTTCAAACAAAAACCTCCATTGACGAGAGAAATCTTATCTAAAAGAAACGACTGTGTGTAGAGGAGAGTGGAAAAATCATTGTAAAGCAATTCATTAAGAAATGTAAATTTATAGTATCCATTCTCCTATTTTCCAAATAAATTGCAACAAAAAAATAAAAAAAATTACACATTTGAAAAGCAATTCATTAAGAAATGGGTTTTCTCTTGTCCATATGATGGAGGATCCAATTTTGTTTAAGTGTGGACCACTTTTTTAATTTACTTTTAATGAGGTGAATCATTCACTTTTTAGAACATTGATTACATCAAAATTACATTGTTTCGGGTATTATTTGATATGTTTTTAGTGTATATTTATCTTGAGTAAAAAAAAATTCAAGATAATGAATGCATGATAAATTATATCAAATAATATTCAATTAACATTATATTAACGTAATCAATATCGTTGCTGAATTTTAAGAAATAAATAATTTTGACGGTGCTAGAAACTGGTGAGACAATTAAGTTAGAATACAATGTGTAGACATACGTGATCCTTGGTTTGGAAGTCCCCCTAATAGGCTAGGGGAGAGGCGGATCTAAGGCGAACTACGCTCATGATCACAAATCACGCCTTCTCTCCTTACTTGGAGGAGCGGCTCATTATAGCTCACAATGCCTTTGGGATTCCAAGTGATTATAGGTGCCTTTCATGGAATTCGCCTGAGCATTTCAGGGTGCCTTACTCAAGATCCTTTTATTGGAATTTGGTCACGATATCTTTTTAGATTGAGCGAATATAAATTGTAGTCGATTGCGATGAGTATTCACCAATTGGATCAGCGCACGCTTGGCAATTAATCGGTTTGTCTGTTGTTTTTGTTATCAAACTGGTCATTATGTGCTCGAATATAAAATTATTAAAGACGATAACCAATTAGTTTTATTACTGAGCCGAGTTAATTTAGGCTCATTAAATTCAAATCAAATTTAAATGATTCATATGGACACCATTAGAATCTACGAAAGGTCCATATCATAAAAGCAGAGAGGAGAGGATTTCATTTCATGCATGTGGTTGTGGTTTATAAATTAATCCGATAGAGTGGACCCACCAGTAGAAACAATTGGCCATGGACGACAGGTCATATCAAAATGAGCATACAGTGGGACCGACATTACACGAACCGACCACTCCCTTTTTAATCAAAACGTGCACCGTCCTTCCAACCCAGTCCGTCCACCTCGCTCCATCATTGTAACCACTCACGTTCTTCCACGTTTGCATAATCCAGCCGCCACCCTCCGTCCATGAATATGACCCCCCGCTGCCTTTATCATTAATTTTGATTTAACCAAATAAAATGCTCTGCTAAATCATTAATCATCATCTTAACTTTCTAACATTATCTTCATTCCGGGAGAGGGAGAGGGAGAGGGAGAGGGAGGTGGGCTCCACTTGGTGTGCTTTGGGGTGCGTTTTAAGGGTGTGAGAATAGCATTATTGTTTCGGGCATGGGAAAAATGAGGAGCTCGTGGTGAGCAGCATGCCACCTGTCTACACCTGCTCAATAGTTTAAGTACTACTTCATCCGTCCTAATTTATTTGTCCTCTTTTTGACTTATGCATGTCCCAAATTGACTGTCAGTGGTCAAATTTTATAGATTACTTCATGCCCTTTTTCTATTCCATTCAAATATACATTCATGCAAAGCAAAAACCAAGTACTGTTTGAAACAAAACAATTCAGTAGCAACTTCGGTACATTTACAAAAAATAAACTTCGTTCCACTTCTACAAAAATTATACATACTTACGGAGTGAAAACATAGATCTACGTCTTGTCATTCACAAAGCTAGTTTATATAAAATGTCTTCATGTGCTTTGTACAAAATTCACCATTAGATCAAACCCAACCATCAAAAATCTTCCTGGGTTGAAAGCTTTGCAAAAAAAAGTGGTGAAGCAAACTTGGAGAATCTGGGTAAATCAAACTTGGAGAATCAACGACCTGGAGAGGAAAACAAGAACAACAAAAACACTTTATTAACAACAAGAATAGTTTTTTTACAAACAAAAAAAATTAAAAATAAAAACACAGACAGATTTTTGACCCAAAAAAAAAAATTAACCCTGTAACTCAACTTTGTAAATGAGCCAATGCATTTTTCACAACACTGCATTCACATTGGATTTGAGAAGGAAGATTACTAAGCCTCTTCAAATGACTTTTTCCCATGTGTGGCAACTTGTAATTGTTTCCACCAATAAACCTTCATCACCTCAATCATACAAGCTTGCAATGTTAAGAATACAAGATTGAGATTTTGTGATGATAATTCTTCAAATGATTTCTCTACGGCGGAAACAAGCTCATCGATTGTCGCAGGTGCTTGTTGATGTTGCAAAGATTGAATCGCTCTAGAAAACCCGAGATCTAAAACATTCATGTCTGGACTGTTGGGAGGTTGAAACGACAAGTAAATGTTGAGCCCATCTTCACGTGCAGCTTTGAGGAACTCAGTATCCAACGAATGAATGTGAGGCTTTGCATTGTCTTTTTGAATGAATATTGTGTCCATTAAACTAGAACGTGGCCACTTAGCTCTGATAGCAGGCAAAACTTTCTCTACCAAACATGACCGAATGACTTCTTTAGTTACTGATGCAATAGCTTTTGTTTCTAGAGTACCGACAACTCGATTTTTACTATTGCGTTTCGCAGGTTCTTTATAAGTGAATGGAAAAATTCCAATTTTACCAGAAAAGTCTTCAATTCCATTTGCATCAAATCGGGGTCAAGCTACCACCGCTAGAAACATGGCTTTCATGATAAATCGTTTGCCTTTGCAAGTGCATTGTGGTTCCTCTTCTTCCGGCAATAGATAGTATCTCTCCTATTCTCTAGACAAATAAAACTATTTTTCATCAATATGCATGTAATTGTACATATCTTTGAAAATTGGTTGGCTTTCTAAACTACTCAGCTCAAGCATTGATAAACAAAAACAAAGTCTTGATTTCTTACTTTCTTTTGACAAATGTGGCTTCAATGCATTTAAATGGGGCCTGATTATGCCTTCTTTGATTCGCCTGTGAAGTATTGTTTTTCGAATATTCAAGGCCTGTGATAGTGAGCAGATATTAGTTTGGCGACGAAGTGATAATTCTGCAATTTTGTTAAGCTCGATTTGAACTCGCTTGCGACCAACTCTCGTTGGCAATTTTGAAGACACGTCAACCACTGATCCATTAGCAATACAAGCCGTCCCTTGATGCCAAATTCGACCCACTGTTTTTGGGCTAACAGAGAACAATGAAGCAACCTCACTGATAAAACCTCCTTTCGGTTTTCCACATTTGCTTGGCGTTGTTCGTTGGTCAGGTTTCTTGTTGATCTGGAATGGCTTGAGGATATCTCAAACAAAGACTCCATTGATATAATGGTTCAAGGTTGGCCCACACCAAACAAAAAAGAAGAAGAAAGTGAAAAGAAACGATAAATGTACTGTAAAAAGATGGGAGAATGAGTAAGTCACAAGTGAAAAATTTAGAAAAGAAATGTGTAGAATTGGTCTTTTTTGCTGCCTCCTGATTTGTAGCCCGCCAATTTGTCTCCTACTACTATTTTGGAGGCAAAAGTTTTTGGAAACTTTGTGATTTTGCGCCAAAAGTTTTGGAAAACTTTCAAAATTTGGAGTCAACAGAATTGTAATCCAAAAAAAAGTCGTAATTGATTTTCCAAAATAAGGAAGGGCAATTATGGAAATCTAGTCTTTTTTTGGGAATCATTACTTTTCTTAATAAGTTGGAATCCCGAGATTGGACAAACAAATCAGGACGGAAGAAGTAGAAAGTTTTGCGCAATTTAAACTTACGATAAATTTCATATACTTCGCACGAAGTTTCTGACAGAATCACTTTTCTCCCTTCAATTTCTGATAATATCACTATTTTCCTCTGTTTTTGAAATTAATATTTTTTCAACCCCTGTCATGAGATTCTGTTTGTGAACCGTTTGAATTTGCTGATGTAAGCGTACTAATTTTTAAAAAAATCCATTTTACCCCTCCCATTACCTCTCTATTATATGAAACACACCAAACCAATTTATTTCCCTTCTCTCTCTCTCTCTCTCTCAACCTATTACCCCATATTCCCTAAAGGTGTGTTATTATTCCAACTTATTCCCCTTCTCTCTATTTCATGAGAGAAACAAGTGAGATGTCTTAAAAAACAAAAGAATCGTGAAAGGCAAGTAGCAAAGGATTAAGAAACAGTGGCCAGAAACATTTGCAGCTTGTGGCTCCAAATATCGAAAGACATTGAAGAATAAGGACCACCAGAAAAATACTCAACTTTTTACTTAACTCGTAACTGTTTAGTTTGTATTCGTAGAATGAGAAGAATACCTTAGTTAAGTAGTTAATCATAGCTGTAGAAGTAGCTTTATCATAGCAATAGTTCGTAGTAGTGACAGTAGCTGGTAGACTTGTTTAAAAAAATTAAAATCTGAGGAATACATTCTAATGTACGTTTTTGTTGAATTTGATATTCAAGTAATCATTTTGTATCATTTTTCTTCAATTTCTTATTTTCTTGGTTTGACAGAACTGTGTGCCAACACTTAAGAAAAATCTTCTTCATTGAGATAAGAAAATAAATAACACTACGCCTGATAATTTTAACTTTTCGATTTCTTAATAAATTCTAAAAAGAATAATTACAAGCATTTTTTTGACACACGGGCTCAATTCTAATCTCTGCTGTAAAATAAGCCAAACAATCTATTATGAATAGTAAACGGTAAATTTATCAATTATAACAAATATGGAATAGCAAATTTATTTGTTATGAAAACAAAAAAAAAGAGTAAAATCTATTTGTTGAAAAAAAATAAACAGTGAAATTTACCTATTATGTGTGGTGGTTGAAAATATTTCAGGTAGTTGGCTTGAGCTACTAAATGTGACAAATAAAAGTGGTTAATTATGGTCAGAAGTGGTAGTGATAATGGCATGAAGAAAGCGTAATAACTAATTAAAGTGCTTTAAGACAGAAAAAATCTAATTGAAACCAAGAAACTCTTTCAAAATCCGAGATTAATGGTCATGATCCCCCGTGTACTTGTTCTCCATAAATTCAAGTGAATCATAATCTTTTATTTTGAATTCGGAGAGAGTTTCGTGTTGCCAATTCTGAGACTCTAGCACTCATCTTTAAGCTAATATATTCATGAGTAATAAGAACAATTTTGTCTATAAAATTATTTATTTTTGAATTAGAGGACCCCCTTATTTTTTGCTCTAGACTAAATTCTTAATAAAATTTGAGTAAGAAATTCGTTAGATATAAAACACTCTAGTTAAGAAACTCAAATCTAAACCTAACTTAAAATAAAAACCAATGATGCTAAGGTGAACATGTATTTCTACCACATTTCCGTGCTATCTATTGTAGCATCATCCTAGGAGACAAAAACAAATCAGTAAATGGAACCCACCCAAGACAAAAAAAGATACAAACTAGAAGGCGATACTAACACCATCAAATTTCACTTGTCTAATATGAAATGACAACATACCTTTTACAAGAAACAAGATCCAAGTGAGTGAGAGCTTGCTAAACTTTTGGATCAGTTTTCAGAAGAAAAAAAGGAAAATACCGAGTGATTATGTCTGCTCCTTTTGATTTTCATATCAATGAGTAATACAAAAGGCAAAACTGAAAAACTACTCAACCCAACTAGCTTCCTAATATTTTTTCTTATATTTCCACTAGAGGATCCAGTTTGGAATCACATTTATTTGATGATTCCCATACAGAAAACGAATTCCTGGTTAAATTGATGCAATCCACCTGCGAAATGAAACAAAGGGCACTTAAATCAGTAATTTAGTGGAGAAAATGAACAAATCCATGCCTTTGTAGTTGTACCTGCGCATGCACAGAACAGGAGAGTTAAATCTACAACTGAATTGTGAGTCTAAAGCTACCCTTATCATATTAAAGGAATCATATAGTGATCTAATATAAAGCATGGATACCGATACAGGATACCGATACATTTTGACACAGATACGGCAATACAAACAAAATCTGAAAAAAACATAATACATACACGGCTAGGATGTGTTAAATTAAACTATAATTTTACAAGAACGGTGATAAACCATTGTATTTTTCTTATGCTGTTTCACCTTTGAAGTCTACTTGGTACTTTTTTTAATTATTACAATCTAAAGATATAAAAACCATGTATCACATAATAAGAATATTCGATATACAACAAAAATGATGATATTGTTTCATTTTACTACATCTTTTTCTCTAAAAAGTAAGTAAAATGTTCAAAATTTATACTTCTCTTTACTCTAAATAATTCTACTTTGATACTATGCATCATCAAAATTTTTGATACATCTAGAGTATTCAAAAAATATCCAATACATCAAAAACAAAAATTAATAATATTTTTATTGTTGATGCTTTTAGGATACTCATCTACAAGTATCGGGTAAGTACGGATATCCCACGAACACGATACGGGTACCAAGGTTATCAATGCCATACCGCACCATCCGGTATGTACCTTTTTGGTGTACAAACGGTACCAAATACCTCTAATATTGTATCATTCTAAATACTAGCCAGTACCCGATTTTTTTTTTTAAAGAGTTGCGAAAAAAAAATTAATTTTTTTTGGCTCTTTCTCTCTATGGTTTATATATATATTGATAGTTACAATAAATCCGATAGGGTACCAGTACGTACCGTACCAATAGAAAAATCAGTGCTCAAGCTGATCCAGTATTCAGAGCCTTGACGGGTACGACACCCATCGAGAAGTATCCATGCTTCATAGGTGATTTGTGATACAAAAAAGTCAATAGAAAAATATTAACTTTTGTAACTGGTTATCAAAAAAATGATAAAAAGAGCGAGAAAACAAGAAATTCCCTTCAATGCACTAATGCATGTAAGGTTGCTTTTCTCATGAAATGGTTATCTACTATTTGAATTTCAAATTTACCCCTATTTCTCAACAACTTACCCTAAGCAAGTTAGTTTAGGGGAAAGATGCAAGGTTACCTTAGATAATACATATATTTTCCAGTAACTTTATTGATATTGAAACTATGTATTGGAATTTTTACAAAACTTTCCTACAAATGTTTTGTCCTAGTTAAATGCATTCAATAACTTAAATTTCCTTGTCCTTTACCCTTCTTTCACTTCACTTTCTAATGTTTTAACTTCTCATCATCTTTTCTTATCAACTAAACACAACCCGGGAAAAAAGGGATGTCACCACTGACCATGACATAATCCTTTATGCTTTCCTCTATGGCACCCCTCTACAAATTCAATCCCGGTGCCGCCCATAATCATGCAACACTGTCATGTTACTTAAATCTGTCTCACTGTATCAACTTCCCAGCATTTCAAACCCCCACCACCTCCTTGTTAGGTACATCTAAACATCCTTATTATACAACGGTACCACCTTACTCTGAACAGTAGAAGCAAAAGCACAAAATAAATCCAAACTTTTTTTCGAGTAGGACAAAAAGTCTAAAGAGAGTTTTACCTCTGAAATCTGATACAATTTTTAAATCGGGTAAAAAACCAACAGGAAAACCAAGACTTATTGTTTCATGTAGTTTGTACAAGTCCTGTCTCTACATTAGGACATAAAACAAAAAATTTCTTAACCAAACTCCAAATACTTCCTTGATATCTACCTTGAATGTAGGTTGAAAAACTGTGAGCTTCCTGTAGCTGAATATTATCCTAAAAAATTGCTCTACAACAAAGGTATTTCGGCAGTCAAGTGAAAACAAATAACAATAAGCAAAATATAATGCTTGACCGCCCAAAGCTGTTTTATGTCAAAGACACTATTTTTTTCTCATCTCAGTTCTCTTGGAAGTCCCATGTTTCCATCTCTTAATATCTATGGAGTCCAACATGATCAATTTACCCCAAGGAAAGGAAAGATAATGCACAACACTTTGGTAAATTGGAGCTCTGCACAATACTAGGTGCCAAAAGACACACTTTGACAGCTCCACTTAATAACAGAAAAGGTGCCCCACAGAAGAAACAGAAAGACCAACACTCGAAATGAGGTCAAATATGAGATAAACTGCTAAGACAAAGAGCATGTTAACAGTACTTGGAAACTTGAACAACACATTCCGTATGAATCGACAACCAAACAACCAAACAAAACAAGGTTTCCAACTTAAAATGTACAACATGACTTCCCCACATGGCGATTTACTACTCAAAACATTAGAAAGTCAGGGAGAATTTTCTACCCACAGCCAGCAAGCACCTTCAATTCTTTCATAATGCCTAAAGAGTTTACATCTAAGGTTCTCAACAAAGAAAAGGCTCACCAATTTTGCATTAGCAACAGGCTAAAACATCACAATCGTCAATAAAAACTAGTGAAACAAAGCAAGAACATTCAACTCCACCAAACTTAATGGCAAGTGAATTGCACATCATCCTCAAAGATATCGAGCATGACAGCTCATCCTGTGTATTTGATTAACAAAATCAAAACTCAAAAGGGATTCATAAGGTGCGGGAAAAATTTACTAAAACACCTATATGTTGGTGGGATTCAAAGAGGGTGAAGATTTGATCTCATTGTGTTGTGGGGAGGAAAGATTAGAGAATGTCTTCCCCTCTGTTTTTAGGCTTGCAATGGACAAGGATGCTACAACGCCAGAGTACTTAAGCAAAGGAAAAGGGCAATAAATTTCCCCGATGGTAATTTTTATGTAGAGAGGCGCAAAACTAGGAGTTAATGGACTCCATGAGAGGTTATACAGGCTGTCAAATTTGGTGACGTGAAAATTCTATGAATACAGGTCTTCCTTCAAGGCTTTGATTGGCTGGTGTACTTCCCCATTCCATAGCTAGTTATCTGTGACTCCACACACCTATCAAGGTGCCCTTTTTTATTTGGATTGCAGCCCAAAGTAAACTCCTTACTTTTGATAATAAACAAATGATAGTGTGATGATTCTATTGCCCGCTATGGCTAACTATTAGCTTGATATGTGAATATAAGTTCCTAGGCACCTTACTATGCAAGCCGATTCTCAAAAGTTAGTTCTACCTGAGAGCTCATCAGTTGGTATACGGGCCAACTACCATGAGGAGTATCAAATTGGACCACACCCGTGCACATACAGCCCAGTTGTTGCCTTGCACTTCAAGCTGCGAAGAGGGCAACCTATAATGGGAGAAAAAGACTTCAGCCATATGTATGACCATAATCCGAAGTGACTAAACACATGCGGGTAATCCACCTAAAAAAGACAGGGTTGCACTGGGTCAGTGTTGATAGAGTGAATCGCCGTGGGTGTTCGAGTGTTGTGGTGTATTACAATCCAGATATCCCTCGTATGAGTACGGGTTGCTTGTGCCTCTTGCAAGACCAATTTGAAAGGCGAACTCTATCCAAGACCTTGCACTACATTGTAAACCCGATTTTAAAGGTGAGCTCTACCCAAGACGTTGAGCTACATTTGATTTATGTCAACGGAAAATTGGTGAACCATCATCTTACTCATTGTAAAGCAAAGAGAACTTTGAAAACTAGTTTTTTCTTTTTGGGGGGCATTGGGTTTTTCTTCTCGAGATGTAAGGATCATCCAAATTTGTGGGAGGATTTAAGTGGATAAACAAAAGGCAAAAAAAAAACGAAGACTTTTGACCCCATTGTACATAATTCATATTATTTGATGTTAAAGGGATTCCATCACATAGACTATGGAAAAACAAATGTATGCTTTTTTGCATATTTTGAAGTTCGGCTTCTTAAAATTTCTCTCGACCAATTACTAAATTTTGTAAAGCTTTTTGAAGCATTAATATGTGTTCCTACGCTTTTTTTCCCTCGCATTTGTATACAGGTAAATGGACTGCAATAACACGTACACAATACATAAAGGTAGGAATGGTGAGAAATACATGTAAAGCTTCAAAAATCTTCAGCTCTTTTAAAGGCCATTTTCAGTCCTTGAAACTTTGTATCAAACTTCCCCTACGTTTTTCGGATGTCGAGTTTGTGTGAAATCAGCCAAGCAGCTCTTTCACAATTAATTGAATGCAGCATTGATGCATTACCCCTCAATGATTTTGCATTTCCCACATAGTAGGTTTGTTTATGGGAATTTTATGTGATACCCCATCCAAATCCTGCGACAAATAGACATCAACCTTGCAAGTTGCACCTGCTTGGGAGGGCACGTCAAGTAAGAGACCATTTGTCGAATTTTGGGTCCTTTGACCAACAAGATAACCATCAGTAAAGTTTCGTCTTGGTTTGGGCTGGATTAGGGTTTCCCATTTGGAGCAATTGAGGTTCTTCATTGTTTGCCGAAATTTAGAGTGAGGGAAAGCAGGAGGAAGTTGTGGCTTTTGCTTGAACAGTATCTGAATCATTCGGGTTGTTTCAAAACAAGTTGGCCATGAGTGGAAAGGCCGCATTAGCTCATATACTAATTTGGGAGGTAAAAATTAATCAATATGGTACAAGATCTAACACTTCACACCCCCCCCCCCCCCCAACTGTGCAAATTCTCATTTGCATGTGGACAGGTAAACGACGGCACATAGGAATAGCAAGAAAACAAGTTACATTTAAAGGCACAAATAACAGGGCAGTCAATCAAGAGAATCTTCTCCAAGAACCCCTAAAAGACTAGCTCCCATATCATTTTAAAGCATCAAACTCAAAACAAATTAGCAATCAGTAGGGAGACCACCGAGGCTCATGTGCTGGTTTAAAAGGTAATAATCGACGTGTGACAAGCTCTAACATAGGTTGAGCAGAACAACAGCCCACTTAAGCTAATAGATATTCGATCATAACATAGCCGTCAAACCATTAAACCAAATTGAGAATCGAAATGGTTCTTTTTCGAATCGTAAATCGAATCATATTGTGAATCACTTTGATTCGGTCATGATTTCTATGATATGTTGAAATCCATATCTACTGACTTTGAAATAGAAAGACATAAACCTCGAAGTGATCAATCTTAGACCTGAATCAATAAGAAGCTTGTCATTTACGTGATGAATTGACGTACACGTGATCTAATAGGGAAGACCCTTGCTTGTATTGCAAGAGATGTAGGCTCGATGTATTTGATTTTGTAGTCCATCCTATACTCACCTAAAACGGCTTCCAACACTCTAATCGCCACAATTTTTTCAAGTATCTCACATGATGACTTAAATGTTTGTTCATGAAGTGAGTTGTTTGTTAGGTGTATCGAACCGAATGTGCACGATACTATAGGGAGTTTCATGATTTTGTATACCAGTGATTAATCCTAGACATACGAACTGATAACATGGTGTATAGGTCCTATAGGATTGAATTGTAAGATATGAATCGTGAAAACCTACTTCAGAAAGTAGCTAATTGAAGGTTTTAAAGTTAGGAAACATAAATGGAGTTATTAGCCCTAACCCCACGCTTTTGACCAAAACTTGGGTTTCAGAGGTTCTGTTATGCATCATGTGTATTATTGGGTAGAGCGAAACAACAGCTGTACCACAATACAGATTGTAAGTTTTCTGTATAACAATTACACCCCATTCACTCCATTTTCCTCATCATTTCTTGAAAGACAAAAAGAACATGATGCAAAAGCAAAACTCAAAACAGTTTTTCCATCCTCACGCCGTACGCAGTTCATCATAGCAGTCGATGGAACCTAAGCAAATTTTCATTCCCTTTTTCCTCTTATACTCTCTCCCTCTTACATTATTTCAGTTTTTGTTGATTTATTGCGCAGAATTTATCCTCTTCCGAATTAATTCTGCTTCAGTTTTTGGGTTTGACTTTCTTCCATGTGTTTCAACCTCAATTAAACATTAAAGCCTGCATTTGGGTTACGGGTCTGCATATTGACCCGCCAAAAAAATTCATTAAAAACTATTGCAGGCTGTCTTCCAACCTCTAAATCACTTCTTGTATACTTAAAAACATATTATTCTCGGCACACACAGCGCGTGGGCACCCACTGCTAGTCACAAATAACGAGAACAGAACTTGGAAGGAACGTCAATGACATTCTATGAAGAAAGTATTTTCAAACTGAATGCAGATACGTATGCACAAAAAACAGAAATCGAAAATGCTGAAATCCCACTTACACAATCAATCTTCGATCAATCAGACCTCTTGTAAGACACGTGGTTCCTTGCAGCCCTCGCATTCTCATACTCAAACTTCAACACATTGGGTATATGAGATGTATCCTTAATATAAAACAACCTCC
This sequence comes from Arctostaphylos glauca, assembly GCA_019985065.2. Classification (NCBI taxonomy): domain Eukaryota; kingdom Viridiplantae; phylum Streptophyta; class Magnoliopsida; order Ericales; family Ericaceae; genus Arctostaphylos; species Arctostaphylos glauca. Next base: position 11,758,301 of record JAHSPW020000007.1, read on the forward strand.
CAAACGCACTCTCTTCAATCACCGGAAAGTAAACCCGAATGAAAGAATTCACCACCCAAAACCACCCTGCCCCAAGAACAAGCCCGAGCCCAGCCCCAGCAAACACCTGCACAAGCGAGTGGTACCCCAAATAAACCCTAGAATACATAGTCAACAAAGCCAGAGGCCATATCAAAAAACCCGCTACAGCCATTTGGTTTCTCCCCAATACACCAATCCTGTAATAGGTCAAGAGGGTAAAGTATGTGGCGAAGAAGAACATGTACTGGGAGTGGCTCGAGGGCCACCCGTGGGAATCGCACGTTTCGAGAAGGACACAGGTTTCGGGACGGGCTTGTTGGACGGATTCTTTGATGAATTCGTTGATGAATTGGGAGATGATGAGACCGAGGGCGAAGAACATGGATTGGAGCTCTCGGCGGAATATGAAGTGAGAGACGAAGCCGCCGAGGCTGATGAATACGGGAACTAAGGAGATCCAGGCTAAGAAATGCCCTAATTGATCACCCTTTTGGTACCTGACGTGCGTCAGGGTCACGGCCTTGAGCGGAAGGTTTGACATTGAGAAAGAGATATTAATGGCAATGAAGTGTGTGTGTGTATTAGATTGGTGAGGGAGAGTTGTTGCAGAAGAGGTAGAGAGAGAGTGTGTGTTTTGACTCCCAAAATTCGGAGGGGGGAGGCAGAGGGCATCGTCCAGGATTGAGCAACACGTGGTCCTATAAGGTTTCAGGAGCTGTAAGTGCAGAAGCAACTGCTCACGTGGCTTTTGGATTTTTTATTGGCTAATTATGTTGTATAAAATACTTAGCTACATAATGTTCCTCTTGTACAAACAAATTGTTCTACTAAGTGGTCTCAAAACAAAATTAAGATACTCATTTGACCTCATGTGAGTAGGTAAAATTTCTTACTATAAAAGTTAGTTCATCAATTTGTAGTAGAATACATTAGCCCTCAAAATTGTCTTAAATTTAACTCTGCAAGATAATAAATCATCAAAAGACCATCCACCTTTAGTTAGTCGAAATATGTTTCGATGATTAAGTTAATATTTTATTAATAAATAATTCTCAACAAAATACTTGTAATAACAAATTACAATGTACCATTTTCTCATAGGTGTGTGATTTTTTATAGAGGCCCTCCCTCATTAATTCGACTCATTTCCCATGTCCTAATTTCTCATTAGAGATGGATTAGACTTGCTCATGATTGGCCACTAATAAGATAAATCTTATTCGAACTCTCTGAATCATTTTCTCTTATGATGAAAATTTCATTCAATTGTTAACTTCTTATTATAAGTTGAATTAGCCCATGATTTCTCATCATTATTTGTGTAGAATTAGTCACAAACTATTCAGGTGCACTACTTATCATTTATCTAGTCTTCTACGATTCAACCGCATTTCTCACATCGGCAAAAATTATTCTCTACTTGATACTATGCATGTGCGCAAGAGCACTCTTTTGCCAAGCTAAACTCTCTTCCATTTGTTTGATAAAAACTCTAATTAGCTTTAATTAGATTTTATCTACTTCAATTGTCCCCAACTTTGACTACTCTCTAGCGAGCAAACAAAGTAGGTAAAGTTTATCTCTTCTTCACTCATATTCATACCTATGGACCTAGATATCCCTTGCTTGGGAAAATAACTTATAGCCATCCGTTGGAATTTGTCAACCATAGTTAATGCTAATGACATTTGGTATAAGCTTTTTGGATAACCGACGCAACTCTTCTATGTGTGTCAACTTGTAACGTCTCTTTTTACTATCTATATTTACCACTTACTTCCACTTTTTCTCTTTCACCATCTTCTTAATGAGAAAAGCTAAAATTTTTAGTTCTTGAGTTTTCTCAGGTACAACTGCCATAATCATATGCTTTGCACTCAACTGCCCTCGACTCACCTCTATAAGTCCCTCTTTAGTCTTCTACATTCTTTCTCTGTTCGTTCGATCCTCATTCCCTTCTCGAAAATAGAGATCTTTATGTCTATGTGTAACACGCCTGAAAGAATAACGAAATTCCGTCATAAGTGCAATGTCCTGAATGACGTTGAGCTTACTCTTGCTACCCGCAACGACATCTATGATGGGGCTACATGAAACACACTTCATATCTCAATGATAGCAAAAATACAAGTATTTATCAACGTCTTTAAGATCATTATGAGTATTGCCTAGCTCAATAGAACCCGAGGCACTCTGTCGCACTCCAACTCTGAGGCATGAATTGACCATAATAAAATACATGGTCTTACAAATAAATGAAATCTCATAAAGAAAACTTATCTTCAATATATATAAGTCTCTAATCAATTCAACAAGAGAATTTAAAAATAGGACCACAATGCCCAGCAAAATGAGTTTATAATAAGAAAGAAAACATAAATCATATACTACTCGGCAAACTCGAATCTCCTATTCAGAAGGCTCAATATCAGTTCCTATAAAAATAATTTAACAACATAAGCCAAATCTCGTATAGAATACTAGATAAAACATAATTCAGTGCAATTTAATGTATTACATGCCAACTAATATATGAAGCATACAAATCCACATGTGACCATGCAACCTGTCAAACCATGACGACCAATGCAACCTATCTTGCCCGAACTCTAACCGGCGCACCCCCAGAATTGAGCTGAGAGCAAATTTACAGCCTTGCACTTTAATCCCAAGTTTGGTTCTCAGATAGTCACTGACAAGAACACTCTAAACCCGAATTTACGAATTTTTATCAAGGGACTCTATAAACCATAGTCGAGTTCTCGGACTAGCACCTGTGAGTCATCCCTCAACCGGTCACATTTTATTAATAGAACTAAAGGAATAACACAGACACCGATAGGGAATCACAATCAACTATGACTATGCACATGGAACTATGCTCATTTAACTAAATCATGCACATGGTTAATGGCAAGTTCAATCATTCTCCAACATATGCCCAATACATCCACTTAATAGCCAAAAATGTAAGAAAAGTATTTTCGAAAAGTTTCAAAACCATCGCCAATAAGATTTTTTGAAAAACTGATTTTAGGCAAGGTTGGCCGGTGGGGACACACCCCTGGCCAGTCAAGTTTGATCCTGATTGGTCGCAAGACTAGCCTTGACTGGTTAGGATTACCTACTAATCACTTTGTGAAAATTGCCCTGACCTGTCAACCCTATACTCAGATCGGTCAGACTTGGCTGCTGAAATATTTTGGACACATCTTGACTAGTCACCCACCACCCTGACTAGTGAGATTTACCTACTGAAAATTTTCAAGTTCTATGCATCCTAACTGGTCAGGCTACTACACTGGCCGGTCATTCCTGTTACACAAGAAACGTCATATTTCGAGAAAGATATAAATTTTTGTGCAAAAAACTCCAGATTTTCTAGAAATTTCAAGAACCAACATCAAGATTCATGAACAAACTGTAACTCATCTTTAAACATCATGAAACACATTAAATAACATCAAGTTAAGGTTCAACTAGGATCATACCTCAAATATGGAATTCCTCAATCAAGTACGCGATGCTTCTTCCATTCCCACGCGAATCCACCAATACCTGATTCGATCTTCACTTCGATATCTGATTTGATGCTTCAATTTGCATGCCCTTCAAGGATTGGATGTGCGGTCATGTCCTTTCTTTCTCTCTCGCTAGGGTTTCCTCTCTCTTTCCAAAAATGCTCAAAAGATTATTAAGCGACCCAAATGCATCTTAAATGCAGATTATATACTAATTGGGAAAAGAATCACAACATGCCCCCCTGAAATTTTACACAATCTCAAAATAAATCCCCAACTTCAAAAGTCACAATTATACTCTTAATTAATAAAACTTCTCATTAAGTCAACAATTAAAAATATATAATTGGGCACGGTCCTAACAACTTTTCCTCTTTAAAGAAATTTCATCCGCAAAATTCATGAACTCAAGAAATGAACAACTCGGGTTACTTGGAACGAAGCTCAGATTCTCATTCCCAAGTGGCTTTTCAACTCTATGATGCTTCCACAATACTTTAGCTAACAAAATAAGTTTTGCACGTAACACTTGCTCCCTTGTATCCAATACTTCCACTAATCGCTCCTCATAAGAAATATCATCATCAACGTCTAGCTTGGTCCAGTCCAAAATATGTGATGGATTCGGCTCATACTTGCACAACATTGATACATGAAATACCTCATGAATTCCTCAACAGTCGCAGTGGCAAGACATGTCGATGCAAGCCTCTCTTATCTTTTCTAGGATTTCGAATGGCCTGAGAAAATGTGACGTCAGCTTTCTAATGTAGCCAAAAACCTCATTAACCCTGTTCTGGGAGTAACCTTAAGGAACACATTTACCTCGAAAAACAAGGGTCATCTCCTATGATCTCCATAAGTCTTTTGACAACTCTGTGCGACAAGTAATTAGTCTCATTTCTTGATTATCTTCTCATTTATTTCTAGCACCAAGTCCAGTCCCAACACTCTGCCCTCTCGGACTTCAGTCCATCACACTGGAGATCGACACAGTCTACCATACAAGACCTCGTAAGGGGCCATCTAAATAATGGACTAGTAACTATTGTTATAAGCAAAATCCGCCAGTGGTAAATGATCCTCTCATGAACCTCGAAAGTCCATAATACAAGCCCGTAACATGTCTTTCAAAATTTGAATTGTACCTTCTGATTGTTCATCCGTCCGTTTGCGGATGGAAGGTAGTGCTCATTTGTAAATGTGTACCAAGTGTCCTCTAAAGACCTAACAAAAACCGCAAAGTCAACCTAGGATCTTGATCTGATATAATCGATATCAGCACCCCATGAAGTCGAGTGATTTCCCGAACGTACAACTTGTTGAGTGCCTCAACAGTATCCACCACGCGGATAAGAAGAAAGTGTGCAGTCTTAGTCAGTCGATCAACTATCATCCATATTGGGTTATGACCCGTTAATGATCGAGGAAGTCCTATTACGAAGTCCATAGTCACGTGATCCTACTTCCACTCCGCCGGCAGTAAAGGAAGCAACAATCCGGCTCATCTCTAATATTCAGCCTTAACCTACTAGCAGACCAGGCATCTAGATACAAATTGTGTCACATCCTGCTTCATACCCTTCCACTAATATTGTCACCTCAAGTCGTGTTACATCTTAGTACCACACGGATGGACAGCAAGGCTAGAATGATAGAACTCAAGGAGTACCTCTTCAAGACATGATTCTTCCTGTGAACCTCAACCCTTGTTTGGTATGAAAAATTCATCCATCAACCTGTTTGTCTGAAGCTAAACAATTTCTAATTGACTGGGTCTCAATATCCCCATGCTATGCCTCAATTACCTTAGATAACAGTGAAGGTTGCACCACGATACTAAACAATGATGTTCGTTCTTCACCTGAGTTGAGTTGTAATTCATGTTCATCAATCGCCCCTACCATTTTCCACTCACAGATGGCTAGGTTAACCAAACTGTGAAGTGAATCCATGTTCTCTCTCTCTCTACCATCAAATTCAAATTTGTTGCTCCAAGATTTGATCCTTCAAAGATCCTTCGTATATCCTTCACATTCGGTTGATATCACGTGCTTGATTATGTTTATTTGCTCGAAGTAGGTATATTCAAAGTTTTATCAACATTTGGAGCTAGGTTTTTCTTTTGGAAGCTCAAAATCTTTCGTCTTAACTTTGAGGTAGGGATTTTTCATCTCTATTGCGTGTTTATGAATTGATTTGGATTCCATTTTATCCTTGATTGTTGTTTTGGAATTTGGAAAGAAACCTTTGAGTTTGCAAAATCGCATAGCCTGATCTTAAAATCTATCCAAATGACTTTGAAAATCCATTCAGATGAAATTTTCCACTGTTTCGGATGTTAAAAATCCATCCGAGAGACTCTGAAAATCCATTTGAAATTTTTCACTGTCTCGGATGTTAAAAATCCATCCGAGAGACTTTGAAAATCCATCTGGATGAAATTGTAAACTAACTTTGATTATGAAATCGATTCGGATGGCTTTGAAATCATCCAAATAAAATTGTAAACTGAATCAGATTTTGGTAATCCATCTGGATAACTTTGAAAATCCATCTGAATGAACTTGTGTTCTAATTCTAGCTTTGGGATTTCATCCGGATGACTTGCATCATCCATCCAAATGAGTTTGTGTTTCTAGCATTTCATTCAACTGAATTGATCAAGTCTATCAATTTGGGTTAATCATTGGTACAACACCATTTTACTCTTCATAGGAAGTCTCTTCTCATATTTTAATGTTGATGATCCACCTTTAGGGTGATTGTATGATTATGTTTGGATTTGAGTTGGTTGTCGGACATTGAGAGACAAGCAGTCCTATTGCTTTGTTTACTTGAAAGTTTCCTTTGACGTCGATAACGTCTTGTTATATCCTCCATAAAAACCCTATTCTCCTATCTTAATGTCGGGACTTATCTTGTAGAGTGATTTTATGCCTAGTTATAGAATTCAGATATTGTGTTGACTGTCTTTCATGCTTGATTGTTTATCTTCTCATTGCTAGTTATAGTTAAATGACACCTAAGGACACGTGATGAATGAAGAATGATTGTCATGTGATACATTGACATACGTGGACACCTGAACGATGTGAAGAAAGATGAACTATCCTCCTTCGTGGGAATGCCAGGAATGGTATGAACTAGCCACCTTGTTAGGAATGATATGAACTAGTTTACCTCCTTTCAGGAATGTTAGAAATGGCATGAATTAGTCTCCTTCGGAGGAATGCTAGGGAACGACAACTTGAGACTCGACAATGATACATTGACAAGACACTGGAATTGAGTAATGTGACAAATGATTTGATGGATGAACGAATTGGTGCGCTCATACTATGGTGCTACGAGTTGAATGGTGTTTGTCTTTCAGAATTCAAAGATCACGCTTTGGAGAAGCAACAATGCAAAATAAGTCTATAGAACCGAAAAGATGTACTGCACTCTCTCTCAAAGAACAAGATTATGCAGCTGAATGCTATGAAATGCAAGAGTAGGAGGAGGTCGAATTGTTGTGTGAAAAATAGAATAGGAATTCTTTAACTTATAGGCAGCGAAATGGCACGGTCCAGCTCAAAGGCTAAAGTGATTCTACTTAAAAGGTAAAGGTTGCATCAGTTCGCTAGGCAAAAATGGGTTCGGTTTGGATGGCATTGATTCTGCCATAGGATGCACCCATTCGGCCTCCAAACGCTCATAAACCATCCAAGACCAAAGGTCAGGAATCTGTTGGGTCAAACAGGCCAGAAACATTCAAATGATTCAGTGACAGGTCCAAAATATACTCTAAAGGGAAATAAATTTAATTAATTACATAACTAATTTAATTAAATAAATTTCTAATTAAAAGAAGATTTGGATTATTTAACTGACCCGAACCCGAGCCCAAGCATAGCATAGCACGGTAGAGTTGGTCGGACAAGTGGCAGCAGCGGCGCACATGGTAATTTGAGACAAAGCCCATATTACCTAGGTCTTCCCCCATTCACAAGATTGGGTCCCATTGGGGGCCAAAATCCTTAACAAAACTCAAGTTTTATATGTCACATGAAAGTTTTACATTTTTTATATTTGAGACTAACACCCCCTTCACCTTTTTCAAATAATTTTTAGAGCCTATTTTGGATTTCAATTCATGCGCAAATAGTTTTGCCCAACTAAATAAATAATCTTGATCTCCACAAGTATATAAACACATTGCCACTTGAACTCACACGTTAGAATATATTGGACTTATTTTTATTTTAGTTCAAACTTAGCTAAAACTGTATTTCTCAAAATTATTTTTCCAACAATCATGCACATTAATGAAATTGAAAGATATGAAGTACAACAATATACAGATTGTAAGAGAGTACAATTAAAGAGAGACTCTGACAAGATAAGTAGTTCTTGGCTTTTAACTTTTCCTTGTGAAAAAATTATCGGGTTCACTAGCTAATTAATGGACGTGATACCTTAAACTGTTCAGTCGTTGGTGCAAACCTAGTCATTATAATTCACACAGAATATCGCCGACAAAATATGGTTATCATGGTTGTGTTTATTTTGGCTCTGAACAAGATCTAGTCTTCCATGAGTGCTCTAGAGAATTTAGTCTTGTCAATTCTCATAAAATTGGCCCCAGTTCATACTTATATAGGTGATTCTCATTAACACTATCCTGCTATGCCACTTGATTTCTTAAGATATAAGAATAATTAAAAGCAAAATTTAACCTCACTCGCGATATAATATCACTATTTATCTTCACCATAGCAATAGGATACGAGAGATTCTCCTTAGTAACTCTAGTGAGTTCACACATAATTTGGTTGTCTCTTTGAACCTAAATTTTGGGATCTCCAGACATCTAGGTTGTATTACTATTATTATGACCCTTATGTAGTAGGGTTAAGTCTCATTCTCCTCGATGAATTATACACTCACTTTGGACAATCCTTTAGTTAGTGGATCCGCTATATTGTCCTTTGATTTTATAAACTCGATAGATATAATCCCATTAGAAAGCAGTCGTTTAACAGTGTTGTGTCTACGATATATGTATCTAGACTTACCGTTATACATATTATTTTGTGCCGTTCCTAACTCTGATTGGGTATCGCAATGGATACATGTTTCTAGCATAGGTTAGGCCACATTGAAACATCTTCTAAGAAATGATGAAGTCATTTGGCTTCTTCTCCAGTTTTATCCAAAGCGATGAATTACAATTTCATTGTTGACCTAGCAATGCGAGTTTGCTTAAAAGATTTCCATGATATGATTGCACCTCCAAGGGTAAAGACGTAACCACTAGTGGATTTAAAATCTTTTGTATTCGATATTCAGTTGGAATCATAATATTCTTCTAATACTGCAGGATATCTGATGTAGTTTACACGATAGTTGATGGAGTACCTAAGATATCTAAGAATCCTAATTATAGCCTTCCAATACTCATTGCCTGGATTATGAGTGTACCTGTTTAATTTACTCACAACATACGCAATGTCTAGACATGTACAGTATACTTCCAATAATTTTGGAGTACACTAACTAGGATACACTGTCACCCTTATTTTTGGGTAAACATAGACTTGAATCTATAAGTGTCCTTGCAAAAGCCAAAACGTTCATCATACTTGTCAAATTTATCCAGTATTTTTTTAATGTAATATGACACTGATAAAGTGTACCCATCAGATGTTCTACAAATTTTTATAACATCTGCTACACCCGTGTATTTCATGTCAAATCTTTTGTTCAACATTCTCTTGGTAACTTTAATCATTTCACTATTACTACCAATAATGAGCATGTCATCAATATAAAAGACAAACTATGATATAACCTTTATTTGTGTTCACCATGTACACACATTTATACATTCATTTATCTTGAAACCATTTGACATCATTGCGTTGTCAAACTTATCATGCCATTACTTTGTGCTTGTTTTAAACCATAAAAATTTTTAACAAGCTTAAACTTTAGTTTCTTTCCCTGGAACCACAAATCCTTCTGATTGTTTCATATAAATTTTTCCATCCAGAGCACCATTTAAGAATGCAATTTTCACATCCATTGGATGAATCTCAAGGTTATAAAATGTTGCAATGAAAATTAGCATTGGTATAGACGCCATTTTAGTTACTGGTGAATATGTGACAAACTAATCAAGTCCTTCTTTCTGCCTATATCTCTTGACTACAAGTCTTGCCTTATACTTATAAATGAAACTCTTTGCTTTCAATTTCCTTCTGAATTTTTATTTGTATCTAAGAGAGTTACAACCTGGTGAAAAGTCTACCAATTCTCAAGTATCATTTTGCTGAATAAATTCAACTTCATTGTTCATAGCCTTTTTCCATAAAGGTACTTTAAGACTGGACAATGCTTCCTTAAAAGTTTAAAATTCATTTTCTAGAAAATATGTTAGAAAATTTGGACCAAAAGATTTTGAAATTCTAGCATGTTTGCTGCGTCAAGATCCTTCATCATCTTCATCCTCAACATCTTGATGACTATTTACAATAGCATCACGGTCCTTTTAAATGAACTAGTCTCATGTCGCAGCCTTTTCGAAAATACATCTTCAAAGAAATATGCATTCTTACATTCAATGATAGTATTTTCATTCATATTTAAAAATTTTTATTTGTGTATCAACAATTTATATGCACTACTATTCTCAGCATACACTATGGATATGCAATCCACAATTTTAAGTCCAAGTTTCGTTTATTTAGGATTCACTAGACACCCCCACACTTTTAAAATTTTATAAGTAGGTGTTCAAACTTTCCATAATTCATGAGATGTCTTATCGACTTTCTTTCGGGATATCTTGTTAAGAATGTAGCTTGCTGCAAGCAATAACCCCCCCCCCCCCCCCCCCCCCCCCCCCCCCCGCCCCCCTTGATTTTCTGTAATAACATGTAACTTGTCAACATAGCATTAAACATTTTTTACGATGTTCTGTGTTTGCGTTCTGCAACACTATTTTGTTGAGGGGAATAAAGAGTAGTGATTTGATGTATGATTTTATGTTTTTTACAGAACTCACCAAAGGTGCATCATACTTGCCATCTCTGTCGTTCCTTACTACCTTTATATTTTTGCTAATTTGATTTTCAATCTCATTCTTATGAACTTTGAACATCTACAAAGTTTCATCATTGCTTCTTAGCAAATATACATGACAATAGCAAGTACTGTAATCGATAAAAGTAATAAAATACTTTTTACCGCCTCTTGTTAGATTGACTTGAAATCGCAAATATCAGTATGCACTAAGTTCAGTATTTCTATAAAAAAAAAAACTGAAAAGAAGTTCTAGCTAGTTTTGCTTTAAGACAAACTTCACACTAGTGGTTTGGATCGACGTTAAACTTAAGCAAGCATTCCAAACTCATTAATTTTTTCAAAGTATTAAAATTCACATATTCTAATCTCTCATGTCAAATACTAGAAGACTCAACAATATAAGCAGAATATGTGATATTGTTATTGATAACAGTTGGTACAACAGTCATAACATTCATTTTGAAAAGCTCATCTCTCATGTACTCTTTTCCTACATGATTTCACTTTTAGTGAGTACAAACTTATTGAACTTAAACACTAGTCTGAACCCATTTTTGCTCAACAAAAATCTAAAACTAAGTTCTTGCGAATGTCATGAATGTTTAGCTCATTGTTGTAAGTGACTTTCTTTTCTAAAGTCATCTTTCGTATCACCTTTCCTTCACCTTCAACTTTAGAAGTAGAAGAATTATCCATGAACATTTGATCTTCATTGTTCACCTCGTTGTAGGAGGAGAACATCTTTCTTTCAAAACATATGCTCTGGATAACACTAGTGTCCACCAACCGCTTTTTGGAATTAGAGTCCACCATGTTTACTTCAAAGACAACAGTAGAGAGATGCAAGTCTGAAACATTGTCGAAGAGTCACCACTTCGGTCCCGTTGACTTGTGCATGTTCTTACGAGCATTTCCATGCTTAGGCTTATTATGACAATCCGCTGCACAGTGTTCTTATTTATCACACTTGAAACACTTCTCTTAGAATTTGTATTTCTAGATCTCAGCACCTTTCTGGCCTTGATTTGACCCTTTGGCAAAATACTTCCTTTTCTTTGAGTTGGATGTTTCTCCTCGTTCCACCACATTGGCTTTTAGCCATCATCGGGTTCTTTCTTGTCTTTTTGTCAGAACTCCGTTTATCCTCTTCTATTCTCAACCGAATAATCAATTCTTCAAGTTTCAACTCCTTATATTTGTGTTTCAGATAGTTCTTGAAATCTCGCCAACCTGGTGACAACTTTTTAGTAATAACCAACTTGAAAAGATTCACCAAGAAACATACCTTCGACATGAATGTCATGCGAAATTAGTTAGGTTTCTTAAACTTGACTTGCCACGGTTTTAGAAGTCCATGTAATTGTAGAAACCTCTGGAGAGGACAGTGAACTTTACCCAAAAAAATTCTGTTGTCACACATTCAAAAGATGAACAATGTCGCGGGTGAACAAAACTGGCACTGCATCTGCTGAATCACCCGCCACAGAGTGCATTGGACAGTCAAGTACAATCGAGAGAAGCCAAACTCTTATATCATAGTATGTCGGTCCTTAAGAGAAATGGATAAAGAAGTTGCAGCTCCCAGCGATAAGACTCAAATTCAAACATTGAAACAACCATGAATATCACTAACCACTAATGTTCTCTTTGCAGGAAGAAAAACTAGAGGAATGCAGTAAACCAAGTCCACCTTTCTCACTATAAATAATATCTCAATTATCTAATTTCCAGCCAAAAAGACTGTCCAGAGAGAGGAGAAATGCCAGGATCAACACTAACAAGCTCTAGCTGCTATGCTTACAAACAAATATAGAACACTGTAACTTTTCCAGTTTTTCTCATCAACTGAGTCCCGCGACGAGCAAGCCCAGAAATTGATTTAAATGGCACAACAGATATGGACCAACTTACAGTTCATCGTCAAAATCCATGGGGGGAGATGGGATTAGGCGGCATTACAAATCGATGCATCAACTTGGATCACAGTTTTCCTTTTACTCATCAAGCCCATAATCATCCCCGAAATACTTATCAACTAGTTCATTAGCCATGTTTCTAAGGTCTTCATTTTCATGAAATTGGAACCTTTCCATGGCATCAATGCCATCCTCTCTCTCCACAAGCTTTGGACCCTCGCCATTCGGCATCCCCCGTAAGACCTGTGAATCACAAAAATGCAAACATTTTCAAGAGAGGAACTTGCAAAATGTGATTCCATTTTCAAATATCAAATGCACTCATAGAACACAATTTTCCATGAAAGTAAGAACTTGACATAATGGTTATCAACCAAAAGCATCATGACCTACTGGAGAGAAAAAAATAAGGAAATGAGGGTTTGATGCAATTGGAAACTTGGTTGTTTCTCATGTAGGAGCTTTTCAGCTGTCAAGATCCCAAATATTCATCGCAGCAACATCTTTTAGATCATATAGAAACCAGATTTAGGGTGTTTAAAAAGGATAAGCAGAACCACTTTCACCAAAATAATTTGCAACTTGCAAGGGGTTCGTTGTTCATGACATGTAATCTTTTGTTTGCCTTTTATAATTCCTCTGTCCCGTTTTGATAGTCCATCTCTACCTTTGACTTTTCAAAGTGGACATGTATTTGGGGCATCCCAATATGTAGAAGTTTTAGTTTGGAAACTCTCTTAAAATTTGGGATACTGGGATAATGTTGGAAATAAAGACATTCTGATATTAGTTTGACTTCATCGACATGTCACTTACAATGTTGGAACTCTCAAAATAGACTAACAAAAACGGATGGAGGGATTACCAAAATTCTCAGGAAATAACAACAATCCACTAAATGTCAGGATATGGTGGAATAAGATGCCAAGTGGTAGGGAACCTCAAGTGTTTCTAAAATTGACAGTCCAAATCCCATAGTAATTCAGCGGAACATAAGAAGACAATTAGACACCACTTCCTTGTAATTTGATTCAGTCACCAGGCTTCTCATACCTCTTGGACCACCTACTAGAAGTTTGTCACTCCAAGGATAAATATAGATAAATGACTGAGCCATTCCAACTTTGATCGACACCACTAGCCTCTAATAAGCAATCATCTTTCCATGTGCAAGTAAATGCACCATTTCTGATATTTCCCTACATCCTAATAATGGGAATTTGCAGTCCACTAACTTTTTTGAGTAAGAAGCAGCAATCAACTAATACTAGAAAAGAATATCACCTAGAAAAATTCATTAGTGAGCAAATATAAATTTCAAAGAGACAATCATGTGGGTCCAACAATGATGAGCAGCTCCAGGACATGACCAGACTCCAGTGGAATGAAGAATCCCTGTTCGTTCCCTAGAGCTTGAATCGAGCTATACATTTGGACTGGGCCACAATCAACTCATTGTAGCATTTTCTTCACGAAAACAAAGCAATACAAGATTAAAGACGATTTTATTGGTAGTCACTAGAACCCTAGGTTTGCAGCAATTAGGATGGTTGAGGAGTTCAGTAGGACCACAAACAATTTTGTGAGCATCCATACTATGAAACTGAACCAGATGTAGTGGCCGTGGCTTCTACTTGATACTCCCACATCATACACGTGAAAGAGAGCACAAATTCCCCATAAAACAATGGAAAAACAGAACTTAAATCCGAAACTGAGCAAATGACCCTAACCAAACCAAACCAAACTAAGCCTTGTGTCCCAATCAATCAGGGTAAGACATAGAGTGTCTCTACTAATGGGATCTGGGGGGAGAAGATTGGGTACATACCTAAAGCTTTGGCATTATTTGCAGAAAGTGGCTGACCTCAATTTCAAACCCACAACCTCAACGTTTGGTAGCCAAGTTTAATGAAGCTGACCCTCCACAAACTTATAAAGAATAAGAAAATTAGAATTAAGATGTCTGTAAGAGATCGTTCCACGTCAGCTAACGATCACATACAAAACTACTATCTGAGCCAGGACGACTCCCCATACAATTTATGGAGTTGATGCTCTAGGATGATATCAGAGCTAGTGCTTTGAAAACTTTTGGACAAAACTCCATTCCGTATAGAATGTTTCCCCCCTTCCTTGCTTCATAAATGCACTTCATTTCATGGTGATTCCAATATTGTTGGATCATTTGTTTATCACTCCACAAGAGAGTCGGAGATTGTACATGCGGGATAATGTTAAAGGTGGTCCCACATTGGGTGAATTATGACCTCTAAAACTAGTACATGAGTCCAGGTGATCTCTCCACTAATTGGCAACTAGTTTTGACTTGGATGTTTTTTTAACATCAGCTTATCACTTTCTCCTGAAAGGTGTTCTCCAATTGGATTCACAGGTAAGAAAACTGGTTAAAAGGTGTCCAGATACACACAAAAAAATCATCATGTGACACAGATAAAAACTTAGGTTCATTCATTGCTGATTCAACAACTGCCAATATGCCCCTTACATTGAATCACAACATTGTAGGAAGTTACTAAAAGGAAAAAAAATTCAACTCTTCTTAGATATGACATCAGCTGAAATGGATCACAATTCACCACACACATACATATGGGGGGAAAATACAATCAAAGAGCCAAGAAATAAACAAGAAAGAAAGAGCTTCTACCTAACTAAAACAGTCCATGAAGCAAAATGAATACATGATTTGCTTACCAGCTCCATGAACTGGAGCCCCAGTCTTGCAGCCTCAGCATCAGCAGACCTGACCATATCTACAAAACCTGGAAGGCATCCTTTACTGACAAGGGAGACCAAGTGATCCAGAATCAAATTTGGCCTCCCAGCACCTTCAGATGGAGCAACACAGAGGTTACCTAGAACATATGCTACTTCCTTTCTTATATCAAATGGTGCTGCTGAAAGTAGCCGCAATAACAATGGCATGGCTTCACTTGAATAGATTAACTGTTTGTGTTCAATGGAACCAGCTGCTAGGTTAGATAGCACCCAAGCTGCTTCCTACAACAATGAAAGAACATCAGGTGACAAATTTTTCTTCTATCAATTTCAGTGTCACGTCTTAAGGAATAGAAACATGCCTTCTTCAAGACCCGATTCTCACTTTTCAAACATTTCATTATTGCTGCTACAACATTATCTGGAGAAAAACATACACAATATCAGCATCAAAATAACAGGATATCAGGAACTGATATGAACAGAACTTTTTGCTCTCTTCAACAGAAGAAGAATAATGAACTAGCCTGTGATTCCATGTCCAACATCGTTTAAACCATTAGTCGTGTGAGCATCACCAGCCACAAGATTACCAAGACTCCGCAGTACCTGTAGAAAAATTAATGCAATAATACTAAATAATGAACCCAATTTTTAGCTCATTACTGTTGACCTACCACCAATCAACATACATGTCAACAACAAAATGTTCCACGAATTGCCAGACTATAATTTTTGCGCTATTCGTTGTACCTCAAAATTATGCACCTTGCAGTGACGTATGCTTATAACAGTTTTTCTCTAAGTCCTACTCTCCTTAAATGAATTCGGATCTTCTACTTTATGTCCTACTCACTATTAAAGTGCTCTTTTCACTCCCACTGCTTGAACAATGTGACACAGTAGTGCGCATTATATCTTCTCAAAGCATCACATGGTCCTTCAAATGAAAAAAATTTCGTGGTGTCATACAACCAGCTCGTGTTCATCCTAAGAGAGTTATCAATATCATCGTAAAACTATCGCCAACAGAATCATCCTTGTTACAGATGCAATCTGCATTTATGGCCAGTTATATTGCTTATTTTACAATCTGATCACTGCCATCTGGTCAAAGACAGACAAATATATGAACATGTCAAAGTTACTTAACATTGGAATATATTCCTGGACCTAATTTCATTTTCCTCCTCTAGTTACTTCACCAAATGCCAAGTAAACAGATCATTCCTAAATTTATCTAGATGTTGGAACTTAAAAGATCAAGCTGAAGTTCAAGTAGATGATATCGGTGGCAATTGTTTTCAGGAACCTAGGAAGCTAGTATGCCAAATAAAGGGGAAAAAACAAGATCACTGTCATGTTCAGCTCCAGGTTATTTTGTCTAGCTTCACTCTCGTGCATTCTCACTCTTTGGCCACTCGCTAGGATTCAGTTAGATCTTCTCAACATATTTACAGCAAATTTTATGAGCTATGATACACCTTTAAGGCTCGTTTGTTTGATGGATAAGGATACAAAATCCTGGGGCCTACAAATCAGGTGTTCGTTTTGTTTTGTTTATCAGCCTCGGAATTAAATATCTGGGGAGAGTTTATATCCCAAAGAGTGAAGGGAATATATGGTATTACAAATCCTCTCACTTGGAATAAGACAACAATGACAATATTACCTCTAAAAAAAAACACAGCCTCCAACGATCATAAAAAAATTGGTGAACAAGGCTTATGGAAGATTGCATTTTTAATTAGAATTCATAGAGGAAAAGAAGAAAACTTATAATCAAAAGCTCCATAAAATTAATAAAGACGAAAAAAATTCAAATAATTACTATGTTTAGTGTCATATTATTTTAAAATTTCTGTTTTAATTCATATTTTTATGTGATTTAGATTCCTCATGTTGAGATGAATAAAAAAAGTAGAAAATTTGAATAAATGATATGTAAATGCCTACGATTTTAACAAAAGTTTCCAAACTCATCCTTTATCTTATAAGCGACAAGTCTGGGGGAGCATGCTTCCTCCCAACTGGCAAGATTTGTGGAAAACAGTTATAGAGGAGAAATCCGATAATAGGGTGGTGGGATGGAATGAAAATTTTAATAATAGGAGTTTTCTTGAACAAACAAAGCAGATGAAGAAGTCACCTAACAAACATCTTTCTACTTGAGAGAAAAGTGGACAATCTTTTAATAATAGGAGTTTTTGGAAGATTGCATTTTTTTCAAGTACAACTAATATTTTTTAGTTCATCTCTTTTCTTCTTCTTTTTTTAACTTTGTAACACTAAACAATGGGTAAATAAATTGGAGGACAATCTTGTCATGTAATGGTGCAATGACGGTAAAGTGAACAATTAAACTTCATATCTCATCATATCAAAGTCCATCCTAGGATATCCATTCGAAACAAACACAGGATATCATTCCATTTATACCAAGTCATATATCCACTGGATATCATATCCACACTATATCCCACAGGATTTTATATCCCACACTTTATATCCGTACAAACAAACAGCCCCTTAGACCGTAGCTTTGCACCTTCAAGGTAAAAAACCATATCTAATGCCTTCGGAGTGGATATTTGTGGATCCAAGAGAGATTTCCATAGATTGATGATCCAGAAGCTTGAAGAAACACCCTTGGTTTTGATATCTTCTCCAACTGGTTCAAGACCTTCAATGGTGGCTTTGAATGCTTTTGGAGAGCTTTGGTGAGATACTACACTAGCTTCATGCTTGTGTGATCAAGGAGAATCGACTGAAGACTTCGGTTGGCGTTCGAAGGCATATCGAGGAGTGCAATCAGGAATTGCAAGTGATTAAGTGCGGATTCGCCAAGGTGTTCGGGACTCTAAGAGAAGGGAATCATGTAATAGGTTGTAAGGAACTCTTGTATTCATTATTGGTATAGTCTTGTCTTTCGCCAGTTGTTTTTCCCCAATTTGGGTTTCCCGCGATATCCTTATGTTGTGCTTTCTCGTTCTTATCTCTAGATTAGTAATCTCACTCACACACACACACGGATTAGTTCTGGTGTTGTTGTCCGGTTGGCATTAGTTAATTGGGCAAAATAAATAATTACATTTTAATTGGTAATTATTTCCCAGGCAATTGATAAAAGCAAATCAATATAAAAAAGTCCCTTGTCATATAAAGGTGTGATTTATTAATTGGCACCAATAGCATGCGCTTTGTACTTCACAAAAGTACATGACTTGACAGAATATTCATAAAAATAAAAATAAAAAATCTAGACTTAAATCATACTACTAGTATGCAATTTTAACAGATGTACACAGATTATATTAATTGCATTACTCACTAAAAAGGTGTATCCGAACGACATTACCTAGACCTCGTACTAGTAATTACAATCAATGATATTAATTGCACTAAGCACAAAACAAATTGGCCAAACAAATTTGTTTTGCTAGTTACCGGAATGAGCAATTGCAAGTTATTTGATGTCGTCAATCTTTCCACGAGTAATTGAAGGAGATCATTCTTCACCAATATGTCGATAGCAACATTTGAAAGGGCTGAAAGATACACAACAATCCATGCTACTTCTGTACCCAGATCCTCATCCCTGACTTGGACCACAATTTAATCAAACCCAAAAATGAGATTTTTAATATGACAATATAGTAAGACTAGGTACAAAAAAGGGCCTGGGGGAGGGGGGGGTATTGGAGAATATTGGAATTTCCATACAAAAGTGCAACAAGGAAGATAAGTGAATCATTCCATAGCTCAATTGACATGATATAAATATAGTAAATTAGTAAGACATTAAATAGCTCCTGCAGGCGCAGTATTTTAAATCAACTCAAGAACCACGGGACCAATTCAGGCATCTAGGGTTGGGCCGATAGAACCACCTGGAAGATATGATTCCTCAACTTGACAGTGAAAATGTAGTTCTTTTTACAACAAGACAATATTTCGATCTAGACTATATGCCGCATACATACATGCTGGAAACAGCCTACTATTGCCATCACGTGGCAAGATATCTTTCAGTGCCTCAAGAGGAATTGATAAGAAGAATGACTACTAACATTTTACCCGTCTGGATTCTTGGCAAGAGCGGGGAAGAATTCAGCTACAAAAAGAAGAAACCAAATGAGATCAGTAAATCTACACTTGATTTTGGCTTCCTTTCCGAAGCAATCGCTGCGGTCCAATCAACAAAGAGCCCAGGGAGAGATGCAACAGGAAGCACCAGCCACAGAATTTCAGGGAAACAACAGTCTCCTGACTGCATTAGGCTGAAAGTATCAATAAGGATAAGATAGCTTTTAATAGGCTTGCTGAAGCAATAAATCAAGGAGAGCAACAGGATAAACAGCAAGATCAAGAGAGTGTAGAGTCCTTGCAAATCTGCTGTCCAACGGCAAATGAAACAGACGATGGGGGCACGAAATGTTTTGCCAACAAAAATATGTCCGACAACAACAGTGTCAAAACCGATGGTGGAACCTTAAGGAATAATAACAATCAGTTGATTCTGGAAATGAAGATTGCTCCCTGATCAAAGAAAGCTATGACGTGATAGTTGGAAAGCAGCTAGAAAATGAAATTACTGCAGGAATTATACTACACCACAGAACTCTGGTGACACTACTGTAGAAGAATCATTCAAAGTGGGGAAGATGAGTGAGAATGACGCACTCCAAAAGGCAAGTGCGAAAGGAGGGGCAACAAACCATAATGATGCCTCAGCTGTTCATCTGTCAACCACTAATGTGGGGATTGATTCGGTGCACTGCACGCCTACAGGACAGTGTTTGGCATCAACAAATCAGATTTAGGCACGTGCTGATCATGCAGAAGAGGATTCCATTGAAGCCCTATACGACGCTCTACAAGGTGATCTCACAAACCAGGAGGGGGCGAATGTACAGGCAAAAAGAATATCACCCGGAGTCAGCACATCCTTGAAGGGTACACAGTTTAGAGAAGGTATAGAGTTCAAATTTCCCCCCATCGTCCGTCACCTCTTTAAAGAAAAGGTTTAAATTTAGATATTCTTCCTGTGGAAAAGAGTCATAAGACCAATGCATTGCACGTATTGACCCACATCCAGCAGATTTGGGATGTGAATCGGATCCCAATCAGAAAACCCAACTTGTTAAAAGTTGGGCTCATTTGCGTCAAGAACCACTTAATGAACCAATCAACATTGTACACTTCAAGCCCAAGTCTAGAACTGGAAAATTTTCAATTCCATTTGCTGAGGATATTTGTCAAGAAGGTGAGGCTCTTTCAAGAGGGTGGATTGTGGGATACTTTATCGAGCAAAAGCTTCGTTACACAATTTTTAAAAACTCAGCCGAGAGACTTTGAGGGATATATCCGCTTGTTTATGTTCTTACTATGGACAATGGTTTTTTCTTGTTTAAATTTAATGGTGCAGAAGGGAGTAAATTTGTGCTAGACGGTGGTCCATGTCACATCGGGGGCAAATTGATAGTTGTTAGATAGACCTTGGGAACCAATCCTCAAACTTGAAAAGGCACATTAGCTATTCCCATATTTTAGAATGTTGAACACAGTAAGGATTAAGCTTGATTGCTAGCACAATTGGTAAGCCCATTAAATTGGATGAACAAACAGCTGCTAGAAGCCACATAGCATATGTGAGAGTGTGCGTCAAGGTATCCTGCAAAGATATTCTCCCCGATTCTTTTGTTCTTGACTTTGAATAGGGTCAGAAGTTTGACATAAGGGCCAAATACCCATGGAAACCTCTCAAGTGCAGGAAGTGCCAGTATTTGGTCATTCTTGTGGTAACAAGAAAAGAGAAACAGAGGAAAAACAAGAGTGGAATCAGGTGGACCAAATCCACAAAGCCACTAGGGGGAAATCTAATCAAGTTTGGAGAGAAGTGGATAGCAAGAGAGACCACAAAAGCATCTCAAAATGCCCGTGCTAAATGAGATGAAAAAGTAAGGACGATGAGTCCTATCAGGAAAGAAGAGATAAAAGATAAAGGCAAAGTAGCTTATAACAAGGGAGGGAACATAAGGAAACTTAATACTATGTCCCTGCCAAGTGAATTGGCAAATGTAGTAGCCGATGGTTTTCGTGCTCAAGGGAGGCCTAATCTTTGTCCAAGTGATACTACCAGCTCAATAGGTTCTTGTTAGACAAGGGAGAGACCTCTGAAATTGAGCAAGGACCAGAGGAGGTTTAAGGTAGTCTGCTGGGTTGACTTTTCAAGCTTTTGCCCCCTTGTCTCCTGTTGTGAGAGGCTCCTTTGTTTGTAACTTATTCGCTCGGGTCGTTAAAGTTGGTTTTCTTATCTTAAACCCAGCCATTGGTACAACTGACAACCTTAAATCCTTATCTGCACCTAGCCCCTAGACTGGGGGGAATGAAGTGGGAATAGAATGCCTTGCCGGCTTGAGTGTGGTGCCCAGCGTCACAGGCAGGGAGAGGTGGTCTGGCTTCCTGCAGCCATCGGCACGACTGACAACCTTAAATACTTATCCGTAACTAGCCCCTAGACTTGGGGGAATGAAGTGGGAATAGAATGCCTTACCAGCTTGAGTGTGGTGCCCAGCATCTCAGGTTGTGAGAGGTCTGGCTTCCTGTTCTCTTTTGGCTGTGAGTGGTTGCTTTTTTTCCTTCGGACTCGTTAGAGCTTTGTTTTACATCTTTCATGTCAAACTTAAGCTCATCTTAATGCCAGAAAAGTTCAATCACGCAAAATAGAACAATGTGAGTTGTTTTAATACGCAATACTAAGACTAGCGGTAACTTGAACACACTGCATTTACACAGTATACGACTTATGAAATCTAAGATCTAACGACAATTACATCTTCCAAATCTTACACATAAGCTGTTGGCAGCAAATCACAGTACGCACAGTGGTTACTACAGTATTTTTGTACCATCTTTTTCTTGTATCCTACAGTGAACAGTAACCAGTTAATGAATCTTACAAATAAGTTTTTAAGTGAGACCGAATAGCTAGCTACTAATAGGCTTTCAACGGTGAAGTTCTCCAACAGTTTTTCCTTTGTAGTCAGAGAAGTCCTAGATAAATGGCTTCCTATGGTAGATGAGTCCATTTAGGCAAAATGTTTCGACCCCTAAGGTTGACACAAATGGAAGAACTATCAAGCACCAAACCGTTAGACAACCTGGTGGTCCAAGCAATTCCAGAGGCAGTCCAGAAACCTTTTTATGGAATCAAAAAATAATAACACTTCCCTATAAATGATCCAGAGTAATGAAGTATCAACAGCTTACGCATTTTTCAAGTGCCGAATAATTGCATCAAGGACCCCATCACTTCTTATTAGCTCTGTTGCCGCTCTTGGATCAGGTCCCTACATCCAGGTGAACTAGATGTATTTAGTATCGAGAGAAAATACAATTACACAAAACTAATCCACGAGGCCAGTACTAAATCATGTAATTAAAAGTCACAACACATGAACCTATAATCATTCATCCAAGGTGATGAGAGATTATTAGTCCCTTATCACGTGAGATCATCAAAAAAAATAGGGGCACCATATCTTCAGAGATATCCTTACATAGAAATGCTCTCGTGGTTCATAATGGAAGCCAATAAAGACACCCGAGAGGCAGAAGAATTGATCAAGCAGAAGACTAGACATAAAAGTCTTTTTTATATGCATGTTATAGTTTCAAGGTCTTATCTAAGCGACAGTACAGGAACGGAACAAGTTATTTTCAACCCCTCAATATAGGCCATTTAAATTACTCTTTTTCTGTTAACAACGAGCTTTATTAGAATACCCCTCAAAATTTACAGCAAAGACAGAAAAGCAAACAGCCTAAACATGTCTGCACAGAAACCAGCCTAATGACAAGAATAAATTTGGAATCAGCATTTCACATAATTGAGAAGACAGATCTGCGGATTTGGCATTCCTGCTTTGAGTAGCCTTAATCCTGACTTCAAATTTGATCTGGCCATTGACAGAGGAAGGGGGTTCTTTGAATGTCTTTGCAAGTTTGAATATTACTTTCTAGCCACTGGAAAACCATAGCAGCTAGAGCATGTCTTCCGAGAATATTGGGCAAGCCTTTTCCTTTGAAGTTCAATCAAAACCAAAAGAAACATTCTAAGGCCAGAGAACAGGACCAGAGCTTCACAACAATTCTTACACGAATTTAATATGCATACTGGGGCACTCAGCTGTAAACAAACTAGGCATGGTAGTGTTCCAGCAATGACTTCTGAAGATGATGGCTCTTAAGATCTAGAACTTCATGTTTTCTGCTAAACGTTTCACTAAGTATGTACAAATTCCTTTATGAGACCTTAAGAAGATCCCGGAAAATGAAACCAAAGAAGTTGCTAAGCTGGGAAAATTCACCTGGGCTCGGTTGGAACCCTTTATCGTTGACAGTTTGGATAAATCAGAAAAAACCCCTGAACTATGACAATTTTGGAGTTGTCCTTTCTAAAGTTTGAAACTGGATACTTAACCACTTCATGTATTCTTATGATGGTACTTTAATTCCTTTGGTTACCAAACTGCTATTATTTGGATGGAAAATATCATGCGAGCAGCACAGGACACGGTTAGATTTTTGGACAAAAATTACCTTTAATTATTGGATCTCAAATGCGACATCCAAAGAAGACCTTGGCATCCCACTAAAATTTTCTCATCCACCAATAAACCCTAGCTTAGCTAATACATCCCTTTCCTTCCTCCTCGCCTCCCCATCTCTTCGCCTTCCCTTCCTCTTTCCCCAAAGAAAAACCCAAAACTGCCACTGATCCTCACATTCTCTCTCTTCCCTTAGCCACCGTCACCCTTCGTTTTTGTCTCTCCACACCCCCCACCTCCCACAAGCACCACCTCCCTCCTTCCCCCCTTCTCTCTTCCCCAATCATCAAGCACAGCTCAAACCCCACCACCACAATCTAACACCGCAAATCCTACAGCACAATCCACTGCAAATTCATTTCTTCCTAATCTTCCATAATTTCTTACTCAACCTTTGGGGAGGGCGAGAAATATTTTTAAAAATTATAGAAAAGCCAACTAATTTCTTGTCCCCGACTAGTCGGCCAGGGCTAGGCGCCCCTCTTCCGCCCAACTAGCCCCTAACGACTTTTAGAACCTTGGGGAAAGATGGAGGGGAAAGGAACGTTGGTTGGGCTCCTTGAAGATTTAGCAGTGGTGGATTCAAGAGAGAAGGGAAGGCAAAAGAGAAAGATGAAACAAAAGAATTTTGGTGATTTTTTGACATTGACGATGGGTTTAAATAGGAAGGGAGGTGATAGTAGTCAGTGGTGGTAGTGGAGGAGAGGAAAGGAGGTCTGTTGCAGTCATCAATTGTAGGGAAAGGGGACAAGAGAGATGAAGGGTTTTCACAAGATGAGGTGAACCCCACAAGTCACAATTCTTCAAGGAAAATGCAACTTTGTAGTGAGGTTAGTGAATGAGGAATGGACAACCATATTTAGTGTGTTCTAGGGTTCAACTGTAGGATTTTATGTGGGCAGCGTAGTTGGATTTTCGTTTACAACTTTGCTTACTAATAGATAAGTTTTACAAGTCAAAAGTCCAAAGATCGTAATAAAATAAGAGGTTTACTTGATATAAGTCAATTGAGAATATGTTAGCTTGTCCTATATTGATTAATTATTACCTCCCAAACTAATATATAAGCCTGGGAAGCCTATTCACTCTTACCACGGTTTTGAGTGGGATGCTTTAACTGTTGGGTTTGAGCACATGTTCGCTGCTACAAAGGATTGGCTCCAACTCAACGGGTATTTATCTGAAAGCCACCATTGCTGACTTTGTTCTCCTCAACTTGATCCAAGGCTGATCAGGAACAGTGCAAATCGTACCCTATAAATTGGCATCGTTTTTGAAGGAAAAAAATCAAAGCAAATACAAGACAGAATTAGTAGAGATATTGAGAGCTTTACCTGTAAATTGTAAACTCTCCCAAGTACAAATTTTATTGTCCGTGTATGTACCAGAATTTGGCAACAACACAAATCGCTTTGTTTCTCTGTGAATGTGTGCGTGTTTAGGTTTCGTTCTTTGGGGCACAACAATTAGTACCAAAGCCTAGGGAGCCCAAAATACCTGGGGGAAAAAACAGAGTTTTCAAACCTTGTTCTTGATTTTGCCCATATTTCAAATTGCTCAAAAGTTCATTTTGAGCACTGGTTTTGTTCCTCTCACCAAAACAAAGACAATGGTGCAAGTTCGACAGTGAAACAATGTCGGGGCAAGCCTCACATGCTTGTTAAATGACAACACGCCATATTCCGCCAAGTTCACGCGCGCATACATCTGTCGGAGGTTGAAGATGCTAGCGCCAACCTTACTCGCCACATGTTAACACATCATTTGTCACGTGGATACCACATCATCAAACACTTGTCACCGAATTAGCATCCACGTGGATGCCACATCAGTAACAGTCGGTCCCATAGTGCCACGTCACCTCCACGTCAGCCAGGGGTCCCACTCTTTGCTACATCACCTGCCACATCCACTTAGAGGGGTCTCACTGGTGCCACAACAACATTTACTGCCATTTGTCATCACACATCGCTGCCATGTCGGCAATTTACCTAGTTAGCGATCCACTCAGTAGTCTAGTCATCAGAAAATATTCACCGATCCAAAAGAATATTCCATAACATGTTTTTTGCGATTTCGGAGCTATTTTAGGTCCGATTTCGACAAGAGCTTATGGTTTCCACTAATTTCGACGTTTTTTATCCAACAACGTGCTATGCTTTCTGCAATTCAACTCAAAAGTTGTACTATCTGTTTTTGCTTGAAAAACAGTTGTTTTTGGTATCAGATAGTGTCCGTCGTGAAGCCTAAGGCAGTTACATGTCAGAATCTACTGAAACAAATATGTCTGAGCCCTCTACCAACTATGCAAGACGTACTTCTACAGTATCCAACACAAAAGGTTTAGGTTCAAAAGTTCAACGGAACCAACTTCTTCGGAATGTGCCAATGCGAGGTTAAAGATATATTGATCCAAACATGACCTGGATTTTACATTGCAGGATAAGCCTAAGGATCTGGATGAAAAAAGACTAAGATAAACTAAACAGTCAAGCTTGCGGCATGATTCGTTTGTGCGTAAAGAAATATCAGAACTACTTTGTAATGAAAGAAACAAATACCAAGGTGTTGCGAGATTTGCTCGAGAAGAAATACATGACGAAAAATGAAGAAAACCATCTCTACCTAAAGAAGAAGAAACTTTTATGTTTCTAGTATTGAGCAGGTAGCTCCATAAATGAACACTTAAATAAGTTCAATAAAATATTGATCTTCAGAATCTAGATGTCGAAACCCTCGACGAGGACAAAGCTCTATTAATATTGAATTCTCTTCCTGATGAGTAAATGATCATTTGATCACTATTCTATTGTATGGTAAAGAATAGATCAGTTATGAGGTTGTGTGCAATGCCCTTATCCATAATGAGTATCGCAAGAAAGAAAAGCAAATTAATAGGGACAAAACTGCTGAAGTTATGTTTGCAAAAGACAAACCCCAGCTAGAGAAAGTCTACAACCCTAATAAGATCCTGAAAGACGTATGTACCTATCGTCATAAGAAATGGCATTGGAAGAAAGATTGTCAAGCTCCCCCAAAAGTGATTGACAAACAGGCCAAAGCCAACATTGCAACTGAAGAGGAGAATCTGGGTTTGCACTTATGAGTTGATCTTCTGATATTCATTCGGGTGAATGGACACTGGATTCTGGTGCTTCCTATCATATTTGTCCGAACAACTTGTTTGCCAACTTTGAGGAGTTGGACAGTGCTTCAGTCTTTATGTGTAATGGTCATACCTGTAAGACTATGGGGATAGATAACATCAACTTACACTTACCTTTATGGATCCACATTTGTTCTGTTTGATGTTCGGTATGTTCCAACTTTGGGACAAAATTTTCTCTCTTTGGAGTTCTGGAGTCTATAGGCTTGGGAATTACTTTACTTAGTGGTACACAACGCAACTTGTATAACTTTGCCGGAAATAAAACTGCAGGTGGAGTAGCCACTATGACAGCAAAGATCTTAGTTCAGAAAAGGGCACTGTTAATATGTTGACAAGGGTCACCGGGATTAAGGTCGAGCAAGATTCGGACCCGATCCATCTGAAACTAGTTTAAGCACCCTCACGTGCCTACACCTTCGAGCGATTAGTGACAACCTCGGAGACATTGATATGTTTCCGGTGTCACGTGCTCTTCTGTTTGTTATCGAAACCCAATGACATCGCAACCAGTCCGCAATGTAGTAATTGTTGTAATTCAACATCGGAAAATTCAATCAAAACAACACTTCGTTGTCAAAATGGATTTTAAGTGAAACTGTTTGTGACCCCTCCATTTGTCCTAGAAACTTTTCGATTGTAAATTGGAAGTCTTACTTGGTTGAAATTTGTTACTGAAAGCTTGCTTGAAACTTCAAAAAACTGGCTCTTCTGTTTGAACAGTTTCGGTAGCCCATGTTCCTGTAATCTGTTTGTAAAAGCACTGATAACAGCAAGTGAGCTCAGCCCAGCTCGATTCAGCTCAGCCCAGTTCAGCTTTCAGCTCTATTTGAAGAGAGTTTGTCTATCCGCTTCCACCTATTACTACTCTCTTGACTCTCATTGGTCCGAGCTAATGGTCTCTTCTGGTTTTTCAATTTCAATTTCAAATCTTATCTATCTGTTGCGTTGATTCAAGACTTCTCGCCAAGGTAGAGATTGTTGGATTTGAGCACATGTAGGCTGCTGCAAAACTCATAGGATTGGCTCCAATTCTATCGGTGTTTATCTAAAAGCCACCATTGCTGACTTTGTTCAGCTCAACTTGATCCAAGGTTGATCAAGAACAGTGGAAATCCTTCACCATAAATAGCATTAGTTTTGAAGGGGAAAAATCAGAGTGAACAGGAGGTATAATCAATTGAGAGATAGAGAATTTGTAAATTTGTAAACTCCCCCGAATACAAATTCTCTTGTCCGTGGATGTACCCAAATTTCGGGAACTATGTAAATCATTTTGTTTCTCTGTGACTATATGTGTACTTGGGTTCCGTTTCTTGGGGCACAACATTAACATGGTATCAAACCTAGGCTTACAAAGGCTTTGAACAAAACTCTCTTGGTTAATTATCCTGTTATTTATGCCTTAATGCACACTGTTTTCTTGAGATCTTATGTTATATATTCTTTTTTATATCACAAGCAGGTTAAGCGTCACAGATGCAAAGAAGTGCCAGAGCTTGTCCCACATTAAATCATTATTACCTCCCAAACTAGTAATGAGTCTGAGCAGTCTCTCCACCCATTGCCAATTACAGTTTGAGTAAGATGCTTTAGCACACAAGCGAATTTAAACCGATTTTGAAACTTTTTGTAACCGTGTGATAGAACTCTAACCCTACTGGTTTCCTATGAAAGCTAGTTGTGATGCCTAGACTTGTTGTCTTCTTCCTCTCTTTCTCGTATATATTTCTTGCCTTTGTAAGCCTTTGGATACATAGTGGAAAATTTGTATGGAGTCCCACTCACAGAGAAAGAGAACGCGTGCTACGGGCTACGGATTACACGGTTGATTGGATGTGGTAATCGCCATTAAAAAATCAAGCATCATACTTCAACCGCCCAAGAAACCTAGATTTCAAAAGAATACCAAAGCCACAAGGTTACTATATATACGGCCCTACAAGTAGTGGTCTAAGATGAGAGCTGTCCCAGAATCAAAGCATACAAAACAAGTTATTCCTGTACTAGCAGGCACAAGCAGGTTATCCGAAGTAGAAAGAATACCAGCTGTTCATGCAGCCTAGTACAATTGACAGATCAAACAGTGTAAAGTAGCAGTATGCACTGGTTTTTTGTTTTATTTGCTTAATGAAAAAGAATGTAAACACAAAAATTCAAGAATCAACAATTCCCAAACAAGAAGTAATCCTTTGCTTCTGCATGGATAGGTGGTAAGAAAACACAAACGGCAATGGAAGTAAGCTGATAACGGATATAGCTGAATCATGGACTCTATTTGCATGTTTGGACGTGTGCATTTGCCCAGGAACAACAGACCGTATTGAGCAACCCAAATAAGGGTAACATAGATTTAGTTGGTTCACCTACTCTACTTATATGCTTGACTACCTGCACAAGCTCAAGATTGTGTAAAATACATGGGAACAGGTAAGCGACTTTATTTTCCATCCAAGCCTACAACCCCCATAAATATGCAGCACAAACTCGGCACCAAACAGGCAAACCGCATTTCAGACATTGCCCAATATCAATTCAGCCTAGCATAAAAGGGCTGTCCAATTTTAAGCGTAAACTGAACTCCTTCCAAATAGGAACTTGGAAGGAAGGTGTGGCAGGCAGGCCAGACAGACAACCAAGAACAATGAGTCAATAACATTCCAGTCACAAAATAAATTAACCAATAATAAATTATTGTTTATAAAATTACAAAATAACTAGGATAAGATACAAGTGCAATAACTGATGAGGGGTTCAAAACCTTGATTAAATTTGAAAGTGCCCAAGCAGCTGTTCGCACTGTTGAACCCTTATTTGGCAGCATCATTCTTGCAAGAGGTGGTAAGGCTCCTTGCGAGAGCAGAATTTCTCTAAGCTCTTGCCCTTCACCAGCAACATTTCCCAAAGCCCATGCACACTGCTCGGCAACAGGCATGGAGCTCCTTTCTACACATAAAATACCAGTTGGAAGGTTCGACTAGGGGTACAATATTATCAAGAACAGTCCCAAGCAAATACTCATTCAAATCATACAGTTTCAGAAAACAGAATGTCTGAAGTGGGGTTCCACAGGAAACAAAGTAGTGCATTTTTCAAAGAGAAAACATGGAGTCGTGAACTGGAGACATTCGGAACAAAACATATCAATTACAAACAGAAAGAACCATGAAATTTCTTGAAGTATATTAGGAGATTACAAAGCATCTGGCTGAAAAGCAGTACATTACTTTACAGATCTAGATAAACTGTTTTGCTCAACGTAGCAACTAGCAACTCATCCTTTAAAACCCTTTAGACGACAAAAGGCAAGGGAAGCACACGTTTTCAGGGTTATAACAACCACCCCAGATTGCAAAAGCTGACAAAAGAAACATGAACATGATGTATTTCAATTGGTTGACTCAAAAGATGTGTTCCAGCGGGGTACAAAAGCATAAGAGATAGTCTATATCTGTAGAGAGAAAACAAAACGGAAAAAGAAAGAAACAACTGAAAACTTAGAAGGAAGCATATAAAGTATCCCTTCAAGGTTTCTTTGTTCAAGGAAAGATAGAATCCATAGAATCACAAAACCATAATTTCCCCATCAAAATTCAAGGAGTAGGCATTGGTTAGTTGAGCTAAACCTTAAATCATCTGTTAAATTTACTAAGTGGTAAAATGTCCCTGTAAATACCGATGAACTTGCAAAACACTGAACACCTTGAAAGTCTCCATTGTCCAACATATGATTAGCAAAAGAATAATGATGAGAGTGGACATGTATAATTGAGATTGTGGCCGAAAGAGAGAAGGATCTCCATTTCCCCAAGAAACAGGCAAAACAACAACTTGATTAAGAAACAGACAGGAAAGGCTTGGACTAGTGCGTAAAATGAGTTAAATTAAGGTGCAGTGGGTGAGGGAAAAAAAACTTCTGTTTTATACTCTCATAAAGCAGCTGCCTCCAAAACTCAAAACTTGCATTTACAACCATCAAACATGGCAGCCAAAAGCTTTTAGAGTTGCTTCAAGAATCGCCCTTATGTGTAGTATACCTTAATTTTCAACTGGTACTTTTCATTTGTTCAATGGAAAGAAAAAAGAAAACCAATTAACCTGTTTTGGGTGCCCAAGATTAACCCAACTTCTACAACCCATCTTGGTTTCATTTCATTTAGCACAAAAGAAAAATTGCCTAGCATTCCAATGTCAGTTGGTGATAAAGTTCCTAGATAGCCAAACCCGTTAATAGTGCTACCCCATAAAGCAATAGTTCAATGACCAAAAGAGGAATATCCTTGTTTACTTATGCCAACTAAAAATCGTTAATGCGTAGAGTTAACCTAGTATCATTCATTAATCCCTCCTAAAGCTCAGAAAGCAAAGGAAACTTTATGGAGTAATGTTTGAGAAGAAAGGAAGGGGAAGGAAGAAGACAAATAAGAGAATGAATGAAATTGTCATCAGAGGACAAGGTGTTTAGGTTTAAGTAACTTACCCCTAATACATATGTGACATAAATATATATAGAAAGTAACAAACATGACACAAAAACCTAACTACCCCTCGCTATATTTTAACACTCTCCCTCAAGCTGAAACATATATATCACAAAACCCAATTTGATACACAACAACTCTAGACGTGATTTGAACAACAGTTCGGTGAAGATATCTGCTAGCTGAGCTCCTATAGTCACAAAGAGGGTAGCTAACACACCATTCTCTACTTTTTCTCAAACAATATGACAATTTACCTTAATATGCCTAGTTCTTTCATGAAATACGAGGTTTACAACAATATGAATTGTTGTCTGATTATCACAATACATGTGTATAAGCAACTACGCACCAAACCCTAACTCCTCAAGTTAAGACCACAGCCATAAAATCTCACATGTAGTGTGAGCAATGACTTTATGCTCAAATTATGCACTAGACCTTGCAATTACCATTTGTTTTTTGCTTTTCCAAGTAACAAAAATATTGCCACCAATAAAAGTAGAGTAGCTAATCGTTGATCGTCTATCGAATGGTGACCTCGCCCAATCAGCATCAGTAAAGGCCTTAACACGCAGAGGAGCGTTAGACAGGTAACCAAATCCATAAGGGGCTTCAAGATACTTTACAATGCGAAGAGTAACAACTGACTCGCCATACAAACAACAGTTGAGATATCTGGACGAGTAATGGTAAGGAAATTCAACTTGTCAGCCAAGCAACGACACTTGTTTAGATGAGGAAGAATCTCCATTGATCAACACAAAATTTGACATTCGGATCCTTAGGTGTCTCCAAACGCCTCGACGCTAATAAACTAGTCTTCTCTAGAATGTCCAACGCATACTTCCTTTGTTATAGGTTAATCTCATCCTTACATCTTGCCACTTCAATACACAATAAAAACCGCAACTTATCCAAGTATTTGGTATGAAAGTGTCGTCGTAAGAATTATTTTAACTCATCAATACAATTCTGATCATCCCCATTAATGATGATGTCATTCACATGCACAATCGATAGTATTTATCCACGATAGGAAGAAGACAAAGTGATGAGAATGAGAGCGACGCATACGAAACTGTTCACGCAACACCACTAAATTTGTCAAATCAAGCTCGAGGTGATTACTTCAAACCATAAAGAACTTTTTGAAGCCGACATACTGGAAAAACCTCCCCTGAGTGACAATGATCGAAGGTCCCATGTACACCTCCAAATCACCATGTAAAAAAATATTTTTGACATTCAACTGAGACAAGGACCAACTGAGAGTAGCAGAGAGGGAGATAAGAATCCAGATAAAGACATCTTAGCCATGAGAGAGAAAATCCCGGTATAGTCAACACCATACGTCTGGATATAGCCTTTGGCCATAAGGCAAACTTTATACGGCTCAACAAAGCTATCCATGATATTTGACAATACAAACCCATCGACAATTGACAGTATACTTTCTCGACGGAAGGGGACCAACTCCCAAGTGCCATAATCATATAGAGCAGACATTTTAGCCTTCATAGTTGGTTGCCACTAGGGCATAAACAAGTCCTCTTGTACAGTATTAAGAACAGATTCAAAAGAAACGAAAATAACAAAAAAGTGCCAAGGGAGCGAGACAAATGATCATAGAAGACATAATGAGAACGCAGATGAGAGGTGCAAGTGCGGGTACCTTTAGGAAAGCAATGAGAAGGTCGGGCGATGGTGATGGAGAAGAAACTAACGGGTCTGGAGACGAAGGAGGCATGGGGAAAGTTGCTAATAAGGTAGACAATGCTTGTGACTGAGGAACATACACTTGCAAGGATTTCATGGGAGATACAGCAAGAAGGGCGTAACTATAGGGAACACACACTGAGATGGATCAACATGATTTGTGGAATGCGAAAAAAAGGGCAATGAATCATTAAGTGCAACATCCGTACAAACAAAACGACGACGAATGTACAGAGAGTAACACATACCCTTTTTGAGCGCGAGAGTAACCGAAAAGACACTGAATGGCCCAAAGAACAAGTTTGTCTCGGCCAAAACCAAGAGCATGAACATAACACATATATCCAAAAATTCGTAGTGATAAGCAGTAGAGAGGGCAGTCATGGAATACGACCATATGGGGTTCCTAACCCCGAGGACAGTAGAAGGCATA
Organism: Arctostaphylos glauca; assembly: GCA_019985065.2. Taxonomy (NCBI): domain Eukaryota; kingdom Viridiplantae; phylum Streptophyta; class Magnoliopsida; order Ericales; family Ericaceae; genus Arctostaphylos; species Arctostaphylos glauca. The sequence goes on from JAHSPW020000007.1 coordinate 11,791,983, forward strand.
CAATTGATCAAATTGCATGACATAAGAAGGACATCACTCCAATAAACATAGGAACCTACATTAGATAAAACAATGAACGCATAACCTTAGGTAAATGACAAAGCTTGCGCTCAGTAACTCCATATTGTTGTTGAGTTTGGGCACAAGAGGACTGATGAAAAATACTATGGTCAACAAAAATATCGAGACCGAGCAATATGAAAATATTCAAGTGCATTGTCAGTTATTAAAACTGAAGACAACTCAGATCTTTCTTTCATAAGATAAAGATACGTAACACGAAATAAATCATCAACAAAACCAACATGATAGAACAAGTCCACAACATTAGGAACCCACATTAGGTCCTAAACCTGAATGAGCTAACTGAAAAGAACGCGACACACAAGTCTCAATCCCGGAATAAAATGATACTCTACAATGTTTACTAAACTGACAGACTTCACACGACAATTCATGAAGATGACTACATGAAGGAATAATTGTTTAAGGGTTTGTAGGGATGAATGACCAAGATGACAATGATATTGATATAGTGACACCACCAACTGCAAAGCAACACAACTAGGGTGAACATCATCGGCAAAGTAGTGCAGCCACATCGTTTGGCTTTGCCACCAATCTTCCACCCCATCTTGAGATCTTAAAACACACAACGATAAGAAAAAATGTGACGGAGCAATTGAAGAACTTGTAAGTTCACTAACATGCAAGATTAAATGAAAAGTGAGGAACGTGCAATACAAATCCAAAATAAGAGAGGAAGTGACAGGAACATAACTCCAACCAATAACATAAGTGGTAGAACTATCTACTAAGATAACTCGAGATAGTTTAGCGATAGACTAACAACCAGCAAATTTACCAGTCATATAATCAGATGCACCATAATCAATACCCCAAAGAGTAAAAAAAAGACACAATGCAAGCAATAGAGGGATCTGTCTAAACAAACGTATAGGTGGAGGAACAATCCACAAAGGGAGTCTGAATTGACACAAGGTGATGATACTCCACATATATACTTACCACAGCATCAGTAGAGCGGGTAACCGACCCAGTATCCTCAAAAGCAGTAACCTAATAAGCCTGAGGAAACTATGAAGATCATAAAAATACTCCACTATATGACTCTTCTCTCCACAATCCATGCATAATCTTGAACCACAATTCCGATCCCGGCCATCTCTCGCTCATTGACGACCACCACAACCAAAGCTACAACCTCCATGGCCAGAGTCGCGATCACCAAACCCAGACTCACGACCACGGCTCGAAGAAGAACCAAATCCACCAAATACAACAGAAGCCAAAGAAGAAAGACTAGGAGGAGCCAAGATACCAGAGCTAGTATCAAAAACAGACGACTAATGGAGCCAACTGAAAACCTCACTAAGAGAAGTTAATCCCTAACCCCCAACAGTTGAGAGTGAATGGGATCGTAAGATGAAGGTAGGCCAAATAAGAACCGAGCACATATATAGACTCACGCAAGCACTGCATAACCTGAATATTAGAAAAAATGGACCGACAAATGTTGAGCTCCTTGCAAATTCCACAAAACTTGGCATAATAATCCTCTAAGTACAACTCAATAAGCGCAAGAGAAAAATATCAAGTCATATGTCTATTGCAAATTATAAACATCATAACACAACTCTTGAGCCTCATGCCACACAACTTCGCAATAGGCAAGAAAACCAAATCTAAGACTCCATATTGTTCCATAAATGAATTAACCCAATCATCTTAAGTCGTCCATGCAGCAAACTTAGAATCAGTAACTAGGGGAGGATCATTAGTTAAAAAACTAGATTGCATCTTCCAAAACATAATATACCTCAACAACCTTAGCCCCGGAGCATAAGTTTTATCATTCAACCTAGTAAAGGTGATAGATAACATCTTAGGAGACCAAGGAGAAGCAGAAATAGAACTTGAAGGCATGATAAATAGAAGAAATAATGAGTAGTAATAGGGGTCAATCCCCGGCATGGTTCCAAATATTTTTCTTCCCTTGCAAGGCAGGAAGAAAACAATCAGCCTGTAAAGAACAAGCAAGAAATGACCAACTAACAACTGATCATGATGCAACGCACCTACAGGGACACATACCAACTAGATTGAGAGGTATGACCCACGCGGAAGATCAGCATAACCACTGACATCATCCTTGTCGGAAATCGAACTCATATCATCATCAATCACAGGAAACTGAACCAAAAAACCGACAAGATAGAACTACAACGAAGATTGAACTAGAAGATGCACTTATTGCATGTCAAGCCAAATACCGAAAAGACTAATGAAAGACTGAACTGACTCAAGCGACAAAAATCTTTGATGAATTTATTGGTGTGACTACCAAGAGGGTGCGATGAACATGTGTTCCCGATAAACAACAGTGCGACGATTAGGGTTGCAGCGACAAACATGAGTGCGGGAATTAGGGTTTTGGCCGGCGAATAGGGATCAGACGATCAGCAAAAGCATCGAACTCTTTAGGCAAAAAGAGTGGAGGCCACCAGCAATGGTGAGTGAAGGCCGCAGTGGAGCGATTGTATTAGGGTTTGGGTTTACTTTAAATTAGTTCCTGATACCATGTTATCAAAAGAAGAAAAGGTGTCTAGGATTAATTAACTTAACCCTGACACACATATAACAAATATAAAGACAGGAACAAACATGACACAAAAACCTAACTACCCCTCATTATATTCTAAGAGAAACAAAAACATTTTCATTCTTGCACTTGAAGGAAAATGCAGAAACCATCACAAACCTCCAAGATGAGCAATAAGAAATGGTAAAGCAGGCAATAAAGCTTTAGTTTCTTCTGGCTTTCCAGCTGCAATGTTGGTAAGACACCAAGCTGCTTCAAGCAACTGCAGTAAGTCAACCACAAGAAAGGGAAAGGCATCAGAACTTCTCTGTGGGATTGAATGCTGAAATCAAATTAAGTGCTGATTTCGGCTGTCGCTTTTTCTACAAGACTGAACAGTTCAACTGATAACAGATATTTTACACTTTAACAGTGAGGAGATTCTGTTGTTTTTATGAGATTTATACTTTATAGCTTCTTCTGCTTTTTTTTCTAATTGTCACCAAATATTTTTTGTTTCTCCGTTGCTACCTTCAAATGTCATACCTTCACTAATCACAAAAATAAAGGCCAATTTAATATGAATTAACTCTATAAGAGCTTCTCCGGACAGAAACAGATAAAATCAAAAAGTTCCATACCAGGCTTGCTCAAACTATTGCTAGATACAAATAATATGGAAAACTTGCATTCATCCCGGATGATGCAATTCCTATCACTTACAAATAACTGATCTATACATTCATGTTTCTGGGCACTCCACCTTTTCTGACTAGGAGTTTATTAGGGGCAGCTCTAGCAATTTTTGCCAGGGTGGTCATCAGTAAAAACTTCCCCTTCCCCTTCCCCTTCCCCTTCCCCTTCCCCTTCTAGGCATGGAGCTTATGATCGAGTCTTATTGACGCGAATAGCAACTTTCACCTACATTGTCCCCCTATCAATTGGCCACAAAAAACCCTAATGCAATCAGCTTTATTGAAAAATAAAAATTAAGTCGAACTCTAATATAAAGATAACAATATTATGATAAACAAATTGCAAATACCGAACTTATGATAACTGTGGTGGACGAGTTTTCATACTTTGAAATTGTTGCATAATTGTTCCAACATCAATACGATTAAATACATATGACTGATCAATCACTTTATTGATCTCCCATTCAACTGCTTACAAGGTAGGAGGTAATCCGTCCCAAGGAAATGCTCATTACCATTCCTAATGTAGGAGGCAGCCAAGTGAATGGGCAATAGAATATGAAGTGATTGCCTCCTACAAAAATAAAGGCCAATTTAATTTGAATTAACAAAGCCCATTCACTTGGTTGCCTCCTACATTAGGAATAGTAAAGGGCATTTCTGTGGGACGGACTGGATTTCAGACGAGAGGGGATTGGAATGGCCTCTAAAATGATTATATGCCGAGAAACACTGCAAAATTAATCATTTAGTGCATTGGGTTGAGGTTAAATTAGTGTTGAGTAATGAAGCTATCAATCTGTGTGAATTTCAACACAAGATACCACTATCAATGCACAACTTCCCATACATAAAATATTTAAAAAAGTAAGAGGACTTCAACAAATAGCCAGAAAATGCAACTAAGTTTCTTGGACCTGCTCATCTGGTGAGCCAAATGAAAGACCCTGGACAAGGAGAGGTACAGCTCCAGCTTTCAAGGCAGCTTCAATAGGAGGAAATTCAGATCTTGACAAAAAGCGCCGTAATTCACGAAGAGCAGTCACCCTTTTCGACATTGCTCCTTTCCCCCTAACAATTATGCAATATAGGTTGCGTAAGACAATCTTTATGGAAGACAAGGCAAAAACTGTCATCAGCATAAGCCCTATTTGAAAAGATACTTTTATAGTCCTTCCGAACAATGCTTCCAAGAAATTCGTAGACATGTACATAACATAGGTTCAAACAAATTAGTGCCTCACATTTCATCATACAACAGTGCAAATCTTTCTGTGGTTCCAAATAATTTCGATGCCATCCTCCTGTATTTCATTTTAAAATTTCCTGTCCATTTTAATCCGAGGATCCAACCAACGGAAATCATAAAATATAACTATGAAGCTTGGATTCTTTGGAACTGACGGATGCTTAAATTGAAGAAATAACATACTCAAAGAACTGTGCATGTTTCATAGCATATTACAATAAAGAGTTATCAATGGTGCCGAAATCTCTCGATAAAGCAACTAGGGTGTTTTATCTAATGGGGCACACTCACAAGGGGTTTCAAATCTGACACTTTATCAAGTGCTAAACTTAGCTGCTTTCCACTGTGCATAGATCATAGAACGCCTCTCTAATTTTGTACAAATAAATAAATGGGCTGACTCACTGAAACGAAATAGCAAACTTTAATTCTTCCACAGCAGAAGAGGTTTGAGCCTCTAGAACTGATTGCTCTACATCAATCATCATATCACTGTCAAGAGCGACAATATCATCACCACTAACTCCAACTCTGCAAAGGCGCTTTGTCCGAACGAGCACATCCCTTCTTTCTTTTCCCACTGTAACTGCATGTTGTCGTCTTCGATTTGCAGCGATATTTCCAACTGTATGCAAGAAAGAATAAAAATGTAGAATTTCGAATATAAACAGAAAGAGCTGAGCCTGAGATATACAGTTAGACGTTACAGGCAACCAAACTACATAAATATCAGCTGTAGAAATGTAATATTCAACAGCATTGAAATCCAACATTTTGTCCTTTCTTGGAGCTGTATTTCAATTTAAAGTCCATTTGCTTGCTTTGAAAAAGTTCAAAAGCATAAATTCAAATCTCAAATCTCAAACTCCTGCTTACTCACACCCCCTTGAAGATATAGCCAATAAACGGAGTATATTTCCCATAGGCTGCAAGTGGACCCTTTCTTTCCATCTGATAAGGAAACCAAACCTGACAATATAATAATGAAATTTTGTTTCTTCAATCTTCACTAAAAACAGTGTGCGGGAGGTTTGAAAGATATTAGTTGGCCACTTGGGCCAAATCTATTTGTTCATTTTCCTCAAGTTTTTTGGGAGGTAAGAGTAAATATTTCAATAGAGGATCATGACAAACTTATTCCCTAGCATCATTATACTTTGCTAGAAAAATGGATTAGTTTATTATATATTGTATTGAGGTATTTATTTGGGCCCATTTTGGTTAGTGATCACCATTCCAAGTTGTTGCGTCAAATTTTAGTAGTATCCCTTCTGCTAAGTGTGGTCATGGTGCATTTGGAACAAAGGAAACTAGGAGAAGACAATGAGTACCATTGCCCTGCTCTATAGGAAGATTATTGCTTAAATAATGGCATATCATCTCTCGTAACAACGCTCTAACGTCGTATATTCTTAACTAGATACTCAAAATGTCCCCCCCCCCCCAACAAAAAACAAGGATCGGATGCATTTTAGGTATACCTTGGCATTTTTTAGTACATGGTATTCTTACTCTTCCGTAAATTTTCATGGGTTCCATGAAATTCTACTACTTTCCTTTGACTACTTCATACATCTTCTTTTTCCGTCCATGTTCTTAGTCTGGAGTACCATAGTCAATCTCATCATCCACTTAGTGGCCATTCCCCTTCTAAGTTACTTTCATCCCTCTCCAGTGTGTTTGTCAGATTGGACTTGCAGATGTCATGAATTAAAACAACGTTTTATGCTATGAAGCATGGATAATCCAAAATAGGGCCCTTTGGGATATAGGATACAAATACGCCCGAATACATATCTAATATGTGTGAAGGAATCAATCCCACATCGCTAAGATATTAAAATATGGGTAACCTTATATACATGAGAGGCCACTCCATTCATTGCCAATTGGTTTTGAATTGGATGCTTCCACATGGTATCAGAGCTCAAAAAGGCCCAACGGCCGAACAAAGCCCACGATGACAGACCCAAGTAGAAAGGCTGCACGAAGACGACCCAAAAAGAGGCGCACGTGACAGACCTAAATACGGGCTGCACGTGAGGGGGCGTGTGAAGGAATCAATCCCACATCGCTAAGATATTAAAATATGGGTAACCTTATATACATGAGAGGTCACTCCATTCATTGCCAATTGGTTATGAATTGGATGCTTCCAAATGGTATCAGAGCCCAAAAGGCCCAACGGCCGAACAAAGCCCACGATGACAGACCCAAGTAGAAAGGCTGCACGAAGACGACCCAAAAAGAGGCGCACGTGACAGACCGAAATACGGGCTGCACGTGAGGGGGCGTGTGAAGGAATTAATCCCACATCGCTAAGATATTAAAATATGGGTAACCTTATATACATGAGAGGCCACTCCATTCATTGCCAATTGGTTTTGAATTGGATGCTTCCACAATATGCCCAACAAGTATCTAATAATTTCTTCAATTTTTGAATTTTGGATACGGTTGGGATAGAACGAGGATACGTGAAGTATAGGAGAAGGATATGCGCGGATACACGACTCACCAAATTTCATATTTTTCAATTTTTTTAATGCATTTGTTGCTTTTAAAATTTAGTTTGTTATGAGGTCTACTATATATTGATTCTAATACGTGATAAAGTTGTCAGTTATTATAGGTTTTTGGTTGCTTCCACATTCCATCACAACTTTTTGATTGCTTGTCATGTATTCAATGTTCATTGTAAGAATTCGAAATGAGCTTACTCCTACATTCGGATATAGTTTCATAAATAACACATTTTTACAACCCTATCCTAGCTGTATGCTTATCTTACTTTTTAAAATTTTGATCTATCACGGTATTTGTATTGTCATTCTAGTACCTGTATCTGTATTTGTATCTGTATCTATATCCAGGCCTCCTAGATTTTAGGTTTATAACTTGTCATTTATCCTAACACACAACCCATGACTAAAACTAGTCACCAATAAAGAGCGAGTCATTTACCATAAAGAAACAGAGCTTCCAAGTAAAGTAACACACGTACAACCCATGTTCGCATTTTCTGAACTTAAAAATGGATATCCACGGATAGAGATCTACCAGATACATAAAACGATGAAAAAAAGAGAGAGGAAGAGGGCGTGCCTGAAGACTTAATTGGATCCCTTCTGTGAGAATTCAGGCCTTCATCCGCCATTACTGACAATCAACGGATTCTCAAAAACTCCAACTAAGTTCCCTTTCTTACAGACAAATGGAGTGCGATTTTGGATGGAGGAGGGATTGAAAGTGGAAGCAGTAACTAAGCTAAACAGAAAACACACTCTGCAGTTGGAAACCCTCTGCGACGATCGCTCACTGTTTGCGCGCCCTACGCTCGAAATATATACTCTGACTGTGAGTTGCTGCAATTTGAATACGCACTGAAGATGAGGTAATGAACTTGCCCGGGTTGACTGGGTATTTGTTTTCTCCTTTATGAGGAAATAAAAGAAAATGAGGAGAGAATAGAAAAGTCTCGTGCATATTTTTAGGGATTGTTTGGGAACTTTCTTAATTTTAGTTTTTTGTTTTTGTTTCTTATAATTTTGTAAACATTTGGCAAAAACACGTTTGTTAAATATATTTTTATTTATTGTTTATTATAAACTTTTACAAACTTTATTGAAATTGTGAAAACAATAAATTGGTATTTATACTTGTTTTACAAATAAAACACTACTGTCTACTATAATTGTACCTCTTACATATCTCTTATAATCACTCATTATATTCATGTTTGACCCCCTCGCTCCCTCTCTCTATCTCTTTCTATTACCCATCATAGTCATAATTCGTTTCTCTGTATCTATCTATCTCCTCGACCATTTATCAGTCATTGTTTGTCTCTCTCTCTCTCCTATTGCTCAACAATAACCGTAACTCGTCTCTTTGTTTTTCTCTCTCATCTTTCCTCAATCATCTACCGTAATCATGATTTATCTCTCTCAGCCACCCACTAGAGACATAGCTCATCTCTCTTTCTAGCCTCTCTCTTTCATATTCTTTGTAGTATATGATTTGTCATAAATGCTTTATTTTAATAATAATATGAGAAAAAATAAAATCATATTACCGAACTATTTTTTTATTGTTTCAATTTTGTATCGTTTACAAAAATATATTTTTATTTGATTTTTGTTAAAAGGTCTGGCTAAAAATAAACACAATTATGTTTTTAGTTTTTTATAAATAATAAGCAAAAAACTAGAAACGTTATCAAATAGACCCTTTTTTGTCATTTCCTTTTAGTAAGTCTTCTATTTGGCCAAACAATTTCTCTCTAATCTCATCATTATTTATTTTTAAATTATAAATTTATTCCTAGAATAAGACTACTGTTATGGATAACAAAACGGTCAAAATCTAAGTGAGCAATCATTTAGTTATCAATTTGACCGTTATGTATAAATTTATAATTTAGAAATAAATGATAGTGAGATTAGAGATAAATTGTTTGGCCAAATAGAAGACTCACTAGGAGGAATGGCAGAAAATAAATGAAAATATTAATGGTATAATTGAATTATTTAAAATATAAAAATTAAATCAAATTCCAATCAAACTCATGGCTAGCTTGCCATCTAGTCTCGAATCCGATCGTCTGGACTGGCGACCAATTTGAAATCTGGCTTGGCGACTGGTCTTAAAAAAATTTACCAGTCTCTGTAATTGGCTAAAACTTTTTTGGTGACACACTGTTAACCTTCATATTATACTAAAGCACTCGAAATAAATTCAAGAGAGAAGCTTACAATTGGCTCAGAGTTTGGTGGAGGTTTGGACGATTTTCGATTGCTGACTCAATTCGGCAAAGTTTTGGCCTTCTTCTCCTCCTTCCTCTCTTCTTCTTCTTCTCTTCTTCTTATAGGGGAAGAGGGGAGACAACATGGATGATTGGGAGGTTTTTGGGGGAAATCAACAATGGGGAGTATGGGTAACCATAGATAATGAGGTTGATGCAGGAAGTAGGGGAGGGGATATAGCAGGGTATAGGTGGACGAGTGATAGGAAAGGGGGGAGGTGAGGCGTGTCGAAGAGGTGACGGGGAGGGAGGAGAGAGAGAGAGAGAGACTGAGAGATGTCTCACTCTCTCTCTCTCTATATACACACACATTGTGTGTGTGTGTGTTATATTATAATAAAAGTTTAAAAGTATTGATATTATATAATACTCTAAATGAGATATAAAAGGATATTATATACACATTATATATTATACATGTTATACATAATATAACATTACATATATGCACACATGCGTAACCAAATTCATATATGCGAAGTTTAATTAATAAAATCGCTCGATGTATCTATTAAAATCTCACGTCATTACAAAAACGTCTTGCCTTCTAGCCCGTGCTTGATATCTCGTCTACTCAATCTTTCCATCTAATCTTCATCGGTGGGTTGATACCCAGCCAAATCAGTATTCATTCATCTTAAAATTTATAAACTATGTGATCCCCTGCTATCATGACCCCAAACCCAAACTTGACATATATGAGATTTTCTTCATCATAACCACCGCTATAGATTTAATATGGAACCCATGCTTGGTGAGAAGAACATTTACTCACCGAGCTTCCTCAAATGGAAACACATCAACATGTCTTCTTCATTGTATTGAATTTCCAATAGTGGGGCATTGTATTCCAAAGGGGCTTGAATTCCTGAATCTTTATGGATGATGAGTACCCCAGTCTTCAAGGCCAATTGAATCTTTTGATGTAAAGTATAAAGAATAGCCTTGATTTTAAGTCATGTAAAGTAGAAAGAAGACTCCGAACTCAACCTCTGCATTAAAAGTCGTGAAAATTAGTTTCGGCCGCAGCCAAAACATCTTCGGAACTCCTGTTAATCATCAACTCCCCCAATTTATTATCATAAGCTTTGAGTCCCTTAGTGGAGGGGGAGTTATTGATTCATTATCCACCATAACCACAGAAACCCACTTTCTCAAACACTTGACAATAATGTGAAGTGGCTTATTGTGACCTGCTCACTCAGAGGAAGGTCTGCATCTGTAAATGTGATGAAAATTGTTTGAGGGATACGAGTCACCAAAGCTACCAACTCCATCGCAGTTGTATCTATTGAGACCCCAATCTTGGTTAGAGTACTTAAAGCCTGCATGTGCTCTTAGGATGCCATCTGCAATTCCCGCAATGAAATGTTGGTTGGGGTCTTTTTCAATTGCTTAAGCATGATATCGTCTCTCAAATCTTGCTTTCCTAAAGCGACTCTACTCGAAACTTCTCCTACTTAGAGTGATGCATACTACTAATGGCGACCACTCTTCGTACGAGCCCCGCTTCCACTTTTTCAACCCATAGATTTGCACTGGCCCTAAACTTGAATTCATTCCCCTCTTGTGTCCGTAGATTAGCAAAATCCTCGATTACTACCTATACATGCTTTTCCACGTAATCTTCCAATTTTATTTCTTGCTTCCCCTTTTGTTTCTTTCTCTTTGTTCTCAATTGAGGTCTCCAAGATTTGCTACCCATATCTTTCTCATCTCCCTACTATTGAGCAGTTCACCATTATCAAGTATATGGCGAACACTTCACCATTATCAGGGGCTTCCCATAATATATAGGTGTTCATCAAACATACAACCATATGTATTTTCCCATAAATCAAGTAATTCTCCCACGAGTCCTCCTCCTTCATCGTGAAGCACCAACACGCCACCATTATTAGGGGCTTCCACCACTAGGTTTAACTTGCACTCAAGCATAATGAATTTCGACTGACGGACATGTGACCTGGACTCAAAAAGGAATGTTGGGGGTGCACAATGACCCTTAGCTTTTTGGCTGCAAATGAACATGTGGCCTAACACAGAAGGAATGCAAGGGGTGCACAATGGCTCTTGGCTTGGAGTTCAACATATAAGTTTGTAGCGATATTGAATATTAGATGCGAGCATGCTTTGTGGTTGAAGACAATCAAGGAGGGATTTGCCTGGGACGTCAACTGGCGAAAAGTTTAGTCCGTGACACAGGCTTGTTTTGGTGCATGTATGCTCATGCTCTTTTTGTCAAACGAGCTTCTATTTAATCGAGCTTTTGAACATGAATTCTCGAGTTCTTTACGAACGGATGAGCTTGCTTAGTTATTTGTGAAGCAAAGTTAGAGAAATTGGCTCCTAGTTGATGATTTTTCCTTGACTTTTTGTTTTGTTTTTTGTTCCTTTTTCCCCCTTGTTATATTGGCTTGGCAAAAGAAAAACGTGTTTCAAACTGTATTCAAATCTCACATAACTTGTAATTAGTTTTTTTTTTGTTTTTTTCTAGAGGGAAAAATGGTAAAAAAATGCATTAATGATGAGAAGGAAGTTACAAAAGATAACAGACCCATATTCCCACATTTATGTTTTTAAATTTTATATCCTTTATAAAAATTGTGAGCTGCACATTACAAACATGGTATTCATACTACACACGAAAATACAAAAACTCTTAAAATGAATTACGATTTTAATATTAATATGAGAGTACAGATTTTTCTTCATCGACTTACGATTTAATCTTAAATGAGAAAATTTTATTGAAAGAGAGCTTAAAAGTGAAAGAAATTTGAACATTATTTTTCAGTGAAGGAGAATTTGTTTTTGTGTTTTCTAAGTTTTTAAATTTGAAAAGAACTTGAGACAAGAACTACATGTGCTCAGGGTTGGCCCTCGGCACAAGCTCACCAAACTACTAGCCAAGGCTCTCAATTTTTTGAAGATAATTAAAAAAACTCAAAACCTTTTGAACGTAGTCACTAATTCTCTACTACTACACCACTAGTGTCATAAATATGTGTCTTTCACACGAAATTATACATATTTGTACGTGAATAAACATATGGTGTCAATATATATGGAATATATTCAATCCTTTTTTTTCTTATTCTTTTATATCTTTTATAACTTAAACTTTCTAGTCAATTTAATTAAAGAATTAAGAAGATTATATAGAACGTTTAAATAATTCTAAAGATACTTTTAGAACTTAATTTTAATATAATTACTGAATGACATACTATTTATTTTATTCTAGTAAGTTCATATTTTTATTTGTCTATAACATTACTTTAATCTTAATTTTAATAATCTTATAATTTCAATTTTAGTTCAATTATTTTAATTTCTAAATTATAATTCAAATATAGTTTGAGGCCTCGTGTTTAATGTTTGCTTTGGGCCTAGAAATCTCAAGGTTGACCTTGTATGTGCTCAATATATAGTATATAGCATAATGATCGTTTGTTAGTGGCTAAAATTTTAAAGAAAATATGTTAGATATAGTAGGAAGAAGAATATAGTAGAATAATAAATTTATAACAGAGGAGTGATTAAAATCGTTTGTTTAGTATTTTTCTAAAAAAAAGATATAGTATATTTGAGTAGGTGAATAATATTTTTGTAATTAATAATATCCATAAATATAAGAGAATAAGATATGAATGATAGAATAAGAGAATGAGTAGTATAATTTTATCTCCTTTAAAAAATAAAATAATTCTTAAATATCTTAATTTATGTGAAAAAATTAAGCACTCCGAATACAATAAATGTAAGAGAGAGTCTATTCCATAGTTGGCGGGCCATGCGGCATTCAAATGAGGACTTCTTTCACCGTCGGATCAAAAAGAATCCAACGGCAGATAAAAACCCTAATGTGGGCCAAAGGGTTAGAGAATTGGAGCTGTACTCAAAACGCTCTCCATTCACTCTCTCTACCTGGTTGCTCTCCACGCCGTTTGTTCTGCGAGAGAGCTTCAATCCGGATCGATCTCTTTCTCCAACTTACTGGTAGCTTAAAGGTTCGATTGATATCCCTTCCTTGTGTTTCTATTCACTCCGCGTATATGTGTGTGTGTGTGTGTGTGTGTAACATTGGGGTAAAGTATACGATAAGTGATTTTGAGGTTGAAAGATAAAGCCTACAATATTAGGCAATGATGATAGAAAATGGTGTGAACATAAAATTTGTTCTGTTGCGTTTGGAGAAAAACACAAAACAATATAGCAACAAGAACAAAGAGTCAACTCAAACACTTAGGTAATTAGATGCCTTAACAATATTGTAAGTCATAGAAGTTCAAACTTTCATTGGTAAAGTAAAGGAAAAAGGTTTTGCTAAAGTAAAACTCAAAATGGTCGGATTAACTTTTGGTTCTTTCTTTCGATGAAGAACACATTTGTCTGACAGACAATAATATGTGATGCATGTACAACTTGAGCAAATGACTATTGTTGACTATGGAGAATTATTTAAGCATTTAGTTAAACAAATTATAGGTACGAATTAGAACCCATCACAATTATTGCCAATAATTAAGGCACTAATTACGTAGATACGAAAATCTGATAACATGTTGGGACTTGGGAGTCATCAAGAATAAGTTCTCTTGGGTATGCATGTTGAAGGCAGAATACTACTTTTGAAGTTTTACTTTTACCATTTAGAGGAAGTTTGCCATTCAGAGAGAGAGAGAGAGAGAGAGAGAGAGAGAGAGAGAGAGAGAGAGAGAGAGAGAGAATTGTGCAAAACCCTTGAATCCTATATGTTGGAGAGAAGAAAGGAAAATCGGGCAGACCCATTTTGTAAAAGACATGAAAGAGAGTAAAACCTAAAAACTAAAGTAGAATTTTTTTGGAAGAGGATACATCCTGCGTAACTAAATCAACAAAAATTGGAATAAAGTAAGAGGGAGAGAGTGTAAGAGGAGAAGTAATGAAAACTTACATCGGTTGGTTCGACTGCTATGGCTAGTTGCGTATGGCATGAGGATGAAAGAACTGCTCTGAGTTTTGTAACTACTAGGACTTTGTATCTGTATTTGGATTCCAACAATTTGTTTACTTTTTTGCCTCTATACTTATTTGGGGCGAAGGTTTATTCAAGCGTAGAAATGGAATTTTTTTTCCCAGACAATTTGGGAAATTAAAATGTGAGCCTGCCTCACAACTGTTGTTCACACCAACTTGAATGTTTCCTTTATATTTGTAATTTTGTAGTACGTATATATGTATGTATGTGCATATATATGTGCACATCTGTATTAGTTGATTGTCAAACTGGAAATTTGAAGATATGAATTATAGTGTTTGGCTATATATGTATATATATGTGCATATTTATTGTTTTGAAAGCTGATCCAATTTGGAATTTTGAAGATGTGAATTATAGTGTTTGCTTACTTTGGGAAACCATCTTCCTTTTTGAATAGTTTATTGTTTTGTCCTGGTATATATTGATGCCAAGTTTTGTGCTTTTGTATCTTGTGCCATGTATAAATTGATGGTATATCGTTTTAGCTTCATTCTAAAATTGTTTCCACTCCAGATACCCCTAATGTAAATTTCCTTGTTCTGTGGAAGTTCTGAATTTTGTGCTGGATTGATCGAAAGTTTGTTCATTAACATGGTTCTACTGTGCTGGTTCTTATGCATAAGAAATACCTAATATATTTCCTCTTGCCGAATTATATGTTATTTTGATTGTTTTGATGCCTTTTGCGATTGCTTTGTCAGGTGTTTCTGGGTGTTGTACTCGGATGCCTTGGTTGCATCTTTTTGGGTGTTTTTCCTCTAGAAACATATTCTACATATTAAGCGAATAAAAGTGGAGAAACTCTTGAGAAAAATTACTCCTGCTGTATTGCTGTTCATTTGTTGTCACACGAAATATGAGTAATATTTGAACCAAGAAACGAATGCAATTTTTTTGTATTTAACTTCGTAAATAGTGTTTGATATTTGGTGCAAGTATAACTTTAATATTGATAAAGTTCTGAACCTCGTGACGAAGCCTTAGATAATGACCAATCAAATCAAATGGACTGGTACTTGCTGAAAAACACACAATAAGGAGGGGTTATGCCTCAGTGAAAGTGGGTTTGGCAAGAGAGTGGATGCTATTAGTTTTAGGATTATGTGTTTGACAAGTCTTTCGAATATGGTTCGAGGTGAGATTCTGGCTTGCTCACTTCTCCAACCAATCCATCTCACATCTTCAATTAACTCATTCCATGATGATTTTTTTATAGATTTTTTTTTCCTTTTATTTTGACTACTATTACTTTTCGTATATTGAATAAAGTTCAACTTGCACATGCAGCGCGTGTCGTAGTCTGTAGTAGTAATAAATTATTTGTTTGAGTAAAGGATATGATAAATATGAGTAACTGAATGACATTCTTGTAATTAATAATGACATTCTTACAGTTAATAATAGTATTTGCATAAATAGAGAGGATATGAAAAGAGATAAGATATGGATGGTGTTCAAATTTTATTTTCCGTCATGCGGATAAAATTTGAAAGCCGAATATCATATTCGAGTTCAAAATCACTAACAAATCTTGAATAGGACAACACAAATTGTCATGTTTGGGTTCCAAATTTCATTCCCTTGTTTAACGGCTAACCAAACAGGCCTTTAGGGTTAAATGTTTCAGAATACCAAATTCCGCTCTCTACACTCTGGACCCTAGTTCCAGTTCTGGTCGATGTTCATCTCTCGTCTGAATCACACCATTACGAAGACGCCCAAAGGAGGCACTGCGTAAGACCTCTGCGAATCTCTTCAAAGATGGAAAAAGGAACCTCTTTTCTTTTCTCGGGCATCACATTCAACAGAAAGAAATTCGCCGGCGATTTTGAAAGGTTCAAGGTAAAGCTTTTTCTGTTTTCTCAAAACCACAGCTCTATTAAACGGCCAGCATGTTTCCTGAGTAAATCCGTGCTCAAATTCTTCAGCTTTTTGGTTATGCTGTACTTAGTTATTTGTTTTTGGAAATTTCATGGTCTAATTTACACATGCGAAACGGGGTTGACTGAGTTTTCCAAACATGGTCTAATTTACTCATCATTCAGAATATGAAAATTGCGAACTAAGAATATTCTGATTCACGTTTTAGTTCAAAATTTTTATTCTCAGGAGAAGAAAGAAAGTCATGATTTATTAAATAACGAGGCTAGTTTGATTGAAAGCCGGAACTCTGAAAGGGACGAGAGTACTACCTCAGGGAAGAAGAGGAAGAGGAAGGCGATTTTTTCTGGTAAATTTAGATGATGGGTTTTGAGTTAAGAGGTCTGGGCTTCCACAAGTGACGGGATATAAATTTTTAGGTTGCTTTTATTTTGTTGTGTTTAGAGCCGGTTGAAGGATTCAATGTATTCAAAAGCTCAAAATCAGCAGTTGTGACTGAGGATAACCAGACTGAGGATGAGGTTGCCCAAGGGAAGAAGGAATTATACAGGAAAATGGAGGTAGTCCCCACTTGCCCTCTGTATTTATATATATGAATGTGTTCTTCTGGAAGGTAGTATATACTATATGCAGGTGTTATACAATTAGATTTTTTGATGTTAATATTATTTCATAAGTACCTTTCTAACTGTACTGGGATGAGGATTGTTTGCGTTACGCAAGCTGAATGTGTGTATCAGTAATATTTTATATATTTGGTTATTTACTTAATACGAACAGTTAATACATATACTGCCATTATTATAGGTATTGTTAATGTTATCCTGTATTTTTCCTTGTGACTTCAAGTAGTTGTAATTTATTTTCCATGTATTTAGAGGGATGCTCTTTTCCGGAAGAAGCATAACATTCATACTTCTGGAAGCAATGTCCCATCTCCTCTTCAGGATTTTTCAGAGTTGAAATCAAGGTAATCATTCATCTATTCGACAATTTTAGATATGACACGACCTATGTTACATGGACTTTGGTGTCGGGTATTTGTACATGCCTAAGTGTCTGTTCGGTTCTCACGTCTAATGTTCTAAAGACACAGGTACATGGTCAAAAACTATACTTGCTTGTAAAATGGTGCTTACTAGCTGGTGTAGAGCATTTCAAGGATATTATGTGTTATATACATAGTTGTACATAATCTCATATTAAATTTGCTTGCAAGGTATAGTTTCAAGCACAAATGTCAGACCCACGGGTTTCAACATAGATAATTGATATAGTCATAGGAGACCATTTAACATAGGACACGACAATATTTGAATAATGATGTTAGCACTAATTGTTTTATTGCTCTTTCCTTGTGTGCTACTTATAAACATTTTTCGGGCAAATAGACTCTCCCTCTCTAATTCAAGTGGTTCTTGTGGGGTCCTTTATTTGGTCGATCTCCCTTTGGGTTACTTGATCTTGAAGTCTCTTTTGAACTGCAAAATCAAGAACAATTAGTGTTGTCTAGCCGTTCAAGTGATCCTTGTGGGGTCCTTTATCTGGTCGATCTTCCTTTTGGTTACTCGATCTTGAAGTCTCATGAATGCTGTTTTGAACTGCAAAATCAAGAACAGTAAGTGTTTCTAGCCGTTGTTAGCCGGAAGGCACTCCGATGTGTAAGTTAGTCCTTGAGAGAGAAGGTTCTAATGGAAAATGCTTTGAGAGTTTGCTCAAAGTGTAACTTGCTTAGGGTTTACCTTATATAGTGGAATGAAGCTTGGGCTCCAAGTTAGCATGCTTTAGGCACACGTCAAGTGACGTCACAAATAACTGTATCCTTGAATGACTTCATGCATAACGCATCAAGTGCTAAGTAGACCTCTTGTGGCCAAGCCAATCCAACTGGCATCAAAGTAGCAACTATAATCGAGCTGTCTGGGTACTGCAAGTGGGGCTACGCTCAGCCCAACCCACAATTTGAGTGCGATTTATAGACAGATGGGCTGGTTAGGTGAG
This sequence comes from Arctostaphylos glauca, assembly GCA_019985065.2. Taxonomy (NCBI): domain Eukaryota; kingdom Viridiplantae; phylum Streptophyta; class Magnoliopsida; order Ericales; family Ericaceae; genus Arctostaphylos; species Arctostaphylos glauca. Next base: position 11,810,244 of record JAHSPW020000007.1, read on the forward strand.
CGTGCATGCCACTTCAGATCGTTGGTACGACCCATCTTTCGTGCGAGCTGGCCCTTGCCCAACTCCAGGCCTAAACCTTCCTCGTTTTAGCCCACAACAATAGACTGTAATCTCTTCTGCTTGGCTGTGAAGAATAAGGAGAGGGATTGAAACCCTTTTTTCGATCGAACCTTTTTGACGATCCGTACACAACACGTGCTAAAAGTTGTCACAGCAAGGTTAGCGTTGTGAATTTTGAGTGGTTGATGCTTTTGGTGAAAGGAAAGATTGTATGCACCGGTCCAGAGGCTTGGAATGACAAGTCTCTGGATTGTGACACATGGCATGTACTAGTTGGGGGATCATACGTCGCTTCGTTTCGCCTTCACCACCTTTCAAATTCCCACCCTCCATAAATTGTTCTTTTTTTTTTTTTTGGGGGGGGGGAGGGGTTGTTTTGAAGAGAATCAAGCAGGGGGCGCAAACACGAGTGCCCAACTGATCATCTCGGACGACCCCGTAGCGGGATCTTCTTCTCAACACAATACAAGTGCATCGAATCCTTTAGGTATCATTTGCGAGCTGATTTACTGCCGTACTCCAGACCCCGTCTCTCCGGTAATTGCGATTGTTGATGACGACATGATTCGCTAGGGCTGATGTCTAATGACTTTTTCCCTTATAGGTGGTAACCTCCCCAGCATTGTAGCAGGCTCATCAAAAGCCTTTGTTGAGGAAAACCAATCCCTCGGAGGGTAATGCCATGACTGGACAATGGACTGATCGAGGGCAGCCTCAAATCTACATAGTCTGTGCCTTTGGGTGACATTGTGACAATGGCGTCTAGCCCTCGGCCACTGCCCGAGGCTGCGCCTGTTTGAAACCCTACGCTGCGAGTCGCGGGTTGTGCGCTGACAGTGGAGGATTTGGTGGATAAGGACCTTGAAGAAGGGATCTCGCTTCTAGACGATATGTTTTTGCCGAAGGACATCTAGAACGTACCGAAGGACCTGGATCTATCTTTGGTGAGATGGTTCGGTATACTATGAAGAGATTATTCGGAGACTTACATCTTCAAATTTCGAACATGGGTAGGGGACTATTTGTTTGATGTCTTTCTTCGATTTTGTAGGCCAACACATGGTCGGAGTCCGAGCGGGGATGATTCAGTATGCCACGACTCTAAGAGTGGTTGAAAAAGAAGATATTGGCTGGAAGGAAGGCCATTGACTCTGCTAAGCAAAAGTAGAGGAGGTGAAAAAGGTGACTATCGTGGCTAGGAGAGAATTCGAGGAGATGAGGAAGGAGACCGAAGAGGTAAAGCATAAAGTGGCTGAGCTGGAGGAAAAAGCTGCGGAAGAAGCGAACCACAAATGCTATGATGTCAGCTTTGACGAAGCCGAGGAGGGCTAAGCTGAGCAGGTCGAGGGCATAAAATTGCATGTGGTGGACCTTCAGAGGATGTTGGTTGTGCATGATCACCGAAGATAATGTCCCTGTCGATTCTAGCCTCTACCTCAACGTCCCATATAAGTCCGAGAGTTTGCACATGAGGGTGTCATCGGTGTTGTAGAGGACATTGCATCGAACGGTTATAGGCGTCGTCAAATGGTACTTTTGGAATTTAAGGGGGATTGAATATCCGAGGCCTTTTCACCAACTTGATTATTTATGGTGAATGGGGAGGAGATGAGTTGGGATGAATAATGTCGAAATGTGACCTTGTGGGCCGAGTCACCTTCTCGGTCTGCTCTCGAAGCTCCGCTCTGTATTCATGATGTTCTTGTCGAGAGAATTGTTCATGGTGTTTCTTGTACTGAGGAGATCTTTCTCGGCATTTGTCTCGACCTTCCACTTGGTCGTGTTGCTGGCTATTCTTTTTTTGTTTTCTGTTCAACTGGCTTTCATGAGTGGGTTTTCTGTTTGCTGGACGCAACGTAAATAGAGCTTGAGCTATTGACCGAAGGCTCTCCTAGCTGTTGGAGGGCCGATACTCGTGGGTGGACTTTGTGCTGTCGTTTAGAAGTTGGTTAGGTGCGGGGCTATTCCACCTTCTTGATGCTTGACGTTGCCCAATTTGTCTTTTGTTGAGATTCTTGAATGCTTGTTGTGACGTCTTCTCTCGAGGGACGACGTTTGGTAATGACGCCACGTTGCATGCCCGAGCAAGACCCGTCGCCAATCTTCTAAAATTGGACCTCAGCCCGGAGTTTGATTACTTCTTCCTGAAAAGCAACAAGGATTTGGTCTTTTTCTAGCTTCCGAGCACTCAGCGTGGATCTGAGAGTGGATGTCCCGAGCAGGCTCATCAAGTGACGGAGAAGATTCCTTGAGCCACTGGCCAGATTCCGTGGTTCCAGAAACTACCTCTCAAGGGGGTCACGGGTGGATGTGGCCATAGAACTGAACTGATGTCAAAGATGAACTAACGAAGAGAGATCTGATGCCAAATTGTGGGGTCCTTTATCCGATTGAATTTCTTTTTGGTTGCTTGATCTTCAAGTCTCTTGAATACTCTTCTAAACTGCCAAAGCAAGAACCAATTGGTGTCGTCCAGTCATTGTTGGCCGAAAGGCACTGCAATGCTTAAGTTAGTCCTTAGAGAGAAGATTCTAATTGGAAGTGCTTAGAGAGTATGCTCAAAGCATACCTTGCTCAGGTTTAATCGAGTACCTTATACAGTGGAACTAAGCTTGGGCTTCAAGTTAGCATGTGTTAGGCACACGCCTAGTGAGGTCACAAATAACCTTCTCCTCGAATGACATCATGCATGACGCAATGGGTGGTAAGTGGACCTCTATGTGGTCGAGCCGGCCCCCTCGCCGTCCTCGTGTAGCACAGTTGTTACTGAGCTGTCTGGGTCATCTGTACGCATTGAGCGTGCGCCCTAGACAGATGGGCTGGTTATGCAAGCGTGCAGGCCACATTGGACTTTTCAGCTGACCCATCTTTTGTGTGAGCTGGGCCTTGCCCCCAACTCCAAGCCTAAACCTTTCCCCGTTCGGCCCACTACAATTTTCATTGACTCCACCATAACTACAAAATTGGACCCCCACACCACCTATTGCAAATACTGTTTTACCAGTATTAAAGTTTTAAAAGGCATGTTTCTTTTTGAATGCCTTAACCCAGTAGTCATTGCTGTTGCTTCTCCTTCCTGCTCTTCGGTCTGCACAATGTACATAAAAGCTATTCTAGCTGTTTTGTGCACCTTTAATGTTGCATTCCATATTGGTTTTGTTCTAACATCGTAGGAGGAATCACAACCTAGAACAAAGCATATGATGTCTTTATGGTAGTTATACTGTGAACTCAGCAACTTTGATATACTTGTAGAATGTATGTCCAACTAAGCATATCTAGCACCATTCAAATGTCCCCAGTTGTTCGACACTGTTCTCGAACTTGGAAGTCTGCAAAACATAGAAAGAAGTAAGCTAGGCTAAAGTTTCGAACAAACGTAACGTACACAAATTGGGTACAAGGTTCAAGATCTACTATTTCTCCGAATGAACATTTGTAAGTTAAGATATCTTGGATTCGAAGGCAGTTTGGAGGCCCCTTTGCCTCCAAATCCTGACAAATTACCATGTAAAGCTATCTGCTTGTTCTTCTTCGGCCTGAGGCTTGTTATCATTTTCATGGCAGCTCATGTGGGCCTCCATATTCTTTTAAATTACCATATAAGGATATTTCTTCCTCTTGTTGTTAGTCCCGACCCCCGAGGTTTGTTATTGTGGAGGCAGCTCATTTTCATCTCCGTTCTTTTACGACTGTTATCTTTGAACTGCCTAGTTATTCACCTTAGTTCTTACCTGTAAGATGGCTTTTTACTATTTCGTGGCTAAAAATGACAATCTCTCTTTTCCTGCTACAGATATGGGTGTAAAAGGTATTTATTACGCAATTTTGCCGCACTAGGATTTAAAGAGCCAACCTCAATTCAAAGGCAGGCTATTCCAGTCCTTCTATCTGTATGGTCTTCTGTTTAATCTATCTTTCTCTTTACTGTTTTTTCGTAAATTATGTTCTACTATATGTCTTTGTCAACTATACGTACTTTATCTCCTTCGGAATGGGCATCAAAGTCGTGGAGTTGTTCCTGGATAACAATTTTGACTGTTGTTGCTTTTCCTAATGCTATAGCTTTTCTATAACTGTTCATTTATTTGTGTAAGGGGCGGGAATGCTTCGCTTGTGCCCCAACTGGTTCTGGAAAAACCTTGGCCTTTGTTTGTCCTATGCTAATGAAACTTAAGGTATTACTGGACTTTTTTGAACCACTTTGAAAGTTGGTTGTTGAATTGCACTAACGAACATTTTGCTGATGAGCAGCGTGCTTCAAAGGATGGAATCCGGGCAGTGATCCTTTGTCCTACACGAGAGCTAGCTGCTCAAACGGCGAGAGAGTGCAAGAAGTTGGCCAAAGGGAATAAATTTTATATCAAGTTAATGACTAAGCAGCTTGTTAAAAGTGCCGACTTTTCAAAACTGCATTGTGATATACTCATATCAACACCGTTTCGTGTACAGTTTGCCATCCGCAAAAGAAAGCTTAATTTAAGTAGGTACGTGTTTGATGGACAATCCAATCTAGTTGATTCAACCTCCCTAATATGCAGGAATAGGAATGCCTATGTGATGAATCTTGCGATATCCTTTTCCAATGATGGCCTATTACTGAATGTGAGTTTCTCCAACAATGAAGGAAACAGCTTCCTGGACGGTGATTTGAACTCCTAAAACGAATCAAAGATTTCTAGGGCTGGTTTTAAGCTTTGAATAAGATGGGAGTACCTTCCAAACATTTTGTGGTATCCCCATCATGAATACTCAATCTAATGATGTAATAAAGGTTGCCTAGCCTTTTGCGATGCAACACAGGTTCATATTAGGCTAATTCTAACAAATCTTCAATTGACATTTTGACTTCATGAATATCACTTTTGATTGCTTAATCTACTCATTGTTAATGGAGTTAATAAAATTATGTACCCAATCATCTAACATCACCATGTGCCCACCTCGTGGTCACCAAGTTGCGTTTAAATGGATGCAAGCTTGTTACCTTTTTCCTGGATATAATTATAAGTTTTACAATTATTCTCGCTCTCATAATTCCCAAAGCAAAATTTGGAAAGGATTTAAATATAAACTTGAAATACAGATTTTGGGTGGTCAGGGAGCTGTTTGATGCTGGAATTGACAATTTATTTCACCTGTCTGCTTGGAAATATACTGATATAATTTACCAAGTCACGTATAACTTCCCACCAATTCTCCATTTCATAAAGCGCAAGTTGGAATGAGTCGCTCTTTTTGAAATGGTGCTAAAAGCTGAAATTTTGGAACTAGCTTACCATCAAGAAGTATTGACATTTCTTTATATCACTGCTTTGAAGAATGGAGAGAACAGGTTGTTGAGTGTTGTATCTAGACACTGGTCATCTGGAAAATGACGGACAGCAATTCTTTTAGCGTAACGAGTTAGTGTTACCATGCTTGCCAACTTAGATTTTTGTTTCCTGCAGGGTTGAATACCTAGTACTGGACGAGTCGGATAAGTTATTCGAACTTGACTTGGTGGAGCAGGTTGATTCAGTTGTCAAAGCGTGTTCCAATCCCTCAATAGTACGTTCATTGTATAGTGCCACCTTGCCGGATTCAGTTGAAGAGCTTGCACGAACGATAATGCACGATGCTGTTCGTATTATTGTTGGAAGGAAGTAAGTACTAGAGACTTTGTACAAAGCTGATGCGAGTCCTCCGTCAAAAAAGAAAATAAAATAAAATACTATAGCATTCTTGCTAGAAGCCTTTGTAGGACACCTTACTGTTGCAACTTGAAAAAGTATGATCCTTCTAGTGTACCGTATATGCAGTTTATTTTTTCTGTTACTGAATAGCTGGCTTTTTGAAAAATTTTACAGGAATTCGGCTTCTGGATCAATAAAGCAAAAACTGGTTTTCGTTGGAAGTGAAGAGGGGAAGCTTCTTGCTCTTCGTCAAAGCTTTGCGGAGGTATGAGCTGATGTCTCACTGCTTCTGCAAACGTAGTATCATTGAGTTTATATAGCTGCAAATTAGCACGTTTATTAGGCACAGAGAACGAAGAATAATATAACCAACAATTAGGCTAATACTAATAGCTTCTCATTGCGAGGAAACAGATTGCATCAGAATTTGTTATCATGATCTTGCGAGGCAGTATATACTTGTTTGGCAAGTAAAAATCCAGTAATAAGCAATCGAGGAAGAATGCCATGCCGATTACAAGGAAATTCAACCTTGTGTTGGTTTTCTTCCAGAAGAATTTACAGCAACAATGTGGACCTGAAGATATTATGCTTGTGCCAAGGAAATTATTGAATATCTAAAGCAGCAACGTAAAGATGCGTGCTTGCATTCAAAACTTGTGTCCTTGAATGTCAATGTGGTTTTATTAACCAAGTTCTTGGGATTGGTTATATGAATTCTATTGTCTTTGATTTCAGTGACAACCACAATGAACTACCTCTTAGTGCTTAATGGAGTCCTCAGCATGCTTGCCAAAAATTTAGCAATGGATTTTTTTTGCAAATGGAGATGTGTGCATTAACATCTTTTTGGATGGGAAGTATACGTAACTATGTCTTGTTCATAGCCAGCTATGTTGTCAGTTTGTTTAGTTCATGAACGCCTTTAGAATTTCCCCTCAATTGTCAAAAACTATCATGTGCACATTCTTTTGTTTGGTCATTTAATAAGTTTTTAGGACTTTTTGCTTTCAAAATACCAGTGAAATTAACTTCCTCACATTATAGAGTAAAAGAGTCTGTTGCAGAAAGATAAACTATTGAAAAATGTTGCTTTGGGAGTAGATGAAAGAAAATAATTGGATTGCTTGATTATTTCTATGTACCAAAAATTTTATCTCCCAAAGTATCTTCTCTATCTCTCTCTCTCTATCTTCCTCTTTATTCTTTCTTATTTCGTTTCTTTCATTCTTTCCACCTCTTTTGTAAGTTGAGGTTCGAGAATGAACTTCCTTTATCAATCGTTACTTGAGACTTGAGAGGATATTCAGTTTCATATCTTTGGTATTGACCTATTGAATAGCATGTAAAACCAGAAAACTAAAACTAGAGATATGTCAAATTCTTCCACATGTGAAAATAAAGAGATCTAACATGTGAAATGTGGAACTAGCGGAGATCCAATGTTGGTAATGTTTCATTGAGCTTACTATACATGAAAATTGACCCCATAATCGCATCTTTAATTTTTTTGTAAGGGCTTTTTAGTCTGTTCAAAAGGAATATGTCCAATATTTAAACCCAATGCACCCATATTTGAGTACAAAAATACAAATCTTGTTGTGTTTGGTACAAGTGGTAGAAGAATTTTGGTAAAATTTGATGAACAATCACTTCCAAAGCTGCTTTTGGCAGCAATACTTCGTTGCAAGTTGACGATGGACTTTGCATCTTTTTCTTTATTTGTTACTAATCCACTGGCAGTTAATTTTATATATATCAATATTTTTATATGAAGCTTCGTGACGATTTATTATTTATTATTTTTTCCCTTTTTCTTATGTGAACTTGTATGTGTATGCAGAGTTGGAATCCACCGGTGCTAGTTTTTGTCCAAAACAAGGAAAGGGCTAAGGAGCTTTACAGGGAAATGGCTTTTGACGACATCAGAGCTGATGTTATACATGCTGATCTGTCCCAAACACAGGTAATTGCAGTGTCATTACCTGATCCCTGTAGATAATTCTCCACTTCTCTCTGGTTATGGGATCTTTTCTTCTCTTTTGACATTTACCTGAAGCAGTACTTGATTTCTTGTTTAACATTGGTATGATGATTATCAATTACCGAGAGGGAGACTCCACATGGAAAAAATTTAGGATGGTTAGCTAAGAAGCAGGGACATGTCTACAAGCCTCACCTATCCGTGTCCAATACTTGTTGAATACAGACACGCACCTTGGACACGTGCAGGACACTCAAAGGTGTGCCCAAATTTTATTATACTTTCTATAGTTGTACACACTGGAGATGTGTTAAACAATCATTGGGAGGCCAAATGCAAGTTCAATTTTTTTTTTTGGGAAGGGTCAACTTTGTCATGGATGTTTAGTTCTTGAGTACATATTTACTGACTCTTGTTTTTATATCTTCATTAAGTTGATTATTTGTACTTTTTGATTTCTCATCTTATTAGAGTAATATTTAGTTTAATTGATGAATTTATGATTTTCCTATAGTATATATTCTTTTTCCTTCCGTGTGCCCTCGATATGTCAGTGTCCTAATTTTCAAAAACTGGCGTGTCTGTGCTTCCTAGGCTTGGAGATATCACATTACTCACATAATAACTGTGACTTCACAATGGCCGTACGCGTCTTGTAAATCTATTTTTATTGAACTGAATCTGGTTTTGTTCCCGTTCAGGTTGGTAGTGTTGGGTTCAGGTTGCCAAAAATATATGCTCAAAACAATAGGAAATGTGTATGAAATGGGTTGAGAAACAAATCCACATTCATCGTCTGAACTTTTGGTTGATTAGTCGAACTTAGTTGACATACTTCCCTTGATTGTTACAGTAATTCCACACATAAGATAGGAATGTTAAGTACTGACTACCTAGTATTTCTGAGATTATAAATCAAGTCAGATAGGATAAAATTGTATATGAAAATAGGTGAGGAAATCGGGAAATGAATAGAGCGGCACTAGATGCGTGGGTAAAAACATAATTTAGATTCTGGAAGTCCATTCATTGGTATTGGAGGTCAACAATGGCCATACAAGAGACTAAGGATTAAAGATTCCATAGGTATCGTGTGATAGTGAGGGAGCTTTTATGTGTTTGTTAAGTTCGAAGTTTCCCTTCTCTTTCTTTAGAATTAGAGTTGCTTTACAGATCCAATGAAAAAGATAGAAAAGATGATGCTTTTGTTAAAGTTGATTTGCCTATTGGACATAGAAAGCATGATTGCGTTATAAATTGCTATTGGAATTTACTAGTTCAGCTACCCTAGCCAAACCAGGTAAATGAGGTCCATGTGACACCCTAACCAACCTGAGGGAATAAGTTGGTTCGTTAGTTATGGCCATCCATAATGTAGGCAGTTCTATTTTTGTCAAAAGAAGCACATTTTTTTACTAAAGAGGCATTTGCAGATTTGCATGCAGTCCTCCGGGACCTCACACATTGTCTTGTAATCGCCAGGATATTCCATGGGATGTCCCTAGAAGGGAAGAACTCTAACTCAAGACCTTTGCTTCCTTAGGCAGGGTAATTGTTGAATTGCTACCATTGATTAACCTATATTCGGTGCATCTGGGCCTACAGCCTTTTGTCCTTATGCTCCCAACGAATATGGAACTTGACAAATTGGCGTTGTGATAGTCACTTGATCTCCCTTTTCCCTTCCCCTCTCGTTTTCTGTCTTTTTTGTCCCCTCCTGGTTTGGGTTGGGGTTATGGATTTACAGGTCAATTCTACCTTCTTTTTTTTTGTTATTTTTATGGTATAAAACGTTTACCACTGTAGCTAAATTTATTGTAATGTCTCTTACTTAAATGCAGCGAGAAAATGCTGTTGATAACTTCAGATCTGGCAAAACATGGGTTTTAATTGCCACTGATGTTATGGCCCGGGGAATGGATTTCAAAGGTGTCAATTGCGTGATTAACTATGACTTTCCAGATTCTGCAGCAGCATACATTCACAGGATAGGTATGTGGCCAGAACCTTTTTTTTGCTTTTGTGTGGTGAAACTGAAAGTTGTGTATTTCTTAAGTTATTCAAGTCTTTTTTTGTTACTGGGTTATTAGAAAGTGATAGTTGGCCTTGTTAGACATTGCGAAGATTGGGCAATGTACCAGGCACATTACTCCATTACTCAATTACTACCAAACATCTCTGTCATGTTGGGCTTACGGGGCCCCTAAGCGAAACATTTTTCTTTTCTCACAGCATAAAAAGATTGGGCAATGTACCAGGCCCATTACACCAGTACTCAATTTCTACAAAAAATGGTGGGCTTATGGGATGCTAAGTGTTTTCCTTTTCGAACAGCATAAATAGAAGTGTGTATATGTTGAAGTAATCAAAGTACTGTTGTACCATCTTTCACGCTACTTTTGTTTCTGATGTGCCTTCTTTCTTCAGTTTTTTCTCTTATATTTACTTGAATTTTCTGGATTGGTTTTTTTTTTTTTTGTGTGGTACTCGTTGAAAACAAAGTTGGTTGATCTTGTAAATAGGCCGATCAGGCAGAGCGGGGAGAAGTGGAGAAGCTATCACTTTATATACAGAGTCCGATGTTCCATTCTTGAGAAATATAGCCAATGTGATGGCAGCTTCTGGCTGTGAGGTTCCTGCTTGGATCATGTCTTTGCCCAAAAAGAAGTGGAAGAAGCACAGGCCACAAAGAGATTCTATTTTGACCAACTCAAAAGACGAGGAAGAATGAGTACTTGCTGAGGACATCTTTTGGTAGCAGAGAAATTTTGCTTTTTGAGTTCGCTTGTTTGCGATGTTTATCCCATTTGACACTTCATCTTGTAAATTAGACGATCAGGCATTGGTCTCTTCAGTTTTATGTCCAATGGTTCTGGAGTTTATCCAAAACATGGCCAGCTTTTGGTATGAAGAGAAAGGAGTACTTGTCAAGGCCAGCTTTTGGTATGAGAGAAACTATGCTTCTTGTGTTCTCTGGTTTGCAGTTTTGATCATTTGATTTAAATTTTCTGTAACTTTTTAGATGATCCGTTACTAGGCCCTTCACTTTATCTGAGACACGACTCACTGAGTGGTGCCTGTATTCAGTTTTAGCTGCAAATCTGCAATAGAAATGAGTCATCTTTGTATGTGTCTTCATGACTAATTGGGCATCTTATTCTTGCTGTTGACTACAGTTTAGGTTATTCTTAAAATGCAGCAGTTGTTTTTATGTAGTATGTTTTGTTCAAGATGGTGTTTTGGCTTCATTCCAAGTAATTCTATCATACACAGTCCTGTGCTCCAACCTTACCAAATATATGTGTTGCATATCAACAAAGTTGCTATAGAAATGGTTGTCAAGTACAAAATGCAGGAGTAAGATGAAACACGCACTTGTACATCTCTGCTTCGGACTTTAAGCAAGTGTCTCGACACACTAGTTTGGGCATGGTCTCGGTGGTGACCGTCATCAGTGGGCATTGGTGGCAATTGCATTTTGGTAAATAGGGCCATTATGACTCTTCTGATGTTTCCTCTTGACATTGGAGAAAATGCTTAAAAGGTTAAATTTTTTTTTTTTTTGGGGGGGGGGGGGGGGGGGGGGGGGGGTACTACCGCTATCATAGAGTGAGTTAGGGATGGACTTGGGCATTTAGAGGGGTGTCTAAGTGTTTTCATGCGAGTTAAGTAACTCCTTGGAGGTTGATATGTGTTGATAGTATTGTGCCTTAACTTCTGGAAGATAGAGGCTTGGGACGTAGGAATGCTATATCGTGTGTTAATCGTTGGCTTAACATTTTAGATGGAGTGAGCTATCAAGGCATGAGCACAAGATTTCATGTGCCAATCTTGTGGGTTACAGACGGACATGTGACCTGGACTCAAAAGGAATGTTGGGGGTGCACAATGACCCTTAGCTTTTTGGCTGCAAGTGAACATGTGGCCTAACACAGAAGGAATGCAAGGAGTGCACAATGGCTCTTGGCTTGGAGTTCAACATATAAGTTTGTAGCGATATTGAATATTAGATGCGAGCATGCTTTGTGGTTGAAGACAATCAAGGAGGGATTTGCCTGGGACGTCAACTGGCGAAAAGTTTAGTTCGTGACACAGGCTTGTTTTGGTGCATGTATGCTCATGCTCTTTTTGTCAAACGAGCTTCTATTTAATCGAGCTTTTGAACATGAATTCTCAAGTTCTTTACGAACGGATGAGCTTGCTTAGTTATTTGTGAAGCAAAGTTAGAGAAATTGGCTCCTAGTTGATGATTTTTCCTTGACTTTTTGTTTTGTTTTTTTGTTCCTTTTTCCCCCTTGTTATATTGGCTTGGCAAAAGAAAAACGTGTTTCAAACTGTATTCAAATCTCACATAACAAGTTCAAACTAGTTTGTTTTTTTTTGTTTTTTTCTAGAGGGAAAAATGGTAAAAAAATACATTAATGATGAGAAGGAAGTTACAAAAGATAACAGACCCATATTCCCACATTTATGTTTTTAAATTTTATATCCTTTATAAAAAATGTGAGCTGCACATTACAAACATGGTATTCATACTACACACGAAAATACAAAAACTCTTAAAATGAATTACGATTTTAATATTAATATGAGAGTACAGATTTTTCTTCATCGACTTACGATTTAATCTTAAATGAGAAAATTTTATTGAAAGAGAGCTTAAAAGTGAAAGAAATTTGAACGTTATTTTTCAGTGAAGGAGAATTTGTTTTTGTGTTTTCTAAGTTTTTAAATTTAAAAAGAACTTGAGACAAGAACTACATGTGCTCAGGGTTGGCCCTCGGCACAAGCTCACCAAACTACTAGCCAAGGCTCTCAATTTTTTGAAGATAATTAAAAAAACTCAAACCCTTTTGAACGTAGTCACTAATTCTCTACTACTACACCACTTAGTGTCATAAATATGTGTCTTTCACACGAAATTATACATATTTGTACGTGAATAAACATATGGTGTCAATATATATGGAATATATTCAATCCTTTTTTTTCTTATTCTTTTATATCTTTTATAACTTAAACTTTCTAGTCAATTTAATTAAAGAATTAAGAAGATTATATAGAACGTTTATATAATTCTAAAGATACTTTTAGAACTTAATTTTAATATAATTACTGAATGACATACTATTTATTTTATTCTAGTAAGTTCATATTTTTATGGGTAAATTAAATTAGGGTCCTTTCTACTCCTCCGACTTAGTTTTTCATCCCATCCACTTTTCGGAATTATGTTATCATCCTATAATAGTGTAGATGGACAATTTTGCCATTACTTTTGAGAGATGGTTTACCATGTTACCCTTTGTGTAGTTAACATTTGATTTGGTGAGGTTAAATCTGGAGAATCATTTTAGACTTAATTTTAGGGATTACGTTTATCATTTTAGGCTTAATTTTAGGGATTTGATTTGGTACGGATTTCATTTGTTATGGAAATATTACTATATGTGGCCGAAATATTAGTAATTTGATTTGTTTTTCACGGATTTTTTCACAGATACTATTTGTTACGGATTTGATTTGTTACGGAAATGGTAGTTTTAAGGGATTTGATTTGTCACGGATTTGATTTGTTACGGATTTGATTTGTTTTTCACGAATTTTGCACAGATTATTTTTGTTACGGATTTGATTTGTCCCGAAGTTTTTAATCACCGGAAAAAAGTAGTTCTTTGGCCCGAAGTGTTCAATCGCCGGAACTTGAAGTTCTCTGCCCCGTAAAGTCCCATTATTGGAACTTGAAGTTCTTTGCCCGGAACTATTTAATCACCGGTTTGGACTGAAGATTTTGGTAAGTTCTGATGATTATTTTCGTTATGTCGATATTACGGTGGTTGATGTTGAAACCCGAAATTTATTGCGATGATTAACGCATTGTGGGTCTAATTTTGTGATTCGAATGGGGCACCGAATCCAGAGGGTTTGACATACTGGTGAAAATTTACCATAATGATTACGAAATTAACCATAATGCGCATTTTGATGGGGGTGACAAAATTTACCATGCGTATTGTCTGAATTTACCATAAATCAAGCAAATATACCATGGACGACCATAACTCAAATTTTAATGGGAATTTACCATGTTCGTCAATTTGGTAAGTTAAAATTATGGTACATTAGGAAATTTGTGGTATATTTGTTGTACATTGTAAATTTGTAAGTGATAATATGTTTGAGTTACCATAATGATTACGAAATTCACCATAATGCGCATTTTGATGGGGGTGACAAAATTTACCATGCGTATTGTCTGAATTTACCATAAATCAAGCAAATATACCATGGACGACCATAACTCAAATTTTAATGGGAATTTACCATGTTCGTCAATTTGGTAAGTTAAAAGTATGGTACATTAGGAAATTTGTAGTATATTTGTTGTACATTGTAAATTTGTAAGTGATAATATGTTTGAGTAATTATGGTATATTTGCTGAACATTGTAAATTTGGAAGTGATAATACGTTTGAGTAATTATGGTATATTTGCTGAACATTGTAAATTTGGGGCAACTATATTTTTTGTGTCACGTTGCCGCTTGACATTTAAATTAGGTAATACCGATTTTTTCCCTTTTGTGCTACAGGATTGTTGCAATGGATGGTGGTTTGATACTGATTTGTAGGCATAATGAAAAGATTGCTGCAATTCGGATAGATCGCAGCTGGAACTTTGTGCAGGTGGTGAACAAGGTATGTGATAGATGGCATCATTTGGACCCTGAATCCGTGGTGTTGAGTTACTCATTGGTTGACAATGAAAATCTACTATTGTACAACGATGACGACTTGGGTACGATGTTCGGGCTTGCAGAGAATGCCGGATATGAAGACATAGAGGTACTTGTTAAGGACTCAACAGTTGGGATATTTGATATTGGTAATCGAGACGGCAACAATGAAAATTCTGAAGGCATGTTAGGCCATATGGATTATACCGTGGTCCAGTCAATTGATGGTGAGGACTCAACAGTTGGTATATTTGATTTGGTGAGGTTAAATCTGGAGAATCATTTTAGGCTTAATTTTAGGGATTACGTTTATCATTTTAGGCTTAATTTTAGGGATTTCTGGACGAGGTTTCCTATTCCGGCGCGATCGATTTTCTGTCACCGTGATTTTAGGGGCTTATGGTGTAATCCGAATAAACCATGGTCAGAGTTTACTGGGGGCTGGTTCGGTATTTACAGAAAATGAGGACTGAAAATTAATGTTCAAAAGTGTATGGGATGAAAACTTAATAAAGACTAATAGAAAGGACCTTAAAATAAGTACCCCTATTTTTATTTGTCTATAACATTACTTTAATCTTAATTTTAATAATCTTATAATTTCAATTTTAGTTCAATTATTTTAATTTCTACATTATAATTCAAATATAGTTTGAGGCCTCGTGTTTAATGTTTGCTTTGGGCCTAGAAATCTCAAGGTTGACCTTGTATGTGCTCAATATATAGTATATAGCATAATGATCGTTTGTTAGTGGCTAAAATTTTAAAGAAAATATGTTAGATATAGTAGGAAGAAGAATATAGTAGAATAATAAATTTATAACAGAGGAGTGGTTAAAATAGTTTGTTGAGTATTTTTCTAAAGAAAAGATATAGTATATTTGAGTAGGTGAATAATATTTTTGTAATTAATAATATCCATAAATATAAGAGAATAAGATATGAATGATAGAATAAGAGAATGAGTAGGATAATTTTATCTCCTTTAAAAAAATAAAATAATTTACATTATTCTTGCTAGAGGCTATGGACGGAGAGGAGAATCGCAATGGAGGCTATGGACGGAGAGGAGAAAGGAAAGGAACACTGGACAGCGAATGGATTCCAGTCACATCTCGACATCACTATAAAAATCATCATAATACACCATGGCACAAACCAGTTTGGATATCCATTTATGTGGATAATCTACCAGAAGATGCAACTACATTATGGCTTAAGAAGTTGTTTACCAACTACGGGGTGGTGAAGGACGCTTTCATCCCTCTGAAGAAAAGTCGGAGAGGTAGCAAATTTGGCTTTATTAAATATGATTGCCAAGTATCCGCGGATATGGCTATTCTCAAAGCTAATGGGCTATGGATTGGGAAGGAAAAACTCATTGTGAAGCTAGCAGAGTACAGTCAAGGAAGGAGGCCTTTCAAGCAGACTATTATTAGGCCTATGTACAAGGGGGAGTCAAGCAAGATGGTCTCAGAACAAGGGGATGCAAACTTCCACAGTCTGAGAAACGTGAACAAATCATATGCACAAGCGATAATAGGGGAAAAAGTACCAAGAGTGGAAAGAGTAACCATTCCTATTGAACCAATGGGTAATGAATGGCTGCATAGGAGTGCCGTGGGGGTCATGGATAGAATTAGGCCCACAGATAGATTGAAGCAAGAAATATCTCGAGCAATTGAAGTGGAAGTGCATATCAGAGCAATGGGTGGCAGGCATGTGATTGTCACTTTTCCAGATCCCAAATGCAGGGACTCAGTAATCAGCAATACAGGGATGCAGTATTGGTTTTCTCGACTAACAGCGTGGGATGGAGAAGTACCTAGAGATGAGAGATTTGTGTAGATATCCTGCTTTGGGATTCCAATGCAAGCATGGTCTATAGGCACATTTGTGAAGATAGGACAAACGTGGGGTTCGTTTATTATGGTGGATGAAGATACTTTGAAAGGTGAAAGCTTTGCTGAAGGGAGGATACTTGTGATGACCCCACAAAGTTCAAAAATTGAAGGAGTTATTACACTTGAGCTTCAAAATCAGAGTTTTGATGTAAGGTTTCAAGAGATGAAATCTTTTAGAAACTCAAGCAAGGTACAATATGTAACTAGTACAACAATGGAAGACGAGGAGGAAGAAGATGACACAGATTCCAATAATAAATTTGAAGGAAGGTCAAGTCCGCAGCAAAGACAAGACAGATTGGGTGCTGAAGCTAGGAGTATGAAAGTGACAGTGGAAGGCGGTGGGCTCAACTTTGATCTCAATCAACAAAAAGGAAAAGGGGAAAGGACACCATTACAGGTTGGAAAAGTCAACTCAGGGGAGGACTCAGTGGGCCTGTTAAGTTCATGGGTTGCGGAAATTGAAGGCCCGGACCGACTGTATACCCCTGATCCAAACCTACGTTCCCTGAAAGCCCAACAACAAGAAATGGAGGTGGAAGGAAAGGAAAACCTGATGTAAAATACAGGGAAAGGGCTTTTTTCAAGGGATGGAATACCACTGGTGGTAGAGTTACGTAAAAAGGAATTAAGGAGAATGAAAAGGAGAGAACTTCTAGAGTCAACGGATAGTCAGGAGGATAACACCCAGTCCTCAGGATCCCAGGCAAGTGTCATGGAGAAACATGGTGGGAAGGAACAAGATAGAAATTCAATAGTCATGGGTACTGAAGAACATAGGTGTTACCCAGGTGGCAACCCAAGAGGGGGGGGGGGGGGGGGGTGAATTGGGTTTCAATAAAAATTACTACTAAAAATCCTTAGAGCTTATTAAAGATTGGATTTAAGCAGATATAATGACAAGCACACAATATAGCAATAAAAGCGTAAGTAAAGATAAGGAGGAGAAGATGCAACCGATGTATAGTGGTTCGATCTGAGCGTGTCCACTGCCCAGCCTAGTCCACTCCCTTTGAGTCACTTTGATCTACTAGAACACGAGCAACTTTGGGTATCACACAAACCCTTACAATCCTTCTTCCCGTTAGCTTTCCCGAGGAGCTAACCGAACCGCCGAATCTTTATACCCAGATTCGATTACCCAAGGTTTGTACTCCGCAAACCTCACACATACATCAGCGATACAAGATAAATGAGGGAGACTTCACACAAAGTCTCACACAATTCGTATAGAGAGGAGAATGACACAAAGAATGGTATATGCTAACTAATCTCTCTTCTTCTCTCTCAAAATTTCACTCCAAAGGTAAATACAATGTGTAGCCACGTGAGAGTAGTTGATTCAATGGTAGGGGATCACTTGGTTGTGCAGTAGAGCTCTGTAAATGCGTGTTAGTCTCTGTAAATGCAGCCAATAGGTTATATAAACCCTAATACGCGAAATCCTGAATCTTGGAGGAGCCTTGGTGATTACCAAAATGATTGCACGATCTTCCAACCTTCCAAAATCCTCTCAATCGACCGTTTGAGCTATTTAGAGAAAGATCTCATCGAGTAAATCTTTGCCAAACTTGAATTTGCAATTTTCCGCACGAAACAGCAACCGGTCGACCGCACGATGGTCCCGGTCGACCGCCTGGTACGTCCGGTCGACCGCATAGCCCGGTTGACCGCAGACAGAGACCGGTCAACCGCACCCTGTAGCTTTTGAAAACCTGTGCTTTGCTTAACCAAAATCAACACCAAACATGATCATCATAATATAATAGCAATTTCAACACGGATCTCGTTCGATGATTGTTCCATGGTCATGGTACGCTTAGACTATGATCTGGATCCTTACGTGTGAGTACCGACTTTCCATACATCTATTTGTTTATATATAATTTTCATTTTTAATCTTGGCATCATCAAAATAAATAAATAATGTGAATACACTATTTCTAACAATCTCCCCCTTTTTGATGATGACACATATATGCATGGATATAAAATGAATTAGATCAATGTACACATCTCTTGAAAAATATGTTCCCCCTCAATGTATGCATTATGGAGTGAATAAGTATAATATCAAATGATGCATGAACATAGCATATTTAAAACCAAGAGAGGATGCGATGTCTATCCATATCGCACTTAGTTCATCAATAATAAGCAATGTTTCAATGAAACAAATGATACATTCACAATGTATTGAGACAATATTTAGAATATGTATCAATCAATTCATCTAACACGGATATCATCCATAAAATCATTAAGCCAAGATGAATTATTATTTCAAAACATGTATGCCATAGATATGATAAATGATATTAATCATACGTAAACAAGAGTACTATAAAGATGAGACTTTCTCTTAACTCTCTATCGCTCCCATAATAAGTCTATCGCTCTCATATCTTTTATATATGCATAACTCTCCCCCTGTGGAATCATCAAAAATAATGTAGGCATACTGAGAATCACTGCTCAGGTGCAGATGGCTCTCCCGGTTGACCGCAGGTATTGCCGGTTGACCGTATGATGGTTTAGATGATAAAATATGTTTCACTAAAGACTTAGAATACTGTGAAAGACATGCAAATGATATCTAAAATAAAATATAGGAGTATTTTCAAATATATCATGATATAGTATACTCTTTTTCAATGTTATTACACGCCACATTAAATCTTGTATAATCCTTGAAAATTTAGTTAAGAAATCATCAATCATTCCAAGTTCTCGATATATAAGAGTGAATTGAGCTTTATTCAAGGGTTTTGTAAATATATCCATCAAAAACTTGTCGGTATTATAAGTTCAAAAACAACAACTCCCTTTTGAGTATGATCTCTTATAGAATGATGTCGAATCTCAATATGTTTTGTTTTGGAATGTTGAATAGAATTTTTAGTAAGATTTATTGCACTAATGTTGTCACATCGAATTAGAATATGATCATAATACAATTTAAAATGCTCCAATTTTATTTGATCCATAGTAACTGTGCACAACAATTTTCAACTGCTATATGTTATGCTTTAGAGTAGATAAGGCAACAAAATTTTACTTCTTGTTGGACCATGGCACTGATGTACATCCTAAGAATTTATATGCGCCACTCGTGCTCTTATGATCGGTTTTACTACTCGCATAGTTAGCATCGGAATATCCAATAAAGCAACAGTCGTGTTCCTAGGGTAAAATAACTCTAATCTAGGAGTTCCAGCGAGATGCCTAAGGATACGCTTAATAACTACTAGGTGTGACTCCTTAGGGTTAGATAGAAAATGTGCACAAAGATATACGCTAAATATTATATCAAGTCTACTAGCAGTAAGATAAAACAATAATTCTATCATACCTCGATACATTTTAGTATCAATTGTTTTACCATTTTCATCTTTATCAAGCTTGGTTGTAAGGTTCATTGGAGTCTCATTGTTTTGCACTCCTCCATTTTGAATCTCTTGAACAACTCCTTTATGTACTTGGCTTGATTTATGAAGATGCCTTCCTTTGATGTTTGATTTGAAAGCCAAGGAAGAAATTTAGCTCACCCATCATGCTTATTTCAAACTATCCCTGCATTTTTTTTCAGAAAAGTCCTTGCAAAGAGATTCATTAGTAGTAGCACTGAATATAATGTCATCAACATATATTTGCATGATAAGCATATCATGATTTTTAGTTTTAATAAAAAGTATCGTGTCGATCATTCCTCTAGAGAAATCATTTTCTATGAGAAATCTGCTTAGCCTATCATACCACGCACGTGGCACTTGTTTTAATCCATAAAGAGCTTTTGTAGGTTTGTAAACATGATCAACAAATGCATGATTTTCAAAATTTGGAGGTTGTCTAACATAGACTTCCTCTTGAATGAATCCATTTAAAAAAATATTTTTAACATCCATTTGAAACAATTTAAAACCTTTAAAATATGCGACTGCTCATAACATGTGAATTGCTTCTAATCTAGTTACGGGAGCAAACATGTCATTAAAATTGATGACTTCTTCTTAATTGTAAACTTGTCAAACTAGCTAGCTTTATTTCTAACGATGGTGCTGGATTTATCCAATTTATTTTTAACAGTTAGTTTTTGGACTAAGATTCAAATTTTATTTATTTCAACCTAATTACTCATCTTGTATTGTCAAAATTCATCTTTCATCATATTCTGCTTATAAAAGAATTGTAAGTTCTAATTGAGATGAGAAAGCTAAACAACTACAAATATTTCAAAAGGATGAACGAGAAATATACCTTTTGTTGAATTACCTATTATTTTATCGGTTGGATTATGTTGGATGAATTCCCACTCATTTTACACTTGGAGCTCCAACAAACCTACAAGGATGAATGTTCATTTGGTTCCCAATCTAGGTGGGTCCTTAAATGTTAGTGCCAATATACTTAGGAATTCAAACAGTCTTCTTTCCTTTTCGAACATCTTTCTTAATATCACAAAAATATTGCGTGTGTCCTTTTTTGTTGCAATAAGTGCAAGTAGAATGTGGTGCATTTAATGTAAAACTTGTAATAAACACATTCTTGAAGTCTTTTTGTTTTTGGAATGGTCTATAACCAATACCGGCTTTGTCAAACACATATTTTTGTGCACTAAGTAACTTGTTCAAGTTTTCTTCTCCTTGAGTAAATTTAGAAATCGTTTTGCATAAATCTTCATTCGTTTCTTTTAGTGCTTTGTTTTTAATTTTTAAATCCTCTAGTTCTTTAGTGAGTGATGCGACATGTTTCTTTAACTTATCATGCGAGGTTCCTATTCTTATAGATTCATCATATAATTCATTGAATGATGCTTGTAGTTCATCAAAGTTACTTTGCAACTCTTCATAAGAAATAGGATCAGAATATACCTCATCGTCATCATCGAATGCCATAAGACAGAATTTGTCATTGTTGAAGTTAGAGCAAGTGTCAAAGAATTCTTCTTCTTGATGTTGAGTTGTGAGACATAAGTTTGCTATTTCATTTTCACTTGAGTCCTCATCTGAGCTGTCAGCGTCACTTTCTCCCCAAGCTGCTACCATAGCCTTTTTACTTTTGGGAGTTCTCTTATATCTCTTTCCTTCTTTGGCAAGTCTTGGACATTCTGACTTGATGTGACCTGGCTTTTTGCACTTATAACATATAATCTGATCTTTCTTGCTATTATCCTTGAAGTAATTTCTTCTAGGAGGTTGCTTGCTATATTTTCCTCTTTTGATCAACTTGTTGAATTTGTTGGTCAAAAGGGTTACTTCCTCATCACTTTCGTTTTCCTCTTCTTCCTCATCTTTTTCTTCTTCTTGACGGGTGGATGTCTTGAATGCTATCATTTTCTTTTTCTTGCTTTCATCATCCTCTGTACCCATTAGGTTTATCTCATGTGTCATCAGTGATCCCAATAGTTCATCCAAGTTGAGTACATTCAGATCTTTTGCTTCTTGGATTGCTGTGACTTTTGGTTCCCAATTCTTAGGCAAATACCTGAGAATCTTTCTAACCATTTCTGCATTAGAGTACACTTTACCAAGAGAGCTTAGTCCATTAACAATATCAGTAAATCTTGTAAACATAACAGATATAGTTTCATCAGAATGCATTTTGAACAATTCATATTTATGGACTAGCATACTAACTTTTGTTTCCTTAACTTGGTTTGTTCCCTCATGTGAAATTTTTAATTTATCCCATATTTCTTTTGCAGTTTCACATGATGATATATAATTGAATTCTTTAGAATCTAATGCACAATATAGAAAATGTTTAGCTTTAGCATTTAATTGAATAGCACGTTTATCAGCATCATTCCATTCATCTTCTAGTTTAGGTACTCTAGTTCCATCTACTACCTTAGTGGGTATGGTAGGTCTTTTAGTTATAATGGACCATGCTTCAATGTTAGTGGCTTGAATGAATATGGTCATCTTAGCCTTCCAATAGTTGTAGTCACTACCGGAGAACAATGGAGGTCGGTTACTAGATTGTCCCTCGGCTAGAAAGGTACTCATGGTTGCCATAAAATTACTCTAAGACAGTGAAGTCTATATGCTAGAGCCCTTGCTCTGATACCAATTGTTACCCAGGTGGCAACCCAAGAGGGGGGGGTGAATTGAGTTTCAATAAAAATTACTACTAAAAATCCTTAGAGCTTATTAAAGATTGGATTTAAGCAGATATAATGACAAGCACACAATATAGCAATAAAAGCGTAAGTAAAGATAAGGAGGAGAAGATGCAACCGATGTATAGTGGTTCGGTCTGAGCGTGTCCACTGCCCAGCCTAGTCCACTCCCTAGGAGTCACTTTGATCTACTAGAACACGAGCAACTTTGGGTGTCACACAAACCCTTACAATCCTTCTTCCCGTTAGCTTTCTCGAGGAGCTAACCGAACCGCCGAATCTTTATACCCAGATTCGATTACCCAAGGTTTGTACTCCGCAAACCTCACACATACATCAGCGATACAAGATAAATGAGGGAGACTTCACACAAAGTCTCACACAATTCGTACAGAGAGGAGAATGACACAAAGAATGGTATATGCTAACTAATCTCTCTTCTTCTCTCTCAAAATCTCACTCCAAAGGTAAATACAATGTGTAGCCACGTAAGAGTAGTTGATGCAATGGTAGGGGATCACTTGGTTGTGCAGTAGAGCTCTATAAATGCGTGTTAGTCTCTGTAAATGCAGCCAATAGGTTATATAAACCCTAATACGCGAAATCCTGAATCTTGGAGGAGCCTTGGTGATTACCAAAATGATTGCACGATCTTCCAACCTTCCAAAATCCTCTCAATCGACCGTTTGAACTATTTAGGGAAAGATCTCATCGAGTAAATCTTTGCCAAACTTGAATTTGCAATTTTCCGCACGAAACATCGACCGGTCGACCGGACAATGGTCCCGGTCGACCGCCTGGTCCGGTCAACCACCTGGTAGGTCCGGTCGACCGCAGACAGAGACCGGTCAACCGCACCCTGTAGCTTTTGAAAACCTGTGCTTTGCTTAACCAAAATCAACACCAAACATGATCATCATAATATAATAGCAATTTCAACACGGATCTCGTTCGATGATTGTTCTATGGTCATGGTACGCTTAGACTATGATCTGGATCCTTACGTGTGAGTACCGACTTTCCATACATCTATTTGTTTATGTATAATTTTCATTTTTAATCTTGGCATCATCAAAATAAATAAATAATGTGAATACACTATTTCTAACAATAGGAAAGAGGCTATTAACCATGAAACAGATGAAACGATGTCTCTAGGGAGGAAATTGGGAGTGGTTTTTGAAGGCAATACAGAAGGAATGATAAAAGACCTGATCCGAAGTGAATCAGTGGATGGGCTGGATGATCAAAAGGAGGTCGAGGTTGAGACATAAGATAGTAGGAGTGGTGAAGTTTTGGTGTTTTGATCTTTCTATGAAGATGCTATCATGGAATATTAGAGGCTTGGGGGCACTTTCCAAAAGGAATGCAGTTAATAAGTTAATAAGATTAAAGAATCCTGACATTGTGTTTATCCAGGAGACGAAGAAGGAGACAACCCAATCAAATATGGTACAACAGTTGTGGGGAGGAACAGAGATGGAGTTTGCAGTGTCAAATGCAGAAGGATCATCAGGAGGGCTCCTGACAGTATGGAAGCCTGAGTGTTTTCAAGCTCAGAGCACAACTTCTCACAAATATTTTATTTTCATTATAGGTATCTGGCAGCAGGAGTTTCAATGTGCGGTCATGAACATTTATGCCCCTAATGATGTAGCCAAAAGAAGGGAGGTATGGAATGAGATTTTTCAACTCAAAATTAATAATCCCATACCCTGGTGCATAGGTGGGGATTTCAACGAAATTAAAGACCCTCAAGAGAGGACCGGCTGTCTAACAATGGAGAGAGGTATCAGGGACTTCATACATTTCATGCAGTTAATGGAGGTTCAAGACTTACCAATGCAAGGAAGGAAATATACCTGGTCCAATCTTCAACGTCAGCCTATTCTTAGTAGGCTTGATAGGTTTATGGTGACTAAGAGTGGCTGGGCAAATTCAATCTAGTGGTATGGGTATGCCCAGGTTTGTTTCGGATCATTGCCCTATTTTGCTAGCAGATGATGATAGGGATTGGGGGCCAAAACCTTTTAGGTTTATGGATATCTGGCTTACCAACCCAGCATGCATGAAAATAGCTCAATCACATGGGAAGGGGAAAACGGAAGAGAATGGGCAGCAATTATGTTGGTCAAGAAACTACAAGCAGTGAAGAGGAGACTCATACCATGGAACAGGGAGGTTTTTGGTCATGTGGGTTTGAGATTGATGTCCCTGGAGAACAACCTGCATCAATGTGATCTAATTCAAGAAGATAGAGCACTAACTACTGATGAAATCAAGGACAAACAGAGTAAGAAAGATGAGCTTTGGCATACATCCAGACTTGTAGAAATGCTATGGAGGCAGAGATCAAGGGTGCAGTGGCTAAAATTGGGAGATCAGAATACCAAGTACTTGCAAGCCATAGCTAACAACAGATTCAAGAGAAACAAAATTGGCAGTATCAAGGTGGAGGAGAGTTTTATTGAGGACCCAACTCTGATAAAATTAGCAGCAGTGGACTACTTTAGGCAGGTTTTCAAAGAAATAGAACATGATAGACCAAGTTTGCATGGAGTCTTCCCAAGGATTCTACAACAAGCGGAGGCAGAAAAGCTTCAGGGGAAGTTCTCAGAGGAGGAAGTGTGGGAAGCTATCAAATGTTGTAATAGTTTTAAAGCCCCAGGACCTGATGGTTTTAATTTCTCATTCATAAAGAAGGCTTGGGTTTTTATGAGGCAAGGAATTATGGAGTTTTTTTCTCAATTCTATGACAATGCTAAGCTTCCCAAAGGTATTGCATCGACTTTCATTGCTCTTATTCCTAAAATAGACAACCCCATAGGTCTAAAAGACTTTAGACCTATTAGTATGGTTAGCTCTATGTATAAGATACTTGCAAAGGTGTTAGCCAAGAGATTCAAAGGTGTGATACATAAGGTCATTGGGGAGGCCCAGGCAGCGTTTATTCAAGGGAAGCAAATCTTGGATGGTGTTCTCATTGCTAATGAGATTATTGATTACTGGAAGAGTGTGCCTTATTCTCAAAGGGGATTCATTTTCAAAATTGACTTTCAAAAAGCATATGATTGCGTTAATTGGGATTTCTTAATTCATATGCTCAAGAATCTTGGATGTGGAGAGAGGTGGTGTAGGTGGATCAGAGAGTGATCTTCATCATATCTATCAATCCTTATAAATGGTTCTGCCTCTTCTGATTTTAAACCTCAAAGGGGACTAAGACAAGGGGACCCAATCTCACCTTATCTTTTCAATGTGGTGGGTGAAGCTTTAAATCTGATGTTTGAAAGAGCAATCCAGTTAGGACTCTTAAGGGGAGTTAAGATGGGAGAGAATGGGCCTCGAGTTTCTCACCTTCAATTTGCGGATGATACTCTCATCTTTTGTAATAATGATGGCTCGGAAGTCCAAACCATTAAAAGAATGTTGAGGTGTTTCCAACTTATGTCTGGTCTGGAGGTGAATTTCTCAAAGAGTATGCTGTGTGGGGTCAAGAGCCAGTCTCAGGAAGTGGGAACTATAGCAAGCCAGCTGGGGTGCCAAGTGGGAGAGCTGCCTATGAAATATCTGGGATTGCCATTGGGGATTAACCCAAGAAGGCAAGGACCATGGCTTCAAATTCTGGATAGGGTCAAGAAGAGGCTGTCTATGTGGAAAAGGAGGTATCTTTCTATGGGGGGTAGACTTACCCTTATCAAATCTACCTTATCTAGCCTCCCTATCTACTTTATGTCTCCTTTTAGGATCCCAATAGCCATTGCTCAAAAGATCGAAAAAGCCCAGAGACAATTTCTATGGGGAGATATGCATGGGAAGAAGAGGATCCAACTTCTAAGCTGGGAAAAAATCACTAGGCAGAGGAAATATGGAGGTTTGGGGGTCCATAGAATAGTGGAACATAACTGTACACTCTTAGCTAAATGGTGGTGGAGATTCTTCAAAGAGAAGGAGGCCTTGTGGGTAAGGGTAATTTGCAATAAATATGGGATTCCCATCAATATGTGGCTTCCAAGCACTCCTACGCAGGGCAGATTCTCCCCCATTTGGCAGGACATATGCAACCTAAGAATAGCTGAAGTGAATGTGGCTGAATACATATTGCAGGGATTTAAGAGGAAGGTTTATGCAGGGAATGATACTAGTTTTTGGAATCATCAATGGGCGGGTCAGTCCACTTTAGCAGAGAGCTTCCCCAGATTATACTCAGTATCAACACAACAGGACCAGGTCATTAAGGACTGTTTTGATGGGGTCAATGGAAATTGGCAAATGCAATTCAGAAGAAGATTGTACTCTTGGGAGGAAGAGCAGCTGCGGGAACTTGCAACCATCATAAACAATTACCCGCTAGATGAATCCAAGGAGGATACCCTTATTTGGCAGTGGTCCTCGAATAACACATATTCTGTTAGATCAGCTTATGCTAAATGAGAGGAGGTGAGCTTTGAGGAAAAGCCAAACCTAGCAATTGTTTGAAAAGATATCAGCCCCCCAAAAGTTCAAATTTTCTGTTGGCAAGCTTGTCAAGACAGGATTGCTACTAAGGATTAGTTGGTCAGAAGGAACATTATTAGAAGAGGAGAAGATAAATGCATTCTGTGTAACAAGGAAGTTGAAATATCTGACCATCTGCTCCTATCATGCTATGTGGCGTGGCAAGTTTGGTGTAGGATTGTGGAGTGGTGGGATCTTACTTGGGTAAGTCCCATGTCCCTACAAGGAATGATTCTGTTCTGGTTGAACCAGAAAATCCCAAAACTTGCTAAATCAATTTGGGAATCCTGCTTCTACGCTACAATGTGGTCTCTATGGTTAGCCAGGAACGACAAGTGTTTCAATAACAAAGAATTGGTGATCGATGATCTTGTGGAGGAGATAAAGTCTAGGGCAATTATCTGGGTTAAAGCCAAGAATATGCTTCAGGACTACTCGGTGGAGGATATCAAGAGATGCCTCAAGGGAGTTATCAACAAGTGGAATTAGCAGCAGATGCATACCTCAAGATGTCGACGATGATGAGATACGGGTGCTGAGACGGCGACGATGATGGTGGTGAGCTACTCCATGGGCTTGTACTATGAGATATATGGTGTTCTAACTCTCTGTTCATCTCCCTGGGTTTAGTATTTGTTATGTTTTCTTGTTAAATCAGTGGTGGGTTTTGCTCCTTGCAAGGCCGGTTAATGTAAGTTAGCTTCTTTAATCTTTGTAAGTTTTTCAAAGATTAATGAATCTTCGTTTTTGCTTAGCAAATAAATAAATAAATAAATAATTCTTAAATATCTTAATTTATGTGAAAAAAAGTAAACACTCCGAATATAAAAATGTAAGAGAGAGTCTATTCCATAGTTGGCGGGCCATGCGGCATTCAAATGAGGACTTCTTTCACCGTCGGATCAAAAAGAATCCAACGGCAGATAAAAACCCTAATGTGGGCCAAAGGGTTAGAGAATTGGAGCTGTACTCAAAACGCTCTCCATTCACTCTCTCTACCTGGTTGCTCTCCACGCCGTTTGTTCTGCGAGAGAGCTTCAATCCGGATCGATCTCTTTCTCCAACTTACTGGTAGCTTAAAGGTTCGATTGATATCCCTTCCTTGTGTTTCTATTCACTCCGCGTATATGTGTGTGTGTGTGTGTGTGTGTAACATTGGGGTAAAGTATACGATAAGTGATTTTGAGGTTGAAAGATAAAGCCTACAATATTAGGCAATGATGATAGAAAATGGTGTGAACATAAAATTTGTTCTGTTGCGTTTGGAGAAAAACACAAAACAATATAGCAACAAGAACAAAGAGTCAACTCAAACACTTAGGTAATTAGATGCCTTAACAATATTGTAAGTCATAGAAGTTCAAACTTTCATTGATAAAGTAAAGGAAAAAGGTTTTGCTAAAGTAAAACTCAAAATGGTCGGATTAACTTTTGGTTCTTTCTTTCGATGAAGAACACATTTGTCTGACAGACAATAATATGTGATGCATGTACAACTTGAGCAAATGACTATTGTTGACTATGGAGAATTATTTAAGCATTTAGTTAAACAAATTATAGGTACGAATTAGAACCCATCACAATTATTGCCAATAATTAAGGCACTAATTACGTAGATACGAAAATCTGATAACATGCTGGGACTTGGGAGTCATCAAGAATAAGTTCTCTTGGGTATGCATGTTGAAGGCAGAATACTACTTTTGAAGTTTTACTTTTACCATTTAGAGGAAGTTTGCCATTCAGAGAGAGAGAGAGAGAGAGAGAGAGAGAGAGAGAGAGAGAGAGAGAGAGAGAGAATTGTGCAAAACCCTTGAATCCTATATGTTGGAGAGAAGAAAGGAAAATCGGGCAGACCCATTTTGTAAAAGACATGAAAGAGAGTAAAACCTAAAAACTAAAGTAGAATTTTTTTGGAAGAGGATACATCCTGCGTAACTAAATCAACAAAAATTGGAATAAAGTAAGAGGGAGAGAGTGTAAGAGGAGAAGTAATGAAAACTTACATCGGTTGGTTCGACTGCTATGGCTAGTTGCGTATGGCATGAGGATGAAAGAACTGCTCTGAGTTTTGTAACTACTAGGACTTTGTATCTGTATTTGGATTCCAACAATTTGTTTACTTTTTTGCCTCTATACTTATTTGGGGCGAAGGTTTATTCAAGTGTAGAAATGGAATTTTTTTTCCAAGACAATTTGGGAAATTAAAATGTGAGCCTGCCTCACAACTGTTGTTCACACCAACTTGAATGTTTCCTTTATATTTGTAATTTTGTAGTACGTATATATGTATGTATGTGCATATTATATGTGCACATCTGTATTAGTTGATTGTCAAACTGGAAATTTGAAGATATGAATTATAGTGTTTGGCTATATATGTATATATATGTGCATATTTATTGTTTTGAAAGCTGATCCAATTTGGAATTTTGAAGATATGAATTATAGTTTTTGCCTTACTTTGGGAAACCATCTTCCTTTTTGAATAGTTTATTGTTTTGTCCTGGTATATGTTGATGCCAAGTTTTGTGCTTTTGTATCTTGTGCCATGTATAAATTGATGGTATATCGTTTGCTTAGCTTCATTCTAAATTGTTTCCACTCCAGATACCCCTAATGGATATTTCCTTGTTCTGTGGAAGTTCTGAATTTTGAGCTGGATTGATTGAAAATTTGTTCATTAACATGGTTCTACTGTGCTGGTTCTTATGCATAAGAAATACCTAATATATTTCCTCTTGCCGAATTATATGTATTTTGATTGTCTTGATGCCTGGTGTTTCTGGGTGTTGTACTTGTATGCCTCGGATGCCTCAGTTGCATCTTTTTGGGTGCTTTTCCTCTAGAAACATATTCTACATATTAAGCGAATAAAAGTGAAGAAATTCTTGAGAAAACTTACTCCTGCTGTATTGCTGTTCATTTGTTGTCACACGAAATATGAGTAATATTTGAACCAAGAAACAAATGCAATTTTTTTGTATTTAACTACATAAATAGTGTTTGATTTTTTTTGTTCTTTTTTTTTTGGGTTGGTTATGTTAACTCTATGTGCTGTAAAGAAATGTTTCTGATGGAATTATGCATTTAGTGTCTGGTCTTAAATTATTGGCCACTGAGTCATAATTCCCTTGCTTTATGCTGGTTTAATCCATGCTATGAATGCCAGCATGGCTTGAGGATTTTTTTTCCTGGAAAATTGGAAATATACAAAGTACTGAAGTTATGGATTTCCTCCATTATTCTAGCATTCAGTTGTCTCAAATACAGGTAAAAGCTGTTTTTCTAAGATAATACGCTTAACAGTTACAGGAATGATTGTAAATGTTACAGCCTGTTTTTTTAAGCCCTTATTAATGGTTGGAGTTACAGTTTTTAGTTTTGTTATTATCCTTCTTGTTCTTCTGATGTGGTGCATGCTGAACTTTATATAACTTGCGTATATATGTTAGTGAATTTTTAACTTCTCTTTTGTTTGGATTTCAGCTTGCACACCGGCTTTATAATGGGTAAAGAGAAAATTCACATTAGCATTGTGGTCATTGGCCATGTTGACTCTGGAAAGTCAACCACCACTGGTCATTTGATCTACAAGCTTGGTGGTATTGACAAACGTGTAATTGAGAGGTTTGAAAAGGAGGCTGCTGAGATGAATAAACGTTCATTTAAGTATGCCTGGGTCCTGGACAAGCTCAAGGCTGAACGTGAACGCGGTATTACTATTGATATTGCTCTGTGGAAGTTTGAGACCACCAAATACTACTGCACTGTGATTGATGCCCCTGGTCATCGCGACTTTATCAAGAACATGATCACGGGTACCTCGCAGGCTGACTGTGCAGTCCTCATCATTGACTCCACAACTGGTGGGTTTGAAGCTGGTATTTCCAAGGATGGCCAGACCCGTGAGCATGCGTTGCTTGCTTTCACCCTTGGTGTCAAGCAAATGATCTGCTGTTGCAATAAGGTAATTGGCAATGCCTCAGACCCTCGCCACACTCCTGTCATTTTGGTGATGATGTTCTTTGTAGATTTTGATGTTGAATAATTCTGTTCATATTGGGTAGCTGACATTGGCTGTCACTGGTGTACTATGCTGATTGGCAGTGTCACGCTATATCTTCTTTGCTTGTCTAAAAGCCAAGTTTTTCTTGGAAATTCAAAAGACTGACGTAAGATAGCCCAAATGTCTTCACTAAAAAAAACCCAAAAAAGCTTTAATTCTTTCTCAAAAAGGCGAAAAGCCTGACTTAGATATCTCAACAGCTTAGTTTCTTATTAAAATACCAAAATGCCAAGAAAATAGCTTTTTTTAGACATCCTAAATGTAGTCTTTCTCAGGGTGGACTTTCTATCTTTAGCATACCTAGTGATGATCATGGGCGTGTGTGAGAATTTTTTCTGCTCACTTCTGGTGCTCTTTTCGTTGTAGATGGATGCCACGACCCCAAAGTATTCAAAGTCAAGGTTTGATGAAATTGTCAAGGAAGTATCTTCCTATCTCAAGAAGGTTGGTTATAACCCGGACAAAATCCCCTTTGTTCCGATCTCAGGGTTTGAGGGTGATAACATGATCGAGAGGTCAACCAACCTCGACTGGTACAAGGGCCCAACCCTACTTGAGGCCCTTGACATGATTTCGGAACCCAAAAGGCCCACTGAGAAGCCTCTTCGTCTCCCACTTCAGGACGTCTACAAGATCGGCGGCATTGGCACTGTCCCTGTTGGCCGTGTCGAGACAGGTGTCATCAAACCTGGCATGGTCATCACATTTGGCCCAACAGGCCTGACCACTGAAGTCAAGTCTGTGGAAATGCACCACGAGGCCCTTCAGGAGGCCCTACCGGGGGACAACGTTGGTTTCAATGTGAAAAACGTTGCTGTCAAGGATCTCAAACGTGGGTTTGTTGCCTCTAATTCCAAGGATGACCCTGCGAAGGAGGCGGCCAATTTCACTGCTCAGGTTATTATCATGAACCACCCGGGTCAAATTGGAAATGGGTATGCCCCGGTTCTTGATTGCCACACCTCCCACATTGCGGTCAAGTTTTCTGAGATTTTGACCAAGATTGACCGGAGGTCTGGGAAGGAGCTTGAGAAGGAACCCAAATTCTTGAAGAACGGTGATGCTGGGTTTGTGAAGATGATTCCCACCAAGTCTATGGTGGTGGAAACT
Source organism: Arctostaphylos glauca (assembly GCA_019985065.2). Lineage (NCBI taxonomy): Eukaryota > Viridiplantae > Streptophyta > Magnoliopsida > Ericales > Ericaceae > Arctostaphylos > Arctostaphylos glauca. The sequence goes on from JAHSPW020000007.1 coordinate 11,842,400, forward strand.
TTCTCTGAGTACCCGCCACTTGGTCGTTTTGCTGTGAGGGACATGCGGCAAACGGTGGCCGTTGGTGTTATCAAGAGTGTGGAGAAGAAGGATCCAAGTGGGGCCAAGGTCACCAAGGCTGCTCTGAAGAAGAAATGAAATGTGGCTTGTTATGAGGTTTTGGTACTGAGAACAAAAGTAGAGTTTATTTATACTGTTTTAATTGGGTACGGAAAGTTTTGTCTCGAATGTTTTGTTGGACCTTGTTGCTGTTCACTAGCCTCACTTGTGGGGGGATGCTGGTGGTGTTAAGCATTCGGGTGCCAGATCTGGGTGCTTGACAAGCAGTGCGAAATGGCTTTTCTGTTTTGTTTTTTTATTGGTTTGAGCAATACCCTTCTCTTCTTCTTTATTTTGTTTTTTCCATTTGAAGTATATGAATTGTTTCATTTTGAAGTACATGATTTGTTTCATTTGAGCAATACCCTTCTCTTCTCTTCTTTATTTATTTTGCTTTTTTTCATTTTAATAACCAACCTCTTGAAGCTGGTTGTTGGTTTTCAAGGTTCTCTTTGTTCAACTTTTGTACTTCTTGCTAGTTAATCCAGAAGGTTTTACAGACAATTCATTGGTATTTAGTGGAAGGATTTTAGTTTCAAATAAGAGAATAACAAACACCCCTAACCTCTTCGTCATTGTGAGCATGTTGCGTTGGGATTTATCCACAATGCCATGTGTTACTTTCAAGACTAATGTAAGATATTCTTATAATTTTTTTAAAAAAAGATGCTAATCACAGTCTAATAACCAAACATGGTATAATCAGACCGTACGTAATTGGTTTTTATGGAAATTATTGGTTGGTTAATAATCAATAATTTTAGTGTTTGGTTGCTCGGCAAGTATACGTACAATTATGGAATGCGTGACCACATGAGACATTAATCTTTTTTTAGCAAACAGAAACAACAATTATATTAATAAAATAATAACTACAAAAATACTTAAAAGTCTAACCAAATACAAAATCTAAATCAAAATACAAAAATAAAAGTTGGAAACAATCAGTCACGGTATTAAAATTCATCAATCTACCGTGAAGGTGGGTGAAGAAATTTATCATCCGCATCAAGCTCAAGTACATTCTCCTTGCGATGAGCAAAAAAAAAAAAGGCACATTGCGGCCATGTTGAGCAAAAAACAAAGTACATTCATGCTGCAATTACGACTGCAAGGCGCTACCACCGTCTGCTAAATAAACCCTAAATTTGAGCTAAAACGTCTATAAATATGATAAAAGGGAGGAGAGAGAGAGAGAGAGAGAGAGAGAGAGAGAGAGAGAGTAATGTCAACTATCTCACAACAAACTATAGTAGGTTGGACTTGCGAGATATCCGGGCTCAAGGGCAAAATCAGAATTCAATGTTTGAGTTATTAAGGAGTACAATATTAATATTTAGTAATGTTATGGCAGATGCCCTTATTTAGAAAGCAATAGGAAATCTGAGTTACGTACTTACGGGGCAACGATTCTTAATTGATGAGATGGAGTAGTTAAACTTGAGGTGATAGTTTGCAGGTTATAGCTCAACTAGCAGTTATAGATGAGATAAAGTGAAGGCAGACAGAGGATCCTAATTTAAGAATATTTGTAAAGGAATGAGATTACACCTCATCTGGATTTTATACTCATTAATGTATTGATGAAATTTTGGAATTGAATTTGTCTCTCCAGGATATTGAAAATTTGGCAGCGGATTTTGGATGAAAGCCACAAGTCCAAACTAGTAGTCCATTCGAGTTAGATAAAGATGTATTAGAATTTAAGAAAGGTGTATTGATAGATGGGAATGAGGAGGAGCATAGTTAATTATATGAACTGATGCCTTTGGTGTCAATGGACAAAGGTTGAATGTTGGAAATCGACAAGATTGTTACGAGCTCTACCAATAGCTGAATGAAAGTGGGAACACCTAATTATAGATTTCATTATTAATTTGCCTTGTACTCCCTAGGAAAATAATTTTATTTGGGTAATTGTTGATCGGTTGACAAAGACATCTTACTGGTAAAAATGATACATTCTATGGAATAAGATGGACGGTAAGATTGGACTGTTCATGCAATTCGCGCATAATAGATAGTAGAAAAGTCGGTCTCTTTGGTCTTCTATTTGTTTGTTAGTTTCAAGGTTGTCGTTAGCGATACGAGGCAAAATAATTTTTGTTGCTATTATTATAGGTGTAACCAAAAGTTAAACAAATTGAACCAAATGAAAAAGTCAAATTGAACTAACGGTTTGATCTGATTTTTCAACTATTACCTTTTGGTCCGGTGTAGATTATTTTTAAAACTTTTGGTTTCGGTTTTATGATTTTGAATACCGGATCGAACCGAACCAAACCAAACCAAAATAATTGCATTGTACTTGCTTCATTCATGGGCCAACCAAATTGATAAATTAAAAATCAAATCGAACCGAAATTAAATTGGATTGCATATAGTCAAGTTTGGTTTTGATTTTTAAAATCCTAAACCAAACACACCGGTTGAGTCTGGATTTTTCATTGAAATCAAACCAAATCGCACCAGTTACACTTTTAAATTGCTAGTTTTTGCTCAACAAAACCACACATACAAATAGATGAAGATCCTCTCATTTATGACCGTGAATGGAACAATTGCATTTGGATTTGATCGAATCCAATTCGATTATCAACATTCGGTCCAATAATCCATTTGAGTCGAATCTGAAAATGCAAAAATTATGGGATCGCATTCATATATATCTAATTCAGATTCGAATCTAATTATTTTTTGTTCAGCTTTTAATGATTTGTGAGAGTAATTAGAAAAGTAATCTAGATCTGAATCCAATTATTAATCTCTTAATGAGAGTAATTAGAAAAGTAAAAAAATAAAAAACCAAACTTTAAAGAAATCTAATTAAGACAAAACTAACTGAAAGTTTGATTTATGTTGTATCAATAAATGTAACTTTTAGTTCTATGGCATAGCCCAACAAACCATGTTTGAAGGTAAGCTTGCTACCATGTCCCTCTATGGAAATCTTCGTATCTGGTGGAACATGCTAAATGTCTTTCGGTGGAATCTAAAACTAACTGAAAGTTCAAACTAGAGCAAGGGCTTGGTAGCGCGGGGGAGAGGGGGGTGGGTGGGTAGAGGAAGGGGAGGAAGAGTTATTACATTGTGACCGTAGCAGCCTATACCTCAAGCCTAAACTCCAGTGGGAGGAACAAGGAGAAATAAGTCATACAAAGAGATGTATAGAAAGGGCCAGCAGAACAACAAGAGTATCCAAGGGTTCCAATTCGCACTATCAAAAGTTAAGGTTTCAAAAAATATCATTACACAAACTCGCAGATCGACAAAAGAGGCCCCAAAAAGGCGCCAACTGCGAAAATTCTACAAAATAACAAGAAAGGACTAAAAGTTTAGGATTTGAGGGTAGAGATGATGTCCATAGCAACAACATCCTAATCGACAACACTTAAGAGTATAGGGATCTTGTTGAGAGAAAGAGGGCTCCTTGATAGGGTAAACTAGTACCTCGGTGAGAAGCAGTGAGTCAAAAGGTACTTTGGCAGCAGTAAGGTTGACACCCATCTTTTTTGATAAATCTCATCCATGATCTCAACCATTTCCGCCATGTATGCCTCATCGGCCTCATCGCAGCCTTTGTTGAATGTTGTCGCCACAAGCTATTTCCTCCTGGCCTCTAGGTCAGCAACCTTGATCTTCCTCAAGCCTTCAGCCACGCATTTGAACTTGACGTTGTTGACCGATAGGGACTTTAAAGCCTTCTTTTGAGCTTCGATTTTTGCGCATGCACTTTCTGCACTACCTTATCCTTGGCAAGCCTTGCCACTAACGTCTTTGCTAGCTGAATGGCCTCCGCATGGTGACTGTCAATGACAGCCAAGCTCTGCATAGTCCAAAAAAGAAAAAGCAACACATGATGAGTTAGACGAGAGACACGCTAGGGTAGGAAGAGACCGAGCTGAAAGATGAACTTATTGATACTAGCAAACAAAGGGCATGCCTGAATACTCCATTCATCTCCTTCGGCAATGCCTCTTTATCATTTGGCGAAGCCATCGATCGAGCAAGTGCGTACGTTACCCTGGGGTTTTGGATACTACTGGAATGAAGCACTTGCCTTTTTCTACACACAGTTCCTGTCTCCATAATTGAAGTGCTTTGGATGGTTGCACATCGACGCCAGGGGAAAAGCTTATTGAAATAGAGAGAGAGACAACAGTAAAGATCAGGTCAAATTGGATATGCTCAGATATTTGTTCCTCCACACAGGTCTTCTTTCTAGGTTGAGTGGGTTGGCATAGCAGATATTTAGATAATGTCTACACAAATGAAGATATTTTGGATGCGTCAACGAACAAGTCAAAGCCTAGAGCGGCTTAGAGATTCTTAGGGGCTCTCCCGATGGACATCAGATGTTCCATCTAGGTAGTCTGGTAAGCGAGATGGGGCTTGGAAGTTTGGATAAAGTATTGCTGACTTCTCCACAACCTAGAGTCACTGGTGCTAACCTTTGGTCCTTAACGAAGCTGGAGAGCATGCGAATAGTGAGGGAGATAATCGAGCAGGTTTGGAGCCAAATAATTGACTTCCAAGATTTGGTACGCAGTGGCACACCTTAATAGGTCAGATTGAAGTTTCAGCTCAGGGACTCGGTTCAGATCTGTAAAATCAAATATGGCCAAGTTCGTAGTGATGAAAGTTAACAGGTAGTATGTAAAAGGAAAAAGGTTTGGCAATATGACCTAACTTGCCCTTCTCACAAGGGATAGGAAATGGCCTCTCTTCAGTCAGACCAAACTCAAAGATTTCTAAGATACTCGAAATATCACCATAATATTTGTCAGAATTTTGGAGGCCCGTTATGAGAGAGTTGTACTGCAGCTTACTTACAGAATAATATTTTAGCAAACTTTTGTTCGAGCTAATATAGTAGCAACCGAACAAATCGTAGAAATTAAAATCGAGACCCTACTATTCAACTAGCCAAGCGACACTCATCATTATCCTGAAAAAATTGACCATCTCCTGGGAAGTGGTGAGGCCGAGCTCCGGAAAGACTCTACAAAGGAAGGGATGTAAGAGGAACCAAATGCCCCCGTCGATGATTGCCATGATCGGTATATGGATTCGGTATGGCTGAGGATGGGGATCTACTCTAAGAGACGCGAGTATTAGCTCCACGCCGTCCGGAACACCGTACTATTCTCTAAAAAGCCTTGTTGACTGCTCAGTAGATAACTAGGATAGGTATTTGTTTGCATACATCATGAGCACTGAAAGATGACCTACCAAAATGTGCACAAAGTGATTTTTACTTATGGTGCATCAATTAAAAGACCAATTATCAAAGCGACAACCAATCACCAATCAAAAATAGTCATTGGGAACCTAAGATGAGACGTAGTCACCAAAAAAGGGGTTGATGTTCACAAGGGAACAACAATAAAACCTATAAACTCGAAAAAAATCCCCAAAAATGGGGATGAATCATGAGACTAATGTGAGAACAAAAATAAGGATGGAAGATTTGCCTTAAATCACACGTTGTAGGAGGGTAACTTGATCAGATCAACATAGTGGTTAGAGAAGAAGACTTTAGAGAAATGGGAAGAGAGTGCACGACCTTCTCTCTTCCATCAGTATTACATATAAGGAAATGAAGCAACACGCGAGAAAATGAGATGATAGATGGATCAATCTATCAGTGCACGTTGTGTGGTAGGCACTTAGTGGAAGGGAGTTAATGCACTGGAATCGACGCGTGCAAAATGAAATGTCAATATTAATCTAATGTTGACACGTGGCATAAGTGTCAAAGGATGCAACTTTATTGGTTTGATCGGTCTCAATTGATCATTAGCTTAGTTGACGATTGATTGAGGTGCTATTGTAGTCAATCAAATTGTTAAGATGACTTGGTAACCCTATCGAGACAATAGTTGGCCTAAATGCACAAAACACCAGAGGTCTATCAAAGGCGAGACAATAGCCTGGTCGGCAGCGTTGCCCGATATCAGGCTGAGCTTCGACCTTCCGTTTGGAAGATCAGACGCGAATATGGTGCTTATGGAAAGGGCCTGAAATGGAAATAGCGAGATTGTAGGAGGAATCCCAGTATGCAGACCTCTGGTCCTAAGGTAATAATCTAATTTGGCAAGTGAAAAGTAAAGTAAGGATTCATAATGGAATTCTTAGTATATTGAGAAGAAACCCTGAGATTATTTTATTACCAACGTTGGAGGCACATGATGGCCTATATATAGGTGATTTTAGGACGAAAAAGGTATGCTATCAATTACAAGTACAATTACTTTGTGTTTTATCCTAGGTGGCCTAACTTAAGCATCAGAATGCATTCTGGATGGTAATGATTGTGTGACACTAACTAGTTATTTCCTGCGTAGACAATATGTATTATTCAGATCTTGAAGGCGAATCAAATTAGATTGGCGGGTCTTAATAACCCCCCATTTTGTGATATAGGTAAAAGAAAAACTCCCAAAACTTAATTACTCTCCACGATTCTTTTGATTTCTTCAGTTTGTTGTACGCTAACTTAAAATATATATTTGTACAAGTTCATAAAATATTTGCTCTCATCCTACATGATTTAAGCTCTTTTTTTATTATTCTTTTGTTTCTTCTCAATGGAATGGATGTTTTAACTTATTTTGACACATTATATTGTTGAAACATGTTTTTTACCTCTTAATTTTGTGCATTTTGCAAGGTAAAATTCAACTTCATTAATAATAACACAGTGTTAAGACTATCGAGACACATATTGTGTTAAGACTAAACTTGACGAGACAAATTTGATCGACGTGATATCATATGCAAAGTGTAAAACTTATGTTATACAAGAAGATCACGAGTCACTCTTAATTGTTAATGACTAAATTTGAGTAGTTGATCACGTATCAATATAACTCCCAACTTTTTTTTTTAATCAATTACACCAAAAGGTTAAAGAACACATTACTCAAAAAAATTGTGGTTATGTGATCTCTTACAATCTTATTATTTAAGATTTTTATGTAGCGAACAAGGGATATTATGCTTGATAAAATAAAATAAAGGGTGATATGCAATTAGGTTTGTGGACACACGATACTTTACAACTTGATCACATTTCTTATAACCTAATCAATTTTCTCATAACAATTTCAAAATTGTCTTTACATTTTTTTGCATGCACATCAAGTCTTGATTGCATATATTTTAGTTTGGTAATATTGGTTATACTTTTGATGAGAATTATATCAAATTTAAGGGGAGAAGATATTTGATATTTAATAGATCTATAAATTCATGTAAAAATTCCGTATGTAGAACGAGTATGTGTTAGTATATAGTTCAAGAAGATATGTAATTTTATGGAATTATTGATGATAAAATTCATAAATGTTATACCTCTCATGATATTGTATATTATACAATTCATTAAATTATATAATTGATGTTTTTTTTAATTTGACGGTGAGAGTTTTCATTTATCATTGAATATGTAATTTTTTTTGAATGTGTAATTAATCCGATGTGCATGTTTTGTCATGAGTGATTGCCGTAGGAACCAAACAAACATTGGAAGAAAAAATTATTTTCCTTTCTTTCAATTTTTTTTTATTTTAAATTTTGTTCAAAACAGAGGGGGAAAAAACAAACGAGAGCCAAATTATTGCAAGGAAAAATATCCACGTGATATCACGCGACATATACATATATACATATGTACGTAGATATATATAGATTTTTCTTTTTTTGATATTAGACAATTTACGTGACAGAAAATTATGAAACCCGACATTGAACCGCCAATGGGTTGCCCCCTGATCAAGTCGAGTTTTTTCACTGCAAAACCCTAAGTGCGTAAAATCGGAAGACCTGTTCTTGATCTTTTCGAAGTCGAAATATCAAACGTAGCACAATGGTGAGCTACCTATCTCTTCATCCATATACACTTAAATTTGTATAGTTTGATCGAAATTTATGTTCTGTAGTTTTGCCGATGATAATATGTTTATTCCCCTTCTTAATTTCACTTCATAGTTAAATTAGCTTTCAGTTATAATTTGGGTTTGAAGTTTGAACACCCATGAGCCCATCTCCGACTCCCCGCCCTTACCCATGGAGATTTTCTGGAATTTCTCTCCCACCTTTTTGGTACTTCTAGAAGCTAAATTGGGTAACTTTGCTTCTTTTTTTTGGTTAAATGTATTTTGTTACTCATTACTGATGGATCCATATTGGTCGCATCCCAGAAACAAGTGCACTTCTTTTTGCATAACGGTACTGTAGTCTGTATGTCTGTATCATATGCAAGACTTGTGCGTAGGTCGTTCTGTTAGATAGGGGAAAAGCTATCATGAATCCGATGTTTTGAGGTAAAAGAATGTATGGTTGGTAAACAACTTGCCTGTTTACCAACCTCTTATGTTCTAAAGAAATATGGTCCTTAGTGCCTTAGTGGGGTTATCAGGGAGTCTGCTAGGCCTCCACCAGGAATCCCTTGTGATAATTGCTTATGATCATCATCCGTTTCTCTCCCCTCTCACATGGCAATGACTTTGTATTCATCCATATCCCGCCCATCGTCGAGAATTTTTTCAGAGAAAAGACTTAACTTTCCTCACTAGGTTCTACCCACGACTCTAGAGTAGCTAGGTGGGGAAGTAAAATTATTCCTTGTTCATATATAGGCTTAGTAAAACCCTCCATCGAGATAAAAGGGGGAGAAGGGGAGTTGGCATAGCTGTACCAAGGCATCTCCCCCTTCATGTTGTCAAGTCGTTTGCTATTTCATCAAATGCTCATCATCATCACTGAATATGAAATTCAGTTTCATGTAGGGGTGGTAGGTGTTGGTGTGCTAAGGACGGAAACGTCAAAAAAGGATGCTTTTGTGTCTATGTTAGATGGGATGTGGATGGAATGAGTACAAGGAATGAAAATGAGAATGTGGTACGCCACATGCATAAATTGTAGTGCACTAGGGTAGGCTTCTATTGAAAACAAAATTAGAACTCACTTCCATTGATAAACATCTAGCAAAGGTGTAGAACTAAGTATTGTTTTTCAAATTATCCATACAAAACATATTTCTAAAGAGCATAATGACCGATTTTTACATTTTCTCTCACCAAGGTTTCACTCTCTTTGTAGCTCTTTACCTTAATAAGTTGATTTTTTGGAAAAGCTTCAGGGATCTTTTTGAATCACTTACTTTACCCTCTTGGAACGTAAGTGTGCCGTGCTTTGCATCAAAACCTAATTCTTTAGGATATTAGCGTTCCCTTGTAACGTAGGTCTGTGTTTGTGTGCGACACCTCTCGGACCCGGACACTTCTCAAACAGGAGGTCGCTACTATTTTTTCCTGTCCATAAATAAGAAATAAGAATTTTAATTGCCAAACGTGTCCGACATTCTTGTTGCGATGTGCCAGAAACTTCTTAGGTATCTATGACTAAAAGATTGGAATGTAATTGACACTTGTTAAAGCCTAAAGGCTTGCTAATGTGCCAATATCAAAATTTTGGAATTCAACGTAACTATCTAATACAATTTGTACATACTTAAAGTTCACTCAAAATTTGTAGAGAAATAAGAAAGGTGCATTAAAGAAAATATTAGGAAGAGGATGTTGCGTTTCCTACCCGTGTCAATGCCCTTCTTTTCAACAATATTGAGTCCCGTGTCCATCAAGCTTCTTAATAACTTCTTGTACCTGATGTTTTATTCAATGTCGGACATAAACTTATGGTGATAGATCTATAGCTATATAATTTTATATACCCAAGATAAAGTATCCCCAATGTGTTCTTGTCCTACTTTTAAGAGAAATATATATCCACGTGTCCGTGTCATGTTGTATATGTGTCTTGTATTCATATCTGTATTCATGTTTTGTAGTTGTTATTTGTATTCATCTAAGGTCTGTCCAGATAGGTCACCAATTTTTGGAATCTTTAAATTGGTAGGAAATTAAAAAGTGATATGCGAAGGTGCTTTATTTTTTTATCCGAATTGCACGAATTTTCCTAATGCACTAAAATTTGTGGAACTTGCCAACCAAATTTTCTATGGGATCTTCTTCATTTTGTTGCCGATTACCTCATATCATAGTAAAGTTTTTAGTCTTGGTAGATTTACTATTTTGTAGGTTATCTCATTCTTTCACCTCTGGTGATTTTTGGTATCATAACCCTCATCATTGTGTTGATAGCCTGTATTGTAGAAAACCAAAAAATAATCATATAAAATACATATAGTTCGCAATAGCATATATCACCCACATAAATTTGATGAAGGCAAAAATTGGTATAAGGAACTCTATGTTTGTTATTTTCATAAAAATACCTTGCTAAATTCATTCAGATTTTCTGCTCAAGATCTTTTCACTTGCATTGAAACGTGATTTAGCTTTACAAGTTTGTCATCCAATCCAAAGTCATCATGTAGTCTCTAATTTATTAGGTGTTAGAGCTTGTCCCGCATCGGTAAATTATAACCTCCAAAGCTAGGATATGAAACTGGGTTGCATCTCCACTCATTGTCATTTGGTTTTGGACAAGTCTCAATTAACAGATTGCCTCATTGTTCGTGCTTATATCTGCATTTTGTCTCGTAGTGATTCCTAAGTTATGAATCCTTTGTTTACCTCACCACGTGCGAGCGCACGAGTGGTGGAATGTTAGAGGTTGTTTCACATTGATTAATTGTAACTCTCAAAACTAGTCTATGAGACTGGATGGCTTCTTGGATGGCCTCTCCATGCATTGTCAATTAGTTTTAAGTTGGATGCTTTAATATGAGGAAGTACGTTTCTTAAGCTATAGAAGTTACATTTCGGTTGCAATCCTCACTTTCATATTGGTAGATAGACATGAAACATTCTTTGTGTAACAGTGCTTGTGTTTATTTTCCCAGTTCTCTCGGTCTAACGTTTTATGAAGGAAATATGGCAGTAACCAAATTGAGTACGCCCTACAATGAAGGATTGTTAGTACTTAGGCGGCCCAATAACTCCTGCATAGCCAATCGCAAGTCATTTGAGAAGGCAGATAGGAGGGAGGCCAAGTAGGGTCTCCTATTTCTATTATAGTCACAGACACATCTCTTGTTTTATAGGGGATGCAGTAGTCTGCGAGTTATACGTAGAGGTTCCACGAAGGGGACCATGCACAGTTCTAGCAAACCTCTTATAACTACACAAACAACTCAAGGCTCTGCAAAGTTTTTGATGGTCAAGAAACTTATGGATAAAACATTTTGTATGGCTGCCTAATCCTTGGAAGCAACGAGAGAAAAAATAGCTATTGTTGGTACGTAGTTAGGATGACAATAGTTGGAAAGGAAAGAAAGAGGTCCAAGCTACATGATATTGTGATTTTCCATTGTATATTGGAAATAGTTGCGGTGTTTTGCCAACAAAACAAAGGATAGAAGTGGTTGTATAAAGTGCTAGGTAGTTCTTTTATTTTCATCATAACTTGTTCACAGGCTATTGTTATTGGTAACCCATTCCTTTAGACTAATTATGTTTAGATGTGAAATTTGCACCAGTCTGTACCATTGATGGCAGGAATTGCTGTTGCTGCGGCTGCTTATGCTGGTAGATATAGCATCCGGGCTTGGCAAGCATTCAAAGCAAGACCACCTAGAATGCGCAGATTTTACGAGGGTGGATTCCAGTCTGCAATGACAAGAAGAGAAGCAGCTCTCATTCTTGGAGTCAGGTACCTTTGATCATGATATGTTTACGTTGAGGTGATATTCAATCATCTCATCCACTCTTTGCAATTTGGAAAAAAGTGAAGATTGGAATGCATTAATATCCTATCGAATCATGTTTTGGAATGCACGATCCACAATATGGTACACCTATGTTCCAAAATGGTGAATGTAATGATCCTGCAGTTTTCCCTACTATCTGCGTATGAGAGATGTTAAATCTTAGGAATTAAAAATCTAGAGATTGAAGTGTAAAAAAAATTAGCCAGTGCTTGTAGAAATGTGTTTTACATGAATAATCAGTAAAACAATATACTATTTTAGTGGATGTTTCTCTCTTGAAGTAAGTACACTCTAATATTGCAATCTATGGAAGTCAACCCGCCGTACAACAATGTAGGGCATGTGGCATATCACATTTCTATTCCCGTTCTGTTCCTTGTACCGGAATGATCCGCGTTCTAATTAACATAGGTTCGTGATAACGTTGTCTTGTCTATGCATTTAAATTGGTTGCAATCACTTTATAGGCCCATTCCTGAGTGGGTAGGATCAAAACAAGAATGTGGTTTTCGACGGAGAAAAAGTCTGAAGTTGCAGCTTAACACTAACTACGTATCTTTGGGTGACCCTGTCCATTCAGGTTATTATTTTAGAACTAATTCTTGTATTCTTGGTGGTTGAAGCTACTGTTGGCTGTGGAAAAAACACCAGCATCACGAACCTTTAGCCGTGAAGCCACCAGAAGCATTGGTCTCCATTTAGCATGTGAATAATAGTAATTGCTTTGCGGTATATTAGTCTTTGTTCAAAGTTATTCACTTCATATTGTGTGATGATTTATCTTTTGTAGGGATAGTACTCCAATAGATAAGATAAGGGAAGCACATAGAAGGGTAATGGTGGCAAACCATCCGGACGCAGGCGGTAGCCACTTCATTGCTTCTAAAGTCAATGAAGCAAAGGAAGTGATGCTTGGAAAGACCAAGGGGAATGGCTCAGCATTCTAACAGTAAAAGCCGGTTCTGTCAAATTTTATGATGTGAGTTACAAGAATGCGATTTTGCTGGAGTCTAGAATGATATCACGTCATCTCCCTTTTGCTGTACCAAAATATTGAATATTTAGGGTCTTTTGTTTTCTTCAAGACTTAATAGTTGTGCACGAAATCAAGAAACATCACAAAATTCATATTTTTTAGCTATGTGAGTTAACACGAGCTCGAATAGTTGCATGATGCGGCCTTATTGTTATTATGTTTTTGCCTCTTGTATCATATTTTGATCATGTTTATGGAAGATGAACTACACGGGGGTTGAAACCGGTGGTTTTCTTGGTTGTTTTTAGAATTAGTTTTGCATCACGCTTCCCAAATCTGTTTGTTTGATGATTTCCAAAACCTATTTAGTTTTTGTGGAAAAGAACATGGTTTCAAGAAAATCATTTATAAGATTTTTTTTTTTCCAAATTCTCAAAAGTTATTTCCTTGCAAAAAGGATTATATGTAAGAGCAACAAGTGTTTGTTGTCTTAAGAAATAATTATTGAAAGTTGTCTGCAAAACTAATTCAAAACTACCCAGGAGAGGCAATCGTGGAGGTCACTGCACTTCTAATGCTGTTGTGGGTGGATCCCGAATTAAACGAGTTCAGAATGTAAACGCTGTAATCCATGGAACGTCATCAATAGTTGAGCAGTTTTGCGAATACAAATGTTTGGAATACAGATATGGCTACGACAGTACAGTGCATGTGAAATCTGCATGCATCAAACAAGTGTCCAATGCATTTTCATATTTGAATACACAAACATCATATGTACCAACAAATTCCTTATTTCAGCTACATGATTCTAGCGGATGGGCCCCTTACCAATGATCATAGGCCTAACTTTATCAACCACCAACGCCTCCTTTATTAGAAGCCTTGCTCCTTCACCACCCATTTTTTGGGGTACGAAGAGGTGGCCTGGCCTGAGTCTTATAAGTACTAATTTCTGATAATTACATATACAAATTAAAATTTTAATTAAGTAGATTAATAAACTCCTATACTCCGTACTTAGATATCTTTTGTTTTCCCCTTCATCTCCATATTTGGAAGATCAAAATCCAGCCTCCCAAATGGAGAAGAGTTTTAAAGGATGGTTAGGGGATAATTTTCCTCCAAAATAGAGAAACATAGACAAAAATAGAGATAAGTTGGAGATGCCCTTGCTACATCAAATTCTGGCACATGGTGAGCTTGTTGTGCAACAAAATAACGCCGTTTTGGCATAAAAAAGAAGACTCTTAGCGATCAGAGTCTTTCCGAAATAGTATTTTGGGCATCAAAATAACGTCATTTTGACACACAACACACTTTGCTGTGCACACCATGACTCCCAAAGTACCAAATTTTGACATTTGTATTTTTGTTTATTTGCTTTGGAGAACTCTAGAGACTGATCCGATGGATTCAAAATTACATTCATGATGTGCTGCTTCTTCTATGGCTTAATTTTTGTATGATTGAGGACCTCAATCAATTCTTGAAAAACCAAAGTAGTTCTCCCGATTAAGTCGAGATATAATTTTATTTAGACTAGCTCTATAAGAATTGATAGAACATGAGAGGTATTGAACAGAATACGTAAGCGTTGTGCCCAGGAACTCTCATAAATGAACACACATACCCAAACATTGAGACAACATATTTTACACAATTCAGCAAATTACCTACTCTACTGGCATCGAATTTGAATTCTAAGAGGCTCACAATCTCTCTCTCATACTCGAGTGTAATCCCAGCCATGCTCACAATCTCTCTAATTTTACTACACTCTTCAAGGTTTACAAGCATTAAATTTATAGGTAGACCGGCAGATAAAAAAGCAAATCACGTTTGTTTCAAGTGAAGCCAAGAAAAGTCCAAAAAGAGAGTTGTGGCTATATAGCACCCAATTTTTGGACTTTCTTGGCTTTACTTGAAAGAAATGTGACTCGGTTTTTGAAAGAAATGTTTTCATTGAGAGTCTATCCTCGCATCAACCACTAGGACTACAGCATCCGACATGATTCCCTTCTGTGCCCATTAAACATTCTATATGAAAACGGGTTGAATCTGTCTGTGGCTCGGCTAGGAACTGAATTTTTTTGCAAAGAATACCTAAGTGAGTGAGTTTATTTTGCCACAACAAATGCTAGTTACAATGTGTGTTCTAATAAAATCATCCTTATTCCCAAACTTGATCGCCAAAGTTTAAATTCCTACCATGCCATAATTAGGATTTCGAAACTCATAACCAATTTGCCCCCCAATGGACACCCTTCGACTTTCAATACCAATTTCATCAATCACAATTAATCTATTTAGGCTAAAATTCCTCGCATTTTCCATAAAAACATTTGAGATTCTAAATATGTCACGACCCATCCCAAAGTGGGTGGGGTTAGTGATCAGCCAGTAAGTCTAACTCACTAAGACGTCTAACTTGAGTTTAAGGATTTATTACCTGCCATTCGCATATAAATCTCAAAGATGATCAGAGTTGCAGAAGCAATGTAGTTAATAAAGTAATCCCAAGGAGGTGCAGTATATTTAATCCACTCAACTTGTTTATATAATAAAATACAGGTTGTTTTCGGCCCAAACATGGCCTACCATTTATTTAACAAAAGTACTTCTCAAAACTTATAAAACAACTTTAAAAATATACAATTTCTTATATACACATATAAAAAGGTCTAGCCAAACCTGTCATTCACTAACTTCTCTCACCTTCGACTTTAGTACCTGGCAGTTGCATAGCAATATTCATTAATTAGCATTACACTAGTATGAAAACCGTTAGTCACGAAGTATGTGAAATTGTTGATTTTCCTCCTATGTGAATTGTTATGGATATTTAATTGATGAAATGAAAGTGTTAAGTGGCTCGTATCATGCGTAGACACTCTAACTATGCGATGAATGGACTAGCCTCCCTCGGAAAATGCTAGGATGAGTGAACTAGACTCCCTCAAGAATGTTAGTAGCAGTATGAACTCGACCCCATTTCGGGAATGCTAGGAGGATAAACTAGCTAGACTCCTTCGGAAAATAATAAGAAAGACTAGACTCCTACGAGAATACTAGGCATGATAATTTGCTAAACACGGAAATAATCAGTTGACAAGACATGTGAAACATGGAATATGAGAAATGACCGTATGATCTAATTCATGAATATTGTGAGATGAATTGATGTATTTTCAACGTTTACACATGGACCCTTTTATCATCTTGTCATGCTTATGTACAAATGTTCATATGTCACACAATCTCATTTCATACTCATGTAAGATTAGTTAGATTTTCCTACTGGACTTGTTAGTTCAACCCGTCATTGTTTTCCAGGTGCAGCTCCAAAAGTTTAGCATGGTTTGACAAGGCGTGCTTGGACTATTTTGCTTAATTTTGAGAGTCTCATATATGGAGTTATTTAGCATATTTTAAATAATATTTTTTAGAAGATGTATTGTAAGTATATATTTTTTATTTGATGTACTACTTTGGGAAGTCCAATTAGAGCAAACGATCATTGGGATGAGATTACTCATTTTTTGATTATGATCAAACTCGACACTTTATTCCTTATGAACGTATATTTTTGGGAGACTTCGGTGAGCTATTGTGAGCTTTCCTTAATATTTATTTATTGGTCTACTTATTTATGTTTTAAATTTGAGAGTGTGACAAGTTATCTCTAAGACTTTTAGCGTCCAAGATTTGTTTGACTATCATGCAATTCTTGAAATGTCATACCCATAATAAACTTGAGGACAATCGTTTAGAAGAAGAGAAGACTGATGTAGTGTGACACCCCAGCCAAGCCGTGGTGCCAGCTGTAAAGCCGGCGTCCGGGAGATGGAGTCTTAGTAGGACGTCTGGATGGGTGGTCAAAGTTCCCACATCGCTTGGTGGATGTAAGTTCGGTGGTATTTATAAGATTATGAATCTTCCTTGTACAAGGCCTTTTAAACCCGTGATGGCGCCAACACCAAATGGAACTTCACAGTTAAGCGTGCTCACCCTGGAGCAATCCAGGGACGGGTGACCTACTGGGAAGTCCATGGGGTTTGGGCGACAAAAGCGGACAGTATTGTACAGGGTGGGAATGGGTCGTTACAAATGGTATCAGAGCCTGCACCAACCGAAAATGTGGGAAATCTCGGCCCCACACGAAGACGTGTGTTCCTAAGTGGGGGAGATTGTGACACCCCAGCCAGGCCGTGGTGTCAGCTGTAAGGCCGGCGTCCGGGAGATGGAGTCTCAGTAGGACGTCTGGATGGGTGGTCAAAGTTCCCACATCGCTTGGTGGATGTAAGTTCGGTGATATTTATAAGATTATGAACCTTCTTTGTACAAGGCCTTTTAAAGCCGTGATGGCCCCAACACCAAATGGAACTTCACAGTTAAGCGTGCTCACCCTGAAGCAATCCAGGGATGAGTGACCTACTGGGAAGTCCATGGGGTTTGGGCGACAAAAGCGGACGGTATTGTACAGGACGGGAGCGAGTCGTTACATGTAGAGCATATCAGAATATATTTTTTGGGAAAGATTTGACGAACACAAATCAAAGCAGAACCGTATATTGTGATCTTTAATTAGAGAAACGTGGCTAGGAATTTATTCTTTATGGGAACTTTTAGTATTCTAGAATTTTATTTCCTTTAATGTTGCTTGTTTTGACAAGATTTTGTTATCTTTTAAGACCTAGTTCAAAACTTTTAATTTTGTTAGTCTTTTAATTTATTAGATAACAAAAAAGAGCTGAGCTTATTCAATCATTCAACCATATTTCGATAGTTTACTTTATATTTTTTTATAAGGAAGGTGTGTATTTATATTTTTTGTATCAATTCTAGTGGCCCTAATTAGCTAGAACAAGATCTAACAAAATCACGTATGTTATAATCATATATAATCTTTCGTATACGCTAGAAGGTTATCTATTTTTTCTTACAATACAAGGCTTCTTGGAGTTGAATGTTAGAAAAGTTTATATTTTACAAGTTTGGATTGTCCCTTGATAGAAAAGAATAAAAAAAAAAAAGTTGTTAGCATGAATTGTTGGCTAATTTTGTCTAAATTTTGTTAGGTTCCTGGCAAGACAAGTCTAATAAATTATAAGAAAAAATTCGAAACACATTGTCTTTAATAGAAAAGAATAAAACAAGCTAATAGCGTGAATTTGTCTTGGCTAATTTTGTTAGGTTTTTGGTATCGAAAACAAATCTAATTTAATAATTTTCAAGAAAAACATAGCAACACGTACGTACCTTTTACCATAAAATAGTTATTGAATGTAAAATGATAAGTATACCACTGACTTTGGTTTTTCTTCTGGCTTTATAATTTTCTTCTCCTTATTTCTAATACTAATTGACATGTTTCCTTCTTCTTATCCCTATATAAGTTAAATTAGTTTGGTCTCATTGAATAAGCATAAACATATGCCTCAAGGCTTCATATTAACAAAAGCCTATATATATATATGAGTGGTTCAAAATGCTGACAGTAACTGTTTTATGAACCAATGTTTGGATCAAGTCCTTTCCGATAATATTTTGAGCTGATTTCTCGCGGGTAGCCTTAAAAACATGTTTTAAACACATTTAACGGTTCGGATTATCAAAATTTAATCGAGAACGAAGAGTTTAGGCGTTAGTCTAATATTGGTCTAAAAAAGTGTTGGTTCATATAGTCTTTCCCATATATATATATATATATACATATACATATATTTTATTTATTTATTTATATGTTTTATAACATTGTAGTACAAACTGCATATGCATATTTTTCTTTATAACGGAGATATCGGGTCGACTTGGAACCATAGTAAAACTACGTAGACCAATCATAAATATATTTTTATTTCTTCAACTCTAGGTCCTTGAGTCGGTCAGCAGCTTCAGCAACCAAATCCTCAATATCCTCTCCATTGAATCTCTCTTGGACTGCGCAATATACATGGTAAACAAAGTCTGTAGCGCGATTGTAGTACATCCAGTTCTTCTTGTCGATGGATTGCTTGCAGATACGGCAGAAAAGGGGAGCAGCCTCATTTTTGTTAGGGAAGGAGTAGTAGAGAGAAATCTGGTAGTTAAACCCAGTGGTCAGGGTTTTGGGCAACGACGCACACGAAACATGGATGTCGTAATTGCAGGCGGAGCAGTTGTAGTTGAAGCCCTCGCCGGCTCCCCCGCAGGCGTTGCACTTGAAGCTGCCGTTGTCGTAGACTGGGGTGGAGCTTAGGGTGAGCGAGTGACGGTGGCAGCCGAGATTAATCTTTTGTGGCAAGTTGTAGCAGGGTTCGTGCATGTAGTAGCTGCAGGTCTTGCAGCCGTAAACCGTGTCCTGACATGGTTGCTCGCAGATGGCACACTCGAAGTCATCTCTCGGTTGCACTTGCAAGCGATACAACCAGTGGCGGTGGCTGAAATGCCCGACTTTGTAGGGTGGTGCCTTCGCCTCGCTTACCTGCAGTTCGAAGGAATTCCATCTTGATAGAAAGATAAAGGAAGACGACCATTTTGCAGATAGAAAAAAATAATAAGAAGAAAGAAGATGATAGTATGATAGGACCGTTTGCCTCGCTTACCTGCCCTCGCTCGAACACCACCAATTGCTTGTTTCTAGCTGCTGCCATGATTGAATGAATTCTTTCAATTCCTTCCAAGGTAGGCCTTTCCTTGAGTGTGTGTTTGTGCCCATGCCCAATGATCTACAAGTGAACACTTATATATAAAAGGCAAGGGGGTCAGGATCCCACTGCTTGAGCTAGGGCTTATGGTCAATTTCCAGAGAGATGATTCCAGTAAGTATTCCATACTAATTGCTTAAGAATTAAGCCACCATCTAGGTTCCTTCACGATAAGGAAATTATTCGAAGGTAATTGTGAAAACGAAATTATACTTGTCTAGGTTCCTCCACTATTCATTTTTTGTGTCTATTACTGCTCAGTGTGTCTCTGTTCCTTAGGTACATTAGTAACACAATCTGGAGAAACCACAGTGCCTTGTCCTCACCATATTGAAGTATTCCATAGGATCAATTGATCCCTTTGTACAAATGTTACCAGTTCAGGGGAAGCATATAAAAAAATTTAGCACTAATATGTTGGTCAATTTAAAAAATACAAACCTCGAATAATGAAGTGTGTTGTAGTCATATTCCATATATTTACTTCTAATGCATTTTCCTAGCCTAAAATATAGAAGAATAAATTTGCAACATCGTTTCCTTGTGAATTAAAGTAATGCTGTAGAAGATATGGGGTAATGACTTTACTAATTGGCCCCATCGTGGTGAATCTTTTTTTTCCCTTTTCTCTTCCCTCTTTTATTTTTTTCCCTTTTCACTTTTCAGGGAGCCACAAGTCGAGGATAACATCTCAACAACCAGTGAAATCTTGCATTTGAGAAGGCCAAATCTGGAGCCTTTATTGAATCATTTCTTGCGAAATGACACATACCCAGAGGCCAGAGGGTGAGGACATTGAGAGCAGTTGTTCATTTGGCCAAGAGTGAGTCTATAGGGAGGGCGAAGGAACAGAAAGAAACATGTAACAGTAGGAAAACCAATTAGCAGCAAAGGTGTATTCAGGGTCAGAGGGGTGTGTATTAGTAGGGGGTGGCCATGGCACCTCCAACTCCAAGCTTTCATGTAGTCAGACCCACACTCCACAGATAGATATATGTTTCACACTAAATTTTGTATACCTCTTCTTTTATTGGCTGGACAAATTCGTGGTTTTGTATTGTGATTGGAGAAGGAGAAAATCCAGTTCAAAAAAGTCCGGTTATTCAATTTCGTTAAGCTGATAAGTTTGTGTGTTTCTCGAATTTTCTCCCTACTCTTTGAACATTAATTCAGAATTATGTTTGTTTAGGACTTAGGATTGGACTAAAAGCCCATGACAAGTGTTTGTTTGTAAGAAAAAGAGATGAGATAAAAAATCATTGTTTTCAATTTTATCCTTCATTTTTTTTTTTTTTCAGTCTTTTGATTGATGACTTATATAGATTGGTTTTGTGGTTTTGTAGTCCAATTTTTATCATGACTCATTGTTTTTGGTATAGCACTTAGTTTAGTGTGCAAATATCAACAGATTGTTATTAAGTGTGAAAAAAAAAAAAAACCTATTGCCAAATGCATGCATTTTCACCAACCAAAAATTAAGTGCGAAAGAAGAGAGTGCTCTAAAAAATATCAACAGATTGTTATTTCTTTTATTTTCTTCCATTTGGAGGATGGGAATCTAATTTGAAAGTTGGATTTTTTTTTTTTAATGTTATTAAACGATTTTACAAAAGCGTTACTCTCTTGTTTGGATTCATAAATCAGTATATAAATTTATTTCGTGCAGAACACGAGCTCCATGCTACTGTTAAGTACATAGAACATCTTTAATTTTGTTATTAGATCAGAGTTATTTGTTAATTCCAAAAGAAAAAAATTCGGAGTTCTTTGTTTCATACATATTTTGCAGACAACAACTGTATATAACTAAGTAAACTAGACCAAATTCATAGAACTCGAATTCCATAAACCATTTGGATAACAATGGAATGCAAAAAATTGTCAAATTATTTGTAATCAACAATAACATTATAAAAAAAAAACCCTTGTGAAATTAATGCAAGAAGTTCAACTATTGAGAAAATCTAAATTTTGTATTGGGAAAGTAGCAAGGAAGATAGATCCAGCTCCAGATCTACCATGGGAATGCTCAATGATAATATTGCCCGAAAGGTTAAGGGCAAAGTGTTAGGTCATTTTCTGCGGGACATAGTCGGACTGGACTATTAAGAACACCTCCACCAGGTCTTTATGAAACCTATTTAATCTCAGGATTCGTAGTAGTCCTTTGATTTCGTAAACCCAACTAAAAAATACAAATCAAGTACCCACTTAAGGAACCCATCGGATTAGCAATCTAATCCTATGGACTAGAAGGGTTATAAAATGGGGCCTAGTCTTTTGTTATCCTAATTTCAAACTAGTTTTGTGGTCGGAGTAGGGTATTGGAAAATAAAGGAAGCATATACATTTGGCATTCCAGAGCAGGAAGGTTATGTTGAGGAGTAGATATTGGAAATACTACTGATTCTTGGGAGGTGAATTAATTAAATACAATAATTTTTATTGAATTATTATTTTAACATTAGATATAGAGGAACGAATTCTTCATTCATTTATAATTTGATATAAAATTTACAAATTTTATTAAGAGAGAATTCAAAAGTGAAAGAAATTCAAAGGTCATTTTTGTGGAATTTTTGTTATTTTTTTAAAAATATGTTAAAAAAGAGAGTTTTACATGTGGACATTATACGTGCTTAGTAATATAAATATAGCTATTTTTTTGTTTACAGTACGGTTAGAAACTTATAATAGATGTATTATTTGAATAAGTCGACTAACAAATTAAGTCATACATCAAATATTATATTATACTTACGTGACATGTTATTTTAAGTATAAAGTGTAAAAATAAATCTCATAAATTTTGATATGTATTCAAATTAATCGATACGATATAAATATGATGTATAATTTAATATACAATATTATGTGCTAATAATATTGCTCATATTGTTTATTTGTTCTACAAGACTCTAATAATTCACCGGGGTGGTGTCATAATTTATTGGTCTAAAATTTTTTGGAATCTTTTTGTATTTTGTTTTAAAAATAAACACAACATGATGTTTATTGTAATTTTAACCTTTTACTCCACTAGCGTAGCCGCTGCTTACACCTGTTAGTTAGGGTTTAGCTTTCTTAGTCTCAGATTGCTTGGCCAAAAATGCTACAAACACAACAATTTTGCACAACACATCAAAACGACGTAATTTCATTAAGGGAAAAAAAACAGCTTGAGTTTTGGTTTTCTTTTCCTTAATGAAAATACGTCGTTTTAATGTGTTGTGCATTGTGTTGTGTAAAATTGTTGTGTTCATCCCAAAGCACTATGGACGATAATCTGCAATGACACACCTCGCCCTGTGGTAGTAACCGAAGAATTGTAAACAAAACAATGCTCTGCTCCTTCTCCTGACCAATGCTCATTCCCACTTGGCAATGATAAACGCATATCATTCTTCAAAGAATTTCGGAATGACCACATCTGATCAACAACACTATTAGCTTTATTAAGTTGATCCTCAATAGAGTCCCTATAAGCCTCAAAACACATTGCTTCTTGGCACACCAAATGACCGAGACAGAGACTACTAACTCCATAATAAGCAGCACTTCCAAGGTGAGCAGCTCTCCACAGTCTCTTAGCATGCACACACTCAAAAAACAAATGCTCCACAGTCTCAACGTGATCATGACACAGTGGGCACATCCCATCAGTACTCAGGTTGCGTTGAATCAGATTATCCTTGCTAGCCAGAATTTGAATATAGCCTTCAAAATAAACAAGGAGAAGTTAGTGGCGGAGACACAAAGCCCAAGATTTACCTCAAAATTGAAAAGATTCCATTCCCTAACACACGCCCCTACCTAATCCATTCAGCAAGGCAGCAAAATCGGTTGTTTTAACACTAAACTCACCATTTTGAGTATGGATCCAAATCCTTTTACCAGCCCCTGTCACAACAGGCATATGTACAGCCAAAATGTTCTTAACCACCTTCCTTTTTTTTGGTTTGGGGGGGGGGGGGGGGGGGGGGGGGGGGGGGGGGGGGGGTGTTGCAGGTGTTAACAGAGATTAAGGGAAGTCGCCATGTCTTTCTGGAAGTCATACAGACTTTCAAGTTTAAACTCGTTGATTCTAGCGAGCACATTATGATCGACATGAGGGTTAAAAGCTTGAGGAATCCATTATTGCCTAAAAACGCTAATATCCTTTCCATCACCAACTTTCCAACCCAGGCCCTTTTTACAATAATTGCTTTCCCCATAACACACTTCTCCATCCCCAAGAACTACCTGGGAAGGGTTTACACTACAAAGGGCTAACTAACACAATGTTTCTTAACACAGAACTCAAAAAGGACTGAGGAGAACAAAGGAGTCTCCAAGCAACCTTAGCTAAAAGAGCATGATTGAAAGAGCCCAAATCCCTATAACCAGCCCTCCAATTTTCAAATGGCAACACAAATCCTAGCATCTCTTCCAATGAATACCCCACGTCCCCCACCCCTCCCCCTTTCCCAGAGAAAATGGCTCACCACCTTTCTAACTGATTCCACAAAATACTTAGGAGCTCTCTAAACACAGAAAATATATATGGGGATGGATACGAGAGTATGTTTAACCAAAGTGAGGCGACCCGCAAAAGAAAGCAACGTAACTTTCCAATTGGCCAATTTACTCTGTATTCGCTATTAAGACTCAACGAAAAATCCCACCTCCCTTTTGATAGGTCCAAATCCACTCCAAGGTACACACTGATTTTTGTAACCATTTTACATTGGAAGAGACTGAAGGAATTGAACCTTCACGTCACTCATATGGGGGCTTACCATTAATTCTGATTTGCCATTGTTAATCCTCTGACCAGATTGATAGCAATAAGCATTTAAGACACCGACTATCCTCATGATGCATTTTCATTACAATATAGCAATTATCAGCAAATAGAATATGGGAAATAGGAGGGCACTGGGGACAATAAACAAATATGGCGACAGAGGATCTCCATACGAAGCCCGCGTGATGGCATGAACACAGGAGATTTACGACCATTCACAAGTATAGCAAAGGACACCGTAGAAATACATTGGTCGATTAAATTAACCCACAAGCAACTGAAGCCCAAACATCTCAGCACCTCTATCAACAAATTCCAGTCAATTCGAACATAGGCCTTATTCATGTCATGTTTTCCAAAAAATGGGCATAAAAAGTTTATGTTTATCAGATACCCAAGCTGAATTTGCTCGTATAATGTATATATCCAGCTTCCTACGATTAGTTACCAGGAAAGGTAAATAAAAATAAATGGATCTTATCAAATATCGTCTAAGCCAAAAGCTGCCGACTCACCACCGTCAGCTTGCTAGGGGATATTAAGAGTGGTGCACATCAATTGCTGATTCTGAGCTTAATGCAGAGGAAAAGCAGAGGAACCTCATGGAGTTGTTCTCAATGATAGCAGCTCAAGCCACTTAGTGTGTTATAATGCGGCATAGGGCAGCTCAGCAAAATTAGTAAGAGTGGTAGCTGTAGTTTGTTGTAGTGAAAGTCAGTTTAGCCATCTATAATAACCATGTGCTCCATCGTACTAGACAAGCCAAGATCAATGAAATCAGTTTATTCTCTTTCTGTTTCTCTTTCTACACTTGTTTGATAAATTCTATATGCTCTCACCCGCTAGCACACACATACAGGCACACAAAAACAAATGTATGCATGGTAAAAACAATGTACACCACCAATGAAGATAAAAACTTACCGGCGATACAACTATCAGCGTCGGCATCATGACACTGTATTTCTTGAGGCAAGTTTGTCTCCATGCAATGTTATTTTCCAGCAATCAGCTTGGAACATAAAAACAGAAAGCTTTTTGGGCACAACTGCAAAAAATAGTGAAAAATTACAACCCACCAAGATTAACAAGCATTAGTCGCAAAAGGATTAGTGGGAAGAGCGCGTGAGGGTGGAAGAAAGAGGGCATTGAATGGATTTTTTCCTATCAGAAGGGCGGAGAACTGGCTACTATTAAACATCAGGGTGCAAAGTGCTACAAGGCCAAACTCTATGGGGACAGGGACTGAATGGATTTTGCCTCATCATATAAGTTACGCACCATAACAGCCACAAATATACATGGAGTAAAATAACTTGAGTCTACGCAAATGATTACCTTGGAATTTATTATACTGTGTAATTATTCCAAAAGTTTCTGCAGTTTCGCGAACCATGATACCAGTAACTCCAGTATAGGCAGCTACTTTACACTGAACAACTGCCAGAAATAGACAACATGCTTCAGCAACAACATCTATAAACTAAACAGAAGCCCAAACCATTCATGAATTCTGCTGTAACAAAGTAGTTGATGTTTTTCCTCATTGTATTCATAGAATGATTCAGATAGGGTCAATAGTGTGGAAATCAACAATCTAGATGGCTCTATCCAAGTTCTGATGGCAATGGAATAATATCGGATAACACTGCTAACTGGACCACTCATATATAAGCAGAAAAATAACCTAATCAAGACACATGGGAAGAAAATTTAACCAGGATTTTCATCCCAGTGCTCACACTGGTACTTTCCTTTCGACTAAGAATTTAAGAGAGTGAACTTAACCAAAAGAAAGAATAAGTAATTGTAGGTCCTATTCCTTTCCCTATTTCCAGGTTTCAGAGGACCTATACCGGGCCCCATCGGGTTAATCAACGATCATGCAATTAGGCCATCATATGTGTCCTATGGTAATGCTTAGAAAAGTTTAGTTTTCCAGATATGATCACTGTAAGATAAATTATTTGCTGCAGAAAATGGTGACTTGAGGGTCTAACCTAGAATCATAGCACCATGTAGGTCTGCAGTGAGAAGATATTGTGCCAATTGATTTTTCCTGCAAGATGAAATGCAGGCATGTTGTCACAGTAACTGATAACCTAGTTTGTAACAACATATAACAGGCACAATTGATTTTTCCTGCAAGATGAAATGCAGGCATGTTGTCACAGTAACTGATAACCTAGTTTGTAACAACATATAACATGACATGAGAAGGAAAAATAGGGATTGTCAACAAGAACAAATATCTCACCCAATGCTTTTAAGAAGTTGTGTCATGTAGGCTTTCCACATTTCATGCATTGGCTTGAAAATATCGAAGCTGTAACACAAACCAAACCAATAATTTTCAGAACAGCTACCCAAAAAAGGAAGGAACACGAAGATACAAAAAACCTACGAAAAAACATTCTAGTGATTGCAGAAAAGGTTTTTAAAACCTAAATTAAGACCAGAGTGTTCTAGATCTCTCCATGCTCTAAAAGCCCCCAAAGCAGCATCCTATAAAGCAAAACTGTCAAACTTAAACTGTAAAGATAATTGTGCCTAAGATCTGGATAAATTGAGAAACTACGATGATCAAGATTTGATTGAGCATACCAAACAAAGATAAAATGACGAAACGGGAAAAACAACAAAAAGTACATTAATTTGAAGGGACCAATGCACCTGGGTTCGCTTGTTTCGACTACAATTCAATGTACCCCACCCCATAAGAGGATATCACTTACTATTATACCATCATTCCTGTAGAAGGCAAAACTCCCACACTAGTTTGACCCAGGTATTAGACAATTCTCTGGAGGAAACACATCAAGAAGAAGCTTTGACCAACCACTGCGTCCAGGTAACAACACATTGCAAACCCATGTATAATCGTTCTCTCATGATGACCCATGTATAAACATTCTCTCATGATGCATCTAACTATGGTCAAGCAATTTAACCAGCCACTACATTAGCAGTCTAAGCTTCCTATCTTTTGGAGCACCAAAACTAGCTGAAGCTCTAAACAAAATTCAAACACAACTTCTGCTTGCAGTACCAGCCGACCATGGTTTTCAGAATATAAATTGATAAGATATTTGGGTAGACGTTTTCAGTTCTACCTGCTTCATGATCTGTCCTAAAAACTCAGTAATTAATCAATGAGCAAAATTACGTGCAGGAAAACTTGTTTTCAAAACATGTGAAACCATGTTTGTTTTGTTTCAAACCTTTCGAAAGATTTTCACTAGGAAAAATAGCCAACTGTGCAAGTCCAAGAAGTTCGGAAACAAAAACACAAGTTGAGACAATATTCTCATTAAAGAAACCTGAAACTCACTTATGAACCTCTTGAGGCAAATCTAATGATCCACATTTCTTATGTTGCTTCATAGACATGTGCCTTTTAGACCGCTTTGAGTGAGTCTGTAAAGCCCTGATACGAGAACCACAAGATGTACCACGACCTTTTACAAAATTATCAAGAAGGATCCAGTTGTCAATTCTCATGCTTCTTGATCCCTGCATGTATTTCTGTGCTGAATCACCACTTTGGAGAAGGTCATGCAAAACCTGATTAACTGTGGTTCCTTTTCTATCAGAAATCTGCATAACAAAAGAAGCCAACAGAGGACAAAATCCTTCACGTATATTAATAACCAGTAGAAGCAAATGTCAAGCATCAGTAGAAATGTACAACTTACAGCGTTAGAAATTACCTTGAGACTTGTTGGCAGCAGATTCTCATGCACAGGATGGGAGAGTTCAAAATATGTTGCATCATTTGCTTCCACGTCTGTTTTTTACAGTGAAAGTTTTCTCCTCTTACGACGCAATTAGAAAACACCAATAAATGGATATATTTTCATATATTTTAAATTGAAAGAAACGTACATCTACAGAGGACATATAACTGTGAGCAGCTAGCATAGGTATATGTAATGAAACCAGAAGCCTACCTTTTGTCGTAGCATAGCCTGAGAAGGAGAAGTTCCCTACAAATAGACCAGCAAGAAAAAGAAAAAAATCAATCACACAGATAACCTTACAAATCATAGTAGGATATCCAGATAGTACGAGACAACCTAAGCCCAATCCAAAGTTATGGGCATTCATCAACATGTTTGATCACAAGATCATACCCTCGAATACACTACGCCAAGTAACAACTAGAGAAAAATAATTGACCCCCAAAGGGAGGGAAAAAAAGCAGAAGCAACACATGAAATGATGATTTCCCCTTCAACTGACAGGGTAAACTGAAAACACCAATACCCACCGTAGTGGTGAAGATCAAGTATAACCCAGTAACCAAGCAAAATGTCCTAGATTGAAGGAACACACTACATGCTTTCTCTACATCTTTGGCAACTACAAGTTTTCAACCCACAGTACCCAAAAAAAAAAAAAGTACCGCTAGTCAGCAGCTACAAAGTTCCAAATCTTAAGAAAGCTTTCAAGACCTAACCACTGCAAATTATTCTTTCATCAGCATCCACTTGAAACATTTTCTTTGACCTTCTCTCTACTGCAAGAATTAGGATAATATGATTTGCTTCTTTTCAATCATTCTAGTAAACCATCATATTAACTTGGTAAAGACAGATCAGAATGCCTTGAACATAAACAGAAAGCAGGTGACAACTAAGTGAGTAAATAGGATGCTGAAGCTTCAAAATTTGAAGACATGAGGACCAAGCACAATATACCAGTGAAAAGGAATAAGCTGAGTGTATACTTCCAAAACATATGTAAAGAGGAATGGAAACAGGGTGGGCACGGCAGGTTTTACTGTTTTACATGCCCGATCCACAATTATGGTACCCAGACCAGACACTGCCCCGAAGCCCAATGGTGCAAATAATGGTTATTTGTTTCCCCGCCCACGCCTGCATTCTTTCATAACCTTTTCATATCCAAAAATACTATGAAACGAATGAATGGTTTACCATGGAACCTTGTGGGCCTGGGGCTCACATGACAATTTGCAGAAAGAGAACAAGCCTTGCTTTTCTAGAACTCTTCTTCCTAGATTTGCATCTGGTGTTTGCAAGCACAAGTAGTTATGTTTCAGCTCAAGTCAAGGCCAAGTTCTCTTAGCCTTTTCCAACAATTTAGTCCAGAAAATCTGATTGAACATGTTCAGGCATGTCAATTTAATTGTTAAAACTGCTACAGTTAAAAAAAGTTTTCCCTCAGTGTCGACTAATTAACAAAATATGGTAACATACGTGGAGACTCTTAAACCATCCCCAACTATAACTTCAGCAGTGTTTTTTAATTTACGGCCCATTGCCTTTTCTCAAAAGATGAATAAGTGGTAGAAAACAGCCCTACGGCGACCAGGTAGGGAGGTTCCACAACAGAGTGGGGCAAAGTGCCATCTCCAGTAAGAAAAAGTAGCATGATATTTCTATGGTGATTCGTTGGATGATGAGATCATCTCC
Organism: Arctostaphylos glauca; assembly: GCA_019985065.2. Taxonomy (NCBI): domain Eukaryota; kingdom Viridiplantae; phylum Streptophyta; class Magnoliopsida; order Ericales; family Ericaceae; genus Arctostaphylos; species Arctostaphylos glauca. Next base: position 11,872,125 of record JAHSPW020000007.1, read on the forward strand.
TTGAAGGATCTTCAAGAAAAAGTGCTCGGGGTTTCTGCCCATTTGAATCCATTACAGTAAGTGAAATCTCCTATGAAAAATTTCTCCTTAATCTGCTTGTAGTGGCATAGATGAGCTGATCTACAACTCCTGACTTGAGCAACCTAGCCAGTAAACTATCCAGCCGATCACAGGGCAACTTGGACAGTAAACTTTACCTCTCATTGATGGAGCTTGGTCAATTTAACAAGTAAACCTCAATAACACTTGGATTAAGGTTCAACTACCCAAATTTGCTTGAATCTTCCCTAAAAAGTTCCATCTAGAAAGAAAGAGACCTAAGTACTGTGATAGTAATCTTTATTCTTAAACCTGACTAAAGCCCCTGTTTCTTAAATCAGTCTCCTGGAAAAAATAATGTATCTGTCAATTTTCCTCATCTTGTTTGTTGATAATTCTTTGTAGGAAATAAATTCCACTGTTTCCAAAGAGCACAGCTATAGCATTGCAAGTAAAATCTAGATCAACAAATGGTGATCACAGTATCAAATTTCCTTCTACCAAAAGGCCCGCCTCCAAAATTCAACCTCAAAAAATAAGACACTCCACCTCTTTACTCGAGTATTTTCTCAAGTAAGAAGGAGGAGAAATAAAATGTCCTATATCATTTACCAGGGATCTTGTTTTAGTATGTACTTTGTGTACACATATGTACGTTTTTGTTCTACAAAAGTTCTATACAGACAATTACACTTTTGGAAAGGTTGTTTTAAATTTCAAACCAAAAAAAATCAACACCACAGGGTCAGTAAAGCAAAAGAATTCAAGCAATCTCTAAAGTTTTCTTTATATGATATAGTACATTAGAAAGGGGAAAAAAACCTTTCTTGGATGAGGCATTTGAAGAGGGTATGAGTAATGCATCGGTAATATCAGCAGAAGAAGAAATCACGTCAAGAGTAACCCCCTTATTTTCTTCACGAGGTCTCTTTTTGTTCTTCTGCTGTTGCAAATGAAGCTCAGCTTCCGCAAGGGCAAACCTTCGTTGTAATGCATCGGAGGTGCGTTTCTTTTGATCTTGAAGAATTGTGTCAGTTGTCATCGCAATATGAATGTAGGCCTTCACCTTACAATAGAAAGCAGACTCCAAGCCTGTAAAAAGGGGCAAAACAAACCACGACCATCACAGGTAAAGCAACCACAAAAGATCTTGAACTTAATTGGTGTCATGTTTTAGCAGTCCAGACCTGATCCTATAGCCAAGTACCGAAAGAGAGAAAAGAAACATGCATTCAACAGGCTAGCAACCAATAAATACAATCTCAAAATGCCTTTGACAACTATGAGGTTACCCTGAGGGTAGGAGCAAGCAATGCATGAAGATGCAAGACACGCCGCACCTCAAGTTGAGTCTCATCAACAAACTTTTCAACTACGAGTCATGTTTGATTGGCTGGACTAATAGTGAGGGAATATATAAGCAATAGGATGAGCAATCCCATCAGACTCATAGTGCAGGGCTATGTAGCACGGACGCGGATACGGACACGGACAAGGGATTTTTGAAAAAAATAGGATACGGACACGGCGGGAACACGGCAAATTTTTTTTTTTAACATATAGCATATGTATACATACATACTGTATATTGATTAATGAATGAACATTAATACTACTTAAACAAAACAACAATATAATATTCAATACAAATCAAAGAAATGTCCTAGATGAATGTATTATGATTGAGTTGATTAAATATATTGAAGAAAAAACATATATCTGGAGCAAGAAACGTACCACTATACAGAGATCACTATGGAGATGAAAATGAAATATAGATCTTTTTAGGTATTTTAGGATTTTAAACCTTTAGTTGCAGTTTTAACCCATATATTATGTAATAACATATTTTTTCCAAAAAAAAAAATCTACCTCTGCCATGTCTCTCGCCGTGTCCCCAACGTGTCCCCATTTAAAAATAAATTAAATTAATTGGACACGCTATTGTCCGTGTGTCTGGAGTGTCCGACACGGGTACAGGGACATCCGAGGAGTGTCTGTGCTACATAGGTGCAGGGTTAAGGTATTGTACATCCACAACTGGTAGAATTCGTTATTTTGAGGTAAATAGTGGACGATTTGTGCCTATGATGGATCGTCTATACTGGGAAATTTGCAAATACACTCTTGACAGATTTGTTAGGTTTTTTATTATGATAAATTTACACTATTTGAATGGTTCCCTTTAATCCATACTAGATCATCGCCAGGCAGAGAGAGGGTAGAATCAAAACCCTAGATTTTTTCCATCGACTAAATAGATGACTACTACAGGTATTCAAAGAGATTAATAGTAACAGTAAAAAATAAATGCAATATCGTCTATCATTACAAGTGCCGCCCGTTAGCTGTGACTAAAAAGAAAATCAGCTGGTTCCCGGAGTAAACCTAATAGGCTGAAACCATAATCTTTTCATCAAGGCACACATCATAGACAAACTACTATGAACACTTTGAAAATCACTAAATCTTTTATTAAACAGATGGTTTGGAAACCATATGTTCACCCAAAACAGAAAATCGTTTATACACTAACATCTATCAAATCATGAACGTGCCGGGGCGGGGCATGGCAGGGGTGGATATCACAATCCTTGTCCTCGACCCCCAAATGTATCTTCATCCCCATCACCATTCCGTGCAGGGAAACTTTTTTACCCTCCATTCTAACCTGAACAGGAAATGGGGATCCTCCAAATGGGGAAGTGGAATAAAAAATTGGAAAAAAAAAATCTTCGGAAGTAACCGAAAGTAATGGAAGACAATACAGCAAGAAAAAAGAAATGACCGAGTTTCATTTGAAATCAACTTGATGAGTCACGAATTTGGTGGAGCTGTACTGCATTTTCCTGTAGTACGGGTAAAACGACATAGTTTTGCTCGCTTTACAATCAAAACTTCATTGTTTTAACTTATCAAGCTAATTGTTATCAAAATGCATAGAATTAATACGACGTAGTTTCAAAGATAAAACAAATAAAACTACGTCGTTTTGCTTGTACTACACGCGCACTACAAAAAAGTGGACTCCGATGATCCCACAACAGATAAGAACATAAAGTAACCATAAATCACAACAACTAAAAGGGTCTCATTCAATTAAGTTCAACTTGTTTGTTTTCTTTTTTGTTAAATAAGCGTACACTAACCACACTTAAAGAGATACAATGAGCCACAACAACAAAAAAAAATGCAAGAGCAATCCGAAAACAAGTTAAGACCCATCCAAACGTCGATAGAAACCTGTCCGGCTGTCCCAACCCGAGGGGCTAGCCAAGGTTTCCTAGGCTTGGTAGAAAGTTTAGCAATATCTTTCTCCCTATCAAGCTTAAGATTTTGAAACCTCTTTAAAAGCTTCTAATTTTTCTTGCCACTTTGAAAGAGCGAGAGTACCTGTGATGGAGTTTGGCGGGATCTGGTTACGATCGGCGACTTCGCGGACAACGGACAGTGACGTCGGTGGGTACAGATCAGGACTGCTAGCAATAGCCAAGCAAGAACAATGCTACAAATTGTACAGATCAGGACTGCTAGCAATTGCGGGCTGGAAGGCCACTGCTGCGTGGTTGCAGTTTGAGGATGACCATCCAATGGGGTTCTCGAAAGCTATAGCAACTTGAGAGCGTTCTCTGCTTTAATGTTGGAAGCTCGGGCTGGGTTTGAGGCTCCTAGGAGGGCAGGGTGCTGAAATTGTCCAGATATTATCGGATTGCCTAAGCTTTGTTAAGGGTTTCTGGCGTCTGATGATCTGTAGATGTTGTTTATGTGCCTAATGTTTTATTTAATTTTCTTGATTTTTGTAAGAATTTTAGGAAAGTTAGTTAAAAGTTTAATTTTGTCAAGGTTGCTCATCATGCGGTGCAGGAGTTAGAGCATATCCAAGAAACATGTCAAATTTTGAGGTGTCAATTATTTTTAATGGCTTATGTGGCAATTTGATATCTTTAAATTTGATATTCAAATTTTTTTATCTCCAACAAATATGTCAAATTGGCGTATTTAAGGCAAAAAAGACAATTAAAATTAGGACATTTAAGGTAAAAAGATATTTGACATTTGATGTCAAATTTGATATCAAGTAGCTTTTTTTAATTTCCATGTAGAATTTGACAGTATTTTTAATATATTTGTTGGAGTTGGTTTTGATGTCATTTTTAAAAAACTTAATTGTCACATTAGATTTGGCATCTTTGTTGAAAATGCTCTTATATCGTTTTTTTTTTGTTTTACTCGACACTTAATTTTTTGTCCTATTTGTTAGTGTAAAGTATTTTTCATCCCATTTTCTTTTGGGGGTTATGTTTGGTTTCAAATTTTTGAAAATATTAAAATTACCCTCAATTTTAATTTTTCACTTATTAAGTTTGATTTTCAAAAATTATGGGATTCAGGTCTGGAAAATTTTGAGATTTATTTTTATAGAAGATTTACGCATCAAAAATTGGGATGTCTTGTTAAATTTGCAACAAATTTATAGAGATTTTACCATCACGAAATTTTAACGAGAATTGTTGAAAACATATTTAATGAGTGGTATAACTAAAAATAGAAAGTACCACTCACCATAAAATTTTCCGTGATTTTCTCCTGATTCATTCGGTATGCTTTTACCATATTTGTTTTCAACTTTGAAGCTTAATTCACTGCTATAGTTTTCAATTTACCAAATTGAGAATTATAATATATCACTTAAACTTATATAGAACAAAAAAGTAAAACAGCCACTCAAAATAATAATAAATATGTCAAGTTATGTAAAATTGAGACTAAAACATAACTCTAAAATCTTAATAGGATAAAAATTTATGCTGCCTGCAATTGTAGAACTTTGATTTAAATTAATCAAAAAAATACTACTAAAAGTATTTGTCATTTATAGTGTGCCATTATTACATCCATGGAGTATTTTTTAAGAAAATTTACTTATCAAATATTTACTTTTGTTATTTCTCTTCACTTTATCTTTTGCTACTTGTTAAATAAGAATCATAATATGGGGAATAATTATCACTTTTCCTAAATCTCTTGGTTTAGAAAAATTTAAGTGTAGCTACAACGACGTCAACATTAAGACGTCATTAAACTTGTGACCTTAAAAGAAGTATTCTAAGGCTTCTCATTCTTGTTTTTATAGTAGCATATTTATGTATTTATGCATGATAGTTTTTTTTCAATTTTTATGGTACATGACAACACATATATTTATATATATACACACACACCCCACCAGTCGGAAACAAATAGATGGAGTTTTTACCCTAACATGAGAAGCCAGTAGTCACCGAGGAGAAATTCAATACGTGACTGTCATATCCTTATTTGCTTTGCTATCTACAATGTAAACTTAGAAGTAGTATTTTCATCATTTTCATTTCAGGCTTTGTATTTATCTTAACTATTTAATTTTCAATTAAATAAAAGATGTTATCTTTTTAATTTATTATTTTGAGAAATAAAATGATATTAAAAAAATTAAATTAATGTTTTGAGAAATTGGGGCATTATATTAAATTACGAATTCGAATGATTAGGTTGGGTTGTGACAGTGTATTTTCTCTCATGGATAAAAATCACAATTATGTAGTTTTGTTGATACCTATTAAATCATGAATTCGAATGACTAGGTTGGGCTGTGACAGTGTATTTTCTCTCATGGGTAAAAATCACAATTATGTAGTTTTGTTGATACCAATTATTTGTCAAATCACGTGAAGTCCAATAAAAAATATAATTATGTATTTACTCAAGGAAAAACTGTTTTATTATGCCGTTTTGTGAAATAAATCTTGACAACAACCTTTATTAATCACTTTGAAGTTCTCGTTGTTCATGTGGCGAGTTGGCAATGTGTTTGGTTGAAATCTTTGATTTAATTTATTCGAGAAAGAAACGAAGTATCCTCAATAAAATATTGTTCAACAGTATAATTAAACGAGATAATTTCTAGGTGTATTATCAACCAAAGGAGAGTGTCACGTACAAATGGATGACAAACTCAAGTGACGATGAAGAAGAATAGTGTTAGGGATTATAACAGTAAATAGTAATCCACTTAAATAGAAATTTTGATATTTTGCGTATATAAGGACAACGATTCAAGAGAAAATACATTGGAAAAAAGAAAAGAAAAATAGAAACACTAAAAAAAAAGGTAATAAAATATGATAAATACAGAAGATTGATCCTGATAATTTATTTTTTCTCCCGAGTTTTTTTTGTCATTTACTTAGTTTTTAGGGTAAATTTTACTAACAACCCTCACATTATATTGGAATCACACTTTGTACCTATGTACTCTTTTTGAAATCACAGTGATACCCTCTCTGTCAAAAGGATCAGGGAGCCCTACTGTTTGCATTGCACAGCAGGGTGTGCTGTGTGCCAAAACGATATCGTTTTGATGTATAAAACACTGATCGAAAATTATTTGATCAGTTTTTTACTGTTCGGGCAATGTTTTACGTGTCAAAACGTTATCGTTTTGGTGTGCAGTACACTCTGTGCGCACAACAGGGCCCCCATTTTCTTGTCAAAAACTATCGTCTGAGTTTGTTAATTCGCTAGTGAATTTATCAAAATACAATCGTCTCTTTCTCTCATTTACTCACATGGTGAAATTATCAAAATACACCTAAAAAGATTCAAAAATATTTACATCCATCATATGTTCTAATGCCGTCCAACTTTCAAGAAAAATAAGTGACCGATACCGTCTATTCAAACCCGTTTTTAAGTTTATTTGTAACAACACATTTTTTGTGATAAAATACAAAATTTATTAACGATTTTTTTTCTTCAGAATTCCGAGTTCACAGTTAATTCCGAAATAATTTTCAAGTCAACGATGATTTTTTTTCATATTTTTTCAAGAATAAATTCAACACAACACGACCGAAAAGAGTTTAAATGAGCGGTATCAATCAATTTTTTCTCCAAACTTGGGCAACAGTACGACATGTGATGGATGTGAATACTTTTGGATTTATTTTGAATGTATTTTGGTAATTTCATCTGGTGAGTGAGTGAGGGGAAGAGAGGGGTGTATTTTGATAAATTCACCGGGCAAATTAGCAAACTTAGACAACAGTTTTTGACAGAGGAGGTGTCATTGTGATTTTAAAGAATACAGGGATACAGAGTGTAATTCTAATAGAATGTACGGGGTGTTAGTGAAATTTACTCTAGTTTTTATGGCAATTGTGCCATTAAAAAGATTGACATATATTTTGCATGACTTGTTGGATATGGTTAATGACTTGTTGAATAGAGCTCCTTTTATTATCTTGGGTGGGCCATTCTGAATTGGGTGGGCCATTTTGAATTGGGTGGGCTCAACTAAACAACCTTCGATCCACCCAACTTGCTCAAAGCCCAAAACCTCCATTATATCTGTCTTATATACACTCCTCATTCCGCTTTTGAAGATCAGGGTTTTACCACCGAGCGGCTGCCTATCTTCTTCCTCCCACTCCCAAATCCCCAGCCGCAGTCCAACAACCCTATCTTTCAGCAAACATGGGGTAATTATCACCATTCTTCTAATATAAGCTTACTTATTTTTTTGTCTACTGCTTCTATACAGATGTGTATATATATTTGCATATGATTGCCTAGCATGTTTATAAATTTGTAGCTTTTAGATTGAATTAGAACGCTGTTTCGGGTTTATCGGTAGTCTTTCACGAACTTAGATGCTGCTTCTTCACGTTGGGATCATGGGATGTCGATTTACTTTTGTTAGTACGTATGTGTCGTTGCTGAGAAAAGTCAGGAAACGAGAACTGAATTTACGTCCTAAAGGCTCTGTTTGGATAAAATTTGAATTTCCAATGTGAGGATCTAAGGTTCGATTTCAAGTTTTCAACAACAATATGAGGGGTTTAGCTGTATCTTACTTGTGAACTGGAGTGGAAGATGAATTAGAGATTGAAGAATTGTATTTTGTTGGGATCCCCATAAGAAAAATCCGAGGATTGGAAAATCACTTGGAAAATAGTCTTAAAAGTCCGTATGGTACAGGTTCAGCATGCAGTATCGAACTGTATATGGAAGACTTGTACATCATCAAGTCTAAATCTGAGGCTCTGAGCCATTCTCATTGAATGATTGGGTCAAATTTCTTCGTTTGAGATCCACATCTATCCCTGCAGAGACAAAAGTAGAATGTTAAATTTGTTACTGCTTTGGTTTAGTCAAATGCATGTGTAATGTTTACCAGAAGTTTTAGTTTTTTATACATACCATTTTCGTAGCATTATGCACAGTGACAATTAGGTTGGGGATAGTTGGGTTGTAACTAACCTTAGTTTTTACAGTTGGAACTTGGAAGTACATTTCTTTCCTTGGATCTAGCAAACATATGACATTTTCATTAGCTTAGGAGCCTCTGTATTTATATTATTTCTGCAAGCACATATTGCTGAAAAAATGCACTCATCTTTTGTTTCATCAACAAGATGGCACTATAGTGGATAACGGCTCAGTTAGTTTGTGGGCCCCCAATGTTTTCCTAAATGTTGTTCTATGGTAGTTTGGGTTTTTACAAATGGAAGAAGGAAAAATTCAATTTCAAATCAAGACAAGCTGAAGGTTTTCATAAAGATTGAAGATACCAGTTAACTACTGCACTCCAACCTAAAATATCATGCTCACACTTAGTATTGTGTTCAGTGGTTGTAGAAAATCAGATTTCAAATTTTCGTTTGGTTTTTGATTTTCATTTCAACATGGCGCTCCAGCATTGATGAGATACTTGGAAGAAAGATGCAAAGTTGTGGAATTATGCAATGAATTCGGTTTGAAAAGATGGATGTAGCTTACCCAGTGTTCTTCAGTTGTACTGCAACTTTTGAGTAACCAATTTGGAAATGTTGTGTATCACAGGAAGACACGTGGTATGGGAGCTGGTCGCAAACTGAAGTCCCACCGCAGAAGGCAAAGGTGGGCTGACAAGTCATATAAGAAGTCCCACCTTGGCAATGAATGGAAGAAGCCGTTTGCCGGGTCTTCCCACGCGAAAGGCATTGTCCTTGAGAAGATGTGAGACTTTTCTCAATATTCTTTCGATTACTTGGTCTGAAAGTCCTATGTTCTAATAGGTTTTATTCTCAACCTAACAAATGGCTGACTGAAATTTACAGAGGTATTGAGGCTAAGCAGCCAAACTCTGCTATCCGAAAATGTGCTAGGGTTCAACTTATTAAGAATGGGAAGAAGATTGCTGCATTTGTTCCAAATGATGGTTGCTTAAACTACATAGAAGAGAATGTAAGCACCCTTTAAATGCTTGGTATTGTCGTACGATTGTTGTTCTTCATTGCTTAACCCTTTAATATTTTGCACCGTAGGACGAGGTCTTGATTGCTGGATTTGGACGGAAAGGGCATGCTGTTGGAGATATTCCTGGTGTCAGGTTTAAGGTAGTTAAGGTATCTGGTGTATCTCTCCTGGCGCTCTTTAAAGAGAAAAAAGAGAAGCCAAGATCTTAGTTTTGTGTGAGGATGTTTTGTTAGTCTTTTGGTCGTTTTGTTTGAAGTATTGGTATGGCACACTATTTGAGAGTTTTTTGTGAACGAGTAGTTATCCGTTTTCCAGTTATGTTAAAGCTACATTTTTGACATCATAATATTCTCTCCGGCTGATCCGCTATAATATTTTTCTCCTTTCGTAAATGGTGTTTGATTATATTGTATCACGCCGTGTGTTTCATTATGAGGTGAAGGTTTGGGGTCACGAGTTTAGTTCCTTATAAGTTTGAGGGTTTTTCATCATGAAATAATCTATAACTGGTCGTTAGTACTTGTTAGATTGTTTGGCCTGTAATTCATTTGCATTTGGTCCCGTTCTTTATTCAGTACACGGATTTGCTCAATCCTCAGTTTTGGTGGAATTAGGGAGTACTTAGATGCTGCAATTTTGTAGACCAAAGCTTTAATAGAGTCATAAAGAGGGTACAATCACAAAGAAAAAACAGGATCTAGAGAGAGAGAGAGAGAGAGAGAGAGAATAAAGGAACACATGAAGGAAGTAGTTATTATTGGAGGCTTGAGTTTGTTTACACACTGAGGGGAAAGTTTCTTTTTATAGGTAAATGAGTTATATCCTTCCAGAATACGAAAGACTTAAAGCTTACAAGGCACGTGGGACACTACGCTTTTTTAGGAAGATTATAGAAAACTTCTTGAATACAATTAACTTTTACAAACGGGACACTTAGCTTCAATACGAAGCTTTCTACAGTAAACACACTAATAGTATACACCGCTTTTTTTTTTTAGCACACACCTCACGACAGACGACTTTAGTAAAGTAGTAGCTTTTAATTTTTATTTTCCACACGAAAAGCTAGCAAACATTTCCATACTTCAAAGCGACAGGTGGCAATCGGTCTGAATCATCTGAGGAGGAATCTGAATCATATTTGTTAGGATAGATTCGACGATATAGATTGTCTGGATAGCTTTCAATCATTTTCCAATGAGATTGATTATCATTTATTAGATACTAGATGTCTGGGCGCAAATTTGCTGGATACTTTTTATTATGCTTTCAACTTGAACTTTCTAAATGGAGGAGAGATGAGGGAATCTAATTTGGATTAAAATCCTATTAAAACAATACATTATTTGAGTCCAAACAAAAAATGATCCAGAATCTTATTGAGATTGTCATCTGTCTTTTCCTTTAGAGAGAAACACTGTGTGGCAAGTTTTGTGCCAAGTTATGGAATCATTTGGATTAGGAATACTCTGATTATTGCGAGATGTCCAGAAGGCAAAGGTGAAATGAAGACCCATGGAATATGGAATTTCTCTGAATTTCTTTTGCCATAATGCTATGTTTCCAAAAAGCAAAAGAAATTTAAGAAATTGAAGATACTTGACTTTGACTTGATTTAGAGCACACTGGGTCAGATAGTATAACTGGTTTTATTGAAGGTTACACTGATAGTGTAAGCATCTACTAAATACCAAAGGAGGAGATAAACTTCTTTTGGAAAATAAAATATGAATTTCCCACTTAAACTATTAGAGAAACGGAACTGGATGAGTTATGGGGAGGTTGGATGGAACAGAAGATTGATGATAGGACCAAAATTAAGACCATATACGTAGATATACAAGTGTTGGAGATTTTGACACATTTGAATACTTTGGGCTCAGAGAGTTTTTTTCTAAGAGACGACATTAGAGATGGAAAGGAAGATTTTTTTGTTCAAAACAGGAGATCATGAAAAAACAACCGGGAGATGGGGTTTTAAAAAGAGTAGTTGTGAATTTTGAGAATTAGTTTATTTCCTTTTTCAGGTGAGACAAAATGTCTGAGAGAATGTTGTTTTCCCTTTGATATGGACAATATCAAAACTTCAATTTGAAAACCAATTTCCCCATTCGAGTAATTGTGCTTTTAGAAGATGTTTTTGCTTGAACTTCAGCATGTTTGGGAAACTCATTATGTCGGTTTCAATTAAAAAGTGATGACCAATTAAATGAAACTCAAACTTTTCAATGTTGCGTTTTATTATAAGAATCTCCTTGTAAGTAGAGTGGTAATGAAATTCTGTCGGAAAGAATGCTCCACTCTTATAGCCACAAATTTTTCACTTCTGGTTTTGGCTTTTTTCAAGGAGAACTGCACCCTAGAACTTATCAGATGTATTTGTCTGAAGGATTCTTTTACCATCTGACAGTATGGTTAATGGTGGAAGGATTTTTGCAATGGTTTTGAGGGTTTTGACAGCTTCTGTACATTGGAAAGTCCAGGGAGGAGGATTCTTCTGTTGGAAAAAATAATTTTAGAACATATATTGGTTTGTTCAAAATCATTAAGGAGTAAATAGAAAATTAACTCATATTCATTTCCGATTAATATTGGTCGAAAAAATTCAAACAGATTATTTCTATTGAATTTTATATGATTTTATTGTGTTATTTATTAGTGTAAAGTCGTGTCTTGTCGTTGACATCTATTCGGATGATAGTTATTTCACTTCCTTTCGTTTGGGAATAGTCACGAATCTTTCTATATAAGAATGCCCTCTCCATTTGTTAAGAAGTACTTTTGGGAGAGACACATATATAGAGTTTTGGATTGATTTTTCATTTATTGTTTCGAGTTTTGAGTCTTCATATGAGAGAGTACAAGTTCATTATTTGGTTCGCTAGACCCCATCGATTGGAGTGCTACTTCGGTGGGATTCGATCATTTTATCCTGTGAGACAAGCGCTTAATTAAATCGTAAGCACCGTAGCGAGAGCGAAATTTGTCTTAAAGATATAGTGTTTACACTAGACTTGATCATTTTCATGTGATTTTCAAGTTTTATCTTTCAATGATTTTTTAATCTTTGATTTCGTTATTTATGTCACGATAACACAAAAAGTATACACGCCAATTTTTCTAACAATCTTAACTTTTTGTGTTTATGCAAGTGCCTTCTGTTTTTGCATGTGCTAATCCATACAGGGTTTAATATCTGTTACTCCTTTCAACACATGAAAATCTTCTTGGTGAAAGGTTGTGATTGCATGGGTATACGTACAATATTTATCCAATAAATGATGCCAATTGAAATTGTTATGCTTTTCTTTTATTGGGTCTAGGCGTGCTCATTAACTCTATGCCAAACAGTATGACTGTTGGGTTCAAAGGAAAAGACATGATTCTTGGTAAATAGATGTCCATTTGGAAAATGACACACCCATTGGCAAAATATAACATACCATTCAAGTTATAGTTTCAAGAGTATCTATCCATCAAGTATACCATTCACGCCATACATGCTGCATCTATTACATCTTTCTCTCTCTCTCTCTCTCTCTCTCTCTCTCATATGAGCCTTGATCTCTTCTGCCTAAGACGATCAAAACATAATTGTAAGGCGAGAATTATTGGTGAATTGAACTCCAACCCCTCCATTACCACTTCTTCGGTGTCCATTAAAATTTTCGTACTAGTGTGGCAAAGACGGTGATGGAGGGAATCAATTGGGAAATGATGGTTCATGGGAACATGCATCGCAATTAAAGGATGGTGGGTTAAGTTTAAGGCTAGAGCGCGGTGGACCCACCGGCGACTCTTAAGGGTATACTGCATGAATTGCCGGTTGGCATTTCGGCCAAAGGTCTCGACGACACGGTGGTCGGAGGACTTATGAGAGCCCAATTTTGTGATGGGTGCACATAACCCGCAAGTTCAACCACTACAAGTGCAACCGTCTTTTCGCTCACCTGTCACGTTGATGAATAAATTTGCTTTTATCAATATTACCAATCATATTGCAAATTCCTATGTTCCGTTTTGTGTTTCAATTGATATTATGTGGGTAATTTTTAATTTCTGGAGTTTTCGTTTAGACACTTGTTGATGGTCAATGTACTCTTATATGACCAAAATCTATTTCATAGAAACATTCTGTCAAGGCATGTCCCATTGAATCTTCTTCATACAATTGAATCGTATCATTATAGAGATTCTTTAGTATATTGCACAAATAAAAAAAAAATGATGTTTTTATTAGTATAATGCAGTTCGTATTATAATGAATCATGTGCAGAGACTATATTATTGCATGGTGATTTTGTGTAAGGGTTTTCATGGAGAGATATCCACGTTGGAACTCCTTATTGACATTCCTTTTACTTACTGTTGATTTCTTTTACTGTCAATAAATGGATGATCTTTGGTTTTGCCTATTTAAAATTAGGTTTTTGCTTTCTGCTTGGAAACACAGATCCACCGCTAATTAAGTTCTATTGCCTCCATGAAATGATGTGTCGTGAACTCATCTGATTATTTTGAACAACCAATACTTGGTGGTTTGATGCTATCTTGTTCTTATGGTGGGCTGACAAGTTTTTCTAATCTTTCTTACACTAATTTTTATTTGCATACATGCATGCGTATCTTGTAGGACAATGATAATGGCAAAGTGTATCCGTGAAAATATTCATATATTTCACGAATTTCGAACACACTGTTGAGTTCGTTTGGGAAATTTCTGAGGGTGGTTGCCCTCTCAGTAACACAAACCAGCCAATGATTTCATTTTCTATATTGTCCATATTAAGGAAAAAACACATACAGAAGACTTGTCTAAAACCACACTTTGTGCATTGTTGTGTTTCCGTAACACACTGTTTCACGGCATCAGCATTTCCTGTGTACTTGTCTGAAAGGTTGCAAGAATCCTTATATATGAAACAATGAGTTTTCTTTTTCCACACAATATAAAAATAATGATGTTGTTGGAGAGATGCATTAAGGTGAAAAGTCGTATGCACGGTTTATATTTCTCCAATAAGTGAATAGTTGTGTTTGTTTGGGTATGCGTGCTTTGTATTCTCTCAAGTGAAATGTGTCACTTACATTTACTTTTTAGAAGGGAAAAAAAAACCCTTGCTCGATTTGAGAATTATATTGTGGTTTTGACCATTAATTGATATCATGTTGTGGGTAAGTGGCTATAGTTATGGGTTGTTGGTACCTACAAGTTAATTTCCAAAGTTAAATTTAGAAATTAGTGACATGTCTTACATGTTACAATAGATATCCACAATTGAATACTAAGAATGACTTTATCGAGTAAGAGCATCTGGTTGCTCTATGTGGGAATTTATCTCTTTGAGATTATTTCCTCTTTTTAGCCTCTTCTTCCAATGGAGAAGGCATGACATAGTGCGAGTTTATACGGCTGACTATAATAATAATTTACATGCTATATTGGGTCATCTATTTGCAAGGTGAGATGTTTGAACTGGGTTAGGTTCCTGCTCCATATGTTGGTTGTCAGCAAGGAATGGTTATCATGTTTCGGAGATCATTCTAAGATTTCAATGTTTGGAACATTTCGACTTTCATGGAGTGTTTAAACCTTTTCTTAAAAGGATATATTAGTACTTGTTGGACGCTAAGTATGGAAAAGTGAAATTTAATTATTTCACGTGAGGGTTTTCTCTTTCGAACTTAAAGAGATCATTTTTAACTCCTTGAAACAAAAATTTACTATTTATTTTTGTTTTTGGTAAATGCTAGTATAGTTTAATAATTGTGACTGTGTCCCAGTCATCATAATTATGTGAACAAATTCTAGATAGTCACATAATTGTGGGGGAAGAAAGGAGTTTTTGGTGATTACTCTCAATTGTGTATTAGCTTTGTGTCAGAATTCAGATTAATTATAAGATTCAATCGAAAATTGAATGGGCATAGAGTATCATGGTAAGTCTTGACGTGATAATTGTAGACATAATTTTATATAACACTTGTTCTCATTTGAAATTAATATTTGTGATACATAAGGTCAAAAGACAAAATATGGATCCGTTACCCAAGGAGTGTTGACTAGAGAACAAGTGACGTGTCGAGGAAAATGAGATTTAAGCCTATTATTTAAGAGTTGCCTCAATGGAACCCTACCTAGTTGACTGGAGATCCCAAGATCTAGGTTCAAAGGGACAACGAAGTTGTGTGCGATTCAGTAGTATCACTGCGGAGATAACTTCTCCTACTCATTCCTATGATACAACAGTGATGCTTGCAGCGTTATTTAGGGTAAGCTACGCTTTTAATGATTCTCATATTTTGAAAATTCAAGTGGGGTATGGCAGGATACTCTTAATGGGAAGTCACCTATATGAGTGAGAAGGGGCCGCTTCTATGAGAACAATAAGGCTTAGTTTTCTAAAGCACTCAAGAAACCAGGAATTGCCTAGGGCCAAAATGGGCACAACCGTAAGAACCAAATGTGTTCGAAGAGATCCTGTGCAAATTCTATTGTCTTGGTTTATACAAAAAGCTAAACAGTTCAAGGCATCACGTTCACTGATTAGCGAGTAAATCCGATAGTCTTTCACAAGGGAAGGTTCAAAGTCAAAAGCTATCTATCCTATGCAGGAGATTTTCATTTGTACTCTTTCTGTCGTCTGCATTATTTTTTGCATTGTTTATTCAGCCAATTTTTATTCATGTGGGGGATTGTTGGAAAAAATGATTTTAGAAAATATATTGGTTTGTTCAAAATCATTAAGGAGTAAATAGAAAATTGACTCATATTAATTTCCGATTAATATTTGTTGAAAAAATTCAAATAGAATTTATTTCTATTGAATTTTATATGATTTTATTGTGTTATTTATTAGTGTAAAGTCGTGTCTTGTCGTTGACATCTATTCGGATGAATAGTTATGTCACTTCCTTTCGTGACTATTGGGAATAGTCACGAATCCTTCTATATAAGAATGCCCTCTCTATTTGTTAAGAAGTACTTTTGGGGGAGACACATATATAGAGTTTTTGATTGATTTTTTATTTATTATTTCGAGTTGTGAGTTTTCATATGAGAGAGTACAAGTACATTATTTGGTTCGCTAGACCCCATCAATTGGAGTGCTACTTCGGTGGGATTCGATCATTTTATCCTGTGAGACAAGTGCCTAATTAAATTGTAAGCACCGTAGCGAGGGCGAAATTTGTCTTAAGGATATAGTGTTTACACTAGATTTAATCATTTCCATGTGATTTTCAGGTTTTATCTTTCAATGATTTTTTAATCTTTGATTTCGTTATTTATGTCACGGTAACACAAAAAGTATACACGACAATTTTTCTAACAATTTTAACAGGGAAGAGAGGGGTGTTCAATATCTAGCAATGATTGGGATGAAGTCAGCCATATAGTTAATAATTCTAATTTTGTATAGTTTGACATTATATTCATGTTTAGGTAAAATCTAAACAAATTATAACATTTACTGAAGACAGAAAATATCTTGCATAACACAAAAATATAAATTACTCTGTAATTATTCTAAGCAAATATCGTAAACTATAATAATTATAAATATATAGGCTAATTTCTAATTATGATGAAATTTTTTACTAAAATGATAATATAAAAAGACAACAGATTAAATTGATATTATGCATATACCAAATAAGTAATAATTCATATACTTATTGATTTGTTATAATTATAAATATAACTAGCTAACTGAAAATTACAAATTTTTATTTCTACACTAGTAAGCTTAAAATATGATTTGTAACTTAAAACATGATCATAACAAAAAGTATTAGAACTATTAATGAGATGTCATAATATGTAAAAATATGTTA
Source organism: Arctostaphylos glauca (assembly GCA_019985065.2). Lineage (NCBI taxonomy): Eukaryota > Viridiplantae > Streptophyta > Magnoliopsida > Ericales > Ericaceae > Arctostaphylos > Arctostaphylos glauca. The sequence goes on from JAHSPW020000007.1 coordinate 11,889,279, forward strand.
CTTTATACTCAACCACTGGGGTTAGCCCAGTGGTAGAACTCGTAGACTCCCTTAAGGAGATCTCAAGTTCAAAGTGGCGTGGTGGATTCAGTACTGAAGACCCATCCACTTCTGTTACTTTTTTCTAAGAAATTTATTAACATATAACTTGCAAAAATTAATATGAATGAAAATAATAAATAAATAAATTATAACCATTTCGTTAGTTAAATACTTCAAGTATTTAATGATACTTTAGTTATTCATGTTTTTTTTTTTTAAAGATGGAATACTTCAGGTATTCACATATTTATATTTTATAGACAGAATACTTCAGGTATTCACATATATATATTTTATAGATAGAATACTTCAGGTATTCATCATATATATAATAGGATAATAAATGAATAAGACAGTGTATATAATAAAGTATTCACATGTTTGCCTTTCATCAGTAGACTAGAGTTTCGTGCTGATAACATGTTATAAAGCTAGTGCAGATACTAAATAAATTTACAAAATATAAAATAAGTATTGAACATAAAAGATATAGAAAGATAGTTACTTCAAGGACTATCAAGAACAAAATAGATCTTCAGGACTTATATAATTTTTTCAGTGTTTTACCTTCTGAATTTCTTTCTCTTTTCAATCTCTTCTTCTATTTTTCGTAGTTCTCTTTTCTACTTGAGAACTTTACGTATATATAAGCAAATATCACAATCATGATTTTATGATTTTAACTATGTTATCTATATTATACTATTCACTAACCACACTTTGTCTTCCAAGTTGTAAGAAATTGATTAACCATCATTTAAAACAGAAAGTAGGATTCTCCATATTTGTGTTTTCATTAAAAATGGGGTGTTCCACATTCTTACTAGTCCCCTCTTCTTAGTCCGAGTCACTGTCAATGCTTCACAAATCATTTTGATGATATCACATCTAAATCAACATCTATGTTTGTCAGATCATCAATCACATATGCACACTCTTTGCACATTACACTAGTACCTAGCCCTACAAACTCTACATCTTTATCTACATTAGCATCCAACAATGCATCATCATTTTGCAACTCATAATCATAAATCTCATATTCATCAGAAGAAGAGGAATTGAATAAGGGGTCATAATCATCTATATCATCATTCTCACCAAGTGGTTCATCAACCAAATCACCAACAACAACCTTCTCTTTGTCACTTTTTTTCTTGGACATATTACTAGTAAGTGTACTGTTTCCTCTGCTATAACCCATGATAACACTAGAAACTTGACTCACTTGAGTTGACAAACCTTCAACAAAGGTTGAGACCATGTAACACTCAAGCAACCTAGTTCTGCCTACAAACCTGCATAACTCCACGACACCTTTGTCTGATGAACATGTCTATATTTGTCATCAAGCTTGTAATAGAAATCAACAGAAGTGCTTTTGAAGCCACATGACCTAACTCAACTAGGGACATCTCATCCACATTAAATCAAATGCAGTAACACCCCCCATGTAACTGTTGGAAAGTGCCTTGAATTTGGAGAATGAAAGTATTTGGGTGGTAGCTGGTATTACCGGTAGTGGTATTGGAACTACCGGTAATAGGAAGTTCAGTTTTTTGGGCAGTGACCAGTACAACCGGTAGTAGTGTTGGTACTACCGGTAGTAAAAGCTACGACTTTTTGGACAGCTTGTTTTACTACCGGTAATAGGTGCCCTATTACCGGTAATAAGGTGTACCCGCGAGAATCCTACAAAAGTTTGAAAAATTTATTTTCCTAGTCTATTTAGGATATTTTCCTACTATTTAGGGATTTATATTCCTATTCTTTAGGGATTGATATTCTTCCATATCTTTTGGGATTTCCTATAAATATGATAGACTTGGTTCCCTAAAAGATATCTCTAGAAAGCTAGTTGAGATCTAAATTGATTGGGCATCTCACATTAGGGTTTCGGAACATAGCCGGCCTTTATAATCTCTTTTGATCATAGTGAAAGAAATCTCTCTCCTCCCGTGGACGTACGTTTAAGCTATTGCTTATTCGGAACCACGTAAATCCCTGTGTCTTTCCGTTTTCTTGTTGATTATTTCTTCTTTTTATCGTATTTGTCGCAACAAATTGGTATCAGAGCTTTGGTGATCGATCCATCGATTACAGTTATGGCAGCCAAATACGAAGTTGAGAAGTTCGATGGGCAGAGTAGCAGCTTCAGTCTATGGAGAGTGAAGATGAAGGCTTTGTTGGTTCAACAAGGGTTGCAGAAGGCTTTACTTGGATCTGCCAGGAAGCCAGGAACGATGTCAACAGAGGATTGGGAGGTTGTTGATGAGAAGGCACTCAGTTCGATTCAGTTGAGTCTAGCAGATGATGTGCTTCGCGAGGTTGAGGAGGAGACTACAGCGGCAGGATTATGGTTGAAGTTAGAGAGTATCTATATGACCAAATCACTAACAAACAGGCTATATCTGAAACAACGCCTCTACACGTTTCGTATGAGGGAAGGTACGCTAGTTAAAGATCATCTTGATGAGTTGAATAGAATTATTATGGATTTGAAAAATATTGACGTTAAAATTGATGATGAAGATCAGGCTCTAATTATTCTGTGTTCCCTACCCCCATCTTATGAGCACCTTGTAACTACTTTACTCTACGGAAAGGATACGATCTCAATGGAGGATGTAAAATCTAGTTTATATTCTAAAGAATTGAGGAAGAAGGTGTCTGGTGAGAGTGGGGAGTCTGGTGAGGGGTTGTTTGTACGGGGGAGAACAATGAAAAAGAATAAGGAGAATAGAGGGACATCTAGATCGAAGTCGAAAAACAAGAAGAAGATTCGCTGTTTTAACTGTAAACAGAAAGGCCACTACAAGAGCGAATGTACAAAACCGAAAAGGGATAATAAGGAGGAAAAGGTAGTTGCTGGTATCGCTGAGGATTCTGATGGGCTGGAAAACGTTTTATCAGTTTCAGCTGGTGATGTTCTTTCAGATACAAAGTGGATTTTAGATTTTGGTTGTTCCTATCACATGTGTCAGATTAAAGATTGGTTTAACACCTATGAATTGGTATATGATGGTTCAGTTTTGATGGGCAATAATATGGCCTGCAAAACTGTTGGGGTTGGAACTATTAAGATGCATGATGGTATTGTGAGGACACTATCAGATGTTCGGCATGTTCCGGATTTGAAAAAGAACCTTATCTCTTTCAGTACCCTTGATTCGAATGGCTGTAGGTATATAGCTGAAGGTGGAGTTCTGAAGGTCTCGAAAGGTGCGCTGGTTCTTATGAAAGGTCAGAAGGTGAGTAACCTCTATGTTCTACAGGGTAGTACAGTTTCAGGTGCTGCAGCAACAGTCTCATCATTAAAGGTATCAGATTCAAATTTGACTCAGTTATGACATATGTGTCTTAGGCATATGAGTGAGAGGGGGATGACAAAATTGAGCAAACGAGGTTTGCTTTGTGGACAGAAGACGGAGAAATTGGATTTCTGTGAGCATTGCGTGTATGGCAAGCACAGCTATTCGTCAAACTAAAGGTACGGTGGATTATTTTCATTCAGATCTTTGGGGTCCTTCTGTTGTTAAATCTAAGGGTGGTTCTCGATATTTTATGAGCTTGATCGATGACTATTCCAGGAAACTTTGGGTGTACTTGTTGAAAAATAAGAGCGAGGCTTTTGTTACATTCAAACGGTTTAAGGTCATGATTGAAAAGCAAACAGGTAAGAAGATTAAGAGATTGAAAACTGATAATGGACTGGAATTTTGTTCCGGAGAATTTGAAATATTCTGTAAGGATGAGGGCATCGTGAGGCACCACACGGTGAGAAAAACCCCTCAGCAGAATGGTGTGGCTGAACGAATGAATAGGACTCTTTTGGAGAGGGCTCGTTGTATGTTATCTAATGCAGGCTTGGGTAAAGAGTTCTGGGCTGAAGCAGTTTCCACTGCTTGTTATTTAGTGAATCGATCTCCATCAACTGCCATTGAGTGCAAGGTTCCTAGAGAGGTATGGTCTGGTTCTTCGGCTGACTACTCGAATTTGAGGGTGTTTGGTTGTCCCGCTTATGCTCATGTCAATGAGGGTAAGCTTGAGCCTAGGGTCAAGAAGTGTGTCTTCTTGGGTTATGGATCTGGGGTGAAGGGATATAGATTATGGCTTTCTGATGGAAAGTCATCCAAACTTCTTATCAGCAGGGATGTGACCTTTGATGAAAACTCTATGATAAAAGGAAAGGCAAGTGCAGATGTTCAAGACAGTGGTGAGAGGATTCTGAAGCACGTGGAGCTAGAATGTGAAACTTCCGAAGGAAAAAAGAATAGTGATCAGCCAGTTAAGGAAGAGGTTCATGATTCAAACACAGATAATGGTGTAGAGCAGCAACAACCATACAGTATTGCAAAAGATAAGCCAAGGAGGGAGATCCGTCCACCTCAGAAATATGCTTATGCAGATATGGTTGCTTATGCATTGTCTATAGCAGAAATAGTGGAGTATGAGGAGCCTTCTTCCTACCATGAGGCTATCACGGGAAAGGAGACTACACAGGGGACTGTTGCTATGAATAAAGTGATTGAGTCTCTTCATAAGAATCAAACTTGAGAGTTGGTGAAACCACCTAAGGGGAAGAGAATTGTTGGCTGTAAGTGGATTTACAAAAGAAAAGCAAGTATCCTGGGAGTGGAAGATGCAAGACTTAAAGCTCAGTTAGTGGCGAAAGGCTATAGTCAACAGGAGGGAGTGGACTTCAATGAGGTATTCTCGCCAGTTGTTAAACATAGTTCTATTCGTGTTATGTTTGCCATTGTTTCTCATTTCGACTTAGAGGTGGAGCAGCTTGATGTCAAAACTGCATTCTTGCATGGTGAGCTTGAGGAGCAGATTTATATGCATCAACCGGAGGAATTTGTAGTTTCTGGTAGGAAGATTTCGTTTGCTTGTTAAAGAAATCTTTGTATGGCCTTAAACAATCACCTAGGCAGTGGTACAAGCGATTTGATACATTCATGATGGGTCAAGATTACTCTAGGAGTGAATATGACAGTTGTGTGTATTTTCGAAAACTTCCCGATGGTTCATTTATATATTTGTTGTTATATGTTGATGACATGTTAATTGCTACCAAGGATATGTCGGAAATCAACAGGTTGAAGAAACAGCTCAGTGGAGAGTTTGAGATGAAAGACCTAGGTACAACAAAGAAGATTTTAGGTATGGAAATCAGGAGAGATCGAAAGGCTGAAAAGTTATACTTGACTCAGAAGGGTTATCTAGAAAAAGTATTTGAGCGTTTTGCTATGCAAAGTTCCAAGCCTGTGTCTACTCCAATGGCTGCGCATTTTAGACTTTCTGCAGACTTGTCGCCACAGACGAAGGATGAGATGAAGCACATGTCAAAGGTTCCATATGCTAGTGCTGTTGGGAGTTTGATGTATGCTATGGTATGTACTCGCCCTGATATTTCACATGCTGTTAGTGTTGTTAGTCGGTATATGGCAAATCCGGGGAAGACACATTGGGAGGCAGTGAAATGGATACTGAGGTATTTGTGAGGGACTGCGGATGTTGGTTTGGTGTTTGACAGTGGTGCCGATAAAGGTAGACTTGCTGTTGGTTATGTGGATTCTGATTTTGCTGGAGATCATGACAGGAGAAGATGCTTGACGGGATATGTGTTCACTCTTTTGGGCAGTGCTATTAGTTGGAAAGCTACCTTGCAGGCTACAGTTGCATTGTCCACTACAGAAGCAGAGTATATGGCGGTCACTGAAACTGTTAAGGAAGCATCGTGGATGAGGGGACTTCTTGGGGAATTTGGTCTAAAGCAGGATGAAACTGTCGTTTATTGTGATAGTCAAAGTGCTATACATTTGACTAAAAATCTTATGTACCATGAGCGGACGAAGCACATTGATGTGAGGTATCACTTTATTCGAGATATCATCTCTCAGAAACAGGTTGAGGTGAAGAAGATAGGCATGGCAGAAAATCCAGCGGATATGATGACTAAACCAATTCCGGTTGTCAAGTTCAAACTTTGCTTGGACTTGATTGGTGTTCACAGTTGATGATTGTCCTTCGGGGCTTTGGAGGAGAGAGAGGTGCAAAATGAAGATTCCTTGTTAATTGAGTTCATTGGAGTTCAAGTCAAGGTGGAGATTTGTTGGAAAGTGCCTTGAATTTGGAGAAGGAAAGTATTTGGGTGGTAGCTGATATTACTGGTAGTGGTGTTGGAACTACTGGTAATAGGAAGTTCAGTTTTTTGGGCAGTGACCAGTACTACTGGTAGTAGTGTTGGTACTACCGGTAGTAAAAGCTACGACTTTTTGGACAGCTTGTTTTACTACCGGTAATAGGTGCCCTATTACCGGTAATAAGGTGTACCCGCGAGAATCCTAGAAAAGTTTGAGAAATTTGTTTTCCTAGTCTATTTAGGATATTTTCATACTATTTAGGGATTTATATTCCTATTCTTTAGGGATTGATATTCTTCCATATCTTTTGGGATTTCCTATAAATATGATAGACTTGGTTGCCTAAAAGATATTCCTAGAAAGCTAGTTGAGATCTAAATTGATTGGGCACCTCACATTAGGGTTTCGGAACATAGCCGACCCTTATAATCTCTCTTGATCATAGTGAAAGAAATCTCTCTCCTCCCGTGGACGTACGTTTAAACTATTGCTCATTCGGAACCACGTAAATCTCTGTGTCTTTCCATTTTCTTGTTGATTATTTCTTCTTTTTATCGTATTTGTCGCAACAGTAACTTTTATGAAGTTAAACCTTTAATGGCACCCCTATGATGCAATTAAAGAGTGAAATGCTCTATGCGTCTATTTGCACGATGTTCGAATAATTAAAAAATGTATTTAAGTTTGATTCAATGATTATCTGTAAAATGTCTATATGCACAATGTCACATCAATGGACCACACGATTTCTGGGAAATTCAATGAATAATTAGGTTCGCTTCACAACACGTATATTACCGTAATGGAAGTGATATTATTGTAAACAATCGAAAATATACAAAATCAAACATTCTTACCCTATTTAGGATGCCCACGTCCGCTTTCTTTGGCATAAATCCTTGTACTTTGGAACCTTATTCGCTTGCTTCATACCTTTAATCGTTTTGTTATGAAAAATACGATAAACAACAAGAAATAATCAACAAGAAATCAGAAAGACACAGAGATTTACGTGGTTTCGAATAAGCAATAGCTTAAACGTACGTCCACGGGAGGAGAGAGATTGCTTTCACTATGATCAAGAGAGATTACAAGGGCCAACTATATTCCGAAACCCTAATGTGAGGTGCCCAATCAATTTAGATCTCAACTTGCTTTCTAGGGATATCTTTTAAGGAACCATGTCTATCATATTTATAAAAAACCCCAAAGAATAGGAAAGAATATCAATCCCTAAAGAATAGGAATATAAATCCTTAAATAGTAGGAAAATATCCTAAATAGATTAGGAAAACAAATTTTTTTAAATTTACTAGGATTCTCGTGGGTACACCTTACTACCGGTAGTACTACAAGCTGTCCAAAAAATAAGTAGGTTTTACTACCAGTAGTACCGACACTACTACCGATAGTATTGGTCACTGTCCAAAAAACTGAGCTTCCTATTACCGGTAGTTACAACATCACTACCGGTAATACCAACTATTACCCAAATACTTTTCTTCTTCAAATTCAAGGCACTTTCCAACAAATCTCCACATTGACTTGAATTCCAAAGAAGTCAATCAACAAGGAACTTCCATCTTGCACCTCTCTCTCCTCCAAAGCCCCGAAAGACAATCAGCAACTGCGAACACCAATCAAGTCCAAGCAAAGTTTGAACTTGACAACCGGAATTGGTTTAGTTATCATATCCGCTGGATTTTCTGTCGTACCTATCTTATTCACCTCAACCTGTTTCTTAGAGATGATATCTTGAATAAAGTGATACCCCACATCAAAGTGTTTCGTCCGCTCATGGTACATCAGATTTTTAGTCAAATGTATAGCACTTTGACTATCACAATAAACGACAGTTCCAGCACTTTGACTATCACAATAAATGACAGTTCCATCCTCCTTTAGACCAAGTTTCCCAAGAAGTCCCCTCATCCACAATGCCTCCTTAACAGCTTCAGTCATCGCCATATACTCTGCTTCTGTAGTGGACAACGCAACTGTAGCCTGCAAGGTAGCTTTCCGATTAATAGCATTGCCCGAAAGAGTGGACACATATCCCGTGAAGGATCTCCTCTTGTCATGATCTCCAGCAAAATCTGAATCCACGTAACCAACAACAAGTCCACCTTTACCAGTACCCCTGTCAAACACCAAACCAACATCCGCAATCCCTCGCAAATACCTCAGTATCCATTTCACTGCCTCTCAATGTGTTTTCCCCGGATTTGCCATATACCAACTAACAACACTAACATCATGTAAAATATCAGGGCGAGTACATACCATAGTATACATCAAACTTCCAACAGCACTAGCATATGGAACCTTTGATATGTGCTTCATCTCATACTCCGTCTGTGGTGAGAAGTCTGCAGAAAGTCTAAAATGCATAGCCATTGGAATAGACACAGGCTACATAGCAAAATGCTGAAATATTTTTTCTAGATAACCCTTCTAAGTCAAGTATAACTTTCCAGCCTTTCGATCCCTCCTGATTTCCACACCTAAAATCTTCTTTGTTGCACCTAGGTCTTTCATCTCAAACTCTCCACCAAGCTGTTTCTTCAACCTGTTAATTTTCGACGTATCCTTGGCAGCAATTAACATGTTATCAACATATAACAGCAAATAGATAAAAGAACCATCGGGAAGTTTTCGAAAATACACACAACTGTCATATTCACTCCTAGAGTAATCTTGACCCATCATGAATGTATCAAACTGCTTGTACCACTGCTTGGGTGATTATTTAAGGTCATACAAAGATTTTTTTAACAAGCAAACGAAATCTTCCTTACCAAAAACTGTAAATCTCTCCGGTTGATGCATACAAATCTGCTCCTCAAGCTCACCATGCAAGAATGCAGTTTTGACATCAAGCTGCTCCAGCTCTAAGTCGAAATGCGAAACAATGGCAAGCATAACACGAATAGAACTGTGTTTAACAACTGGCGAGAATACCTCATTGAAGTCCACTCTCTCCTGTTGACCATAACCTTTCGCCACTAACCGAGCTTTAAGTCTTGCATCTTCCACTCCCGGGATACCTGCTTTTCTTTTGTAAATCCACTTACAGCCAACAATTCTCTTCCCCTTAGGCGGTTTCACCAACTCCCAAGTTTGATTCTTATGAAGAGACTAAATCACTTCATTCATAGCAACAATCCACTGTGTAGCCTCCTTTCTTGTGATAGCCTCACGGTAGGAAGAAGGCTCCTCATACTCCACTGTTTCTGCTATAGACAATGCATAAGCAACCATATCTGCATAAGCATATTTCTGAGGTGGACGGATCTCCCTCATTGGCTTATCTTTCGCAATACTGTATGGTTGCTGCTGCTCTGCACCATTATCTGTGTCTGAATCATGAACATCTTCCTTAACTGGCTGATCACTATTCTTTTTTCCTTCAGAAGTTTCACATTCTAACTCCACTTGCTTCAGAATCCTCTCACCACTGTCTTGAACATCTGCACTTGCCTTTCCTTTGATCATAGAGTTTTCATCAAAGGTCACATCCCTGCTGATAAGAAGTTTGGATGACTTTCCATCAGAAAGCCATAATCTGTACCCCTTCACCCTAGATCCATAACCCAAGAAGACACACTTCTTGGCCCTAGACTCAACCTTACCCTCATTGACATGAGCATAAGAGGGACAACCAAACATTCTCAAATTTGAGTAGTCAGCCGAAGAATCAGACCATACCTCTATAGGAACCTTGCACTCAATGGCAGTTGATGGAGATTGATTCACCAAATAACAAGAAGTGGAAACTGCGTTAGCCCAGAACTCTTTACCCAAACCTAAATTGGATAACATACGACGAGCCATCTCCAAAAGAGTTCTATTCATCCATTCAGCCACACCATTCTGCTTAGGGGTTTTACTCATCATGCGGTGCCTCTGTTGATACCAGATTTTGGCCCCACCGCTCAATTTATTATGAAAAATGAATTTGTGCACAAAAAGGCTATTTTGCCCTTGCACAGTCTGGGGTTCGGGAGTACTGTTCACGAGACCACTTCTTCAAGTCATGAGACCCTCATACTATTGATCAGTACGACGACACGAGTCCAGTGACAGTGATTGGAGTGAAATCGGACAACGCCGACAATTTTTAATTGCTTAGAATGGGCTCTCAGAGGCACAATTTATGAGCTTATATGTTCAGACATCGAGAGACACATGTTATTGATCAACACAGAAATACGAGTCCATCGGCTGTATCCATAGTCAAATCCGAATTCGGTAGCTCAAGAAACGGTATTTTAAAGAATGGTAGCAGTGTACCGGTGATTATTTGGGAGCTAGGTTTGCGAGCCGACATGTCCATAAATAAAATATTAGACTCAAAATGATCCTCTCGACGACACGAGTCCATTGGCTGTATCCGTGACGAAATCCGAGTTCGTTTGGACGTCCGAAGATAAAAATAAGCGCGTGAAGACATTTTATAAAGCAGTGGCATTTTCATAAATATTAAAGAGGAGGCTGACGTCATCAGTACATGTCAGCAGCATACGTGACCGAACCGGCAAGGAGTGTGCGTCGTTAGGGTGCCGGCCTCGGGTCAATGGTTTAATTTCATAAAATAGGACTTCCCTCAAAATATGTTAAAACGAGTATAATGGATAGTCCGGAGTATCGATCCACAGGGAAAAGAACGTTGGATTCAAAGATTTCGCAAATTGGTTTTTTCGACGTTTCGGACATCAACCTCAAATTTGTTTGGTGATTTGGTTAACAATTATACTACTAAAAGAGGGGAAAAACTAGATTAAGGAGTGGGGTTAAGTCCTAAAGTTTGGTCTATTCAATTCTTCCGTCGGTCTATCTCTTCTCCTTATAACTCAATCTATCCCCCGGTCTCGGGTTTTAGATCGGAAAATACTTCGATGAAAATCAGGATTTTAATTCATAAAATGGTTTGATGGATTCTTTCAAGTTCAAGAAAATGGGATTAAAAGATGAAGGACATCGATTCAAGTATTAGATATACCAACTCTAAGGATGGCTATAACTAAGCAAGAACTTAACTCTTCATTTTTGTTTCAATAAGAAGAACTTAGAAAGATCCATCAATGGCATTAATACATATGGAGAAGATATAGACCAACATGGTTTTGAAATAAACTTCACATTTTAGACTTAACTCTCACTAATTTAGCTACTCATATTTAACATGAAAATGATAGAGGTAGGAGAAAACATGATAAAACAAACTTATCTAAGAACAAATAAGAAGGATTAAATCAAAACTACTAGAAAATTCTAAGAACAATCAGATTTTAAGGTGAGAAATACTATACTAATGGAAATATATGAGTAAAACTTACCAAAACTTAAATAATTCCAAGAGAATACAAGGATCTTCAAGCAATAAACACTAAAGATTAGCAAACTTACTCCAAAACTTGAAGAGAAAACATGAAGAACAAATATTCTAAGACAAAAAGGGAGGCAAAGAGCTCTCAAAAACTGATATAATCTGATATATTCTATGTGTAAAAATGTTTTGTGAGAGAGAGCCCTTTAGCCAAAGAAACCAACCTACAAAATATCCTAACAAACTAGGTGCTTTTACAATTCTATCCTCCAAAAAGGCATAAATGGAAGCTTCTTATTCCTTTCCCCAGGCTAAAATCCTTTTTGTCCCCTGATTTGGCACACAAATCAAGGCAAGGTGGTCCCCCAAAAGTCAGCCATCCCAAGACAAAAGTTTGCTTTTGTCGAACTTGATACACCGGTGTCAAGGTAAAGAGGCACCGGTGCCTCTGGTGCTCTGTATCTGGCATTGTTGTGAAAGGGGGGGCACCAGTGTCAAGGAATTGAGGCACCGGTGTCACTTGGTCTCTGTATCTTGATCTTCTGTGCAATTGGCAGAGACACCGGTGTAAGGATTTGAAGGCACCGGTGTCTTGGACACTCTGTATTCTCCTTCTTGCATTGCTTATCAGAAGAGACACTAGTGCATAGAATTCAGAGGCACCGGTGTCACTTGGTCTCTGCATCTTGGCCTTCACTTGGAATAAGGGGGAGACAACGGTGTCACTGGAATGGAGCACCGGTGTCACTGAGTCTCTGGACATTGCTTCTCCCAACCAAGTTCGGCTTCGACCATTCGGACCTCGTTTGACTTTTGAAAAGTTGATTTAGGCACTTCAGGGTCTTCTTTTCTCTGTTTGACCTGCACGGGACATGAGATACCTTTTCGTGCAATTATCGAGTGTAAACATGGAATAATACGCGCACGCAAGTTAAAATAGACGTGTTGAGCCGTAAAATACACAATATTATGCGCTCATCAATACGCGACCCATGCGCGCATGGAGTGCACGCGCCAGAGCCGTGCACGACACGTGGGCCATGCCCGACTAAAAAGTCGTGCACGGCATTTGGGGATGATTCGGTGTGGACGCGCGCAGGTTTCTTGATGATGTGGCGCTTGTCCATTCGCTGCTGTCTACCGCCCTTCTCTCTCCTCCCACGCGTCTCTCTCACAAGCTGCCACGTGTCCAGGTCTCTCACCTCTCACCCACACGCAATTCCCTCTCTCTCCCGCGCCTCACCTCTCTCCCTCTCACAAGCTGACACGTGTCACTCCCTTTTCTCTCTCTTCTCTCTCACGGCAGCTTCTCTCTCTCTCTCCCTCAAACCGCCTCTCTCTCTCCCCTCTCTCACCGCCTCTATTTGCTTATAAAAGCACACGCACACTGATTTTAGAAAGGACTTTAGAGAGATGGATTTTGGGGAGGAAAATCCAGAGAGCAATTTTCGGGGACAGAATTTTTAGAGAAACAAACCTTTGAGAGGAGGAAACCCGTAGAAGAAAAACCAGAGGAGGAAACCTGTAGAGGAAAAACCAGAGAGGGAAAACCAGACAGAAGGAAAAATTTCCAGAGAGCAAAAACCTTCAGTCATCCGTTGTCAAATGTTTTTCGACTCTGTAGTCGTGGAACGTTCGACACCCGAAATAAATTAGAGTTAGGATTTTTAGATAGGACTTTTGACCCAAAAACAAGAGGAGGTTCTGCCCAATTATTTTTAGATTTAGAAAGATCCGAACGCGCTATTATATTAGCATAGCTCGCGATAACAGGGCTTTAAAACCCAGTGTTATGTCGGGTTATGGTTTTACTTAGCCGTTCGCGTGTCCTTCTTATTTTCATGTAACCAGTTGATTCGAATATCAAAGGTATCATTGCAATATCTAACTTTATTTCAATATCTGTCTTTTTTTATTTAATTTCTGCTCTGTTCATTTAATTTTTTTTTTATTTTTATTTTCTTTTTTATTTAATGTAAATACTATGCTTAAAAGCTGATGTTCGCATCTCTAGTCCGCACTTCTAGAAATTTCTAGTCCATTTCCTGAAATTTCTAGTCCGCACTTCTAGAATGACAGAACGTTTTTATTTATCTTTTCTGCTTTTTTTATGTAAATATCAATTGGGCATCCGCATCTCTAGTCCGCAGTTCTAGAAATTTCTAGTTCTTTTTCTAGTCTGCATTTCTAGAATGTCAGGATTTAGCCCGTTTAATCACGAAAGTCGGTGTTGGCTTATGCAGTCCAACCCCTCTATTACCAATAATGGACACCGAAGAAGTGGTAATGGAGGGGTTGGAGTTCAATTCACCAATAATTATCCGCCTTACAATTATGTTTTGATCGTCTTAGGCAAAAGAGATCAAGGCTCATATGAGAGGGAGAGAGAGAGAGAGAGAGAGAGAGAGAGAGAGAGAGAGAGAGAGAGAGAGAGAGATGTAATAGATGCAGCACATATGGCGTGAATGGTGTACTTGATGGATAGATACTCTTGAAACTATAACTTGAATGGTATGTTATATTTTGCCAATGGGTGTGTCATTTTCCAAATGGACATCTATTTACCAAGAATCATGTCTTTTCCTTTGAACCCAACAGTCATACTGTTTGGCATAGAGTTAATGGGCACGCCTAGACCCAATAAAAGAAAAGCATAACAATTTCAATCGGCATCTGACGCAGCGTTGTAGCGGTAGTAATGACTAGATATCGTTCTAGTAGACGAGTTGGTTAGATCTCGTTCTAACAGACGGTTTTCTTGAATCCACAAGAATAAGATAAATACCTTGAACACAAGGACTAGAGAAATCTCTTAATTATAAAGCTTGATTGCATGCCCTTTTTCTTAGGATTACAACCCATACTTATACTAGATAAAAAGATAATCAGATAAGCCTAACAATTAATGCCCTGGACTGACCCTTCGACTACTGTGTGAAATACAAAGAACCAACCTAGGAACTAGGACTGACACTTAATGCAAAACACTACTTTAATACAAAGTACCAACTCAGGAACTTTGAAAGACACTTATTTAGGATTCCCATAGAATTAATAAGCAATTATTAAACTACTTTGACTTTGACTTGCGATGGTCCAACTTCTTGAGAAACTTTTCAGCAACCTGTTCTGCGTCAACATCACTTATTGGATAAATATTGTATGTATACCCATGCAATCACAACCTTTCACCAAGAAGATTTTCATGTGTTGAAAGGAGTAACAGATTATTAAACCCTGTATGGATTAGCACATGTAAAAACAGAAGGCACTTGCATAAACACAAAAAGTAATCATAGAAATGTGTCTTAAGATTGTTATAAAAATTGGCGTGTATACTTTTTGTGTTATCGTGACATAAATAACGAAATCAAAGATTAAAAAATCATTGAAAGATAAAACTTGAAAATCACATGAAAATGATCAAGTCTAGTGTAAACACTATATCCTTAAGACAAATTTCGCCCTCACTACGGTGCTTACGATTTAATTAGGCGCTTGTCTCACAGGATAAAATGATCGAATCTCACCGAAGTAGCACTCCAATCGATGGGGTCTAGCGAACCAAATAATGAACTTGTACTCTCTCATATGAAGACTCAAAACTTGAAATAATAAATGAAAAATCAATCAAAAACTCTATATGTGTCTCCCCCAAAAGTACTTCTTAACAAATGGAGAGGGCATTCTTATATAGAAGGATTCGTGACTATTCCCAATAGTCACGAAAGGAAGTGACATAACTATTCATCCGAATAGATGTCAACGACAAGATACGACTTTACACTAATAAATAACACAATAAAATCATATAAAATTCAATAGAAATAAATTCTATTTGAATTTTTTCAACCAATATTATCGGAAATTAATATGAGTCAATTTTCTATTTACTCCTTAATGATTTTGAACAAACCAATAAATGTTATAAAATCATTTTTTCCAACAGAAGAATCCTCCTCCCTGGACTTTCCAATGTACAGAAGCTATCAAAACCCTCAAAACCATTGCAAAAATCCTCCAACCATTAACCATACTCTCAGATGGTAAAAGAATCATTCAGACAAATACATCTGATAAGTTCTAGGGTGCAGTTCTCCTTGAAAAAAGCCAAAACCAGAAGTGAAAAATTTGTGGTTATAAGAGTGGAGCATTCTCTCCGACAGAATTTCATTACCACTCTACTTACAAGGAGATTCTTATAATAAAACGCAACATTGAAAAGTTTGAGTTTCATTTAAGTGATCACTTTTTAATTGAAACCGACATAATGAGTTTCCCAAACATGCTGAAGTTCAAGCAAAAACATCTTCTAAAAGCACAATTACTCAGATGGGGAAATTGGTTTTCAAATTGAAGTTTTGATATTGTCCATATCAAAGGGAAAACAACATTCTCTCAGACATTTTGTCTCGCCTGAAAAAGGAAATAAACCAATTCTCAAAATTCACACCTACTCTTTTTAAAACCCCATCTCCCGGTTGTTTTTTCATGATCTCCTGTTTTGAACCAAAAAATCTTCCTTTCCATCTCTAATGTCGTCTCTTAGAAAAAAACTCTCTGAGCCCAAAGTATTCAAATGTGTCAAAATCTCCAACACTTGTATATCTACGTATATTGTGAAACTCCGATCCTTTTAATCAATTCAATTATTTTGAAAATTTAAAAGTTTAAGTTTATAATTATTAATTTTATGGAGTTTAAAAAAAAAATAATTCTTTGGTATAAATTCAAATTTTAACAGAAAATATCGGTCATGTGATGATGTTCTTAATTTAACCGACGAGGGACACAAGAATTATGTCCGATCACTCGAGAATACCGAATTTGCAGTATTTTCGATCGCGTAGATATAAAAATTTATATACATTAATTTTACGAGGTTTGTCCGCGATCGAAATTGAACAGATTTTGTACCGAACAGTCGAGTCGGGACCGGGTAGGCCCCACCTATTTTTCCCATGGCTAGGAATTGTAGGCCATCATTTTTCTTAAGCTTACTTATATTATACACTAGGATTTTTAATCATGCATTTGAAAACCAAAAAAAAAATTAGCACATGCATATTTGGAGAAGGCCAATGGAAACACATGCATTTGGAGATTTTGGAAGTAAAAATCTGACCCTCATTTCTCTCACACGGCAGATATACACACACACACATTAAGCATGCAATTCTTTTGGTCTATAAATACACACCCCTCACAAACACACTAGCACTTTACATATTTAGGGATTCCTAGCATTTTAGAGAGAGAGAGAGAGAGAGGGAGAGGAGCCAAACTAGCAAGAGAGAGTTAGAGAAGGCTCGGGTTAGACTCGGGTCAG
This sequence comes from Arctostaphylos glauca, assembly GCA_019985065.2. Classification (NCBI taxonomy): domain Eukaryota; kingdom Viridiplantae; phylum Streptophyta; class Magnoliopsida; order Ericales; family Ericaceae; genus Arctostaphylos; species Arctostaphylos glauca. Next base: position 11,906,128 of record JAHSPW020000007.1, read on the forward strand.
TCTCGAGACGTGCTCGGGACGCTCGAATCCGGAGCAAAACGCGACCGGAGGTACCGATTTTCATTCCTCTACTTTACGCACCTTGTGTTTAAACAAGTCCACCTTTACCAGTACCCCTGTCAAACACCAAACCAACATCCGCAATCCCTCGCAAATACCTCAGTATCCATTTCACTGCCTCTCAATGTGTCTTCCCCGGATTTGCCATATACCAACTAACAACACTAACATCATGTGAAATATCAGGGCGAGTACATACCATAGTATACATCAAACTTCCAACAGCACTAGCATATGGAACCTTTGATATGTGCTTCATCTCATACTCCATCTGTGGTGAGAAGTCTGCAGAAAGTCTAAAATGAATAGCCATTGGAATAGACACAGGCTACATAGCAAAATGCTGAAATATTTTTTCTAGATAACCCTTCTAAGTCAAGTATAACTTTCCAGCCTTTCGATCCCTCCTGATTTCCACACCTAAAATCTTCTTTGTTGCACCTAGGTCTTTCATCTCAAACTCTCCACCAAGCTGTTTCTTCAACCTGTTAATTTTCGACGTATCCTTGGCAGCAATTAACATGTTATCAACATATAACAGCAAATAGATAAAAGAACCATCGGGAAGTTTTCGAAAATACACACAACTGTCATATTCACTCCTAGAGTAATCTTGACCCATCATGAATGTATCAAACTGCTTGTACCACTGCTTGGGTGAAGAGAGAGAGAGAGAAAAGCGTGAGAGAAGAGAGAGAGAGAGAAGAGAGAGAGAGAGAGAGAAAGAAGAGAGAGACGCGGGAGAAGGGTGTGAGAGAGAGTGTGTGCCACGTGTCCCAAGGGGATTGGGACACGTGGGAGGAGAGAGAAAAGTAAGAGAGAGAAGAGCCGGGAGGGAATAGATCATGCGTGGGTGAGAAGGGACAGGCCGGACACGTGGCAGCCGGTGAGAGGACCACGCGGGAGGCAAGAGAAACTGGGACAACTCCAGCCAATGGGAGGGACGCCACGTGTCAAAGTACGCGGGCTCGTCTGCAGGGGATCCGATCACTGGCCGTGCACGGCTTTCCCGCCGGCCACGGCTCACGCGCCGGCCATGGCATTTCCGCCGGGCACGGCCTGGATACCGGCGCGTGTAGCCCACGCGCGCGTGATGGCGCATTCCTTTTTGCTGACGTCAGCCTTTTTTAATATTCACGAAAATGCCATTTGTTTATAAAATGTCTTCGCGCACTATTTTTTATATTTGTACGTCCAAACGAACTCGGATTTGACCACGGATACAGCCAATGGACTCGTATCGTCGAGAGGATCATTTTGAGCCTAATATTTGATTTATGGGCACGTCGGCTCGCAATCCTAACTCCCAAATAATCACCGGTACACTGCTACTATTCTTTAAAATGCCGTTTCTTGAGTTACCGAATTCGGATTTGACCATGGATACAGCCGATGGACTCGTATTTCTGTGCTGATCAATAACATGTGCCTCTCGATGTCTGAACATATCAACTCATAAATTGTGCCTCCGAGACCCCGTTCTAAACAATCAAAAATCGTTGGCGTTGTCCGATTTCACCCCAATCACTGTCACTGGACTCGTTTCATCGTACTGGTCAATAGTATGAGGGTCTCATGACTTGATGAAGTGGTCTCGTGAACAGTACTCCCGAATCCCAGACTGTGCAAGGGCAAAATAGCCTTTTTGTGCACAAATTCTTTTAAACCCATTCCGATGGCATTTTTCATAATAATTGGGCGGTGGGGCCAAAATCTGGTATCAACAGCCATGTTATTTATATTGAAATCAAGTAAGGAAATATTGAGATGTTTATCGAAATCATGAAAATTGCATGAATTAAAGAAATTAGCTTAATTGAGAAGTTGGCAAACTTGACGTGTTGAGTAGAAATGTGGTTGACAAACAATATTTCCATGCTATTCGGATTTACTTTTATGGATTATCGAGGAAATTATCGATTAAATGTTCATACGGTGCCCCGACCGCCAGGGGATAAGAAATATGGCGAGGTGAATGAAATAAGGTGAAAGGATCGACGACCGATAGATCCGCCGGATGACGTCATGCCGATTTTATATTTGATAGGGTAGCTCCCTATATTCGGTGACCGTTGAACAAATTAACTGAATATTATTCTAAATGGATATAGTTCCTAGAAGTGAAAATTCACTTGGAACCTGAAATGAGAAGTTAGACTTCAGAAAAAGAATTACGATTCTTTATAAATGTGATGAATCACTTGGCATAATTGTGAACTATAAATTATTTTAAATTGCATGTATACTAGAAAAGTCATTTTCTGCCTGAAATTCGATAAGCATTGTTATAACGAAATTCACACTAGCCTAGTGCTTAAGAGTTGTTGTTGATTACAACTACAGGTGCTTCTGAAGTCGAGGACGCTGCGTGATTTTGTGTATCTTCGCCAAGTTATTAGATTTTCATGTTTTTAGTAATGTTCTCTTTATTTCAGACTTATGTCTTTGTACTTTTGATACCTGGCCGAGCCGTCTGTGGCCGAGCCAAGGATTCTACTATGGATGATGTAATAGTTAATTTATCACTAGCACTTCGGGAGTATTTTTAATGTTATTCCGCATTTTTTTTATATCGCACTCTGATATTATGGAAATCCCTAAACCAGTTTTATAAATTGAGGCCTTGATGGATTAAACCCCATCGGCCGGTCGCGACCATGTATTTTTTAGATGGGTCGTGACATATATGGTCTTAATTTTGGTCCTATCATCAATCTTCTATTCCATCCAACTTACCCATTCCTCCATTACCCATCAAACTTCTCAACTTCGTATTGGCTGCCATAACTGTAATCGATGGATCGATCACCAAAGTTCTGATACCAATTTGTTACGACAAATACGATAAATAAGAAGAAATAATCAACAAAAAATCGAAAAGACATAGAGATTTACGTGATTCGGAATAAGCAATAGTTTAAACGTACGTCCACGGAAGGAGAGAGATTGCTTCATTATAATCAAGAGAGATTACAAGGGCCAGTTATGTTTCGAAACCCTAATGTGAGGTGCCCAATCAATTTAGATCTCAACTTACTTTCTAGGGATATCTTTTAGGGAACCATGTCTATCATATTTATAGAAAACCCCAAAGAATAGGAAAGAATATCATTAACTGAAGAATAGGAATATAAATCACTAAATAGTAGAAAAATATCCTAAATATATTAGGAAAATAAATTTCTCAAAATTTACTAGGATTCTCGCGAGTACACCTTCTACCGGTGGTACTGCACCTACTACTGGTAGTACTACAAGCTGTCTAAAAAGTCGTAGGTTTTACTATCGGTAGTACCAACACTACTACCGGTAGTACTGGTCACTGCCCAAAAAACTAAACTTCCTATTACCGGTAGTTACAACATCCCTACCGGTAATAATAGCTACTACCCAAATACTTTCCTTCTTCAAATTCAAGGCACTTTCCAACAGTTTTCTTCGCAACCCTGAAGTGCAATTTTTAATTCTTGGGTAAAAGAGAAAGGGGGTTGCATGCAGTCCTAAGAGCAACTCTAACAGCATTAGTTAATTTAGCTAGTGAAAAGCACTAAAAATTTACACTAGTCAATTTGTTTATCTATTTTTTTACCTATGCATTCAAAACTTCTCTCTATTTTAGCTATCCAATAAAACTAACTTAACCAAAAAATCAAAAAATAAAATAAAATAATTCACTCGTGATATCCATATTCAATAATGTGGCTTTTTTTTTTACGGTCATATGATGCAGTTGCGCTTGAAGTTGGGCAGGAGAGTGATGAATATGCCGAAAAATCTAAATATTAAACGAAAAAGACTTATTGCATGTAGTGAGCCAAATTAAAGATAGGCAAAATAGATAGTCATTTGAAGAAACTACTAGAGCACCAATTTTGGAATTTAGCTAGCTAAAGTAGCCCACAGACCTTATTTAAAGAAACTGTTGGAGTTGCTCTAAGACTTTAGATGGTTTGAGGTATTTATTCCTATTGCCAATGTACCAGTCACTTGACCTTATTCTCTAAAAGAAACACCTGAAGCTTAGTGCCATGTCACCATCGTACATGAACTTTTGTTTTAAATTTGGTGGAATTAGACGACAAGAGTATTTGATGTCAAGATGAATAGTAGGGGTATATATTGTCAGGATTAGATCGGTTCTGTAAGAATTTAAGAATCAAATTATATTTAACGGTTTCAAGAATTGAGAACCGTAACTAAACCGTTGCACATATGGTACCAAATCAGAACCAAACCATTAGGCGGTCCGGTTGTTCCAGTTTTGGTTCTAAACCATGTTAGCATTTAAAAATTGCCGAAAAAATATGAATGCAATCGCACTAGTTTTTTAAAATTACAAACAAAATAATCAACATAATAATTGCATCAATTTCATTAATATTAAAAATTGAATTTGTCCACAAAATACAACAATTAAACTAATTGCAAATTGATCATCGAACAAACAAAATAACAAAACAACTATTGAAATACTGTGGTATAACTATATTAAAAATGAAAGAGTTTTTTATTTTAGGCAGTGGAAGGGTTGTGAACTTTTTGGGAGAGTGAAAGAGTTGTAAAAATTGTGACCGTATATATATAATCGGACCGGTTCAATTCAAACCACGATTTATAATTATCAAACCATGGACTAAACCATAATATCCAATTTTTTTTAGAACCATAACCAATCTACTAAATCATATAACCAATCCAAAAATACCAGTTCAGTCGGTTGGTCCGGTTTAGCAATTTTTTCAGTTTGTTTTACATCCCTAATGAATAGTTCAGAAGCTGCGTCAATATTAATATGAGTTTGGGAGTATATGAGACATTGGAGTGATTTTTTTTTTTTTTAAACTCTCCCTACTTAATAGTAGGAAAATAATGTGTACATTGTATTCTTGTTTCTCATAACGTAGAGGAAAAAAATAGAAAAAAAAACCAGTTCTATTTATTATATTTTCTCTTTTATTTCCTTGAAGATCTTTGTAATTCAATTCAATTCAATCTGATCCTAAACAAACACAGTATTAGCAATTTTATAATTTAATCTCATGCAAAAGCTACATAAAAGATGGACTAACAACCGCACAATTTAATCTTAACTCAACGAAATCTATCCTTGTTCTCACCTCATTAGGAATCCTATCATATCTATCCCAGTTAAAAAACATCCAACGGGGTAATGGCTCACAAAGGAAATTTATAACGTGGAGAGTACAGTTTTAACTGATACTCAACATGCAGCAGCAGAATCTTTCTATAAATGCACCAGTCATTGCAAGAAAGCCAAAGAAATCACATAAAACTACCCATATAATTGGCTGCTGAGCATAAATACCACCTTTTATTCGAATGCTTATGTTTTTTCCTAAATTCTTTGTCCTGATATGCTCTGGACTCTTTAAACAACTAGCCTGCATCTCACCAGGGCAAACCCTATCCCCATCGAAAGGCCTTTTAAGTCTAGCTCCAATACCCGACAGTGTACAATGTACTTCATTTCCAATCCATCAAGTTCCTCCATTTTGAGCAAATATTTCCTGCGTCAAAAAATACAAAGCAATTTTAATGGTATGCTGGTCGGAGAGGAGAAAGGATGAGAACAATAACATGGAAATTTTGTGCATGGTTGACTTAGTATGTGAGTTTAAAACTAGGGAAATCTTTTAAACATTTCTTCCCAATTACATAAACAAAGAATGGAGACAAAATTCAATAAGGTACGACGAGATAAACATTCTCTCTCAACTTTCCCTACTTTCTTCTCTCCTAAAAGAAGAGAAATAATGATTCGTTATTCCCCGCATATCATTTACTCTCTCCTGCCTGTATGTTCTTTCCTAACAAACACACAGCTTTACCAAACAAATGTCAGAAAGCTTCAATGGGTTCAAAGGAATTGCATAGGAGTATCTCATGCAAATGAAACTGAAGCTATAAATATACGAGACATGATCCACCACTACAATCAATAGTTGACATTTACGCATTGGCAGCCCTATGGATTTACCTTTCAAATAAAATCTGCTGCTAGAAAACCGTTTTAACTGTTTTCTCTACGACCCCAATGCTCAATCTTGTTGAAAGATCATCCTCATTGAAAGAATTCTTAACACTCAATGGTGTCCTTGCTCTGACATCGATTTCAGATGTCACTGGAGAAAGAGAGATCAAATTGGTCCCCGACAAATTACTCGGTGATCCCCCCTTTTTGCCAAGACAAGAGAAGGCTTTCAAACATGACAAATCTGAATCCAGGTGACTGGTATCAATTTCAGGAATAGAATTTCCAATGAGCTCTTTCTGTGCCTCCTGTTTTGAGACCATAGCTCCCACATGCTTGCTCAAGCCCTCAACTTGGTCTTCAGAATGGCCATTCACCTTTTCATCGCCATTACAAAGTGAATTCAAATTAATTTCAAATTGCTGTAGGAAAATATTTGCATCTTCGCTTATTTTGTCAGATAGCTTTGTCTTTTCGACAATACAATGGGAACTCAAAGCACAAGTGTCCCCTTCTGTAGGAGCACCATTGATATTCTTCAACTTGATATTATCTTCTTTTTCTAATTTGACTTCACTCTTCGAGACGCCTGGACTCTTCATCTTTTCTGTATCAGGTCCTTCACAAATTACTTTCTCAGCTTTCAAGCAACTTTCTCCATCTAGTTTCTTCTGAACCTTGGCTGAAAGGCTAACATTTTTTTTTACACCCCCAGAAACATTAGACACCTTTGGAGAAGCATCTAATGGTCTTTGAGATGGCACAGGTGAAGCCGGTTTCTTGCTGTCAAGCTTCAAATCCCCAGTTGCTGTCAGAGTTCTTGTATTTTGAAGCTTTGTGTTATTTGCCTTGCTGACTCCATTTGGGTTACTTATTCTACCTCCAATTTTAGGACGAGGTGGTATACCAGAATAAGATTGCATACTTCCCTTGGGGGTACGATCCATAGGTTTCACCTGCATGAAAAAAGTCCACATAACTATCACTAATCTTACAGGGAAAATTCCAAAAACTGACGCAATAAAACAAGAATTGGTTTGCAGTAGCAAATTTTCCACCAACAAAGAACAACCACCCTCATTAGTAGGCTTCCATGTTACATGGACACGGGTACAGGCGTCAGGTACGGTTACTTGTCCAATTGTCAGTTTCATCTTCTAATTCACGTGTCAAGGACACTTGGACACAACAAAAAATTCATCTCTCTTAACTTTACCTTTTATTTCTACTGCGTTTACAATGTGCTTACATTTAACTCATGCTTAAAATCGGAGTCGTATGCATAGTTTTCTAGTAAACTTGAATAATAAACATGCTTCACAGTTGAATGTCCACCTAAAAACGTCAGACACGTATCTTGGAGCTTTACCCAAGTGTCGAGTGTTGGACACAGGTACTTCATACATATCAAGGAGTCCGTTTAATATAGGTAGAGCTCTTGTGATGTCATTTGTTGCCACAGAATTGCCTTGGAAAGACCAATTCCCAATAAAAAGTTTAAGTAAGAACAGGCACAGCAGTAGCAAATGTGGACTAACCCCGTCAAAAAACCCAAGCTTTGGAGATGGCATACGCAGACCTGTGGGTTGTACCGTAGCTGGTCGAGGAAGTGCACCAGTCTGCATTGAAGCTTTCTTTACATTTTCACTAGGCTGTGGATTTACCTTATGTTCATATACTGAGTTTTGATCATTGGATTGGCTACGATTTTCCAAAGCAGGAAGGGCATCACGATCTAGGGCTCTGCAAGGAGAGCTAGTATCAATGCTAACCCTTGAACTACTAGACCTCTGATTGTCAGTAGAAGTTGATGAAGATGATACCGAGGACCATTCACTGAAAGAACTAGCAGGGGATGCATTAGAAGCACGGTTGGATAGAAGTAATTGAGCCTGGCCTTTTTTCCTCACTGGAACCTTTGATGGATTTTTGAGGATTGAACTGGAAGAAACTGGATTACAAGTTTTGGAATCAATCATTCTTCTACTAGATTTCACCGGAAATATGCCTTTGGCACCATTGACAGAACTCAAAGAGATGGATTTTGAAGACGGTGCAGGCTTAGGTACAGTCCTTACGGGAACACCCAAACCAGATACCTTTGACACCAGACCAGCTTTACCTGGAACTGTCACAAATACATAAAAGGTCAATAGATTTACACAATATGAAAAGAATTCTGCTGCTGGTAATTAAAAAAAGAAAGCTTTTAACTAGATTTCAGCTTACCAGAGGACCCTTTTGCTTTATCATTCTCCCGCTGGACTTTGCTGACATCCAAGGAAGCCCTTTCCAGCGGTGCTGATGAGATGGGATTATGCCTGCCAATAACCTTTGATGGCTTCGGAATGGAGGAAGTCACGACTCCATTGCTAGCCACGGGCTTTATTAAGCAACATGTAAAGGGTGTCAATTAAAGCATTCAGATATAAGAATTGATTCATAAGATATCAAAACTGCTATTAGAAATAAGCTATGCATCTTTTCTCTTCCTCTTTTATCATTTTCTTCTTTCTTTGTTTCCTTCCTTTTTTAATACTTATTTTGAGTTCTTGGCAAACACTTCTGGACCATGCTTCTTAAAAACAGAAACTTCTGTGCAATGAAAATATCAACGCGGGGGGGGGGGGAGGGGAATACAGCAAATTGTTTAATTGAATAATCCACAAATCTTCTCTGACCTGAGAAATAATCCATCAAGATATAGTGTGACAATTATCACCAAAAATGGCATAAGGTAACTTCAATTTTAAATGCCTCAATATTTCAGGGAGCAAACAATTCTCTAAATTAGCCCAAGGGAGCAGAGAGAGCATTTCTACAGTACTAGATAAGGACATGCCTGTTTGCCTTGTGAACCAGATCTCTGCTTGGCCAATTTCCCTGGTCCATGCATGGCAAGTGTTTGTTTCTTGGAAGCAGGTTTCAGCTTCATCTGAAAATTGATGTTATTAATCTCACACTGTAATAAAGTTCCACATAAAGCAAAACATCCAGTAAATATCTACTAGCTGAACTCACCACATTCTTAGAAGCAAGGTCCACCTTCTTTAAGGCTGCAAAGCAAATGTACCGGTTTATAAAAAAATTGCGAAGAAAGTGAATGGGCCATAATCACTTAGCAACCAATTTATATTTTCAACAACAAACAGAACCATTCAGATAATCTCGGACAATCTCAGCAAACAGAAATAAAAAATAATAATAATAAATAAAGGAAGCCTGTTTTGCCAGCTCAAAGCACACAGGCAGAGATGTAATTTTGTGAAGGATAACCTCCAGCAAAAAAGTTTCAAATAAAAGATAAAGGTCACAGATAACGAAATACTATTTGCTCTCATGCCACTGCATTATATATGTTTGTATCATTAAACAGATGCAGCAGCAATGTTTATAAATTTCTAAGTACAAAGATCCTGGCCTATGATTATCCATATTTACTTTCACCCCTGATCATCAAGTAGGAGCCAATATGCATTAACAAATTCAATGAACACCAGCTTTGCAAACTAAGTTCAATTGCATGTGAACCCACCGATTAGATTCATCAGACAAAAACTAGGTTGTATGACCATATCAAAGCATTTAAAATTGATGAACTCTTCTCTGTTGGAGACTGATGATGCAACAGGTCAAGGGTGAAAGTGTAAAATACTCAAAAAACAGTGATGCTACAAATGCATGTAGAAGGTCCGTGAAAAGGTTCAACTATGAATTATAATTGCACTTCAGTTTGAGGTGGTGCCAAAAGGAGCAATATGATGGGGCAGTGTGACATATCAGCAGACAAGGAGGCAGTCAACAATGGACAAAATCAGAAAAGAGAAAAAGAACTAAATCTTATAGCAATGTATCAATTACAGAACAGCTTCCTTGTACTTACGACAAATAGATTGGGTGTCTGTCTCTCCGGGTGCAGATTTGCTAGAACTAGTCCTGTTAGATGCTTTACTGGATTTCTGAATTGAAGCTCTGATGTCTTCAAAGAAATCAGCTTCAAGACTTTCCAGTGTCAGACTCTCACTTTCTAATGTAGAGATTGAATCGATAGATCTGTGCACATCCTCTTCAATTCCAGGTAAAAACTGTTTTCCATCCTTGTTGGCTCCTTTTATCATGCTGGACAGCTCATCAGGCTCTAAGAAACCTGGTAGGCCAGAATAAATGTCTATGTCAATGAGCTTAAATTTACATAGAATATAAGAACGAAGTAATTATGTATCCAATAATGGACATAAATTCCAAGTTGAAGCATACCTGCACTTGTGAAGAAGGCACTATCCCACGCTAAACTTTTCCGCAAATTACACTTTCCAGTTTTTCTTGCCCTTTCTGGTTCCAATGGCTCAGAAGATTGAGGCGACTGTTCCACTTGCCCGCTAAAGTGAGCAGTGTCCCCTGCCTTCTGAGCATAGACGGGCTCCAGAAATCCAGAACTTGTGTTGTCATTCTGAACTTCTGCAGAATGAATAAAAATAAGTTCAACTTGGACTATGCTATTGCAATTATAAGCTGTTAGAAATTTTACGTGTATACTTTTTGTATTACCGTGACATAAACAACGAAATTAAAGATAACGAAATCATAGAAAAATAAAACCTGAAAATTGCATGAAGATGATCAAGTCTAGTGTTAAACACTAACAATCTTAAGACAAATTTCAATTATCATTGTGTGTTCAATGTGATAGATTTCAAATTACGTTTGTATATTCAAATCGTGAGCATCGTAGCGAGGGCGAAACTTATCTTAAGGACATAGTGTTTTAATACTGGGCATTCAAAGAAAATGGTTATGAAGGGTTTCCGTGTTTGATGTTGGATAGCCGCCTGTGATGGCACTGATCATGCGGATTTTTGATTTGGTTTCAAATCAAAGTGATTTCCTTCGTTTCTTCGGACGATTGGGAATATTATTTTTGTTGAGTGTTAAAAGAAAATACGTATGTTATTTTCATATATATGTGAGACCCCTTTTAATCAAAATCTTAGAGGATTTAAAATAAATGGGGGTGATTTTCATATCGATGTAACTGTGGTTCTTTGGTTTCTCGGTGAGAGTGAGTATCCTACTTGGTTTGGTGCTGCACGTTGTCAGATGTTAGTCTGGCAAGAACCGTTAGTTGCCAATTGCAAGGTGCAACATTTGAAACCCTTAGGCTCTAATTTTTTAAATGGATTTAGTTAGTTTTTGGATTTAACTACCAAAGTGTGTTTTTTTTTAAGGGGAAAAAAAACAAATTGAATTACAACATTTTGTGTTATATTCTTAAATTGGTGTCCTTCTCCGTATGTTGATTGTCAGCAAGGAGGAGTCGTACTGTTTCGGAGACTATTCTGAGATTCCAATTTTTAGAACACTTTGATTTCTATGGAATGTTTTTCTTAAAATGATATCTTAGTACTTGTTGGATACTAAGCATGAAAATGTAAAAAATAATTATTTCAAGTGGGGTTTTCTCTTTTGAAATTGAAGAGAACAGTTTTACCACTTTGAAACGAAAATTTAATATTTATTTTTGTTTTAGGTAAATGCAAGTATTGAGTTACAGTTGTGACTATGTCCCAATCATCATAATTATGTGAACAAATTCTAAATAGTCACATAATTGTGGGGGAAGAGGAGCTTTTGGTAATTACTCCCAATTGGTATTAACTCTATGCTAGAATTCAGATTAATTATAAGATTCAATCGGAAATTGAATGGGCATAGAGTAGTATGATAGTCTCGAAGTAATGATTGTAGACATAATTCCATACAACACTTTTTTTATTTGAAGTTGGTATCTATGATGCATATGGTCAAAAAATAAAATACGGATCCATTACCCAAGGGATGTTGACCAGAGAACAAGTGGCATATCGAGAGGAATGAGGTTTAAGCCTATCATTTAAGAGTTGCCTCAATGTAACCCTACCTAGTTGACTGGAGATCCCAAGATCTAAGTTCAAAAGGACAACGAAGTTGTGTGTTACTCAGTAGTATCACTGCAGAGATAACTCTCCTACTCATTCCTAAGATACAACATTGATACCTGCAGCGTTATCTAGGGTAAGCTACACTTTCAATGATTCTCATATCTTGCAAATTCAAGTGGGGTATAGCAGAATACTCTTAATGGGAAGTCACCTATATGAGTGAGAAGGGGTCGCTTCTATGAGAACGATAAAGCTTAGTTCTCTAAAGCACTCATGAAACCAGGAATTGCTCAGGGCCAAAATGGGCACAACCGTAAGAACCAAATGTGTTCGAAAAGATCCTGTGTGAATTCTATTGTCTTGATTTACACAAAAAGCTGAACAATTCAAGACATCACGTCCACTGATTAGCGAGTAAATCCGATAGTCTTTCACAAAGGAAGGTTCAAAGCCAAAAGCTACCTATCCTATGCAGGAGATTTTCATTTGTACTCTCTCTGTCGTCTGTATTATTTTTTTTGCATTGTTTATCTAGCCAATTTTTATTCATGTGGGGGATTGTTGGAAAAAATGATTTTAGAACATATATTAGTTTGTTCAGAATCATTAAAGAGTGAATAGAAAATTAACTCCTATTAATTTTCATTTAATATTGATTGAAGAAATTCAATTAGAATTTATTTCTATTGAATTTTATATAATTGTAATGGGTTATTTATTAGTGTAGAGTCGTGTCTTGTCGTTGACATCTATTCGGATGAATAGTTATATCACTTTCTTTCGTGACTATTGGGAATGTCACGAATCCTTCTATATAAGGGTGCCCTCTCCATTTGTTAAAAAGGACTTTTAGGGAGACACATATAGAATTTTGGATTGATTTTTCATTTATTCTTTTGAGTTTTGAGTCTTCATATGAGAGAGTACAAGTTCATTATTTGGTTCGCTAGGCCCCATCAATTGGAGTGCTACTTCGGTGGAATTCGATCATTTTATCCTAGGAGACAAGCGCCTATCCAAATCGTAAGCACCGTAGCGAGGGCGAAATTTGTCTTAAGGACATAGTGTTTTAACACTAGACTTGATCATTTCTATGTGATTTTCAGGTTTTATCTTTCTATGATTCCGTTATCTTTAATTTCGTTCTTTATGTCACGGTAACACAAAAAGTACACAATTTTTCTAACATAAGCAACAAAGCAACATAGTGAAGACATGAAAAAAAATGTGGTTACCACATGTAGAGACCATCCCGTATTGTAGTTTATTATGGTTTTTGGTTTTTCTAAACTATTAAGGAATTGGAAGCTTTATTGTAATTTTTGGAAGTTAGGGACTTCATCTGAGATATTGTCAAACTTCGGGATTTAAAGTTTAAATTGATTTTTAATGAGTATAGAATCAGATTTTTAACCCTAATGTGTTATTCTTGAAAAAAAAACCTAACTGAGCGTCTAAATATTCGAGTGCCTCCCATTCTTTTCTCGAGTGTTAAATCAATAACTAGCGTCCATCTTTTGGATTCTCGGAGAACATGAGGAAGGAACATCAATCCGACTATCGAGAGCTTCGAATCGAGCCAGGGCTTGGTGGTATTCAAGGGCGATCGGGAGAATCACAGATTTCATAGGGTTTCACAGAATCTTTGTATCGAGGAAGAATTACTTGTTAAACTTTGATTTAAAGTCGTTTAATTCGTCGTAGTATTGTGTTTTGATTGATATTGATGTTATATGTATGTTTGTTTCGTGAAAATAGGTTTAGTTCAAGTTTTGTTGCATTCTGCACTTTTCAAGTAAAAGCATGGTCAATCAATAGAAGGGATGTTTCAACCAGTAGAAGTGCTTTTGACAAAATCTTCCAAAATCGTTTTCAACTAGTAAAGGTTGTTTTCACAAAATATTCCAGTAGCGTTTTCAATCGGTTGAAGGGGTCTTTCAACCGATAGAGCCTATTTTGAAAATATTTCCAATAGAGATTTCAATCAATAGAGGCACGTTTCAACTAGTAGAACTTGATTTGAATTACTTTCGAGAAATGTTTTGAACCGGTCGAACATGGTGTTCTACCAGTACAAAGACTTGTTTTTATCAAACTTTGCTACTAGTGAGATTATTTTGGAATGGATATTGTGAAAAAGTTTTGGAAGGACATTATTGTATGTGCATAGTTGTGTATTGATGGTCGTGGTCCATATGCGTTGTCATGGTCGAGTGGTGATTACTCTGAGTAATTGTGTGATTCCGTCGGTTTAGAGTCGTGTGTTGCGTCCTTTTCAATTAGTTCATTTGAATAGGGGCCCAATCCGCATTCCAATGTTTTTGGCTTTCAGCAAGTTATTTTTTTATTATGATTTTTCTCGTATTACATTATCTTATGAAAGAAAGGTCCGAGTTGTCTTCAATTTTTAAGTCATTTTACGCGAAATAAAAACTCAAGTTTTATTCTTGCATTCATATATTTTGTTCCAAAAATGTACGTGAATATTTTCATAATGCTCAGTCTCAATTTTTTTATGACCATGGTTTTATTCACTAGTTCTCTTATACTCAGACTCCACAACAAAATAGAATTACCAAAAACAAGATTCATCATTTATACGAGGTTATGTGTGCACTGTTACTTGAAATGCAGGTTGCTTGGTCTTATTCAAGTGATGTCGTCCTTATGGCGTGCCGCATGCCACTTGATCAACCATATATGCCTTCTACTGTCCTCGAGAGTCATATACCCCATACGGTTTTATTTCCTGGCCACCCTCTATACTCTTTGCCACTACGGATCTTTGGGTGTACGTGTTTATGTTCATACTCTTGATCCTGGCCGAGACAAACTTGATCTCCTGATCAATTACTGGCTTTCTCGGTTACTCTCGCACTCTCAAAGGGTATAAGTACTACTCCGTGTCACTTTGTCGTCATCTTGTTTGTGCAGATGTTACATTTAATGAGTCATTGTCGTGCTTTTCGTGCACCACTGGTCTTGTTAATCCATCTCGGTGTGTGTTTCCTATCATTTCTCCCTTGCATGTGTATGTTCGTCCGTCAAAAGCATCGTTTACCCCACCGACGCCTTTCACCACGCCCCCTTTGTCTCGAGATCCGGTAGTTTCTTCTCCATCGCACCATTGCCAGACCTTTTTGTTTTTCTATGTTAAGGTACTTGTTCCTCTCATCTACTTTCTCATCATAGTTGTCGAAATCGTCCAATACGCGATTCGTATCGTCCGATTCGATTCAATTCACTACGCAAACGGTTCGAAACGTCCCTATGAATCGCATAGTGTAACTAATCGGATGATGAATCACCGAATCGTTAATCGAACCGTAGAATCGCTTGAATCGTGCGATTCACGGTCGGATGAAAACAGAAACCAAGAAGCTAAGTGTTGAAGACTTACCAAAAATCGATTTACCCTAAATCCCTAACACCGTGTTACCATAAATAAGAAACCTAAAAGAGAGATTGAACTCGACCTTCGAACTCGACCTTGGTTTTTCCGAACCAACTCGACCTTCGATCCTTGGTTCTTCCGAAGCCTTTGAAGTTCGAACTCGACCGTTGATTCCGACCTTCGATCCTTGTTCTGCAACTCCTCAGGCCTCACATTTCTGATTTCTGAAACTCCCAAGAAGCGGTGGTGTTTTGTTCTCTTGGCCCTGGGTACTTTGGTAGTCACGACTGAAGTCACAAATACAATATATATTTTATAAACGCGGAAGGTGAGTTGCTCTCTCAAAGCTCTGTTAAACGTAGTGGTGTTCACTGTTCACATTTTTTTATTGCTCCAGTCTTCATTGTTTGACAGTTTGTTTGCTTTGCAAAACTGGAAATGGAAAATAAAAAAGGAAAAAAAAATATAGATCCTACTTGGGAACATTGTACTCGAGTGAGTGAAACAAATAGAATGAATTTGGCGTGCAACTATTGTGACCAAAGATTTTGGGGAGGGCTGATCCGTATGAAAAATCATTTGGCGGGAACTCACGTTGAGGTGGCCCCATGTAGTCAAGTTGCCGAAGACGTAAAGAATTTTTTTCGAGAGTCGTTGAAAAAGAAAAAGAAAATTATGGATGTTGAATGCTTTGACCTTGAGGAGGAAGAAGAAAATATGGGGCGTAAAAGTAAAGGATCCATAGATGCGTACGTGACCAAAGGGAAGAAAAAACAAACAATTTTGAATGAAATGGTGAAGAAAAGGGAGCCCGTGATTAGAGACATTTGTCGATTTTTCTATAGGAATGCAATAGCTTTTAATTGCATTAAATGCCCTACGTTCAAGAAGATGGTAACTTCAATTGGTGACTACGGGAGGGGGTTTTACCCCCTACTTATCATGAGGTTAGTGTATCATACTTGAAAAAAGAGGTTGATCTTGTGCACGAGAGTTTAGAAGTGTATAAAAAAGAATGGAAGAAGACGGGTTGCACCTTAATGTCCGATGCATGGACGGATGGGAAGTCTAGGAGCATTACTAATTTTCTTGTGAATAGCCCACGTGGTACGGTTTTCGTTAAATCTATAGATACTTCGGGCATATCCAAGAATGCGGAGAAGTTGTGTGAATTGCTTGATGAGGTGGTGAACGAAATTGGGGAAGAAAATGTAGTTCAAGTGGTGACCGATAGTGCATCGGCTTATGTAAATGCCGGAAAAATATTAGAGAAGAAGATGACTAAAATGTTTTGGAACCCTTGTGCCGCACATTGTATCGATCTAATGCTTGGTGATATTGGGGAGTTTCCAATTTTTATCGACACACTAGCAAAAGCAAAAGAAGTAATCGTATTCATCTATAGGCATCATTGGGTACTTCACATGTTTAGAGTCTACACCAACAAAAGGGAATTGGCACCGCTGGCGGTTATTAGATTTGCTACCGCCTATCTTACATTAAAAAGTTTCCATGAGAAAAAAATTCAACTTAGAGCTATGTCTGCATCGGTAGAGTGGGCTACAAGCACTTATGGTAAAAGTTTAGCGGGCACAAAAGTGCAAGGGATAATCCTTTATGATGATAAATTTTGGAAACCGATCAAATTTTGCATGAAGTGTGTTCTACCCTTGGTGAAGGTCTTGAGGCTTGTGGATGGTGATCTGAAACCGGCTATGGGGTATGTTTATGAGGCCATGGATAGGGCGAAGGAGGAAATTGCCTCAAATTTGGGTAATGTGAAAGGGAGGTATGAAAAAATTTGGAAGATTGTCGATACGAGATGGGATTATCAACTCCATAGGCCCCTTCATGCGGCGGCATACTACCTTAATCCAAAGTAAGTTGTTTATATATTTTAAAATTTTTTTGTTTTGTCTATTGAATGGTGTTAACTTGTTTGTCTATTAGGTTTCAATATAGCCCAACTTTTGTTGCCGATAAAGAGGTCAAAATTGGCTTATTTACAACTATCGAGAGGATGTACCCGGACATAGAAACAAGGGTAATTTGTTGATGGCCAATTAGAGAAGTTTCGAAACGCCGAGGGTTTATTTGGTATGGACATGGCCATCTTGACAAGAGAAAAGAAGCAACCGGGTAACTTTTATATATTTTATGCACATCTATATTATATGAAATGTTCTATAAAGTCAATAAATGTTATACTTTCTTGAAAAACATGTAGCATTGTGGTGAGAAAGTTTTGGAGAAGATTGCAAGGAGCTTCAAAGGCTAGCACTTGTAGTGCTACGGGATGTGAGCGAAATTGGAGCATTTTTTATCATGTTCACTCGAAGAGGAGAAACCGTTTGGAAACACAAAGGTTAAATGCATTGGTGTTTGTAAAATACAACATACAACTTGAGTTAAGGCAAGCGAAGAGGCAAGAGAGGGGCGAGACGTATGATCCAATTTGTTTATTGGACATGGAATCTGATGACGAATGGATCACCGAGAAAGAAGATCCAGTTCTGCCTCTAGATAACTCATGGATGGATATCAATGAGTGTTTTCAAGATGATGGAGCAGTTGGCAAAAAGAGAAAGAGAGGTATAATTAAACTTTTCAATTTGTTGATAGACATTTTCTTTTTCATGATTGATTAGATTTTTACTTAAAAAATATTTATTTGAGTGTAGGACCAAGAAATATAAATGCTTATGCGGCAAAGAAAGGAAAAAGGAAAGCAAGTGAGTGTGATGATGATGATATTGATGAAATTGAAGTGGTGGATGATGATGAAGTAATTAAAGTAGAGGAAGAAGAGGAAAAAGAGGAAGAACAGTTTGATGCAGTGGCTTCGACAGAAGATGATGATGATGGGAGGGAATTTGATCTTGAAGATGATTGAAAATGAACAATTTAAGATTTTTTGAAATTTGTAGACCTAGAAAGTACAAAGGACAAATATAGATCACGATCCAACCTTATATTTAAGACTTTTTATTGATTGCTATATTATATTTGCATTTTTAACATGTTCTAAAAAACATGACTGAATATCGGAACGCTTCACAATTCGTAACTGGATCTTTTCAATTATCGATTCGATTCTCGATTTGACAACTACGTTTCTCATTATGTCTCCTCTACTCATTTGTGTCACTCTCTTTGCACTTTTGTTATTTTGATTATTTCTGTCTCTTTTCTAACATTGTACAACAGGCTCTTTCTATATCTGAGTGGCGGTTAGCTATGGAGCCTAGAATGTCTGCTCCCTATGCTCATTGTACCAGTTGAAACATCATCTTCATCGCGGGATTTCTGATTTTATCACCTTTGCAGCTTCGCGAAGTTCCATGGGAGCTCCATACAAATCAAATAACAACAATAAGATGGATCATTTACTTGTTTGCGAAGATTGAGCTCAAATTGAACTTGGATTTTGGGAAAATTCCCAAAATAATCCACTCCCCCCCCCCCTCTCTCTCTCTCTCATTTTCACTCATGTAGTTCTGGTTTATCAGGAGATGTAGATAGGAGGAGGATGAGAACAATATTTATAGACATGGAGATGGGAGAGGAAGTCGTGGAGGTTTGGGAGGCCACGTTAGTGAGAATGGAGGAGGGGAGACCTGGGCAGTCGGTGGGAGTAGGAGTGATGGCTATGGTAGGCGCTGTTGGAAGAAAGAAAAGAGAGGGAAAAAATTGGGGAGGAGGTAGTGTATAATATATGTATAAGATATATAACCATGCGTACATATAATCCCAAGCGGTTGTCCAAGTGGTAGAGTGGATGAGCTGTAAATCCAGACATCCTGCATTTGAAACTCGGCAACATAATACTAGGGGCTACTAGGGGATTTGTCTGGTCGTTTTCACCCATGGCCCCAAGGACTACTAATCAGTAATTTAGGTGAGAACTCCCTAATCTTTACCCTAACTTGGTCCCAAACCGACCGGATATCTTGGTTGTCAAAAAAATATATATATATACATGTCATAAGGTAATACACACACACACACACATATGCATAAAAATGGAACAATTATAACAAATCATGGCAAATTATTATTCCCTGTTAAGTTGTATATATGTATAGAACTGTAACTAGATTAGGTTTAGGTTTTGTTTTCCTATGTAAATAGAATAGTAGATTAGTTAGAGTTATAGCTAAGATAAGCCTCTTTTTTACTTTTATAAATATTACGCGTGATGAATAGAAATAACTATTCGGGATTAACAAATCTAACATGGTATTAGAGCGCGACAAAACCTTAGCCACCACCAAACCCTAGCCGCCATCGCAGCTGTCACCGGAGTTCGTCATCTGCACTGAGCGTTGTTATCGCGCTCTCTCTCTGTCTAGTTGCAACGTTGTTGGGTGCTATCATTGAGCGTTTCTGCTCTCTCCAACCGTTGCATCATCGCTAGTTGCTGGCAACATCTGCCGACGTAGTCCTTTCCAGATCATCCCTCATCTCTTTGCACTACTCGTCTCCTCTCCTACCAGCGACATTGCCGTCGTGCTCGCCATTTGCACCATCTACCGCCACCGGATCTCTTTCTTGTCAGCCATCGTCGGATCTCTACCGCCGCTGGCCGTTGTCGTTACCACTGTCAGCGAGCCACAATTTGCTTATTGCCTCCGGATCTCACAGCAGCAACAATTCTACCGGCGACGCCCAGTGTTTGCACGGCCAGCCCAGCCATCTCCTCCAGGCATTGCCGCCTTGTGCTCTAGTTGGCTTAATTCAACCTCCCTGTGTTTGCCCAGCCAACTCAACCATCCCTTCGGCCTCAGCTACAACCTCAGCCACCATACAGACCGCAAGGCAAAGACTGGTCTATACTCTGGGTTGTGTTTATTTTTTTTGCTAGTTGCTTTCGCTAGTCGGTCATTCTTTTTTCGGGTAGCTGTTTGGTTTTTTTGTTGGGTGTTTACTCTCTTGCATTCCAGATATGGTTACGGATCCGAAACCTGTTTCAACCGGTTCGTCTGGTTCTAAAAACACCTTGAGCAACTAAGACCAGCCCAATGAACGTACCTTTGACAACACTCCACTGAATATCTGTTCTATCAAATTGGACGGTACCAATTATCTGATTTGGTCTCGCACTTTCACATTAGCTATTGAAGCCCAAGGGATGTCTGAGTTTATTGAGAGTCCTGTTCTTCCTCCCAGTGAAAGTAAGCCCGTTACACTTAGGCGATTTAAATCTTAGAAATCTTTAGTCATGACCTGGTTATTTACCTCGATGAGGGATGATATTTGCCACACCTTTCTACTCTTAGATACCCCGTATAAGATTTGGACTACTGCAGCCCAGACCTACTCACAATAAGGTAATGATGCATAGCGTTTTGAGTTGAGAAAGCGCCTTCGCACGTTGGATCAACACCATTAGTCTGTCACTGTATATTATGCGGCGTTAAGTGAAGTATGGCAGGAGTTTGACTACTATTAAGGCTTTCAAGATGTTTGTATGCAACTTGGTTAAAAAGATTGGAGAAAGAGCGCGTTTATGACTTCCTTGCTGGCCCAGATATGGAATATGATCAACTACACGTACAGGTGTTAAGTCGTGTTCCGTTTCCGTCTTTGGGAGAGGCTTAAGCCGTTGTCCAGTAGGAGGAGAGTCAGAGGGGTGCTATGGCGCACACTCCTCCTTCTGCTTGTTCTGCCTTGCTTGCCACCCCTTCACCCGGTGGTAAGTCCCACTCTAGTGCTAGTAGCAGGCCTCGGGATCGTGAGTCTCTCAAGTGTGACTATTGCAATAACATCGGCCATACCAAAGATTTTTGTAGGAAGTTACATGGCCGATCCTCCCGTGGGCGATGGGGAGGACGCGGTGGTCGTGGTCATGGCTTTGGGCATTTTCAAGCCCAGGCCCATGTTTCGGAGTCAGCTACTATCACCTTGTCAGATTCTGGGTCCAGTACTGGGGTTCAAGCATCTTCTAAGCATGTTGGTAGTTTTTTTCTCAGGGGGAGATACAGGCTCTCTGGCGCCTTATGGCTCGAACTGATTCTCCATATACCATAGCTTCCGCTTCCACAGCAGCCTCTACATCATCTAATTTTGCTCACACAGGTATCCTAATTAGTGCACTTACTACCTCTTTTGTTGTTCCCTGGATTATAGATTTCGATGCTTCCGATCACATGACAGGTTGTTCCTTCGTATTTGATTCTTATTCTACTTGTTCTGGTAAGGATAAAGTCAAAACAGCCGATGGGTCATTCTCTGCTATCTCATGGAAAGACTCTGTTCGCTATTCTCCCTCTTTGTTTGTATCTTCAGTTCTCCATATTCCTAATTTTGCCACGAACCTTCTGTCTCTTAGTAATCTTACTCGTTCTGCAAATTGTTTAGTGACTTTTTTTCCTACTCATTGTGTTTTCAAGAACTGGATACGGAAAAGATGATTGACATTGATAAAGCACATGACGGTCTCTACTTCTTGGACTTTGCACACTGTACAACTCATTCACCCATGTCATGTGATCTAACTTTGCAAGCAACTACTAGCTCCACACTCTCTATGTTACACCAGTGGCACCGTAGATTAAGTCATCCCTCTTTTGGAACCCTAGGAAAAAAATTTCCTAATTTAGTTCAACATTATACTAGGAGTCAGTGTTTCTGTGAAGCTTGTGAGCTTAGAAAACATAAATACTCCTTTTATGCACCTATTAATAAAAGAAGTGACTCCGTTTATGGTTATTCATTCTGATGTTTAGGGTCCTTCCCATGTTGCCTCTCTAAAAGGTTATCGGTGGTTCGTCACGTTTATTAACTGTTTTTCTCGTGTCACTTTGGTGTATTTACTTAAGTCTAAAGGTGAAATTTTTTCCTATTTTCAATCCTTTCATGCAATAGTTCGCACTCAATCTGATTCACAGATAAAAATTCTCCACAGTGACAATGGCACTGAATATATTGATAGAAGTTATAGGGCTTTCCTAGATAGTAGATGCCAATAGTATACTTTTTCATACTAGTTGCGTTGACACTCCACAACAAAATGGAGTTGATGAACGTAAAAAGCATCATCTTGTTGAGGTTGCTTGTTCATTTTTGTTCACTATGAATATTCCTAAATTTTTATGGGGCGAAGTCCTTTTAACTACAACCTACCTTGTAAACCGCTTGTCGTCCCTCGTTCTCCACTCCAAAACTCCTCTAGAATGTCTCCCTAGCAGCTTCCGTGCCACGACCCTTCCTCCGAGAGTTTTTGGTTATGTGTGTTTTGTTTATGCCTATCATAGTATCATCCCTCGGGTGGCAAATTAGGTCATAAAACCCACAAATGTATTTTTATTGAGTACTCTCCTACCAAAAGGGGCTACAAATGTTATGAGTCTTCCTCTAAAAAGTTTTATGTCACTATGGATGTCACGTTTTGCCAATCCGAGTCGTTTTACTCTCCCTCTCTTCT
Organism: Arctostaphylos glauca; assembly: GCA_019985065.2. Classification (NCBI taxonomy): domain Eukaryota; kingdom Viridiplantae; phylum Streptophyta; class Magnoliopsida; order Ericales; family Ericaceae; genus Arctostaphylos; species Arctostaphylos glauca. The sequence goes on from JAHSPW020000007.1 coordinate 11,928,918, forward strand.
ATCTCTTCATGGGGAGTCTAGACAGGAAAAGATGTCCACCTGGTATAATCACATTTAGGAGGAGCCTATATCTGCTAAAAGAGCAACCACATATGACAACCATAGTGAAGGGAAGCCTATATTTGCTAAAGGGGCAGCCACACATGACATTGGTGGTGATATGGGGGAACGGCTACACTGACTACAATAGATTGACTTAAAAACATACACTAGCCAAAAGAACAAAAAGTCTTCATGTGCGATACCACCTTGTTCATCATAATTGCCTGCTCCAGTTCCAGATTCCTCGACAAGCCCATCTGGTAATGACTCCTCTCTCATTGAACTTCCCTATATTGATTCTGATAATCTTCCTATTGCTCTTCAAAAAGGTGTTAGGTTATGTACTCAACATCCCATCGCCCAGTTTGTCTCTTATGATCGTTTACCTCCTTTATATCATGCTTTTGTTTCGTCTTTGTCTTCTATATCTATTTCACAGAAATGACAGGATGCAGTAACGAGACGTAAGTGGAAATGAGGTATGGTAGAAGAGATGACAACTTTGAAAAAAAATAGCACTTGGGAGCTAGTATCACTTCTAAGGGGAAAGAAAGCAGTAGAATGCAAGTAGATTTTTACTGTTAAGCAAAATGCTGACAGCACAGTTAAGAGATACAAGGCGAGACTTGTTGCTAAAAGTTTTACTTAAACCTATGATATTGACTATGAGGAGACGTTTACTCCAATAGCAAAGATGAACTCTGTGCGATTTACTCCAGTAGCAAAGATGAACTCTGTGCGAACTTTACTCTCTTATGCTGTAAATTTGAATTGGCCTCTTCATCAATTTGATGTGAAGAATACATTTCTTCATGGTGAATTAGAAGAAGAGGTGTACATGGATATACCACTAGGTTTTCCTTCCTCTGAGAGAGAAGGAAAGGTGTGCAGGTTGAAAAAAGCCCTTTATGGGTTGAAACAGTCACCTAGAGCTTGGTTTAGCAGATTTTCAAAGACTATCTTGCAATTTGGATACAATCAAAGTCATACCGATCATACTATGTTTATCAAAGGAAATGCTGATAAGGTCATTGTCCTTATTATTTATATTGATAATATCATAATGACAGACAATGATGTGGATGAAATTCTTAGTCTCAAGTATAGTCCGGTTCAAGAATTCGAGATTAAGGATTTGGGATCACTGCGGTACTATCTAGAAATGGAAGTGGCAAGGTTCGATCGGGGTATTTTTATCTCCCAACGGAAGTACATCCTTGATATATTGGATGAAACAAGTATGTTAGGTTGTAAACCCACAACATCCCCTATTGAGACAAATCATCAACTCAGTGGAACTCAAGAGAATGCACTGATAAGGCTCTGCCTAGTGGGTCAACTAATATACTTAACCAACACTCGACCAAATGTTTCTTATGCAATGGGCATTGTTAGTCAATTCATGCATGATCCTCGTGCTTCACATTTGGATGTCGTCTATCGTATTTTGAGATATCTCAAATCAGCTCTAGGAAAAGGGATTTTATTTTCTAATCACGGTCACTTAGAGTTAGAGGCATTCACTGATGTAGACTGGGGTGGTTCTATGAATGATAGACATTCTACTTCTGGCTACTGTATTTTTCTTGGGGGAAATTTGATTACTTGGCGAAATAAGAAGCAATCAGTAGTCGCCAGGTCTAGCGCAGAAGCTGAGTATAGAGCTATGACTCATTGAGTTTGTGAGCTTCTGTGACTCCAAACCTTGTTACGTGATTTGGGAATGTCTAATAATGGTCCGATGAAACTCTACTGTGACAACAAAACTGCCATAAATATTGCTCAGAATCCTGTTCAACATGACAGAATGAAGCATATTGAGATTGACAGGTACTTTATTAAGAAAAAGCTGAGTGATGGGTTGATATGTATGCCTTTTGTGAGATCTAAAGATCAATTAGCCGACATCTTCACCAAATGACTAAACAGCAAGAGTTTCCACCCCATTGTGTGCAAGTTGGGCCTGATTGATATCTTCGCACCAACTTGAGGGGAAGCGTTAAGTTGTCTATGTATGTAGGACTGTAACTAGATTAGGTTTAGGTTTTGTTTCCCTATGTAGATAGAATAGTAGATTAGTTAGAGTTATAACTAAGATAGGTCTCTTTTGTACTTGTATAAATATTACTCGTGATGAATAGAAATAATTATTCAAGATAATCAAATCTAACATTCCCTTTATTCGAAAATTCGGGTCCTTACAAGAATGACCAATCCAATACTGGTCGAGGATTAGGGTGTCTCAAGAAGGATGTCGAGCATCTAGAGATTGCAATTTAAGGAACTGGAATGTGCCATAACACTTTGCGGGTACCCTCCCAATATGGAAGAATTGTTCATGTAGTAAGGCTACTACTGGTATAATGTAAAAGATGGCAGAATCGTAGGCACCCAAAACTTGCCCAGCCAACAAAACAACTTTAAAAGTCAATGGTCTCTATGAGAGGTCCTGAACTAACCAAATACCCTCTGTTGAGCTCCCAACCTGGAAATTTTGACACACAAGGAGTGAAAGCCCCTTTCCTGTAATCTGCAAGACTGATGCCACCTCTGAAGGGGCTTGAGACGCTCCACAAGACACATTTAAGAGTATGGAAAATAAGTAGTGCACCAAGGCCACAAGCAAATACACTTGTGAATCCCCCAACAGTTCGAAGCAAAAAGGCAGTAGACTAGATATCAGACTCTGCCCAAAAATGGGCATTAACATTCTTCATGGTGCTAACAGTGTGACCATTTCACCATCCGAAACTAGTTAAGTGACTTAATTTTGAATCTCTTCTTCCAGATTTCCCAAGATTCATGCCAAACACTGCCAAGTGCCAACTAAGTGCTAACTCGTCAAAGAAGTAAACAAAATAAATGGAGACTTTCATCGGAACCCAACAAAAAAAGGAAAAATAGAAAAATTTCTCTTACAGTGGCACAAAGAAGGGGGAAACAAGCTCAGACTTAGCATTCACAATCAGGCAATAACAGAAGGAAAATGATGTGTATTTACAGAAGGAGAAGTTTCCATGGCCCACAAAAATCAGTTCGAAATATGATTTGTGTCTAATTTTCCTTCCTAGATTTTTGGAGATTCTAAACACCACCACCGGAAAAACCCTAAGGGAAGAAAAAATAAAACAAAATAAATAGAGACGGTCATAAGAAACCCTTGACTATGGAAATAACAGAAGGAAATCCATTTCTGGGCAAATAGAAATATGAAAACTGGCAGTTTCGCTAGAATGATGCTGGAATGTCATTCCTTGGAATGATGTACAGATGCTTGGTTCACTTAACAGGAATGATAAAACATACATTACAAATCGCATAATCTTATCCTAAATGGGGTGAGGCGAAGCAATGACCATTCTATTCCTTCCCCGAATGCTTCCAGTGAACCAAATACTACCCAAATTCCACAAATATAGGGCTCAAAGACGCTGATATAGCAAAATCTTGTGTTCAATCCTACAATGAGAACTCAAAAAAGAAACATATATGAAGAAGATAACCTGATAATTGATCGACGGGTCTGAGACCGTTGATGTTCTTCTCGCTCTCATCCATTGCACCAATTTACAAATCGAAATTCGAAATTATCCCAAGGAGATAGACGGATTGTTTCAAATGGTAATCGAACCACGAGAAGAACCGAGCATGTGAGAGAGAGAGGGAGGCGCAACGGGGATTTTTTTTGAAATTGAAGCAGAGGCGGTTTCAAGTTGAAACGAGGAGAAGCCCATACGATCGTAACCTCTCGACCGCCCGATATATGAGTCCTGAAATTGGACCGTTGGATTCACATGCTGTGGGGTCCATTCTTCATTATTTGTCAGTATCTGCCATCGTGTAGCCGTTTAGATTGAGCGTAGGGTATCTTAGACTTAATTTGGCTTTAATTAAGTTTTATCCCTATTTAATTTTTTTCTATTTTTTATTTTGACTTCAAATTTTTATAAATAATCTAGATGATATGAATTTAAAAAGTATAAAATTATCTTCAAAAATTAAAAAAAATTAATAAAGACGACGAATAAACAAAAAAAAATCTTATTTTTAGATTATTTTTATCTTTTCTAAATTTTTTAAAATTTGACCAAATATTTATAACTTTTTTAAAATCTCTCATTGATGAAAAATAAATAATTTATAAAAAAATTGACGAAAAATAATAAATTATAAATTATTTTAATATAAAAATAAAAAAATAATCAAATCAAGCCACACTCAGTTTTAGTGCGTCGTCCCATGCAACCAAATAAAGAGGAGACATATAACAATCTTTCTTTTCTTTTCTTTTCTTTTTTCTTTTTTCTTTTCTTTTTTTGGTTTTTTTGGCCGCAAATAAGGAAATTTATATGCAAGAAAAAATAATATGGTTTTTGTACAAAGATATTTCAATTGAAATTATTTGATTCAATATTATCTTTTTATTATATTTTTTGTCTTCACTTCTTAAAATCTTACAATCACATAATTTATTTTTCTCTCATTTATACTCTCTTCCCCCACCCCTTCTCCTATATTTTTCTTTCTCTCATTTATCTTCAATCATTGCTTTTATTTTTTTATTTATTAGAAAAGACTCTGCACGGTTTTCACATAAACTTATATATTTGTGAAATTATTTTTACCTTAAATTAGGTAGTTAATTTCATACTCTCTAAAAAAAGGGTACAAAACCCCATACCTATATACATTGTAGTGTATACAGTTTGTATAGATTATATGCTAAAGTAAAATTATTACCTAAAAAAAAAGGGTCTTCTTAACTCTATTTTCTACGTGGCCTTTTATTTTATTTTATTTTATTTTTTCGTTTCCTTGCACTTTTAACGAAATAAATAAACTAAAATAATACAAAATGCTACCTATTTTTTCTATTTCCTTTTTGTTCTTTATGTAATTCATTTATCTTTTATAATGTGGAAGTGTATGGAATTATTTTACTTGGATCAATTTTTATGTTATTAATTTTTTTAATTTTATTACAAAGCGTAAATGTTAGAAAATGTATGTGTTATGCCAAAATATATTTGCGCATCACAATTCTCCTTACTAAAATAGGAACAAAAAAATCTAACTACATCTGATTGAGATTATTGTATTTTGAGTGAAATAATTTGTCTTAAATATCCCAAGACTTCGCAAGTTAAAATTCTCTAAACATAAAAATAGAAGCATTACTCATATAGCAATGTGGATTGCCAATCTACACATATTATTCGTAAAATCAATAAAAGAAAAACATTGAACACCGTTGCAGTTCTTCAACATAATATAGTACCAAATAAAAATATAAAATAACCACCAAACGGATTAAAGTAAACATTTTTACCTTTGCATTTTCTAATTATCCATGAACTACATGCGGCGCTTAGAAATAACTCAAATTAGGCACAGGATGATATAAATCATTTAGAGTATAATGCTGAAATCTTCTTCCTATTGCGTTTTTCTTTTAGGGTTCTTAATATTTTGTTCCGTATCGGCTTTTGCTCTCTACTTCTTTCTTTCTTTTTTGTATAGAACAGTTCACGAATTCAAAGAAAATATACATTATAAAATCAAACACACAAAAATACATTATTGTGAAACCTGTGGAAGTTCAAAAGAAAAAATCTATAATTTTAAATCGCAAGCCTCAAAAGTGGGCACACAATAAAAAGACATAAAAATGAGGATCAAATAGATTGACTAACCTATTATTGTTGGGAAGAAAATTTATAGTTCTTGTTGCCATTGAGCAGCAGAACAAAAAATTTGAAGTTTTTAAATACACATGAAGTGAAAAGCTTATGGAAAACGACAAATAACTATAGAAATGATAGTCTCCAAATTAAATGAGCAATTTAACATAATATATTTATGGCATTCACAAAGTATATTCACTAAATTCAAATTGTTGCTTCACAATTAGTATTTTATACTATGCTCAGTGATATGGAATGAGTACTCTATATGTTTTGAATATGTTGAGAAATGTTTTGTTTGGATGTGCTATACATCTTTGTTTGAATGTTGAAGAAAATTTAAGCGCAGCTTAAAAAAAAAAAAAAAGGCAAACCCAAATTCAGAAAAGGTTTTGAAAAAAAAAACTACTAACACTTCACAAGTTACCTCATTTTATATGTATGTTTAGGTAACAAACAGTCATTGAATGTTCAAATAAATAGAGCAAGCTCCAATTCCCTATAATTGTTTTCCACCTAAATATATGATATAAAATGAGGTATTCTGTAAAGCGTAAGTGCCTGTAGTGTTGTTCTTTGAAAAAAAAATAGGTAATTCAAACGCCATAAATACCATGTGGCAAGGGTATGGTGGATCAATATTTACACACCACAACTTTTGTAATGCGATTTGAACCATGACATCAGCTCTACACCCATGCCATAAAAAATGACAATAAAAAAAAAGGAACAAGAAAGAGAGAATAATATAAAGAGGATAAACTATCCTGGAATTTCAAATCACAAATCATCTGCCTTGAACATATACCAGCCCTAATTTGCAAGGAAAAAAGGAGTAGAGATATATACCCACAACCACAAGAGAGCCTTTACACTGCTGCTTTGTACACCACCCAACAGACTGAGCTGAAAGCTCATATATCTAGAAAAGCTTTTCCCTGTACATATTTCCCCACCAAAAACTTAAACCCACTACTAAAATATTTACTTGTTATCCACAATCCCCTACTATAGTCACCTTAGCAAGGAGCTTCCTTTTGCTCCCCCGCAGCAATCAACTCCTCCTCCCATCATCACCGTCGCAACCACCAGCTTTCCCTAGTCATTTTATCTACATCACCACCAAACCTAAACTTGATAATTACAAATTCACAGTTTTATGTACCGGTTGTTTTGTAGAGATAGAAGCAGCTAAGAGAGGTGGAACGATCCTTGTCCCTCTGTTATGGCGTACAAAAGCTTCTCTTTCATTATCTCCTGTAAAAGCCACAAGTAATCAAAAACTATGAACCCTAAAACTGTTTTTGTTTTGACAAATAATTTAACTATAGCTCTGCGTAGACAGAATGCTAACTATATGGTGCTGATTCAAAATTAGTGCCATGTCTATCAGGTGAACTCATTACACTTCCGCGTATATAGGAAAACCAATAATTTAATGTGAGGACATGATTTTAAACGCTCCACTTTTAGCTTTCACAGACTACCCTGTGAGACGCTAAAAAGGCAATAAAACTCGCGAGTGAGAAACTAAAGTGGAGTGCGAAAATCACTTCCCATTACGTAAACAGAAGACTTATGGGCAAAAGAAGGGTTACTTTCGAAGAGTAAGGCGGGAGCTTCACATAATTGGCACAAGTCATCACACTAGGCAGCTCAACATCGGCCCATTTACTGCAATGCTGTAAAGCCATCATGAAAATAAGGAGGCAATTACGTAAGCATAAACAATCCCAAATTATAAAAAGAAAAAAAAAACACTAAAAAGAACACAAAAACGTGGTCAGACCTTGCGAACAATCGTGAGTTTTGGATTTAGAGATGCCAAACCACCAGGAGGCAGACTAGGTGCTCCAGTTACAAATTGCAGGAATGCACGTTGTTGTTCTCGATCAAACTCCCGAATGATTTCCAATAGCTGAAATTTATAAACGAGCTTAGATGCAAATTTCCAAGAGATTTAAAAGTAAGGCAAAGAAATGAAAAATACTGACATTTAAAACAGGTGGGCTGCTAGCCGTGTACCCATGGTCAAACTTGATGTGATCCAAAAGCTCATTAGACTGCTAAGCGGACCAAATACACCCTAGTAAGAATGACCAGTACGACAATCAAACCCATTCAAATTGCTCATTTGATAAAACAAACACTCACTGTCCAGAATTCACGCTCTCCACATAATAGACGCTCCAAGTTCTCTTCAGTGAAAACCTGAAGATGTTTGATGGGAAAAACCTGAAGAAAGCAGACAAGTGTATTATAGCATGGAAAAGAGAAATGAAGAATCATACTACGGCTCACTAGAAAAGTAAAATAGTTCCACCAAAGATTATAAATTTATGCAGCGTGACTGCTACACTAATAGCCTGTTAGATAACCTACACTGACAGGAGACATTTGCAGATCATAAGTACTGCTATTACCATAACCAAGACTGGTAACACATCTGGACAAAATAAGCTCAACCATTTACTGTATCTGCCAAACCTTCTATTTCACCCCACAAATCACACAAGGGCACCAAGATTAGTTAGTCTTAAAGAGCAGCTCATTTCTCTTGTTCACACCCAGAATGAGCACTTCCATATCTATAAAAATACCTTCCGATAACATTCTTTCTATGTTTCCATATGTGCATAATTTGGTCCTCTCCCATATTGTTGCATTGTTTCTATGGCATGGTCCTCGTTGGCTACGATTTCACGGAAGTTAAATTCCTTCAGAAATCTTAATGATCATAAGGTGGTTGGCTTGTTTGTTGGTCATTATCAATAATATTTCTCTGCACTCCACTGTTAGCGTTTAAGGTTGATTTTTCATGCAAATCCTTTTTCTTTGATGAAGTCTTTGTTTTCAATCACATACAGGGATTTGGAATTAAGTTATGCCTCCTAATATTAAGGTTTTACATGGACTTTGGCTCGTTTAGTCTCATAAGCGATCACATTCTTCAACAGTAGTGCACTATGTATAGAAGAGACAAGGAGTCCTCCAATAATCCATTTCTGTGTTGCCATTCGGCCATATTTTTATGGCACACCTGTTTCAGTTGGCAGACATTTGTTGGGTTTAGAGGTTTTGATAGCACTGAAAAGGGAAAATTATGTACGGAATTGTTTCTCTTTGGTTTATTAGGCTGGAAAAGAAGTGCAAGGACCTTTGAAAATAACTTTTGAGAGTGCCGACTTTTTGCAGTGTCACATGTTGAGCTTATATAATGTTGAACCTGAATTTTCAGTTTTTAATTGTCTATTATTATGCGTAGGCAGCATACCCATCAGATTCTATGAAAAGTCAACAACTGATATGAATGCACCAAAGCGATACAATCATATTCAACTTTACCCAGTTTTCATACAGGAAAAATGCTACTCAACCAAGACAAAAATAAAAACGTATCTAGGAAATGTGGCTGTATAATAGGGGTCATCCTCACAAAACGTTTAATACAAGGAAACAGATATTTTTAGAATTCACTCTCTAAAGTAAATGTCCATTTTTCATGTTCATATGAGTTAACTGAAGAACATCAAAGAATAAGGTTTCAAAGCATTGTGAAGGCACGGACCTGGTTAAACCCAGATATGAAAGCTTCCACTTGTCTTCGAATTCCAGTATTTACAGTTGCATCCACAATTAGCGATACATATTCCTCCAAGTTTGTCATAGTTACCTGGAAAAGATGACAAAAAGTGGGTTAACCTATTGGTTAATCACTCAGGCAGAAGAATAGGAGCCATAATAAGGAATACTAACCAGTTGAGGATCAGGTCCAGAAGTAAGAATATAATCAGGATATCCAGGAAGAGTAAAATCAAGACAAAGGTCCTCAATTGTCGTATTCCGGAAGCATGAGTCAAGTTTTAATGACGGGGTTTCCCCATAAACAGTTTGAAAATATCTTCTTCTTTCAAAAACGGCCTGGAACTCTAGCAAAGCCGTACCGAGCTCAGGGTCAAATGAGAAGATGTCATACACAGTGAGTTCCTGCAAAGACCAAAAAAAAAAAAGTATGACGACTAGTAATAAACTAAGAAACACAAAATAGATACGGAAAACAAAACTAGGACATGCTAGTTTTTGAAGAAAAAATTAGGGCATGGACAAGTAGAGAATCTTTGTACATATGCAGTTACTATAATCTCGCAGTAGATCAAAATCTTATTTCTATCGACCTGCATACAAGACGAACAATATTGACATTGTGCATACATAAGAACCAACACTAAATAAATAAGTATTCATGAACTACGCAGCAATGCAATTTTGACCATGACCTAACTTTTTACAATTGTGTTATGGCCTCCTAATGTGTCCTTAGTGTGTCCGGCTAAAAGAATATAATAAAAAAACTGGACACATACTCAGGCGTTCCGACATGTGACACTGTTGGACATGGATACAAGAGGCTAGTAGACATGTTCATGCTCCTTAGAATTGGACAAAAAGGATGCATACAAACTCAATAGTATTTCTTAAAAGTCAAAAGAATACCTGCCCAAGGATAAGTTTATAAAAAGCTTTGGAGAATGGGATATCCAAAACCCTTCCATCTTGAAGAGCCTTCGCTATCACCTGTCCCAGAAGGACAAACTTCTTTATAACTTCAGAGAATTCTACTCCACTTGACATACTCATGGTCGATGATGACCAAGGACGAGGGAAAAGCCCACGAGGAGACATCAAAACTGTAGAATCTTCATCTTCCAAGCTTTTCCTAGGTAATAACATATGGTCTTCTCTCCACATGCCCAGGCCAGATTTCTGAAACTCATGACTAACCAGGGTATAAAATTCCAAAGTTGGACCAAGACCGGTACCAACTTCTTCACTATACTCCACTTCAAGTGTAGCTTTCTGATGGGCATGTAGGTCCATCATCTGGGCAGCAGACTCCAGAATTCGATCACGGCATACTAAGTATTTCTTACGGGGCACTACACCAGAAGCATTCTGTCTCCTCCCATTCAGGCCTCCCGAATCATTGGGAGTCATTCGATGGGATTGAGCTTGTGGTTTACCAAATGCTGCCAATCTGAAGTACTTGCATCTTACCTCGAAACTGAATAAAAACGGGTATGAACCCATTAATTGGCTACACCATAAAGGCAGACCACCAATGGACACAGCCAGAGGGTCCCGCATCTGCTGTTCTAATTTTTCTGTCAGTTTACAGCTCACGAACTCATTCTCTTGGACAACACAAGTGGCTGCTACCTTTAAGTTATCCAAGTTATCAACTGTCCCTTTTGCAAAGGCATGCATCCTTTCATGAGACATCAGATGAAACATTAACCTATTCATGCCTTCCAAACTTTTGAGTAGAAACAATACATCGTAAACAGCACTCAATTTTTCCAAGTCAGAAGCAACGCTGGTAACAAACATGTCAGAGAAAAATGGAGTAAACTGCCAATGTGTCCCAGCTCTGTTTGACATGGAAGAATCATGAGCTTGATGTGGAAGATCTTGAAGACAGCTCTGTCTATGGTTTGCAGCACTTCTATATGTTACTCTGTGCACTTGATTCCATAGTGTTTCACCATTAATATCTTTTTCAGCCTTAATTTGTTGTTGGAGAATCCCTTGATACAGCGACGATGATCGGTCCAGTTGTTGCCCTTCTAGGTAAAATAACAATTTCAGTGAAGCGTCTTCATTGCTTGAGGATCCAGAAAACTCTGTGCTCATGTTAGTATCCTCGATTGAAGTATGCGGTCTAGTCTCCTCATGGTCCTGCACAAGGTCCTAAATGAAAAGAAGTACTAATCAAAAAGCAAACAACAATTAGGGAAGCAGCCTTGCAATAACAAGCGACAAGGCCAAAGAAGGAAAAATGAAAAATGGGGGGAAACAGGGACTAGTCAGCTAGTAACATTACGATATCGAGAAACCTTGCATTGTGAGTCCCAAGCAAGAAAAATTTTAAGTGGAATAAACTGCTTAGGACCTTTAAAAAGTTCATATTAACATGGATCCTAACCAAATCAAGCCTAGCAGTACAAATACCTAATGGCAGGGAGAAGGCTAATTTGAGTTGAACTGAAGCAAGTATTGAGGTCATAAAAATGTTCCAAGAAGAGATACAATTACCGTAGGAGCTTTGCTCGGGCCTGTCGTATCACTGGTGGTTTGTCTTAAATTGTCCACTTCTTCTGGTGCAGAATGTGGTATGTTAGCCTTGTCCTCCTACAGTGACCAAAACTAAAATTAACTGCCAAGATTTAACAAAAAGCTAAGTAGAAAAAGAGAGCAAAATTTCTAAAGTTTCTTGTTTCCACAAGATGTATATATATATTTTGCTCGTTTTTCTTATCTTCTCCTTTCTTCTTGGTAAATGAGGTGCATGATAAGAACCTGAACCTCCTGCATTTCAGAAGACACGCTATCAGATTCCATAAAATCCGGACTTCTGCTTCCATGAGATCTCATATCTGATGGCAATTGAGAAGGCAAACTTTCCAATCTATCTAGAGCTCGAGTGGCTGCTGATTTTACATGTTCAGTTCTGCTTTTGCTGACTTTAGGCCACAAATAGCTTCCAATAGAAGCCAAAGAAGTAAAAGGATCAACAGTCAGAACATCTTTAGAGTAATCACATAGAGAAGTTTCCCCCTCTCCCCTCATGAACTGAACTCTAAGACAAGGATGTGGCATACAACGCCCAAATGGAACAGTAGCATATGAGTTCCTTTGCTTGTACGATGGGCTCAGAATAACCGGGAAATTCTCCACAGAAGACAGTGCAGTTTGCAATTTTCGGGTTAATACTGATAGATAGAATTCCTGTAAAGGTGCTTCCAAATAAGATATGAATAGTCTTCCAAACACCTCAAATCTTTTCTCTACATTATTTGTGCTATCAAACCCACCAACAAGTTCAGTGTTCTCTCTCAAATATTGTGCATTGCACAAGTAATTCACTAATGCTTTCACAACTCCACTTTCAATAAATTCAAAAGTCGAAATGGGATCTCCTCCATTAACCTGAGACATAATTTGATGCAAAATGGTATAAAACTCCTCTTCATGCCGCACAGGACCATCTTTAATCATGGACAAGTTCACCAGATCAGTTAGTGCAGCAGCTAAACTTCTGAGCTTCTGAAGGATATCAGTTAATCCTTTCTCAGGGTTCAGTAATTCAGTAGCAAAGTAAGTGGTCTTTATCTGCTTTGCAAGATCGTAAACATAATCTCTTTCAAGATTGCACGTCCTAGTCTCTGAAGCTAAAAGAGGCTGACCAGTCCCAAACGCATAACACAAGCATCTGGGGACATCCCTTGCAGCAGGTTTTTGACTTGGATCATTTGATAACTGGATCCCACTGAACATCGGAAACATAAACTGTGAACACTTATCTGGTGTTAAAAGTGCATCAATGGCAAAACAGACGCCTTCCTTGATAAAAGAGTTCAAGAAAATATTGGATAGCTTCTGCAGGATAGTATCAGCAATCTGCAAGGCTAACATCAGGACATGCTGATCCTTCCGAGTGAATACCCCAGCCAAAAAACTGCAATATGATCCAATGAAAACTGTTATCTTCAGCTAAAAAATATGCACAATACCTGCAATTGCTGAGAACTTGAGTTTCACCTTGAAATGTTGGTGCCCTTGAGCAATTCAAGGAGCATATCAGATTTGCTTAAGTAAACAAATTTGTTGATAACAGATAGACTTCCATAGCAAACATATATATTTGCACCAGAATTAACCACCTGCTCCATAATGAACAACAATAGCTATCATGAAGGAGTCAAATGGAGCGCAAAATAAAGGTTTCAAAAAAAAAAATAGAGAAAACCAACCTCAATCAATAGGGGAAGCAAATCCATCCCAAACTTTTGCAGAAAGCTGGGTTCATTTACCAGAAAATCTTCCTTCTCCGAGTTTAAAGGAACATTGAGATCTCTAACTATATCAGGGAGAAGCTCATTTAGTAGCTTCAAAACTTCATGCGCCTGGGGCAGAAAATGCAGCAGTAAGAAACGTTTTATTCATTTTTCCTCAATTAGATTACTTAAGCTACTGGAAATTCATTGTTTATTCCACTTAATCACCCGAAAACCTAAAATCACATCAGAAGTCACAGGAATAACTGAATATAACGGAAGAAAAAGGCATCACCAATCCCGTACAAAACCTACAGAAAATAGAACGTCTGAGGTGCTTGTAAGCAGATAATTGAGCATATGAAAACAAGATTCTTAGTTCCAACTTCTACAACAACAGAGTCGTCACGTAGCTAATGAACATCCCGTGGTCAGTGACTCAGGATTTATGCATGCTAGCTCGATAATCTAAATGGGAGCAACCACATATTCACACATACAAATCCTATATACTGCTTCAGTAATTAATCCATCCAGGTCGAACAAAGGGGAAGTACAGAAGGGTAAGCTAAAACCATAACTTTTTGTGGACACCGGTCAAAATTCAGGGCTCCTTTTTCTGGACCATTATACTCCCAGTGGCATGGTCTTGGAGGTACTCCATTTCCATAAACAGAGTTTTGGATATGGCTCATATCCCTTTTCACCATATTGTGCCGCACAAGGCCACATATTAATCCATAATAGTGGCCATCACATCTCAGGAGCCAATACCACCTCCAGTCAACATCTATCTTGATTCTCTTCTAGTTGTTAGCACCTTCAACTAACATAAATCAGGTCTTACTGCCACAACAAATGGTTTTTCATTGAATTGCCAAAATATAGCATTTTCGTCCGCAGTTCAAGGACTGAAAGCTTCTAACAAATGCAGTCACCTCTAATGACTACCTTCCTTTTCCTACCAGTCAGCCATCAATTAGCCAATGAGGTATATGTGGCCTCACAAGTCACAGCCAATAATTGCTCTTGTAATCCGGATGTGCAGTGCTTCGCAAATATCGACAGTATCTAACATCAGTTTTAATTGGTATTTCAGGTAGGAAGCTTTTGGCAAACAGGTAGAAAGCTGCTTATTGCGATCAGTGTGTGGCTCTTACATGGGACAATAAGGCAAAACCTAAACACAAAAAACAAACTCCATATATTTTGACCCACTGTATTAAAGAACCGAGTAATGATTCATATTGAAACAAAACAACTTTACAGGTTATCCTGAAGCTTCTTTACTTTTGATTTACATAATTCGAAAGGGACAAAAAGTAAAGGTTTACAGGTTTAGAAGCAGTGATGGATCCAGAGGGAGACAGTTGTACCAAAAAATTCAAAACTTCATATTTTACTAACATTTCGTAAGAAAATTGTGAACTTACTATGGTCCAGACCCCCAAAGTCCCAAACTAAGTTTTTCCCACCACCAAAGTTTGAATTGTGGATCCATAATAGGTAAGAGTACCCCATCTAGGAGCCTGGGATTAACCCTACATTACTTCTATTTGAATGTCCCAGATAAACAATGTCATCTCTAGATTCTGTTTGGATAGGCTGTGTGATCACACATAAAAACTAACACCAACGCCACAGTTATATATTTTTTTGTTCAACTACAATGCCAACCTCCAAGCAATAAGGGTTAAGAATTGGGTCAGAAAAGATTCGTCATTTTCACATTCCAAGCATTATGGAATAATAATAGAATGTGTAATTTTTACCTAATAACCTATAAAACCTCCAAGGGTTCCAAGGGTTCCAAGTCGTACAACCAAATGCTAATCTTTAGTTTAGATTGAATGGTTCAACATGGTGGTAGGCTGGGATGTAGATGACAAACGGTTTGGTGTTAGCTGGGTCAAACTGAAGCCGTAGAAGTCCACATGGCTTTTTAGATCCAAGAAGAAAATCAAAAATAGTTGTTGGAGATCAAATCGAAAGCTTAAAGCCTCGACGCATGTTGACATTGTCAAACCTTCCCAGAATTCAAACCACCAAACTAAATTGACAATAATTACTCAGAGTTATACCCATCCAAGAAACACTAACACTATGCTTCCGAATGATTCTTAGTTTTTTCACTCACTTAAGGATCTGACATACTTTGGAACTTGGGGGCACTCATTGATCTCCCAATTAGAGACAAAACACAACTTTATTTTCCCTTAAATTTTAGTTCGTTTTTAGGCAATGATTCTTAGAGTTTTTCCTCTTATTTAAGGATCTGGCATACTTTGGAACTTGGGGACACTCGTGAATCTCGAATAAAGACAGAACAAGACTTAAATTTTAGTTTATTTTTAGGGTAAATTAGACTTTGATCCCTTAATGTTTCCGCCAATCCCCACTTTGGCCCTTTAGAAGTAAATTTTTCTTGATTTCATCGCACACTATCTACTTGTTCCAATGTCCCCCTTTACTAACTTCTGTCAGTCCATTTCATTGACGAATATAGCCACATGGAGCCATCAGGCGAAAATGGAAACAAATGGTAATACAGGGCAAGCCTATTTTGCCCAAAGATCCAACACAATCCAACCTCAAACTCACACAAACACCAACCCCTAATCCCATACCCAAAAGTCTCCCTCTCTATTCTCTAGTCAACTTTAACCCGCCTTTATCCCCCGGTTCAACCTCCACCACCAACACACCACCACCACCTGCAATCCCAGCACCACCACCCAGCCTACCAAATCACCACCACCACCACCACCACAATCAACCAAACCATCATCAATTCAATCCCAAAGCACCACCATTGAATCCAAAATCACAACAATCAAACCACATCACCACCATCAATTGACCACCCTGCCCCACAACGGCTTCACCAGCACAGTATCATCGACACCAAATGCCCCAACTTGATGCCAATGGTTCAGTTTTGCATGGAGGTGGGTGATGCTGGTTGGGCTTCAAAGGATGGTGGAGAGGAGAAGTGATGTTGGAGGTGCAGTGGAGGGTGGGCGGTGGAGAGGGGTTGGTCTTTTGGGATCTGGGTTTGGATGAGTCTCTGTTTGGGTCATATGGTTTGGTTATAAACATCCATTTATGCTCCTCAATATTCCAAGTGAGGTTTTCCATCACTAAGTTGCATGGAAATTAGTTATTGGTGACTCCCATATGAAACAAACTCGCAATTCAATTGTGAGTAGTTTTTTAGCTTCAGGGCCAAAGTTGGAAAATGAACACACTTAAAGGGGCAAAGTGTGTATTAAACTTCATTTGGAAATACAATTATCATGTGAACCATCTATTGGGGTATAAAGTCTAGATTTTGAATATATATTTTGCTTTACTTTTATGGGAGTAAAGTTGAATTTTCCAGTATATATGGACAGGACAATCATATATACATGACATGACATACACAAGAAGAGGTGAGGGGCTCCCCTATGCCTTTGAATGTCGGGTTAAGAAGTTGTCTAGGTATTGCTTCTCTCTGCCTAATGTTGTGAATTTGGAGGGAGAGGAATAGGAGAGCTTTTGTGTTTCGAATCAGGGGTTCATTATTTCTCCCCCTTTTTGTCAGTTGGCTTTGTAGGAGATTATATTTTGGAGAGGGCTTCTGGTATCTTTTTATATACCTAATCTTCTTTCAGAAATAGGAGAATGACCCATTGGCATCTATTTAATGATTATCCATTCACTTACCAAAACAAAACGCATAAATTTGCACATTTTGTGTCTGTTGTTAGAATAGTTTACGTTTAGTTTATGTGTTTGTCCCACATCGCTTAAGTGAGACATGTTAGTTTATGTGTTTGTCCCACATCGCTTAAGTGAGACATGTAATGTGGTAAGCAATACTATAAATATAACTCTTATGTGTTAGGGTTCATTAACACCCTATACACTTTCTCTCATCTCTGATAACATGGTATCAGAGCCACCCTTAAACCCTAACCCTAGCCTATGTTTAAACCCTAACCCTAGCCTGTGTTTAAACCCTAACCCTAGCCTGTGTTTAAACCCTAAACCAAAACCCTAACCCTAACCACATACTTCCAGCCACCACCATCAGCTCCTTCAGCCGCCACCATCACCCAGATCAGCCAAAACCCTAAACCATAAGCCATCAACCAAGATCAGCCGTCACCTCCGCGCGCACCCTCACCTCCGCGCCTCCGTTCCGCGCCGCCGCCGCTGGTCCGCTGTTCCGCCGCGCCTCTTGGTTTGCGCCGCCGCCGCTAGTCCTCTGTTCCGCACTGTTGCCGCTGTTCCGCGCCTCTATTTGCTGTTCTGCACCTCGAAACTGGTTCGAATACTGTTCCGCGCCTCTGATCTGTTTGCCATCTGATCTGTTTCATCTCTAGTCCGACCTGCCGGATGCCGTTGATCTCTGGTCCGTTGATGATCTGATCATGTCTTATCTCTGGTCCGTTGTTCCTGCCCAATCTGATTGCTCGATCTATGATATCTGTTGGTGTTTGATGTTGTTTAATCTCTATTTATGGCCCTTAGTCTCTGTTTATGGCCCTGATTTCGTGACCTTTGATGATTCGTTTGTCTAATTTGGTACTGGTTAGTGTTTGATCCGTTAAAAGTGGTGGTTATTGGATTTCGTTTGTCGCTGGTTATTTGTATTTGTCAACATGTCTGTAGAGCAGTCTGATCCCGTTTCTACTGTTATTGGTACTCTGTCTGGTTCTGACTCGACAACTATTGGTAGTTTATTGGGTGGTTCCCGGTCTCGTGATCGGCGTTCTATTACCTCCACACCATTAAATGGGGGAAATTATGTTTTGTGGGCAAAGGCTGTTGAGGTGTATTATTTGGGTGAGTCCGAGGGCTCTTATTTGACTGATGATCCCCCGCCTGCTACTTCTTCCACATATCGGGCCTGGCAAGCAGTTGATGCCCGTATTCGCTCCGAACTCTGGAATAGTATGACGGAGCAGGTTGCCAGTACATTGATGTTCTGTGTGACCGCAAAAGAAGTGTGGACCGAGGCCAAAGAATTGTATTCAGGTGTAGACAATCTCCGACGCACATATGAGCTTCATCGGTCTTTCTTTACTATATCTCAGGGTGATGCTTCATTTGAGGAGTATTACGCTAATTTTCGGCGTATTTGTAATGAATTAGACATTTGTGAGCCTCTTTCTACTGATATTCAGGTTGTACGACGCCAGCGCGATCGTATGCGGGTTACTCGTTTTTTATCTGGTGCGTCATCGACCTTTGGCCCTGTGAGTAATCAGATTTTGGGATCTCCTGACTTACCTCCTCTCAGCGAGGTATTTCGTCGTCTTCGTCAGTCATCATCTATTTCTACACCATCTTTGCCTTCCGCTGCTTCTGATAGCTCTGCTTTCTCTGCCAACCGTGGCCGTGGCCGCGGCCGTGATTCTGGATATAGCAGTCGTGGTCGTGGAGGACGGGGTTCTGGTAACCATGATTCCAGTCCTCATTATGGTGGTCATACTGGTCGAGGTACTTCTGGTCGAGGGGGAGCTAGTTCTGGTCGAGGTACTTCTGGTCGTGGCCGTGGTACTCGTTTTTGTACTCATTGTAAGGGTACAAGTCATACCGTGGACTATTGTTATGCTCTCCATGGTTATCCCCAAGCTCATCAGGTTGCCTCTGAGGATACTGGACAGTATGCTCAACCTTCTGCCGATAGTGTGGTTATTTCAGCTGAGGATTACCAACGGTTCTTGTCATTGCAAGATAGGACAGAATCTTCCACTGCTACGCTTGCTCAGACCGGTCCATCTGTTGCCTGTGCTGTCTCATCCTCATCCTCTCCTTGGGTTATTGACTCAGGAGCTACGGATCATATGACTGGTACACCTAACTTTTTTCTTAGTCAACAGTCAGTTGGTAAATCATCACATGTCACCTTAGCTGATGGTTCTACCACTGCTGTTACTGGTTTGGGCAATTCTTACACAGTCAGTTCCACACTAAAGATTTGGGTAAGCTACGATATTTCTTGGGTATTGAGGTGGCAAGATCCAAGGATGGGATTAGTTTATCCCAACGAAAATATGTGTTGGATATTCTAGAAGAGACAGGTTTATTGGGAGCTAAACCTGTGGAGACTCCAATGGATCCTAATATCAAACTTTGCATTGATCAGGGGGAGGTATTTTCTCAGCCAGATCAGTATCGTCGCTTAGTTGGTAAGTTGATTTATCTTACCAATACTCGTCCTGATATCTCCTTTGCTGTTAGTAAGGTGAGTCAGTTTATGTCTGCTCCTCGTATTCCACATTGGGAGGCTTGCCTTCGCATTGTGAAGTATCTTAAGGCTCACCCTGGACGTGGCTTATTTTATCGTTCTAATGGCCATTGGCGTGTTGAGGCATTTACTGATGCAGATTGGGCAGGGTCACCTTCTGATAGACGTTCAACTACTGGTTATTGTACTTTTGTTGGTGGCAACCTCGTTACCTGGAAGAGTAAGAAGCAAACCGTTGTTGCAAGGTCTAGTGCAGAGGCAGAATACCGTGCTATGGCCCATACTACATGTGAGGTTGTCTGGCTGAAATCCTTTCTTGAGGAACTTGGATTTCCAGTGCCGTTACCAATGCCTATGCATTGTGATAATCAGGCGGCAATACATATTGCCTCAAACCCGGTGTTTCATGAAAGAACTAAACATATTGAGGTCGATTGTCATATCGTTCGGGAGAAGATTGATAGTGGTACTTTGGCTACGCCTTTTGTATCCACAGGAGCTCAGATTGCAGATATTTTTACTAAGTCATTGTTTAAACCACGTTTTGAGTTTCTATGTAACAAGCTGGGATTTTGTAATATTTATTCTCCAGCTTGAGGGGGAGTGTTAGAATAGTTTACGTTTAGTTTATGTGTTTGTCCCACATCGCTTAAGTGAGACATGTTAGTTTATGTGTTTGTCCCACATCGCTTAAGTGAGACATGTAATGTGGTAAGCAATACTATAAATATAACTCTTATGTGTTAGGGTTCATTAACACCCTATACACTTTCTCTCATCTCTGATAACATCTGTCATTAGCTAAAAATCTAAATCAACTATGACTACTCTAGTTCGGTTGCATTATAAAACTAACTACCCATAAATCTATTTAAACCTATGCCTGCATAGAGCCATTTCACATGTTTGAAATGTCTACATGTCCATTTGGCCTGGCTGAATTATTGGATAATTCACTGTTTAGTTTTTTGTCCTTATTTGAATTTTTTTTTTAATTTTTTGTTTTTCATCAATTTTTTGATGATTGTTGGTTCGTCTCGACAAGAACTTTCAGAAAAGTTATCAATCATCGGCTAAATTTGAAAAAAGTTCAGAAAAGACAAAAAATAAGCCAAAAACAGCATCCGTGTTGGCTTATTTTCGTCTTTAGTGACTTTTTTTTAACTTTTGGACATAATTTTATACTTTTTAGATTCCTTTCGTCGATACGAACCAATAATCCACGAAAAAATGACATAAAAATAACAAATACAAAAAAAATTTGAATAAAGACAAAAAAAAAAGCCAGATAATCTAGCCTGGATAATCCAGGCCAAATGGAGCAAGGCACATAAAAATATGGTCATCTCTACTTCCTTCAAAAATGATAAAGCCATCAAAATTGGGTAAGAATAACAAACGCAGATTGCATAAAATTGTATTGCTCTAACCAATGGAGTTGTATAATATAGGATATTACCTGATCGCAATGTCCATCAACCGTACTAGGAGAAGGCACTCCATGCGAAAGATTATAAGTGGCCAAGATGTCCTTCAATATACTGCTGATATTAAGCTCGAAAAGAGTCTTGACTGCGACAACTGAACCGGAAGCAAGTTTAACAAGCAGCCCAAGCAAACCCTGCAAACCAAATCAGGAAAATATACAGATATACAAACTTATTAGGATATGGCGAACAACTATCAAGCAGCATGTAAACCAAGAGACTGCATACACTGTAAACGGGTTGACATAAGGTGGTTCGACAATTCACGTCGATGAGATGTATAGCTTGATCAATCAGCCCATGTTTACAAAGTTCATCCAGCATATCAGAAGAGTGGCATACTCGTTCTGCTATGTTAATCAAGCAGGTGGCTACATTTTCAACAAGCTGAGGCACAACGGAGGAAAAAATGCTCAAGAAAACATTTAAAAAATTGTCAGATCATACAACCAGGTATAAAAAGTTCAAAAAACAAAATATTCAGTGCATACTCATACAGACCTGTCTATCCTCGTACTGAAGTAGATTACACAATATTGGAACTGCCTCCATGAAAGGTGAAGGAGATTCAGAAGGAAGTTTCTTACATATGTTGACCACAGTTGAAAGTGCAACCCTCTAAGAGACATGAAAAAGGGGCAACCACAAATTTCAGTCTTCGAACTCTTGTTATCAACACAAAAGACATATGAAAAATCTCAGCGAAGAACAACTAACTTAGTTTCCGAACTAAAATATATAGTACATTACCTGCACACTTGTTGAGAAAAAATCAATGTAAGTTAAAACAGCCATAATTGCCCCGGATTGTAAGCATGCAAGTGGTTGATCACATGAGATTTTTTCTAAGGCTTGCAAGCACTGCATTACAAAAAGATGATGCTTAAAGAATATATACCAGATAAAGTATTTACTGCAAAGATGGATAAATATACGCTGGTCAAAATGTACTAAAGCAAGCTTTACGCATACCTGTTCGGCTACATCAAGGTACTCAATGGCCATTAATCTCTGACAAAGAGCAGGAACTGCATCATGACGTACAAGAAAACCGGAGGATCGAGAATGTACATCACATAAATAAGTTATAGCCCTGATAGCTAAAAGCATTATATCAGGATTTGTCCCATGCCTTGCCAACTTCACAAGAATTGGAGATAATGTGTCTGCCATCATGCTTGATACCGAGCTGTCAGTGCAAAAGGACAGCAATTCACATAGCTCAGTAAGAGCAGCCAATACAGCAGAATCGTCAACCTCTTGGCCTAAACTTGACAAAACCCTCTTAAACTTCCCGTGATCGCCCGATCGCCGCCTCTGATAATCGCGAAGGCTGTTGTGCCTCTGCTCTCCATCTGAATCAGATGACCCGTATGCAGAGTCCTTTTCGCCTTCCCCTTCTGATCGAGTCGACACCGAAGCCGATGATGATGTGTCCATGTCACCATCTTGCACTTCAAGTATTGGATTGGAGGAGTTCATTGGAGGTTGAACTGGTGAATTGGATGAACTTGGTCTCAGCTCCAATGAACTACATGCTCGCTTATCTGCAGGCAACTCATCAACTGTTTCGGATCTTTTTTGGCCTCGATTCCCCATTTATAAAACAGATCAGGTTATATATTCTCTCCTACAAAGATAAAAGGAGAATATGAGTTACCTAGACAAATTACAAACTACTGTACCGAGCTACAATCAAACCAAAAGCACTAAGGAAAAAAAAAGACGTGATTCAAAACACGATTCACTTAGAAAATAAAGCAAAGTACCAAACATAAGTCCGTACAACAAAAAGCAATAAAGGGTTTGCTAAATTCTGATTACGTAACTAAAAAGAAACAGCAAAACAAGTGAACATTTAGCTAGATACAGACAACTACAAAAGAGTGAT
Source organism: Arctostaphylos glauca (assembly GCA_019985065.2). Classification (NCBI taxonomy): domain Eukaryota; kingdom Viridiplantae; phylum Streptophyta; class Magnoliopsida; order Ericales; family Ericaceae; genus Arctostaphylos; species Arctostaphylos glauca. The sequence goes on from JAHSPW020000007.1 coordinate 11,952,098, forward strand.
CTAACAATCACTGCCAACAAAACCAGAAAAGGAAAATAATTTGTGGCAAATAATGCCTTCAGTTTCTGAACTAAAAAGATACTCCATTTATCAATGCCAATTAAAGAATATAATCCCTCCCAGATAGAAAAAAATGGAGATTTGAGTTCACTATGAATTTTATTTTGTGACTCCTATAAATCAACATAGGTTCTAACCAAATTGGACTACCCATCAATAATCAGAAAGAAAACAATAAGATGTGATTCAAAACGTGATTCGTTAAGAAAAATAAACGAAGCAATCAAAATCAGACCTTGCAACAAAAGGCAAACAATAGAAAAGGTCTTGCCTTACCAATTACATGGCTAGAAAAAATAGAAACCCATAATGATAGGAAGATATAAAAATATGTAATACAAATTAACACAACGAAAGAGTGACAAAACAATCACTACCCAAAGGACACAACAAAAAATATTTGGAAGGGAAAATCTTAACCGGTATAATGGAGCAAAAGGAAATAAGCCGTAGTAGAAGCAAACACGTATGCATATGCACCCACATATTGAGAAAGAGGAAGCTCAGAAAAATAAACGCAACAACGAAGATGATTACTAGGTTTTCCAGTCATATCCAGAAAATAATCAACTTAATTGGATTTATGTACCTGACAGTGGTTCTGTGGTAGAGCGATCTTCGAGAGGTTCGAAGACCCGAAGAAATCTAGGGCTTTTGTTTGCTTCTGGTGTTGGTATGTTGTTAATGATCATACAAGGGGATGTGTATATGATGATAATGGTGATGTTGATGATGAAAGCAAAGGTACGAAACTTGTTGAGTGTTTATGTAGAGGTAGAGAGAGAAGGGGGTGTGCATATATACAGGGAGAGAAGAGGTGTGTATACACACGTACACACGTACACTTACATACATACATGTATGAATCTTTTATCAGCCATAATATGAAAGAATTTAGGAAAATAGGGTGGAACGTAAAGAGGTTGTAAAATTATTGCGGAACGCATTTTGAATATGCATTTTTAGTTTATGCACTATAAACCTCACTTGTATGCATATTGAAAATGCGGTACGAGTTACGCAATTTGATCATGTACGTTTGCATAGGTCTATATGATTCCAAAACATGGAGTTTTGGATAAGACAAAGTTAACATATTTATATGATTAGTGATTAAGAGTGTTCCGCAAATATTCATGTTGGACTCACTGTCCACATACTTAACAAAATACAAGTCATTGTAAATATTGCATGTGTGTTACATTAATCATTACTAAGGGAAGCCAACTAACAGGTTAATGGTTTGGCACCACGATGGTTTCATCCCTATGAGCAATGTCGATGTGCGTGAAGATCACAAGTCTTTTCCACATTTAGATTATAGCTTTGCATTTTTGGACAGTTGTGGCACACGAATATTTGTGGAGCCAAAAATCCAACATGACGTCGCAAAGAATGTGTAATTTATGATTAACTACAATTAGGCCTCATGTGAGGAAAAAGTTGCAGGTGTTCTGGAATGGCCGAATCTATTCATCTAGCACAACAAGCTTGAAGCGAAGTGCAAAAATTTATTTGCCAAGGTTATGAAAGCACATTCAATACAAAGAATTTCAGGTAGAAGTGAAAATCATTTGCACGAAGACATTTGTTAGAGGTTTCAAACTAATGTAAATTGCATACTTGAAGTAATTCTCATGGTAGACTAATCATTATCAAAGTTTAAGGTAAAAGTATACAAAGAGTTTGGACTTGCTTTGAAATAGCAGAGTAGTTTCTTCTTGAAACTTAATCTGTAAGACATGTATTTGACGTATTCACCAACCTCCCCATCATCTTCCTCAAAGTCTAAAAGTTCATTATTGAAAATGAGTAGTTCATCATTTATAATTTCTTGTAGATCTAGGTCAGGGTTGACGAATTATCCTTTAACATTTTTAATCCAACAAAACCTATTTAATCGAAACTGCATTTGTTTGATCTCTACTTTCAACCATGTAGTCAATGCATCTGAACCTTGTTGCATGTCTACACTAGTTCAACTAAACAAGCTTTAAGGATGCATAGACAATGATACATATAGAACATTTTCAGATCACAACATTTCTCATATAGTTTCTACCACTGAAGATTGTTGTATGTATTTTTATATCAGGCGGTGGCGTTTGAGATGTGGCATCCTCGATGACAAGGCCAACATCTGAATCTCATGGTGTGTATATCAGCAATGATTTGTTCTTGGATTGATGTTTCACCCCATACTACGTGTTGTACATCGGGCCATTGTAGGCTCCTACGGAATGTGGTTGGTCATCCAATCTCCTGTGCCCAATTGATGTGTGTTGTTGGGAGGATGACGCATGTATGATATATTGAAGGACATTGTTATATGTTTTGAAGGTGGTATTTTTGTTGGATGATTTTTGCAGATAATGGCGCCAGGTATTTGAATGCACAAGGAAACGCATAATGTACATGTATTTTATAAGCATTATTGGTATTAGCCAGTACCTTGACTTTTTTGCAGTCTGATTTGCATCTGCAAATTGGATAAACGCAATCTGAAAATGCATTCATGATCAATAATTATTAAATTGTCCAACATGTGCACTAATTATGGTAGATTGAATACATGAGAAGATTTAATTAATTGAAGTTGTGATTGCAGTTTCCATTTTGATGAATTATGAAATAAGTGGTATGTTGTAATTTTCAACATTAACTATTTCTTGTCATAATATTAAAATTAAAAAATTATATGATTATTGTGAAATTACACGAAATGGTTTACTTCATATTTCGATAGAGACATAAACTAATTGATTTTAACAAGCATCCAAATTTTATACATCAAAACGAAGTAGGAAAAATACATTTCACTAAATACAAATTTCTTGTAATTTAATACAACTATATGAAATAAAGGATGAGAAACTGAAACACATGTCGAATTCAATAATAGAACATTGTTTGTGCACAATTCGATAAATGGAGCTATGTTCAATTGTTGGCACCAGCTCCCATTCCTCTAGCTAGACATGTACGCATGTTGTGTCCAGGTAAGCCACATATATTGTAAGTTTGGATATCTGATGGTAGCGAATCATGCCAGTCCATTTCATACTTAAGGCATCGTGATTTTGACCTCCTTTCTCTTTATTCACAACGCATTGGTGAAAATATACGCACTCCGATATAGAGTGGCCAATATTTAATGTCTCTAATTGGAGAGATTTTTTGTGTACTGTAGACCTCAATGTCTCTAACAACTGTCCACATGAGTTACGTAATTTAGATGTTTCAAGAATATTTTGTTGCACGAAGTATTCAACGAGCAAGGGATCTTTCACTAGTTCCATTTCTGGCATGTGCATGTACCTTGATTGTTTGTGGTTTCCTTTGTCCAATGATCTTAGATGTGTAGCTGCAATTATTTTGAATACTCTATAAACCTAACTATATTCAACTAATTTATGATATCTAGTCTTGTTGAGCTACCTTGTAAGCAATTGAATTGCGAAGTCATTATAAATATGTTTGAGTGCATTCTTCATTGCATAACTTTCTCCCTTGTTGCAAAAGTATTCAATACACTTGTACAGGGTCACCTGACGATTGTTGTTACTTGTAAATGGCAGAGATCTCTCATAACACTGTTGAAACACTCAGAAACATTTGTGGTCGTTGATACATATTTCTGTCCACCGTCGAAGGCAAATGTCCATTTCTTCATGTCCATCTCGTCGAGTAATTTCTTGATATCTCCATTCTGTAGGCAATTGAGCAGTACCAGTGGTATGCTCAAGGAGGCCTCTAGTCCGGATTTGAACATAAGTACGACAATAGACTTGGGTGCCTATCTGAAATAAGGCAGAGACATGGTCTATCCGTAACATATGCTTTGATTTGGCGAAGAAACCACTCAATGCGTCAGTTGTCTCGTTCTCGGCAATGGCAAAAGGCGACGAGAATTACCACAATTTTTGTGTCTTGTGTGATAGCAATGAGAAAGGTATGTTTTTATTTTTTATCATGAAAATATTGTAAACACAGAGAACAGGACGACGATGTTTGAAAGTTTCAATGCATTGTCTGAAAGCCCAGTCGCCTCCCCCGCGTGTGGAACTATTTTCGATCTTTTGTTCCACACTATACCTAGATTAGTTAGAGCTACCTCATTAAAGAATTATTCCAATTTGTTGTACGATTCATCCCAATCACCATAAAATTCACGATAGCCTTCTATTTGGCCATCCAACACTTTGTATACAATGCCCCGTAACCTCCACTATCTTTTTTTATGGTTGCAATTAGGGCTTTGATTTTGACTGCAAGGGCTGATTAGACTACTCCCCTAATAAAGTTCAAAATAAATGTCGCGTGGAGCATGGGGTGGTCAGAGGTCATATTTGCCCCGATACATGTGTGAGGTCTAGCATATCTCTAAATGATCCATACTCTACCCTCCTTCGACTTTGAGTGGGCACATAGGTGTCATGAAAATGAATCCCGATTGTTGCATATGTAAGCAATGGATTTGTTATTTGACAATGACACCTTCGCGTATGATTTTGATCCATGGTATATAATTTGACGGCTCCATGTACCGCATCTTTGGAATCAAAGACCATCCCTTTATGAAGCTCTAACCTCATGTCCAACCAACTACATCCATGTCTAACAATGTTGGGGATGGGTTGACAATGTTTGTCTATGTGTTTTGCGTGAAAATGTGGGATGGTAACACGTACAAATCAAAGTCCCTCTCGTCACCAGCATCAACATTTGCATCATGTCTGATTTGAAGGTAAATGCATTAGTATTTGCCTCCTGCATGATCTCTACAACTGCACCACTAGAGCCCATTATTAGTTGGTCCAAGCCCGGTGAGAACATGGGCATACCTTAGTCTTATTTTGTACCGCCTTGCATGGACTCCAGAGAAAGGGGAATGTCGAATGCTGATAATCTCCTACCCCCGTGTCTAGCATCCCTAGAAAGGTCTTCACAAATGATAGGCCGTCATAGACTACCCCTCGACTTGACAAATATCACTAGTATGTGACCAAAAATAGTTTATGATAGCTTGAACACTACATTGATTGTTGCATCATTGACGAGGTCCAATAATGTGTATGTGTAATTCATTTGAGAAAAACTAATTACTGGATACCGAAATGTAATTTTCATCTTTTGGTCTCGAACATTAACTGCAAATTGTATTCTTTCTCTTAAATCGTCAAGTTCGATTTCCATTCTCAATAAGAGAATTATCATCAGACCTCCGTCATACTACGAACCGTCGTGTTTGTTCACTGCCTTTCTACTGGTGTGGACCACTATACGACAAGTAGTCGAAGCATAGTGTTTTGTTGTACGATTTGAGAGTGGAGTATTTATGAGTGAAAGTGTTCAGTGGATGGTTTTCGTGGAATATTTACTATGAAGAGTCTTAGTGAATGCATTTTCTGGGCAAGAGGGAATAATATTTGAATAGACAAGAAAATGCATATTGTAAATGCGTTCTATGACCATTATTGGCACTGCCCACTTTCTGTAGAGCAGCCTGTGCTGCAGTCATAGTAAAACATAAATAGAAATTGCATTCTTAAAAAATGCAAATTCTATTTGCGTGTTATGATTAAATTGGCTTCAACAGAACGCAAGTTCAAATGCATTATTGACCTACAATAAAGCGCCCAATAGTATGTTAACTAAAATACGTGAAAAAAATTAATTGGTTACACATTCAAAATTACAACTCCCGTTCAAGTAAAGTACAAGATATGTGATATGTCATAATTATTTAAAAATTAAGTATTTTTTTTGTCATAATATCAAAATTATACAAATTTACTGAGACGATGAAAACAACATTAATTATTTTTTTGTTCAAATAACAAGCTATTAATTGTTCTCTAAAATTAAATTTGTAATTTATTCAACATTGATGTAAAAAATAAAGATGTTCTAACGCAGAAAATATACACATAGAATGAAAACTGTCATTTTATATAAGTAGTATGTTACAACATAAACAATAAATGGAAACATTATATTTCTTATTGCACTCGTAAATGTGATGTACAAATTTTGTAATTATTTTTAAGATTCAAAATTGGACCTTGTATCTACTTTGTGCATATGGGTCTCTAAGCGAACAACATCTTCATTTTGGCTGTTTGCATTGAAAAACATTGTCTATCTTGCACTATTACTTTTGATCTCCATGTTGTGCTCTCAATCTTTGGTATCAGTGGTGCTGAGACCATCTCCCTCAGTCTTTCAACTTGCTGCACAAATATTGGTGGAGATGGCAGAGGTGGGAGGTGCCATGTCCCTTAATCCTTGATCTTTCAACCTCATATACAGAAGGCATTATTGCCGACTTAATCTACAATTCAATTCGCCCTGAACTGAAATGTCATTACAAAGTAGTAAAGTATCATTTTTGAATTGTCACACCAACCTCCGACCACGTAGAGTATGTGAACTATATATATGCAAGATACAGTGCTACAACATCAGCGACCTATGCATGTGGATCTATAGTCCATGCATGTAGGTCGGTAATCATTACAACATGGCTTACAATATATAACGTACAATTAAAATTTGTATGCATGTACCTGGGTAAGAAAAGTGGAAATCTAGGAGCTAATGACATCAGGATAATTCATACTTCAAAAGGATAGAACACACATTTTAATTACATACTTTAAACTCAAAATCCAAAACCAAAACCCAAAATCTCAATCCCTAATAGAAAGATTGAGGAAAAAATACTTCTATTTGGTATTATGGGGCAGATGACAAAGAAAGACTTGTATTTATAGAAATTAAAAAAAAAAACACATGTTGGGGATATGATTTACATTCGGATTTGGTAGTGTAGGTAGGATCATAAAGAAATGCTTTTACTTGTAGTAATTGGAGAACACATGTTCTATTTGCGTTTTTAGTCTATCATTAAATATTCGTGCGATGTTGGGGGTTGACAATTCTGTCATAGTAGAAAAACACATATACAAATTGCATATTGTTGTCATGTCAACAAATCACAAATAGAACTTGCGTTTACTGACTGATATTGCTAAGAGAAATTGTCAGAATGGAATCCAAGTTTGGTTTAAAATAAAATGTTGGTCATTTTTTAGTTTTTATTAGTTGCAATGGCTGGTTGCTAATGGCATCGGGATAATCCACACCTCCAAAGGACACAACACGCATTTGGAAATTATATATTCTAAACTCAAAATCCAAAATCCTAACCCCTATTGGAAAGATGGAGGAAAACGGCTTATATTTGGTACTATGGGATGGATGACAAAGAAAGACTTGTATTTATAGGAATTAAAAACACACACACACACACACACAGGGTGTATGATTTACGTTTGAATTTAGTAGTGTAGGTAGGATCATGAAGAAAGACTTTTACTTATTGCAATTGGAGAACACATGTTCTATTTGCATTTTTAGTCTATCATTGAATATCTGTGCGATGTTGAGGGCTAACAGTTCTATCATGGCAAAACAACGCATATACAAATTGTGTATTATTGTCATGTCAGCAAATCACAAATAGAACTTGTGTTGTTAACTGGTATTACTAAGAGAGATTGGCAAAATGGAATCAAAGTTTGGTTTTAAAAAAATTGTTAGTAATTTTTTAGTTTTATTAGCTACAACGATTGGTCGCGAATCCATGTTTGAGAACACATTAGCTGGGATCCAACTGTTGAATTGCAATACCGTTTGTACACATGCCAAGCTGGGCAGTAGCACTTTGCATTAGTACCCATTGCGCTGGTGATCGACTGTCGGATCTAGATATGCCAACCTTGGAAGTAGGGTCCGCGACCAATCTTAAGTTAAAGGCATAGACTTGGACAAAGGCATATACACGACTAAAAACATAGACTTGGCTAAACAACATCGCTTGGGCATTACACCTCAGGTTCAAGTTAAAGTTTAACTTATGCTGTATCACAGTTAATGACACACACAAATATTTTCACAGAAAATATATTCACAACAAACTATCATTTCACGATTTCTAATAAGTTTTTAGTTTGGGCGTCCACGATATACCCTAATATCCATGTTCAAACCAGCATTCTAAGTTCGAAAACTACACTAGTCAAAAATTATTTCTAGCATCAAGCTATATCATAATCATGAAATTGAAATACTATAATTTATATAACTAAAAATATGACAATAAATCACAAATAATCAATATGATACGAGATGCGTGTAAATTAAGATAACTCGAGTCTATGATTAACATGGTTAACAGTGTATACTAACGTTTTCTCAAGTTTATTGTTATCTAACAACCTTAGGATTAATTTGGCAAATATTTATACAAGGGTATAAATAGTAATTTTATTAAGGGGCTTAATCAAGGAAAGCAAGTCAGCTTAATCTAATCTATAGTTGTCTACCTATGCTTGCTATGACTCAGTGAAGATCAGCATCACGTGATGAGAGGAAATAGATAAGCTTTTTGGGGACGAGAGGGTGTGCCAACAGGTAATTCTTTTCAACATAGGATTAGAATGGGTAACAAAAAAGACTGAAAATAAAGTTATCTTTCTCCCTTTGTATGGGTTAGGGTCTGAGATAAAGGAAGAGATTGAAGTGAGTATCAGTCAGTGGAATAGAATCGAGAACAACCTTTCTCCGGTTTGCAACAGGAGAAAGGTCATGATAAGTATATGGGATAAAAATTTAAATTTAGAAAAATAAGGGTTTAAACTATAATTACATAAAGTATAGGGTCAAATATGTAATTTAGAGAAAATAAGGACCTAAACTATAATTTCCAAAACTATAATATAGGGGTATTTTTGTATTTTTTCAAAATAGAAGATTAAAATTATAATTTCACACATAAGGTTAAAAGTATAATAAACTAACAATGGATTAATGTACAATAAACAGAAACAGGGAGTTAAATGTCTAAATATATAAAGGGAAGTGGGAAAATGATAACAAACAGAATATACAGAATATTCACATTCTATTCTGGGTTCTGGATCTACGGTTGCAAGGTGAGACACAGCGATTGCAAAGTGTAATTTTTTAGAAATGGCCAATCTCGGCAGTAAGGTGTAAACCTTTTACACCTTTTTTCTTTTCTTTTTTTATCAATGTTCACTTATCGGGCAGCACGGTGGCTGGACCTGGTGTTATATTATAGAAAATCGGGCAGCACGACAGTTGTACCCGGAGTATCTATCAATATCCAACCATCATCCAGGAGTTCAACAAAATATTAACATTATAATACAACTGTCAAGATAATATCAACAAACTACACATAGCAATATGGTCAATCTACTCTCATGACATCCCATGGTGATCTGTGGACGTAATCAATGTACTCGAGTGGATGCATGTGCAGTGTGTACATGGTTCCAGGTGAGTTTACAGTTTGAAAATAGGGTCTGAATAGTCCAGACAGCATTCTGGAATTCTTGAAGTTTCAAACAGGTCGCTTGTGCGGTCAGATCTCGCTCGAGCGGTAAAAACAAGCAAAATTAAAAATTTCTAGAGGTGTCTCGAGTGATCTCAAGTGACTTGAGCGATCTCAGGGGATAGGTCGCTCCAGTGATCTTAGGTGACAAAATAGAAAATGGTTTGGAATTAGCCCGGTCGCTCGAGCAGCCGGAGCTAGCTCGAGCGAGCTGTTGTTTTTTAGATTCTATAACTTTATGGGTTTCTGATTTCCTAACATGAACAAAACGTAAATCATGCATTTCAAACAGAAATCACATGGATAACACACAAATGAACAACCTAAGGGTTGGAGGTATAAATCACTACCTCGATTGCAAGATTAAAACGACGAACGAAGATGAATCGATGAAAAAACCAAAAACCCTAAAATTTCAAGAACTTCCTCTCACTCATCAAGAACTTAAAAACCTCGCAATTTCACTCTCTGAAACTTACTGCCTAGACTATGAAATTGGTAAAGGAAACCTAAAGATTCTTACTGGGTTCTATAGTGTAGAAATCCCTCATAAACACCACCTCTTAAAATGCCATGAAAACCAATAAAAACTTAGATTAAATTTAAACTTTATTACTAGTAACAAAAGTATATTGTCTAAGTTTTCAAACAATGCCTCAAAAGAGCACAAAAATTGAAAATTTTATTGAGAAAGCCTGCAAAATCTATTTTTTAAATTTATATCGATTTTGTTTTCTTTTAATGTTGAGATCTGTAACTTTTTTTAAACATATTTTTTTAATGGACAAAGTAAAATTAAAGAAGGAAATTCCCATACCAGACTAAACTCTGAAACAACAATTATGAATCAACTAACTAAAGAAAATTGAGACATTAAATGAGAAATATTTATTTATTTTCAAGCTATATAATTTTTAAAAAAAAATTTAAATGAGGGACGAGGAGGAAATGTTGGTCACGTGCCGTACACGTATCTGCCTGCTTTAGAAGGAAAGTAGATTTCATATGGTTGTAATTTTAGTGGAAGTTGGAATGCATTTTTCCATTGACTAGTGACTAGATTTTTGCATCTAGAATTCCTTCTAGGAGAAGCAAAATGAATTGCATCTGAATTGCTTGAACCAAATATCTACTCATTTTAATAATATTTTTTCATCTCAATCTGGCTAAAGTACCCTTAAAACTGTTTTGGATTAAGCATATACGATAATATTTTGAACTAATTTTTCAAGAGTATTTTTAAAAACATGTTTTATATACATTGAACGATTCAAATCATTAAAATTTGATCAGAAAATAAGAGGTCCGCATTGTAACAAAATAATGAATCCCTAACTAGAAGTTTTCTGTATATAAACAAAATAAGATATCTCTTATAATATAAGCATATATAAAAATATATATACGTGTGTATACATAAACATACATATATATTATTTTTGAAATATATATATAAATCCATGACGAGGGACAAAAATATCTTCTACAATTTAATATACATTTCTTTTGTCTAACACACCCTTTATCCAATCATTGAATTATTTAACACACTCTCCTTAAACATCAAATCAATATGGGTCTCTCGTCTTATTTAACACGCCCGATTATTTAACACATCAAAAAATAAGACGGCATCCAATTGGCCTCTAAGGTCTTAATGGGGATTGTGAGTTTCTTTCTGGATTAAAGGTCGGCAGCAAATATCTGAGAATAGTGGGAAAAAAAAAGCTTTAAATTAAAGTATTATCACATTGGGATATTGTTATGGGAACAAGTTCCTACGATTATAATCAATTGGGTGGCCCCACTAAGTCAAATTATTACGTCCGGCACGTTTGCTAAGTCAACAAACCGCAATAGAGAAAAAAAGAGAGAGAGAGAGATAAAAAAGCAGCTCCACTCTCTGTTAGAGGGAAAAACGAAAGACCAAGCCTCAGAAGGAAACAAGCAATAAATTGCCAAAAGCAGCAAAAGAAAAGAAGAGGGGGTTTTAGTCTGCTTTATGACTGGGTTGTTTCACCATTGTTTCCCACAAAAAAGGAGACTTTAACAGAACTGGGAAAATGGTGGAAAGTGTTGCCAAGCACTAACGTTTCCAACCAGGCATGCTTTTCAATTATGAACATCCTAAATGCCAAACTACATGCCTTGCAATGACAAGAACACCAGGCATCATAATGAGAGGAGGACGGTAACACAACGGATCAGATCGGAGACGAATTTAATCATTCTTGTTTTCGATTTCCGAATTTAAAATTTATCTTTATTCCAGTCCCGTTCCCTAAACGAGAAATGAACTCTAACTTTCATTCTCGTCCCTTTTTTAATTAAAAAAATTAATTCACCTAATTTAAATGTTAAAATTTAAAAAATATATATATATATATTTATATTTTGAAGATGTATCTTTACATAAAATTAAAAAACTCAAAACTCTCATATTTAGCGTAAAATTATAAATACTTGCATTGAAAGAAATTAGACAGTAAAATAATATAAATTTAATAAGGGTAAATTTCACTTACCTCCCCTGAGATTACTGACAAATGTACTGCCCTCCCCTGTACTTCTGACAATTGCACTGCCCTCCCTTACTTCACAAAATAATGTTTTTGGACCCCCCCTCCCGTGAGTTTATGGCTAACGACGTTGACGTTGTGAGTTAAATACCATTTGTACCCTTACTAATGTTTGGGATGAGTTAGATTTGCTGACCACCATCTAAACCCTAACTCATTTTGTTTTCCTTTCCTTCTCTTTCCCCCCATCTCGCCTTCCCTCCCATGGCCGCCAAAGGTAAGTTTGATCTTCCTGGCATCCTTTCAACCCATGGCAATTCTGAGCCCGATGAGGTCGCCGCTATACTCTCACTCCTCCCGTCAGCCAACCTTATCGTGAATCCTCTTGCGGTTGCTTTTCCATTAGGTGGCTTACTCCTTTGTGACCCTAACCCAGAAGAGTTATCTTTATGGCAAAGTTCATTCAAGACCCCTAGATGACAGAGAGAATGGGAGAAGAAGCATTTTTACCCCAATTTTTGGGCAGCGTTTGGATCAATTTTGTCGATATGGTTCGCAAGAAGAGATTTTGAGTCATCAAAACAGCACAAAAGATATGATATTAATTGGCATTTGATTTTTGTGTTGTGGAGACGATAAGCACCGGGGGAAATTGTGGAAAATAAATCGTTTTTTACGAATTCTTTAAGCATTTTGATTAGTAGTTTATGTACTCTGTTTGATTTTTCTTGATTTTGTCGATATTCTGTGAAATTCATTTTTTGGGTTTCGCATCTTGACGATTTTTAGGTCTTGAATTTTTGAGATATCCAAGTTTTATGGGTTAATAATGTTTGAGTTTTTTGCAAGCTGAGTTTTATGAATACCCAATCTTGTGGGCAATAGATATTTAATACCGTGATACACTGTTGTATTGGAACAATGGAGAACCCTAGATGTTTACATTAATAATTAGAGTATGGTATTCAATTAGTTTCAGTTTCAGTTTTAGCAATTTCTATTTTCTGTTGTAAATGGAAATGTTTCTCCAGAATGTAAATGGAAATGTTAGCCTCAGTTTTTGTTTTATCTTAGTTTCTGTTTGTGTAGTTTCTATTGCAATTTCTGTTCTAGTTTTGTAGTTTATGTTTCTGTTATAACAATGAAAATGGGAATAGAATTGGAAATGGAATTGTACTTAATGGATATGGATATGGAAATAGAATTGTACATAATGGATATGGAAATGGTAATGAAATTGTAAATTAATGGATATGAAAATGGCAATTCAAATGGAAATGGTCTGCATTTTGATTTGAAATGGTTTATGTATTTTGAAATGGAAAAAATACTAAAATTTAATTGTATCGGTAAACATAACAAATTTAAGATGGAAAATTACAAACATAAAAAAAATTAAGGGCTGAATAAATTTTATGAAGAATAATTATTTAAAATTATAGTAATCAATACTAAGACAACATAAAATTAAATTAATTAGTAACTTAAAAAAATTTACCGGATCCATGTCATATATGTGTACACACACACACACACAGATATATATATATATATATATATATATAGTGCAATAACGAATAATATTTATATATAGGTGTATATAAATATATATGTGTATATGCATATTAAAATAACAAATTAACTTAATGTGTAAGAAAAAAATAAAAAAGAAACTTTGTGTTTCCAATTAGTTCAAAGCTGGACGGGGAGTTAGGGGATATGCAAAATGTGTAGGACAGATTGAGTAGGAATGAATTATACAGGAGAGAGAGAGAGAAAGAGTGAGGAGGGTAATATAGGAATTTAGAAAAGTAAAAAACATGACATCACCTCTTTTCCACGGTCAACGTGCGAAATCTAACGAGAAGGGGGTTTTGAAACATTATTTTGCAAAGCAAGGGAAAACAGTGCAATTATCAAAATCACAGGGGAGGGCAGTGCATTTCAGTAAGTGAAATTTACCCATTTAATAATTATTCTAAAATGGGATGAAGAACATGACAAATGTACTAAAACTTGCTTCCAATCCGTTCTGATTTTTTTCAATTTTTACCTCCAAATCCAAATCAATCCCCAAAAAAATTCTCAAAACTCCAATCCGAATGGAGCAGGAAACTCAGATCAATTCGGATCAAAAGAAATTGTCATCCTTATAAAAACACCTATTAGGAGAAAAACTTCACCCATACCAGAATTAGGGTTACAAAACCCGCGACATTATCTCCGCGAATCAAAAAATGAAGAGTAAAGGGCAGCAAGGTGAAAGGACAGACACATAAGAAGGCTCGCCAAGCCAGAAAAGGAGTTCAATATCACCAAAGATTCTCAAATCTCAATCAGCTTCACAACCACATATCCTGTCCTTGCCTAACCTAAGAAAGTTATTCAATAAATCCACCAAAGGTCCATAATATTCACGAAATAATCATATATTCAGGAGAAGAGACCTTAATTTACAAACCATGCCAATACATAACACTAAGGGCACAAGAGGACATTAAAACCGACATTAAAATATTACAGTGCTAGGATACAAATACATAACAAGTAATGAGCTTTAAACACGACATCCTGAAAAGGAAATGAAAAGATTGAAATGGGTTCAAAACCTATTCTACTCTCTGCCTTGGAAGGACGCCATCATATGTTGAGCTTGTGACTGCAACTTCAAGAAACAAGTACTGTTAGTATTGCATCTGGCAGTGGAAAAAGCACCACGACAATTTCATTCATCTAATCTTGGAAAAGGAATTGTCGAATTTATCCCAGCACGCACTAACTAGTAAGAGATGAGAGAAGTTCAAACCAAAACACATGTAAATATGTGCATTAAAAGCAAACAAGGAACTTTATGCATCACCCTTAATCAACGAATCCTTGAAAATTTAAAGGTGACTATCAAAATAGTCAGTTCTTCAGATATGTGGCACAAAAAACCACTTGCCATTTTATTTCTTCATATCAGAGTATCCAGGCATGAGGAGCAACAATACATGGGCATTAAAAATCGTCTTGACTTTTGAGTTTGTCTGAAGGCTTCTCTAAGTATAAGAAAAATATCCCTTTGCTTTGAGGCTGTTTTTTCGTCCCTCATGACTTTATTTATAGGTATTCATATAAGCATTACAAACGAAAGAGCATCAAGGAAATGCAATGCAATGAGAAACCTAAATCGAATATTATGCAAACAAATGGCCCAAAAAAATGAGAAATGTCAATATTACAGAAAGCAACAGAGCTCGGAGCAGATAGTACTAGCTATCGATCTAGGTCATGACCTCTCAAACATGCAACAATTGCACTAACTGCAATTCAAGCAACGCAGAAACCTAACACCCTTGCTTAATGACTTGAATTGCACCTCCCAAAAATGGTACAGTTCCATTCAATACTCGTAAGTAGCGTAATCTATGGGAGCATAACCCTATGGCCCGTCGTACCAAATTTTGGAGCATGTGGCATACTATGTCAAGCTTTCTCCGTCAAGCTTCACCCTTACCACCACCAGCTACAATCCAGCCCTTCCTCCCTTCCTTCTCCCCCACTCCCACAAAACCCACACCATTACCTCCCACCAGTACCCTCCACTTCCAATGCCTCTGCATCCCCAAAACCTCCACCAGTAGCTACCCGCCTACCCCCAATTCCCACCTCCCCACCCGCCATGTCCAATGCCACAACAACCCACTGCAACCCAGCAAGGCAACAACCCAAGCCAAACCCATCCCATGTTCCCAACTGAAGCCCACAATAAAACACCAATTTCTCTTTCCTCCCCACTTAAGATCGCTAGCGCTCACCACAATGAATATATGCCCACACAGAGTAAAAGAAGAGAAATGTTGAGGCTGGCCAAGATAGCTTTTGCCTCTTCCTATGAGCTGCACAATCCCCTCCTTAGTGTCCACATGCTCTTTAACATTTTATTCAGAGAGTAAAGAACACTTGGAACTGGTTTAATTGAGCCAACATCATGTTGGGCATATTAATTTGTACCAGATAGTGGATAGGGAGGGAGGGAGACACGTGTAGGGCAACTTCAACCTCAGTCTCACTTACAGATTGTCCAGAGCTCTCTAACTAGACAAGAAGAAAGAACAAAAAGAAAAATATACTTCAGTTTGAATAATCATTTCTAATCTCTTGAGAATCATTTAGTGATCTCGAGCTCATCATTGCCAGTGTATCTTAACGTAGGTAATAAAACAAGGCTTGCCTTATGCACGTAGACAATATGAGCAAATTTAATTCATCAGAAAAATGGAAAAGAGATATAAACATCGTACTATACATCTTCATTTACAATTTCTAAATACGAGAAAAGGGAAAGAGATAGTTTACCTGAGAATTTCCATAGCTCATGCCTTGTGAAAATGAACTCTGATGAAGAAGCTGTATAACACGAAGGGAATAGGTTGGCACGGTAAGACATGACATGAATTTCAACTCAAAAAACAACACAAGTCATGGAATCACAGAGAGATAAACGAACATCCTATAGATAACTACCTGAGCATTTGGACCAGATTGAACCCCTTCCTTTCTAGAAGACCCTTCCCCACCACCCTTGGCCGTTCCCTTTGTGTCACCCTAAAAAAATTATTATTTCAAGAAATAAAAATTTGGCGGAAGCTAGATAAACAAAACACAGACACACACAGGTGCCGTGGAATTCAAAAAATAAAATAACTTAAACGAAGACCATGACATACCTCCATCTGCAACATCCAGTTCAACCCATAACAGAACCAAAGAGACACAGAAACAGAAGTTAATTCAACAAGTTGCTCAATATTCGAATTGAAATACAATACAGGACATACAACAAATCAAACTTCTAAACACGGGAGAAATTGCAGAAAACCACCTCTCTGTATCGAGTAAGGTACACCTTCAGCGGTTCAATATAATCTTCAAACCCTAAAGTCGCCATTGCCCACAGCAGATCATCCCCATTAATCGTCTTCCTCTTCTCTCTCTGGCACTTATCACTTGCCCTACACATTCAACCCCCAAAATCCCCTTAATTGATCCATCACAATGAAGCTACATATTCAAGTTCATATAAAGTAATGTACACTTATAAAATCAAAAACACTTGTCAAGGGTGAACTAAAAGTCTAAAACATTCTCGAACAGGAAAGAAAAGCACCAATGGAAAATAAGCACAGGCCAGTTGATGCAACAATGAAGAAAAGCGATAAAATTATCATTACTGAAAATGCTAGAAACGGTAAAAGGCTGAATTCGATACTATTTCAGAAAAAACGTAAAAAACAGCATTCATCATAAGCGAAGCAACAAAAAAAATCATTTAGCCAATCTCAATTAGTTGAAAATCCTAGTTTGATTTATACCAGTACATGTACGTATTCAGATACACATATAAGCACACTTAAAAACACATATGCGTATAACTCATACTCGCTTGTGACGAAACTGATGAACTCAGAAACGCATTCTTGCACGGTCTCCTTCGCATCCTTAGCGATCTTTCCATTAGCCGGAAGCGCCTTCTTCATGATCCGACTTATATTGGCGATGGGAAGGAACCTGTCCTGCTCGCGGAAATTGGAGGATCTAGGGCTCTGATCGCCACCGCTACTCCCACCGCTGGGACTCGCCGGAGCACCGTCGGCCATTGTTTCTCCGAAAGCCCTACGTCAACAAACATCAAAACACCGCGCGACAAAACTAGCGGGATGAACTCCCACATGTCTCTGATCGCTAACTTGTGTGCGCGTTTGAGATAGAGAAGGGAGAGAGAGAGGAAGAGAAGAAGGAAGAAATGAGTTTTACTCACCGATTTGATGTGATTTTATATTTGGGCGCGAGAATTAGATCGATAGGTTATGGAGGAGGAGAGAGAGAGGGAATCGGACGCTGGAGAAGAGGGGAGAGAGGAGACGACTGAGATGAGAGCCTTCTTTTATCAACACCGTTCGTTCTGGGATTCCTTTGGTCCATGCTTTTGTACTCTCTCTCTCTCTCATTTTCTGTGTATCTGTTCTGGATAGGGTTTGTCAACCTGATCACACCACGTGTATCATATCTTAGGATCTGGCGTCGGCAAAGACAATACGACGGCGTATAGCACCCCACCAATACAATTTGATATTGGAAGGGAAACCAAATAATCCGACCAGAAAATCAAAAACAAAAAAATCGAAATAATAGTACAGGCGAGGTGATTCAAGTTCAATTTTTTTAGTTAAATTATTTTTTCTGTCATAATTTTTGAAGTCTCGAATAATTATTTTTGGTAAATTCATGTGTTTATAATTTGTTCAATTGCATTCAAATTCCGAAACAAACTTACAAGTGCATGTAAATTTACCTCGGTTATCATTAATATGATTTGTAATTTTGCATTCTTTTATTAATTTACTATGGTCTCATTGGTTAAACGTCTAAGGAAGTTGAGATGGAATTATTAATTTCGGGGTCGAAATATGACGTGTTTGATTTCTTTGAGTCGATCGGACTGGTAAGGTAGATAGATGTAGATTCCCCTTGTTTGGGCTTATTAGGATTTCCTAGTTAGACCAGGTATTGTGAAGCCGTTGTTGTTGAGCACTGGAGGAGTTACCATTTGGCCCTCCATCGATCTACTCCTCGAGGAATCAGTCAATTACTGCATCATTGCAAATGGTCTTCCACATCAATCAACTTGTGACTACACCATTCTTCAACCTCCATCTACATAACGATAAACAGTTCGATTTCTTCAAATTTCCATCAATCTATTTCGTTCTTTCACATCCATGCGCCTATTTGTTCATAAAAATCCAAAAACGTTAAGTCTTTCAACCTCCATCTATTGTTTGTTTATGCTTACATACAAGGCCTCGATGGGAGTTTTCTTTATGGGTTTAAATTAGAACGATGCCTTTTAGTTTACTAAAACTCATAAACTAATATGATGTAATTTGCAGAAACAAATACGTTATATTTTGAAGGCACTAATGTAGATTTTTAAATTATAAATGTCAATCCAAATTTTATCTTGTCGAATTTCCCTTGTTAATGCCAACAAATACCGACCTTTCATCGTTTGGTATTTTCCTTGTAAATGTCAATCTGAAATTGATTGGTTATGATAAACGTTGAATTTTTCTTTACAAACAATTATTTGTAAGAGATTTTGTGCTTACAGAAATTTAAAATGGATAAATAAAAAAAAAAGTTTGCCCATTTTTCGTTTTATTAGCCATAGACTTCATTTTCTATTTCTTTTGGAACAACCAACAAAATAAATAACAAATCAAGGCAAGGGTAAATTTGGAAAACATATTTTTTAGGGTAAATTTCACTCACCTCCCTTGAGGTTACTGACAAATCCACTGCCTTCCCATGTGGTACTGACAATTGCACTGCCCTTCCTCGCTTTATAAACTAATATTTCTGGATCCCCCTACCATTAAGGATTGACACAACGGTGTTAAATTTCATGGGAATACCTATTTTGCCCTTATTATATAAGGCAAGGTGTTTATCTTCCAAACCTATTTTCTATCAGACGTTCCTCCCATTTTCAACATTCTGTAATGCAACCTCTCGGACCCTAAATCGCAACAATTCTTGGTTTGTCCCCAAATTGCATCCCTAAATCGCAACATTTCTTCAACACCTCCATCAAACATTTCTCGAACCCTAGCTCGCATCCCTAAATCACAACATTTCTCGAACATGAAGTCGACAATTTGGGTTGGAAGTCCACAGTCGAAATCAAGCTGGCGAGGAAAACGACTGTTGAAGATTGTAGATCCGTTCTTGTAAACTCCATACAAGTTAGCCCTCTTTCTCTTTCTCGTAGACCAGTTCTTGTTTTGGATTCAAGAATTAGGGTTTGTTCCTGTATTTTGATTTCGCATTGAAGAACGCATTTGGCTTGATTTCATTAATCCGTTTAAAAGTTATGGTTATTTTTTTGAACCAGAAACCGTAATTAGCTTCTTGAAACCAGAAATCCCATTGAAGGCATGATTGAACCAGAAAACACTTTATGAATCTTGTGTGTTTTTTTTTTTAACAATATTGCAAAATATAATATTGGTAATCTGGGTTTCTTTTGCCCTTGGGTATTTTTTTTTGAAATAGAAATCTCATTCCTTCCAATCAGCTTCTTTAAGTGCTTGAAATGATTTGCAAATAGAATATTCGTATTGAAAATTCCCATTGTCCACATCATTCTAGTTGAAACTTTTGTATTAAAAAATCTGTGTAAATATTATTTTGAAGTTATGTTAAAAAATTTCAAGCAGGAGACAGAACTGGGGGCTAGAGCTTCATTGGCAGAGGAAGGAGAAATTTTAGATGAGATGATTACCATAAGTCAAAGTGAGACTAGGCGCATATGCAGTGACAAGCACTACCGGAACACCATCGAAAGATCCCAACGCAAATGGCATTGTTTAAGTTTTGGAGTGGAGGTCCGGAGGATAAGGAATTTTGGTGTATTTACTGGATGTTTTTTGAACCTACTGTATGTACTGTTGCGGTGCTATTGTTTTGTATATTCAAACCTTTGGATGGTAATGTAATGGAAAGATGCGTGTCTATACGGTTTAAGTTATGTTTTTGCAACTTTAGTTCTGTTTTTAATTACTATTGTAGTCAAGTTTAGAAATTGCATTGTCTTACTACAGCTTTGCATTGGTCTAATTACCAATGCGTAATGCAGAGACAAAATTCACATTGGTCTCAATTGTCCTACTACAGTTTTGTTTCTAATCACTATAGTTTCTGCATTGGTTTTGTAATGGAATGGAAATGGTGATAATTGATAACCACCACATTTAAATGGTTTTGTAATGGAATGTAAATGGTTCTAATAGGGAATTGCAAGTTAGGGAACAATTTTACTTAATCAAGTTGCTAATGCGCGAAATAATTTTACGTGGCAATGGGCGGCAATACCAAGTTAATTTATTTACTAATGCCAATACCAAATTAATTTAATCTATTGATTAAAAAAAACCTTACCTCTGGCAATGGTGGAAATTAGTTCTGGTTGTTTGGGGGGTGGGGGTGGAGGAAGAGGGGAGAGAGAGGAATTAGAGAGGGACGGAGAGGGGTAAAATGGGATTTTTCAGAAAAGAGTTTGATGACATCATTGATTTTGAATGGTCAACTAACAGAGCTTCACGGTAGGGGGTCTAAAAATATTAGTTTGTAAAGTAAGGGAGGACAGTGCAATTGTCAGTACCACAGGGGAGGGCAGTGGATTTGTCAGTAACCTCAGGGGAGGTAAGTGAAATTTACCCTATTTTTTAATCTCATCCCCTTTTTGCAAATAAATACAAACTATGCACTATTAATCCTATTCCGAGTACAAACAAATATACAATACTAATTTTAACAATCCATTGGTATATTACGAATTATATCCTAATCTCATCATTTTACGAATCTCAAATTACCAAGAACAGGGCCTATATTCATTATGAATGGAAACAGAAAAATAAAATTAAAAAATCACAATGCTGGACAAACTTTTGGGTATCTCAAGATGAGTCAAATAGCTTGATTACTGTATACAATCTCATACTCCCATCACCAGTATCAGCTTCTACCAAATGTAGTTAAAACTTTTTGAAAAAAGTGAAATGGACAAAGGAATCTTAAAGGGTAGTTTTAAAATCTTTAAAAGATGATTAGATCCACAGGAGGACTTGTATAATGTTAAAGTTTTCAGAAAAAATTTACTAAAAAATAAATTTGAAATTTGAATAGAGTGCTCAACCAGGACTCGTCTATCTCTGGAGCCGTTCTTACATGAAGGTATGTTAACGAACAAAATTATTGACCGTGCTTATTTATTTTTTGATCAACACATGAAACGAGATCATGAGACTTAAATGTGAAGATTTCACAACTTAATCTTCCTTCACTCTTGTAATAACCAACATGAGATGGCACGTGAAGCCTATTGGAGTGTGTCTTAATTGAGAAGGTTTCAATTAAGATACCTATCTTAATTATCTAGTATTTATGTATTAAAAAAATGTGTCTTAAGTAATACTCGGATTAGGCATCATTTCCTAAGTTGGGTATGTATTAGTGCTTGAATATCATCGTGTCGGCAATTTGATCTACCCACCACCCACAATATCCGCTAATTTAAGCCAAAGGAGGCCCCGATCCCTTAAAAACAAGCTAAATTTTTTTTTGAAAGCTCTATTTTGATGTTTTAAGCTTCTAAAATTTTATCGCAAGGATGATCAAATCGACCAGAACAAAAAGACTACATATATCTCTCTCCTCTCCCTGAACAACAAGACTGAGATCAAGATGAATAGCTCAACACTCTTTACATTTCTAATATGACTTACAGCTTCATAACACCAAAACCCTTCACTTTTCACATGATCCACAGTCAAAATCAAGAAATCCACACAGAATAAAGAAAAGAATAAATTTTAAAAAAAAAAATTCAGCCCCAATGTTAACGAGCAACTACCGAGCAGTAGGCCGTGCAATTGAGTCATCAATCGACAAGTAATGTTCACCTGCACCTAAATCCAGAGGACCCAAATTCAAGGAAGAATGAACTGAATGCCTTGATATCTCGTCCGAGTTACCTTCTCTCACCGACTCTGCTCCCCTTTCGATCGAAATTGCATCTTGAATCTCCTTTATAACTTCTGATATTGATGGTCTCATGTTTCCATGGGGTTGGACACACATCAGAGCTTTCTCCGCTATCTTCCACATTGATTGGATGTCATATTCGCCATGTAGTGAGGGATCGATGATTCCTTGAATGTCCCCATTTTCAATGTGTAATTTTGCCTGGTTAACAATTGAGTCTATTAACAATTGTTCACACTCGAATACAAAGGAAAACTCAAACTGTCCAGGATCTTTTTATTCTAAGCCTCGGTTAGAATGAAGCTGGAATGAAATGGTCATTTTCTCAGAACACTCGTTCCTATATTTGGTTTGCCCATAAAATAACAGAACGCGCAATATGAATTCTATTGTTGAATGACCATTTCCATTGAAAAAGCAAATGAATGATCATTCCATTCCTTCCCACAAAGATTCTACGAACCCAAAACTGCCTAAGGTTTTAGCCAACAGCTACATCATCCGTGGCAGCATTTTTTATTTAAATATCTGGTCTATTTCAGAGAGCTAGTGAATCTCAGCAATTTTTAAAAAAGTGTGCAATTACAGAAAACAGGAATCTGAATTAATACGTAGCCATCAGTTGTTAGATTTTGTTGAAAAATAAGAAGTATTGACTTGCTAAAAGCTAGAGTGTAGATATTTGTATTTAGCCCTTGAAAAGTTGCAATAGTCCTGGTTTTTGGTACTAGGCCACCTTACCCATTGAACAATGTTACGGCAATTGACACCGAAGCTTTCGTTAGATATTGCTTCTTGACCAGATATCAGCTCGAGAAGGATGACACCAAAACTATAAACATCACTCTTGTCCGTTAACTGCTGAGAGATATAATACCTGCATATCACATGTAAAAATAAGATGCTAAAAGCAGAATTCAATGATGATTGTGTCGTCACTCAGTGAGATGCCCTGAAAGTGATGCAAGAGACAAAGCATAACTAAAACTCAAGGACTAGTTGAGATACACTAACAGGTACTGATGCATCTGTGTGTTGTAAGAACATTGCTATCTAAATGCTGGCACTTCAAACTTATAACTTGTTATCCAGATGAAGTATGAAAACAAAATCATATATGCCTGCGGAACTTAACCATAGAAATCCAAAGACAGTTTGACAAATCAGCTGCACTGTTAGAAACTTTTGAACTTATGCCAATTGTTTTATCCAAATTTATCTCAAGAAAAAGAGAAGCAGCTTGAAGATGTATGAAAAAAGCCTTACTCGGGATCCAGATACCCAACCGTCCCTCGAACTATACTGGACACATGGGAAGCTCCATCTGCTGCAAGTTTTGAGAGGCCAAAATCTGAAACCTTTGCACTCATGTTTCTATCGAGAAGAATATTGCTGGTTTTCAAATCCCGGTGAATGATTGACGGAATGCAGCCCGTGTGAAGGTACTCTATGCCTAGAACAAGCAAAGAGAGCACAGGAATCCCATTAGTTTGTTCCAAGAACTACTCTTTTAATTTAGTCAGTTCATGTATTATCAAGATCATTAACCAGGGAAGAGCTCTCTTAGCTCACAGACCTTTTGCAGCATCTTCAGCAATCTCAAGCCGCTTGATCCAATTAATGCTTCGGTCATGTGTTTGTGGACCTAAGAAAATTTAGGGGTTGGTTAGAAAAGATAAAATCAAATTGTTTCTATCCCAAATAAACACGTAGCTTACCATAAAGATGTTCCTTGAGAGTTCCATTGTGCATAAATTCATAAACAAGGATATTTTTCCCTTCTTCTTGGCAATACCCAAGAAACTGTACGAGGTTTCTGTGATGTATCCTTGAGAGAAGAGTCACCTAATATATTGTAAACATGGATCAGTTCGAAAGGACTAGTTTTCTCAATGAGAACAAAAGAGAAGAAATGCATCTGATACAATAAATAAGCTACATTAATAAGAAAAAGGAACAAGCATCACGAAGCACTCTCAAGAGAAATGTTTCACCATCTTGCTCTAAAACTAGATCAACATTTTATCTTTATTGTTTCTGAAAAACGTGTCAGAGAACTTTAAGAGGGCATAACAACAGAAAAAGGAAACCTACCTCGTTCGAAAATTCTCGCTTCCCCTGGTAGGAATTATTGGTCAAGAGTTTGACTGCAATCTCTTTTCCATCATTTGTTTTTCCGTAGTATACAACTCCAAAGCCTCCTGAGCCAACTTTTCTCTCAAACTTCCTCGTGGCATCATCAATTTCTGATAATGTGAAGCAATGTGCAGCTTCTTTAGCAGCATCACCCCAAGATGAAACTAGTCTTTGAGCAGGCATGGTAAGTTCACTCTGGTCTGAAGCAATCATAATAACATCATGTCAATTCAACTAACAAACACTGACAGAATATTATCAACCAGTTCCAAGGTTTAACCTCTCTTAGAATACTTCTTCTTTCCCTTGTGCATAAGTATACAGGAGGCAATAGTTGCTATGAGCAGAACAGCAGCCCCAACTGATGATCCAATAATAATTTTGTTGTTGCTCCCTTTGTTGCCACCTTTATGAAGATTAATATTCCCAGTGTAGCTGAGGAGAAATAAAATAAAAGGTAATGGTAACGATTTTGAGTGACAGATGGAAAAGAGAGAATGGGGTAAAAACATTGGTTTATGAGACGTGACTGCTCTAATAGCAGATAATGTAATCTGAAGTCAGAGTAAATAACGAATTAACGTGAGGCTAATTCTTTTCTCAGCATTCAACATTCTTGATTTACAAAAAAGCAACAAAAGACAAATTTTCGCAAAGATATTTGTTATCAAAATAGATCTTAAGGTCAAATGGAAAAGATCAGTGATCATGGACGGCATGATTGTATCAGTGTCAACTCTATATTCTAAGAATCCGGCAAAACAATATGAAGGCTGTTAGAATGGTTTATGTTTAGTTTATATGTTTGTCCCACATCGCTTAAGTATGACATGTAATGTGGTGAGCAATAATATAAATAAAGCTCTTATGTATTAGGGTTCATTAACACCCTATACACTTTCTCTTATCTCTACTAACATTGTATCAGAGCCATGGATCATATTCCACCTAGATAAATCCTAACCCTAGAAATTAAACCCTAACCCTAGCCCTCCTAACCCTAGCCTATGTTTAAACCCTAACCCTAGCCTGCTTAACCCTAAACCCATCGCCAGCAGCCGCCACAATCTAAACCCTAATAGCCGCCATCTACCCTACTGTTCTCAGTCGCATACTCACTGTACTCAGCCGCCGCATACCCACTATTCTCAGCCGCATATCCTCATGTTCTAGCCATGTTCCTCAGGTCTGCAGATCAGCCATTGCTCGTGTTCTAGCCTCCTGTTCTAGCCATTGATCAGTCTATGTTTCGCCTCAACATCAGATCAGACGCCACTGATCTAGTCCCTGTTTCGCCTCCTGTTCAGACGCCACATGCTGCTTCATCAGCCTCATTCCATCAGCCTTGTGCCGCCTGTTTCGGCCCTATTTCGGTCCTGATTGCCACCTGCTGTTCCGACCCTGTTTCGGCCCTATTTCGGCTCTGTTTCGGCCCTGTTTTCGCCTTATTTCGGCCCTGTTTCGGCTATTGATGTTGGTGTTGATAGCCGTCAAAGTCGCCCTGCTGTCGCATCCTCCGCTTCACCTACTGTTGATTGGTTTCTGTTAATTGGTTCTCGCCCTACTGTTTTTGTTCTGATCGCTGTGCTTCTGCCTTCGGTTCACAGCCTGTTGTTCGAAGTCTGGTGTGTTCCCTTTTTTGTTTGATCCGTTTGTTTGATAGCTGGACCCTCAGCTGCTGGTTTGGTCTCTGATCTTTGGTTTGGTCTCCTCTGATCTCTGTTTTGAGCCTTTGGTGATCTGTGGTTCGCATATTGTGGGTGTTTGTTAAAGTAATGGTTGGGTGTGTGAATCTTACAGTATCTGGTTTAGTTGGTGGTTGGTTGTTGCTGTGTTGGTTGATTTAGTTGCTCATTGATTTGTTTGTAGTAGTTGATTTCATATGGTGGATAGTCACAAAGTTGATCGGTTTGTCGGTTGTTTGGTTGCTAGTGGATTCCGCGTTGGTGTTTGGATTTGTTAAAGATGAAGTCTACTTCAGTTATTTCCGGTGGTTTTGGTCCTAGTTCTAGTGGTCGTGGTTCTAAGTTTGGTGGTCATGGTGGTTCTAGTTATGGTCGCATATCAGGGGGAGGTGTTTTTGGTCACAACTGTGATATCCGACTGTGTACCCATTGTGGGGGTACAAATCATACAGTTAAGTATTGTTATGATCTTCATGGTTTTCCTCAGGCTCATCAGGTTACTATTTCTGAGGATGCTAGACAGTTTACTCATCCTTCTGCCGACCGTAGGGTGACTATTTCTGCAGAGGAGTACCAACGCCTCGTGTCACTTCAGTCAGGTTCTGCCACTACTACGCTATCTCAGAGAGGTCCTTCTGTTACTTTTGTTGCATCTTCTCTTCCTTCCACTCCTTGGATTATTGATTCAGGTGCATCAGATCATATGACTGGTAGTTCTCACATTCTTTCTGATCATCAGTCTATCGGTAAACCATCCCATGTTACTCTAGCTGATGGTTCTACTACTGCTATTATTGGTTTGGGTTCTGTTCCACTTACCCCCTCTCTTACTTTGGACTCTGTATTGCATGTTCCTCGTTTTCCATTAAATCTTCTGTCAGTTAGTAAACTTACAAAGTCTTTGAATTGTTCTGTTACTTTTTCCCCTCATGGTTGTGTGTTTCAGGATCTCAAGACGGGGAAGAAGATTGGTGGCGGTGTTGAGCGTGGTGGCCTGTATTACTTTACCGATGGTGTTCATCCTAGCTCTGTTGCTCTCTAGTCATCAGTTTCACCATATCAACATCATTGTCGTCTTGGTCATCCATCTCTTCAAAACCTTAAAAGGCTAGTTCCTTCATGTAGTCGTGTCAACACTTTGCCCTGTGAAGTCTGTGAGTTTAGCAAACATCATCGAGTATCTTTTCATCCTAGGATTGAGAATCGTGTGTCGCATCCATTTGCGCTAGTTCATTCTGATATTTGGGGCCCCATGCATGTTCCTACCATTTCTGGCTTTCAGTATTATGTCATTTTTGTCGATGATTTCTCTCGTGTTACCTACCTTTATCTTATGAAAGAGAGATCGGAGTTATATTCTATTTTTAAGTCATTTTATATGGAAATCAAAACCCAGTTTGATACTTGCATTCGCATATTTCGTTCTGATAATGCCCGTGAATATTTAAAAAAAGTCCTTTCTCAGTTTTTTGATGATCACGGTATTATTCACCAGTCTTCTTGTGCTCGGACTCCACAACAAAATGGAGTTGTCGAACGCAAGATTCGACATTTATCAGAAGTTATGCGTGCAATGTTATTTCAAATGCAAGTTCCTAAGTCTTATTGGAGTGACGCCGTTCTTACCGCATGCTATTTGATTAATCGTATGCCCTCTACTGTTCTTAAAGGTCAGATACCCCATCAAGTCTTGTTTCCCGGTCGTCCCCTCCACTCATTACCCCTTCGAATTTTTGGGTGCACGTGTTATGTTCATGCTCTGGATCCTGACCGGAGCAAACTTGACCCTCGCTCCATAAGGTGCATTTTTCTTGGTTATTCTCGGACTCAAAAAGGGTATAAGTGTTATTCTCCATCTTTACGTCGTCATTTTGTGTGTGCTGATGTCACATTTAATGAGTCACTCCCGTTTTATTCAGAGTCTGTTACTGTCAATGATCGGCTTGCATTTGAGTCAGTGTTTCCTATAGCTGTCCCATCAGGTACTGGTCCTCCACCACCACCTCCTCCACCAAAACCCTTACAAGTATATGTTCGTCGTCCTAAACCTCCAATATTGCCATCTCCGCCTGAGCCACCAGTATCATCTCAGCCCGCACCATCTCCGTCTGTGCCCTCTGAGCAAATAGCCCCACCTTCAACCACCGCTCCGTCTTCTCCTCCGTTGCGGGATCCTGACGACCTTGATCTTCCTATTGCTTTACGTAAAGGTACTCGCACTTGCACTTCTCATCCCATTTCTCACTATGTGTCGTATGATCACCTGTCTCCTTCCCTTCGTGCCTTTACTTCATCTGTTTCTTCTATCTATGTTCCTAACACTGTACAGGAGGCCCTTTCATTGTCTGAGTGGCGGACAGCAATGGAGACTGAGATGCATGCTCTCCATGACAATGGCACTTGGGAGTTGGTTCCTCTTCCGTCAAGAAAGTCTACTGTTGGTTGTCGATGGGTCTTTACTGTCAAGTATAATCCGGATGGCACTGTTGAGCGCTATAAGGCCCGTCTTGTGGCCAAAGGCTATACACAGACATATGGGGTTGATTATGCAGAGACCTTTTCCCCAGTTGCCAAGATAAATTCTGTCCGGATTCTTATTTCTCTTGCTGCTAATCTGGGTTGGCCCTTATTTCAATTGGATGTCAAGAATGCCTTCTTACATGGTGATCTGCTCGAGGAGGTCTATATGGAGCAACCTCCTGGGTTTGTTGCTCAGGGGGAGCGTTCTAGAGTTTGTCGTCTTCGCAAAGCTTTATATGGTCTGAAGCAATCTCCTCGAGCTTGGTTTGGTCGGTTTAGTGATGCTGTGCTGCAGTTTGGTTTGCGTCGATCCCATTCAGATCATTCTGTCTTCTCTCTCCAGTCAAAGCGTGGGAAAATAGTGTTAATTGTGTATGTAGATGACATCATTATTACTGGAGATGATCAGAAAGGTATTGATGAGTTGAAGCAGTTTTTACAGCGTCAATTTCATACTAAAGATTTGGGTAAGCTACGGTATTTTTTGGGTATTGAGGTAGCAAGATCCAAGGACGGAATCAGTTTGTCCCAACGGAAGTATGCATTGGATATTCTTGAGGAGACAGGTTTATTGGGAGCAAAACCTGTGGAGACCCCAATGGATCCCAATGTGAAACTTTGTGTTGATCAGGGGGAGATATTTTCTCATCCAGATCAGTATCGTCGCTTAGTTGGTAAGTTGCTTTACCTTACCAATACTCGTCCTGATATCTCATTTGCTGTTAGTAAGGTGAGTCAGTTTATGTCTGCTCCTCGTATTCCACATTGGGAGGCTTGCATTCGCATTGTGAAGTATCTTAAGGCTCACCCTGGACGTGGCTTATTCTTTCGTTCTAATGGTCATTTGCGTGTTGAGGCATTTACTGATGCAGATTGGGCAGGGACACCTTCTGATAGACGTTCAACCACTGGTTATTGTACTTTTGTTGGTGGCAACCTAGTTACCTGGAAGAGTAAGAAGCAAACCGTTGTCGCAAGGTCTAGTGCAGAGGTAGAATACCGTGCTATGGCTCATACTACATGTGAGGTTGTCTGGCTGAAATCCTTTCTTGAGGAGCTTGGATTTCCAGTGCAGTTACCAATTTCTATGCATTGTGATAATCAGGCGGCGATACATATTGCCTCAAACCCGGTGTTTCATGAAAGAACCAAACATATTGAGGTAGATTGTCATATCGTTCGGGAGAAGATTGATAGTGGTACTTTGGCTACACCTTTTGTATCCACGGGAGCTCAGATTGCAGATATTTTTACTAAGTCGTTGTTTAAACCACGTTTTGAGTTTTTATGTAACAAGCTGGGATTTTGTGATATTTATTCTCCAGCTTGAGGGGGAGTGTTAGAATGGTTTATGTTTAGTTTATATGTTTGTCCCACATCGCTTAAGTATGACATGTAATGTGGTGAGCAATAATATAAATAAAGCTCTTATGTATTAGGGTTCATTAACACCCTATACACTTTCTCTTATCTCTACTAACAAAGGCAACATGTGAAAAAGATCAATACATGTAGCGTCGAAAATATATATTATTCTTAACATGCTATTGTGTGAGTATGCAAGTTTTTTTTCCTTTTAATTACCATGTTTGCAGGAACACGCATGTTAAAAAAGCATGCTACAGTTTCTAAAGAGAGGTTTAGAAAGTACCAGGCAAAAAGGAATAATAAGTAACAAAAAAACAAGAATAAAGGAACTGTTTTCCCTTAAGTGTACTAAAGATCATTGGGCAGATAATAGATATTAATGTATAACTTCTTGAGTTTGTTAAGGCTCGTATACTAGCTTGAGCTTGACTCAAGCCTAGGCAAGATCCCTCAAGCTCGGCTTGTGACCTTTTTATTAACATCAAGCTTGTTGAAAACTTCAAACAAGTCTGAGCATACTAAAGCTTGTCTCGGCTTGTTTCCAGCCTAACCATAACATTCCATCTCATGCGTGTTCCAATTCTACGAGTAAAGAAATTATACTCACTTCAAAACAAGATTCTTATTCAAAAGACCTGATGGCACTCTTCCAGATAACCTATTATTTTGCACGTACCTGCAACAATAGATATGTATAGTAAGGAAAAGCATTCACTCGGGGTCAAAGCACTAAGTGTGAGATGTAAAACTAACACAAACTACAGAAAAAGAGAAACCAAAAAAATCAGAAATCTTTATTTTGCATCAACTAAACAAGTCATCATTCTTAGGCGCATCATTTCATTTGACCACATTATTTGACTTCCACTCCTACATAAGACGTTGTACTAATTGAGATTAAGGTTCTGCAAACTTACAGTTCCCTTAATTTTGGTAGTTCTGCCAAAGAGGATGTCAGGTCACCAGTTAATTGATTGTTCTCGAGATGACTGCAAGAAAAAACAATCATTAGAGAAATTTTATTAATAGGAAAACAGAATAAAAAACCTAGGTTTACATGATCTCCAAGCCCGTGCATCCAGAAAAATCAGGTATTGAACCATTCAGTAAATTTCCATCAAGCCACCTACAATCAGTAGAATAAGAACATAATACAAGGATTCCAACTGACTAACAATAAACAAGGAAATATTTGTTGCACACTAGCAAAATGAGAAAGCAGTCTGAGACTTACAGCTCAACTAAGCCACTCAACTTTGTCAAGTCTGAAGGGATATTGCCTGTCAGATTCTTCGCTGATAATTTACTGCCCAGTACCTCAGAGACAATAGAATATGTTAGGTAAATTCTTCCCATTGTAACTTATGGCACTGTCAGAAGCATGGACATACATGCTTTATATGCATATGTACTCAGGGCACGTTTAATTGGTGGGATTACATCATTACACATAGGATTTGATTAGATATCCCATGAGACCATATTTCTGGCCTTTTGACCGCAAAAAATTAATGTAGGGACTACAGACCCATTGGATAATGAACCCAGCAAGACATGCGACATACAATACCTAGGGGGGTGTGGTATTGGTAAACCTTAGACTGGTAGGATTACTCATTACATATTCCCGCATCAATAATCCAACCAATCAAAGAAGCCCTTGTACAATTGAAGGAATATGAAAATAAATTACCAATATAAGGAAGAACATTTACATTCTAATTATCCTAGGTTGAGGCTCTGCGTTGCACTGCACCCAGGACCACGGAACTGGAAGGCATGGGTCACCATCTTCCCGTGCCCAATCTGCTGATGAATATAGTGAGACTACACTAGAAATTACTGATCCTGCAATTCACAGAAAAAAAGAGAGACATGCATTGTTAAGGCTTCAATAACTTAAATCCAAGAAACCAAATCAAGAAGCAAAAAGTGCAGTTTTTTACGGTAGAAACTACATAGCTTAAGGAAAGGGAAAAAGAAAATATTTTTGAAGTATACTGATGTCAAAACCATCTCTTAAATTCAAGCACACTGGTGTTCGGAAAAAACACCATGAGTTTAGTACTTTACGAAGTTGAGCATGGACCAAAGAAGCAAAATGATGCTTACCATCTAGAGAACCATCATTTTTCTTAAGATACTTATTTATCTCCATTGCATTCAGGAGGGGGCCCAAGGAAGAGTCCGACGTTTTCCCGAATCTAAAAGATAATACGAACGGGAGAGAAATGTTGAAGTATCCGGGTTCATACACACGATATTTTCCTTGGGCATTTTCTTGGATATTAACAACAGCTTTGCTGAGGTCAGGCATTCCTGGGAGGACAAGCCTAAATTTTCTGCTCTCATTTGGACTCAAATCTTCAATTTCTGCAAAGTAGGTAAATGCCCAACCAAAGCCAGGAAAACCATCTAAATTCAAGCGATACGTTAAAGATCCATTTCTACCAACTACAGCTGTCTGCATCACTTTCTGGGGTGGTCTTTCACCATTGCTGACATCAATTGGCATTCGGGTTGATACTTTCTCAGTTCCAGCAGCAACATCAACAAGGTAATTTGCTTTCTTGAGCAAGTCAGATTCCCATATTCTATCAAATGGATCATCAGGATACCTGGAATATTAACAAAGCAGAGAATTTTTATGTACATAGTTTGATGTATACGTCTATAGGGCTCATCCAGGAACATCCAAACCAAAAATCAGATGCCCACCAACTCAACCATCCATGCATGTTTTCGTCGTGTCTTGGACACGTCACGTTCAGACTATACACCCCAACTATGTGTCCGTATTTTTATACTTCTCTCACAAAATTTTGGCAGGGTCAAAAGTGTCATGGAGGCTAAGTTTGGGCAGGGTCAAAGTGTCACAGATGCCTAGTTCTTCAATACTCATGTAGTGACTTTGTTGTTTTATATCATCAAAACATTTAATACTAAAGAAATGTTGCCTTTGTTTTTTACTGGAAACATTACTATGCACCTGCTACATGAATGTATTTTATGATTCCAAGCCATATTTTGGACAATTACTCCGTGTTTTTTCGTGTCTATGTCCATATCCTTGTTTCTTAGGTAAGGAGACATTAGATCAATGTGGCCTCTGAAAGGAAAGCAATTCTAATCAGAGGAATACCTGACAGGAGCTTCACTATCCGCACCGAAATTTATTCTCGCGGACACGCTGAGGTAGAATTGACTCTCAAACTGCGTTAGGTAGACTGAACCATTGAATTGTCGGAGTTCAAGGGTAGAGATAAAAGGCTGCCCAGTTGTCGCATTGGATAAACACACACTTATGGTGGGATCCGAAGCCAGAAAAATTAACTCTTGGACCTCAATCGTATCAGCGTCCGAAATGACAATGGTAGCCCAGTGAGTTGGCCCAAGGGAGATGTCGAACTTCGGATAAACATTATTGCTGTCAAAATTACCATACAAAAAGGTTGCTCTTACAAGGTACCTGGTTCTACTAACGACTTTGAGTGTATAACAGTACTTCCTGTTATCTGCAGGGAAGTATCTCAGGGTCTGATATTGCATCCTTTTCTCGTTTGCGACATATATTTTAGTTGTTTCTCCGAACATGAGCTCATCATCAGGAGTCCACTCAAGACCAAGGTCGTCAGTGAAATTGGCTGCACCACCACAGTCTAAACTTATAAAACCTGCTTCACAACATCGAATTTGTCAGTGTAACAGAAATGGGTAAAGGATTGTTGTTATCAGGTGGGAGGTAGGAGAATATGAAAAATCATTCATCAACTAACTCTTTTCCTCATTTAACTCGACATCGTAAGAATACAAAAATAAGTTTCTGTTTGCATAATGCATTGTAAGAAGCGAAGAATTTATCCCACAGTACGGCACTAACGCCGTAGAGACAAGGTAGAAAGGATCGAAGATGAAGAACTAAATAAAATGGAATAAGCACAGAAGAGACACAAGATCCACTTGGTTACATGACTGCCTATGTCCACAGGTAACCCTATAAGCGAAACGGATTGCAATAGATCGTCTTTGCCAGGACTCTCACATGCAGCTCCATCTTGTACTACAAATGCATTTACCATCGGGTAAGATAATACGTCCCGAGGAAGACACACGTTTCCTTTGGCATGATAGATATGAAAACAAGACACCTCACAATGAGCTCAACCTTAACTCTTTAGCAAGAGATGAGGTGAATCAAGAAGTCCAGGCAAAACTTTAACTTGCATATAGGCATTCACCTAGTTAATCCCGCAGTTGCATCCACGTTGGTGGTGTAAAGTTTCAGACAGCACTTCAATATCTAGTTGAGCTTCAAGCATGTCTTTTAAGAAGTGCACAAATTGATATGTAAATTCAACGAGTAGCAAACTGTAAATTTCTATCCAAATACAGGTTAAACGAACAAAATATCACTCTTGATTATGTTACATGCTTACACCGACTCTTCTAAATACCCATTTCCGGTACTTGACAATAGGGTGAAGGTATAGAATATATCTGACATGTTTAACTAACAATCGCCCAACAAAAACTGTCTAGGAAGTTAAGCTTACCATAACCTTATGCATAAAACTCTCATACAAAGCATGGCCTGCTTTACAATGCCTTTTTCAACACCACCTATCTAACAAAAAAGAATGATTTAAACAAACATGAATATTTTGATGCGTCAATGCGTACTTGGAAATTAGAATTAGATGAATCCGACGCATAGATACTTGCAAGTCCATGGGGGATGTACCTTCAATAAAAGGTTAGTTCTTGAAGTCTGTTTAATCCTTTAGTATTTGGTATCGGATGTCCTAACTCATTCCCAGGTATATGCAGTTCCTGCCCCCGCATACTGCATAATAACGGGTCTAAGCCCTGTGGCACAAATTGATCAAGCAGTTGGTAAGATTTGAAGTTATGACCGACTCTGAAGTTGCCACTGGGCTAATCCCTTGCGGTTAGACATCGATGACCAGGTCAGTTGATTTTTAACTCCCTGGCCAAACAACAAAAAAGCATGTCCTCTAGGGCTAATAAATGGCTATTATTATAGACCTCACACGGGGGAATGTTCCTTCAGTAAATAGTTCTCAAATTGGGAGTCAAACAAACATGGAAGCAGATATGTACCCGCAAGGACGATTAGAACATCAGTCCAGGTAATTCAAACCCACACAAAAGAAAGAGATAACAAAGAAAAGAAAGTAAACTTCTTGCAATTTACGAACAAAAGACATCTACGAGATTACCATAAAATAGTAATTCAAGAAGTGCCACAATTAATGGAAACTACCAATTGCAAATAATAGATGGAGTATAATCAAGAACAGGGTAAAACATGATTTCTCGAACTACTTGGGTGAATCACACACGTGTGGAAAGAGAGATACCTGGCGTCTGCGCTGTAGAGGTACCCATGAGAAGCAGAAGAGAGAAGTAGAGATGAGGAATAAGAAGCCTAGCCTCCATTTCTCTTGTTGTGCTAAGAGTGGGGATGGAGAGGACTAGAACATACAAATGGTGGGAACTAAAGAAAGAATTAATAGGTAGAAACTGAGTGTGTACTAAAACACACAGAATTCACAAACGAAAAAAGGTGGAAATTTCCAGTGTGTCAACATATAAAACCAGAAAATCTGGACTACCCATTTTCCACTTTCATAATTGTAGAGAGAGAGAGAAGAGAGAGAGAGAGAGAGAGAATCGTTAGTGGGAAGGGGAGAGAGAAAACGATGTTTTTCATTTTTTGTTTTGGCATTGAGTTGTTGAGTGGGAAGGAGTCTCCCCCTCCTACTTTCAGGGTGTTTGTTACGGTTCAGATTCTTGATAAGGAAAATTGACCATTTGACATAAGTAGTCAAAAGGATAGGCTCTCTCGGTCTCATCTAGTTTATGCTTTTAGGACTTTTCATTTATCCTTATTTTGATGATTTGAATTATTTATTTTTTTGAAATTTATAAAAATATTAATTATTTTAAAAACTATATTTTAATTACGAATTGATATGAATAATTGTAAAAATATTAATTTTTTTAAAAAAATTAGCACTCTGAATCAAAATTTATATATCATAAAAGAAATTACTTGATATCGAATAGACCGAATTT
This sequence comes from Arctostaphylos glauca, assembly GCA_019985065.2. Taxonomy (NCBI): domain Eukaryota; kingdom Viridiplantae; phylum Streptophyta; class Magnoliopsida; order Ericales; family Ericaceae; genus Arctostaphylos; species Arctostaphylos glauca. Next base: position 11,988,502 of record JAHSPW020000007.1, read on the forward strand.
CTTGTGTGAGGAGAATTGACCATGTCCGCAGTGAATAATTTTCTGACGACCATGTGGAACCCAGAAGCGTGAAGATGCACTCTTCTTCCAAGTTCAAGAAGGACGAGATTCGCCCACGCTGTCACCCTTTGGGTCCCAACACTAAACACTCGGAACATGGCCCACATCATTCTGTTGTTTGGGCATCAAAATTCTTTTTCTTTTTTTTTTATAATCAAGCGATTTAAGATCAAGTCGAAATAAAATTTGAAAGAGTCTTTATTTTGTGCCGAGTAATTCTTGGAGTCTTGAACCGATCGACCGAAAAATGCGCAATAGCCCGAGATATTGTCATTGAGTTTTGATCTCGAGACGTTTGAATTTACGACTCATTCTAATTTTCACTCGAACAACCCTTAGGGCCCGTTTGGATGGGGTAATATTTTCTGGGGGATAATTTTTGGAGGGGGTATAAGATAAGAAGGGGTATTAGTTTTAGAGGGAGGGCCCACTTTGATGTGATGTTTATAGAGGGAGGGTAAAAAAATAGATGGTTTGGATGGAGGTTTAAATAGGGGATAAAGGGGGATAAGAGGGGAGAATAAGGAAAAAAACTGTTGCTCGTTTGGATGGGGGAAAAAAGAAGGGGGATAATTTTTGGAGGGGGTAAAAAGATCGACTTGACATGTTTAGCATGGTTTGGGAGCAAAAAATGCATGGGGATAATTTTTCACCCCTCCAAAAATAATCCCCCAGAGAGGGATAAAGGGGGATAATTTTTGGGTAGGGGGGTGCCCAAAAATTATCCTGGAGGGGAGGGAAAAAGAGGGGAGGGGGTATTATTCTTGGATAATACCCCTTCTTCCTCATTACAAATACAAAATAACCTTATCCCCCTATTTTATGCTCCATTCAAATTAAGTACTATTTTATCCATTTTTTTTAATACTTCATCCAAACTATCTACTTTTTATTACCCCCTCTATAAATATCACATCAATGTGGGCCAACCCTTTAAAAATAATACCCCTCTTATCTTATCCCCCTCAATAACTTATCCCCCTTTTTTCGTCCTTATTTGAAATTTTTTTGTAATTTTTTATTTTTCATCAATTTTTGTTGATTTGTTGATTCATCTCGACAAGAGCTTTCAGAAAAGTTATCAATCATCGGCTAAATTTGAAAAAAGTTCAGAAAAGACAAAAATAAATCAAAAAATAGAATTTTTTGTACTTATTCGTCGTCTTTAGTGATTTTTTTAAACTTTTGGACATAATTTTATACTCATTAGATTCCTTTCATCAAGACGGACTAATAAACTATAGCAAAAAATAATCCAAATAGGGCCTATACTCCAAATGGGGACTAATAAACTATAGCAAAAAATAAATAAATAAATAAAGACAAAAATAACAAATAAATAAAAATTATAGCCCAAATGGGACTTATAATCCCTTATCCAATCAGCCTCTCAAATGACTATTTTTGAATAATTTAAGGGTTTTTTAACTTTGTTTTACCGATTAACAAAAAAAAAAAAAAATAACAACAAAATATAAATCAACAATAAAAAATTTAGTTAAAAAGAAAAAATATATAATTTAGCTCGCGTAAATTTAGTTAACAATAAAAAAGATATAAAGAGAAAAATTTAGTTAACAATAAAAAAGAAAAAAATATAATTTTGGGAGGGGGTGAAATATAAGAGGGGGTAATAGGGGATAAGAAGGGGTAATAGGGGAGAAGAGGGGGAGATAATTTTTGGAGGGGGAGATTTGTAGTTTCCAAACCATGCCAAATAATGGGACCCACCCCTAAGAAGGGGTAATAAGTTTTGAGGGGGATTTTAACCCCATCCAAGCAGGGCCTTAGGGTTTGGGCATCAAAATTCTCTCTATTCCAACTTATTAAAATGCCCAAAAAGGTTAACAATGATTAGACATGCTAAGATAAATCGGATTAGTGTACTAATACTGAATTAAACCTTGTGTCTTAGTTATTGTCGGCTGTATTTAGTAAAACCCTATTTTTATTGAGCATAACATCACATGTCAATTCAAGACGTACAAATTTCTGTTAAAGACAGAAATTGGACATTAAGGCCTCGTTTGATAAACTTCTTAGTATGTTGGGATTCATAGGACGGTGGGATTAGGATGGGATTCGTAATACCAAAGGATTATGTAGGGGGGTTGATTTAGAAAATCGGGACGGAAAGCTAGGGATTCACTATCCAGCCGAAATGGTGCTTCTCTTAGTATGTATACCTGTGATCTGCAAAAGAATAATCTGTCAAAGAGTCCTCTGCCGCTGTGGCAGGAGAACACTCCGATGATTAAGTCAGGCACAATCTCACAGGGAAAAAGTTAACTGTAAGCTGATATTCTCTATCAGCAAATGAAATCTCTGGGGTATTTAGGCGTACCTCAAATTCGTCATCTGAGGGTGTATTTATAGATTTCCCTGGTGCCCTAACTCCATCTGGACTTTCTTGGGCCCCCATTCTCTTTGGGCCTCCAGTCATGCCCCAATTCTCTTAGGGCTCCACTCTGGCGGAGTGTCCTCTGATGGGACGTGGGAGTCACATCTGTAACTGAATCCGACCAGATCCCGACAGGATCCCACCCCATCCATGATTCTGTTTCCTTTTCGGAAATACGGTTATCAGTCCCTTTCTCGGGCTGCCCGTAATCCTGACCGCCTTTCTCAGGTCGGCAATACTTGAGTCCGCCTTTCTCAGGTCGGCATCCTCCGTACTTGATTCTGTTACCCAAATATGGGCGTGATCGGCACTTCTCGTGTCGGCCACTACTACACGTGATCGGCACGTGCCTCTGGAAATGTTATTCGGTCTCGGCCGAATTCTGGAATAAGCCTGGGGAGTAAAAGGTATTTTCTCAATTACATTTTACCCCCGTCAATTGCCCCCTAGCTTTGGCTGCTTTAAACCGACTTGGCGAAGTAGTCGAGGCTATGTACTGCACTCATGGCGTCCTTTGTTATTCTCGATTGGATGGTTTCTGAACCGTCACGCGTAAGCCTCTGGTATCGCATTAAAGTCTGATGAGGCGTGCAGCAGGCTTCATGGCTTTCGAAGCCACGCGCCTTCTGCGCGTGCCTCGTACCTGGAGCGTTTTCATTGGGGGAGGCTTAGGGTCTTATCTGTTCGACTCCCCTCCCTATAAATGCTCGATTGTTCTCATTTTTTCACTTTTCTTCTGCAATCTTCCACTGTCTTCACACCAGAGAGAGAGTTCACCCGCTGTCGTAAGTTCTTTTCAACCAGAACCTTAGGTTTTCCCTCTTTTTCTTGACCTTTCATCCCTTTCTGCTTTCTGTAATGGGGATTTTTAGGAATTTAGTTGACACACCGGAAAAAATGGCAAATTTCCGGCGACGGTACAACATCCCCAACGATGTTGCCGTCGAACTTAATAAGCCGGATACCGCCCGGGATGGGAACGATCCTGACATCCTTCACGTCCCATTGATGGCGGTTCTTGAGGGCGGGGTTCGGTTTCCACTCAATCGCCTTCTCCGTGAAGTGCTCTGTGGATACCGGCTCCACCCGATGCAGATCTCCGTCAATACATATAGGATTATCCATAGCATTGTAGAATTAAATAGACTGAACCAAACCGACATAGGACTTCGGGAGATCCAATTTTGCTATGACATGGTCAGGAAAGGCCCTAACACCTACTACTTGAAGAACAGACCAAATGAGGAGAGAATCGTTACTTATTTGACGGACTCCAGCCGTGGTAACGACGATGATTTCCTCATCGTTGCTGGCAACTGGGAGATTGGCCGAGATGAGCCTGAGAAACCCAAGTTCCATATCCCGACCCGGTTTGGAGTCATCCGTTAGTACCCCGACCTTGTCTTTCAATTCCATGTCTTTTTCTTTCTGATGCCGAACATATTTTGATACTGACTGTTTTTCTCGTCCTATCATGCAGCCACCAACGCCAATAAGTTCCGAAACAGACAGGCGATAAAGCTTGACGAGATAAGGAAGGTCGCCCGATACACAGGATCCTTCGGCGGAAGCTGGGCCCGATCACCCGAAGTGCTTCTGGGGTACATTGGGAGTTACCGGGGATACAGCAAAAAATCCATCCCGGACGCCGACGTCGTTGGTGCCGATCTTCAGAACTACATTCCGCCTTCCGAAGCTCGGCTACTGGAACCGGTTACAGTTGCTGACGTCGGGAACTTTCCGATCTCGTTTGGCTCCGACCACAGCTCTTTTGAGTTGCCTAGCAACTGGGACTCAGGAGACGATCAGGAAGTCGACCAAATTCCCGATCCGATGGCACGAGATCCCAATATTCCGAATCTACGTGAAATGATTCGGGAGCAGAAGAAGAAGAACCCTCAAGCCGGCCCGAGCTCGCAGAGGACGCCGCCGATCTCAGCGTCTGGCGAGGCTTCAGATGATGTTCCGCTCATCCTGAAGCGGAAGCCAAGGGACCCTCCTCGGGAAGTTCCAGCTGCAACGAACTTGCCGAAGAAGAGCAAGACGACCGAGAAGGCAAAAGCTGTTGAGGGGGCTGCCCCATGGCGCCCTTCCTTGCTGGTGAATGGGATTGATCCCATCACTGTCGCCGACTCGGCGCAAGACCTTGACGTCACGCAAACCCTGACGGGTGCGCTGATGTTGCCAAAAGATATCGAGCCTTACGCAGGCACCGACCTTCCAACTTTGATGCGTTCTGTGATGGCCCACGAAGTTTTCGTAAGTATTTCGTCTCGGCTATTCTTCTGTTGCCTTTATTTGCGATTTCATATCTGCTTTCTGACTTCCCGATCTTGTTGCAGGCCGCGCAAAAATCTATGATGTGTCTGAGTCGCTTCCAGGACTTGGAGACTCGGTATGCCACTATCGAGTCGGAGCTGAAGAAGTCCACTGCCAGATTTTTGAAAGTTCATCAGGACGCGACCTCTCACCGGCAGAAGGCTAGGGACGCCGATCTCAAGCTTAGAGCTGTTCAGTCCCAGCTCGACACGGAAAGGATGAGGTCTTCCCAGCTGGAAGATCAGATAGCCGATCTACAATCTCGGCTGAAGGATTCTTACTCCAGGGGCATGATGGATGCTGCAGCCGACTTCTTGGCGAACTAGTTGCCCGAGCTCCAGGCCGATCTCGTCAAGAAATGCTGGAAAGCTGCCCTGGAAGCCGCCCTAGTTCCGCCTGATTCTTCTATGTACTCCAGGGTTCCGTCTGTTACCCAACTGGAGGTCATGGCGTCCGAAACCGAAGAAGAGGGCCAGGCTGCAGCTGGTGAAGGAGAGGCGGGCCAGATTGCCATTGCTGGTGTCCCTGCTGCTCAACCTCAGTCTGCCGATGAGGACGTAGTTATAGTTCAGGCTGCCGATGTTGCGCCTTAGGATTTTGTTTATTTCTTTCTTTTCTGTAACTCGAGTTTTTGCAACTCATATGTAACCCGACTTCAAGAATTAAATGAAATTGTTATGACTCCTTTTGTCTCTATCTGTTCTACATACCTTTCTCAAGTAGTGAATTATCTAAATCAATTTCAGACTTCATACTTTTCTCAAATGATGAGTCTTCTCAAACTTTTCTTAAGTTTGTTCGGGTGTTCTAACTTTCCTCAAGTGTCGAACTGGCTCTGACCTTTCTCAAGTCATGTCGGCTGTTTAACCTGTAGTTAGGCTTAAACACATACCTTTCTCAAGCATGTTCTGGAGTCCAAACTTTTCTCAAGTGTTGAACTTTCTCTGGCTTTTCTCAAGCCATGTCGGCTATTTAACCTGTAGCTAGGCTTTAAACACATACCTTTCTCAAGCATGTTCTGGGGTCCAAACTTTTCTCAAGTGTTAAACTTTCTCTGGCTTTTCTCAAGCCATGTCGGCTATTTAACCTGTAGCTAGGCTTAAACACACTCTTCTCAAGCATTGAATCTTCTCAGACTTTTCACAAGTCTGTTCGGCGTGATTGCAAACTTTTCTCAAGTGTTGAATCTTCTCAGACTTTTCTCAAGTCTGTTCGGCATGATTGCAAACTTTTCTCAAGCGTTGAATCTTCTTAGACTTTTCTCAAGTCTGTTCGGCATGATTGCAAACTTTTCTCAAGCGTTGAATCTTCTCAGACTTTTCTCAAGTCTGTTCGGCATGATTGCAAACTTTTCTCAAGCGTTGAATCTTCTCAGACTTTTCTCAAGTCTGTTCGGCATGATTGCAAACTTTTCTCAAGCGTTGAATCTTCTTAGACTTTTCTCAAGTCTGTTCGGCTATGTTCCCCTTGCCCCCTAGCTTCGGTTACTTCGAACCGACGTGGCAGAGTAACCGACGCTATAAAGCATATTCATGATGACCTTTGTATCGATATAGGAGATTCTCATCCGTGTCTGGCACGTTTTGGGGGCGTGCTCTGTCCACCATAAATGCGACGTGACCGTTGGTTTGTATCTCTTTAAAGACCGACGCGCCTTTTCTGCGCGTGTTTTGACATGGCGCTTCAGTATCTCAAACGCGCTGCACCGATTGGTCCAGGAGTAATGGATCCGACGGTTGGGGTTTATCACGTGTGACGATTCGGATTTATCCACACAGAACCCTATAAATCCCAAACTTCGTCTTCTTCATTTCTCTTCTTGCTACTGTTCTTCCCCCATACTCTGTAAGTTTACCTCCTGTAGAACTCGTTTTTCCTTCTTCATTTCCTGTTCTTGTTTTCTCCTCACTCATTCTCTGAGTATGGGGATCTTTCGTAAACACTTCGCCTCTCCGGCGCGGATAGAGGAATTCCGTAGGCACTACCAAATTCCAGACGACGTATATGTAGAAATTAACAAGCCTGAGACTCATCCTGAGATTCGGGATGAGAACTCCATCCATATTCCTCTTATGGCTGTCATAGAGGGTGGAGTTAGGTTCCCCCTCCACCCTCTACTGCGTAGGGTTCTGTCCTGGTATCAGCTGAACCCTATGCAGATATCCATAAACTCATATCGTATAGTCATGGGCATAGTTCGTTTGAACGAACTGTGCCAAACCAACTTAGACCTTTGGGACATAAATTATAACTACGATATGGTATATAAAAAAGATGAGAGATGGTATCTGAAGTCCCGTAGAGGCCGAGAGAAGATAGTGACGAACCTCCCTGACTCGAATAGGGGGAACGACGACGACTTCCTCATCGTCTCGGGAAACTGGGAATTTTCTGCCGACGAGCCCGAGCACAAGAGGCTCCCTGTTCCCCGCAGATTCGGGAAACCCCGTTAGTCACCCATTCTCCTTTGTTTTTTATTTCTTCAGTATTGCCGATCTATAGCTTCTGACTGTCTGTTTATTCATTTGCAGCTTCAAACGCCAATCGCGGTCGGACTTCGCAGGCTACACATCCAGAAGATCTGAAAAAAGTTCTTCAGTACAAAGGCGTTGAAGGCCAAGCCGAACCGAGATCCGCCGAAGTACTGCTTCGATATAACCCGTCTTACAAGGGTTATATCAAGGAGAAGAAGTACGTTGCCGAGGTGGTGGCAGAGACGTCTTTGGTTGCTGTCCCCGAAGGTGTTCCCTTGCCGTATCTCCGGGAACCCAGCCGAGTCACGGTTGCTGCTGTGGCTGAATCGTCCAGCTCTTCATCCTCATCCTCATCCTCATCCTCATCCTCATCCTCTTCTGAAAGGACGCAGTCTCCGCTTCGGATTACCCTGGGCACCGAAGAAGAGAAAGAAACGGACGCCGAAGCCATGTCGTCTAATCCTGATATGCCGAGCCTGAAAGAGATGATAAGGCAGAGGAAAGTTGCCGAGTCGGAGAAGAAGTCTGCTGGGATCGCGCCGACTCCCACTGAAGCGAGGAAGGTGCCGACTTCCTTGCAGGCGAAGAAGGTGCCGACTCCATTTCAGGCGAAGAAACCTTCGGGGATTGTCCTGGCTAAGAGGAAGCCAGACGAGGGTGAGAAGCTGCCGAGTCTCCCTCCCTCCGACGCCGAAACCGCCAATGCCGACCGGAAGAGGCGGAAACTGGTGAAGGCACACCAGGCTGGTCCCTCCGAGGAGAAGGGCAAATCGAAGGTTTCTGAGAAAGCCGGGATCTGGCCTCCTCCTTTGCTGATAAATGGTACGACTCCTATCACGGCCGCTGACACGGTCCGAGATCTGAGAACTACCATGGCTCTGGCCGAAGCCCTGATGCTGCCGAAGGACATCGAGCCTTACGCCGATGAGGAAGATCATGCCGTGCTTCGGCTGACGATCGCGCATAATATTTTCGTAAGTTTCTTATCTCGGTAATAAAGTCTGCAAATTCTTCTTTGTTTGTTATAACTCTGATGTTAATGCTGCAGGCGATCCAGAAATCCATGCTCGGTATGAAGAAAGCTCAGGACCGGGCAGAGAAACTGAATAAGGCTGAGGCCGAAGTGAGGGAGTTCAAACTGAAGTTCTCCACTGCTCAGGATCAGGCCGACAATTTCAAGAAGGAGGCCCGAGAGATGGCCAAGCAGGCTAAATCCTCGGAGTATTTCCTGTCTGAGGAGAGGAAGAAGACTGCCGATCTTATGGCCGAACTCAATGCTGTGAAGGCTAAGCATGCCGAAGAGATGGCAGAGGAGAAGAAGAGGGCCACCGATCTCACGGCAAAGCATGCCGAAGAACTGGCCGAGGAGGCAAAGAAGGCTCGTAAGCTCGGGATGAAAGAAGCCGCTGAGGACATCCTCAACAATCAGATCCCCGAGCTACAGGAGGAGTTCCTGGCGTTGGGTTGGAAAGCCGCGCTGAGGGCTTGCAACGTGGCTGCCGACTCGCCCCTTTTCAAGGAGATTCCCCACTCCTCTGATCTTCCTGACGAAGAAGAGCCTCTCCCCGAGACCGAGACCAATGGAGCCGACCTTACCGTCGAGGACTATGAAGTCGATGTTGTCGGGGGGGACCCTGCTGCTGAAGAGGGCCGAGATCAAGATGACCAAGTGGAGATCGTCTGAAGGATTTCCACATTTTCTTTTTATTTTCTTTAAGTCTTTTTATGTCCACTCTTGTATTCTCCTCTTGTAATCCACATGAGTGAATGAAATTTGAACTTCTTTTCGGCATCTCTAGTCTTAATACAAACCTGAACTCTTCTTTTAAAACATGAACTTTTCTCAAGTATGTTTGGTAATTCAGAACTCTCCTCAAGTATTGAATTTTCCTTAGGTATTGAGCCGAGCAAACCTTTCTCAAGCATGTTCGGCTCCTTATCCTGTACTTAGGCCCAAACATATTTTTCTCAAAAATGCTGGATACTCATACTTTTCTCGAGCGCGGGGCCGATCAAACCTTTCTCAAGTCTGTTCGGCTGAACACATACTTTTCTCAAGTATGTCCAAAAGTTCAAACTTTTCTCAAGTGTTGAACATCAGTATCTAGGATAACACAAAACTAAATTCGCTGAATATCTGATTCGAGCATTGAAACTAGAACTTTCATTCACTGAGAAAATAAATACAAGTGTTGAAATAAAGAAATTACTGATAAAACTTCTTAAGGTTGGAGACATTCCAAGTCCTTGGTATTTCTTTATCCCCCAGATCCTGCAATTTGTAGGCACCCTTCCCGAGTCGGCCAATAACCCTGTATGGACCCTCCCAATTGGCCCCGAGCTTGCCATCAGTTGGATCTTTTGTGTTTCCCATGACCTTACGAAGGACTAGGTCGCCGAGATTGAATTCCCTCTAATGGACTTTCTTGTTGTATGTTCTTGACAGAGTTGATTGATAGGCGGCAAGTCTGATCATGGCCCTATCTCGTTTTTCTTCGGCAAAATCGAGCTCTATTGCCAATGCTTGATCATTGCCACCTTGCTCCATTACTTCTGTTCGGAGAGTCGGGATGCCGACTTCAAGAGGAATGACAGCCTCTGTGCCATAAGCAAGTGAATATGGAGTAACACCTGTAGATCGGCGAGGAGTGGTCCTGTATGCCCATAAAACGAGTGGCAATTCTTCCACCCACTTTCCCTTGGCTTTCTCTAGTCGTTTTTTCATTCCTCCCAATATCGTCTTGTTTGAAGCTTCGGCCTGCCCATTGCATTGTGGGTACGCCACTGAGGCGTAATAGTTTTTGATCTGATATTGTGAGCAGAAAGCTTTGAACTTGTCCTGGAACTGGGTTCCGTTGTCTGAGACGATGGCGTAGGGGATGCCGAACCTGGTGATTATGTTCTGCCAGACAAATCGCTCGACATTCTTCTCGGTGATTTTTGCCAGTGGTTCTGCCTCTATCCACTTGGTAAAGTAATCTGTGGCAACCAACAGATACTTCCTCTCCCCCGTTGCCTTGTGTAGCGGGCCGACGATATCCATTCCCCATTGAGCAAAGGGCCATGGACTAGTGAGCGGTGCCAGATCGGCTGCAGGTTGATGTGAGATCGGGGCAAACTTCTGGTATTTTTCGCACACTTGGACGTATTTCTTTGCGTCCTCTTGCATATACGGCCACCAATATCCCTGTGATATAGCACGATGGGCTATGGATCTGCCCCCAGCGTGACTTCCACATACCCCTTCATGAATCTCGTACAAGAATTTCTGAACCAAAGTGGGGTGTACGCATTTTAAATAGGGACCAGTGTAAGACTTACGATAGAGTTCTTGCTTCGGTGATAGCCATAAACGTGTTGCCTTGATACGCAGCTTGTGGGCTTCTTTTTTGTCTTCGGGGACGGTTCCCCCAGTGAGGTAGGAGACGATGGGATCCATCCAACTTGGGCCGAGGTCGATTTCCAAAGCCTTCTCGGCAATGGGAACGTCGATGCTCGGGTACTCGATGGAATCCACGTATATGGTCCTGAATTTGTCTCTGGGTATCGCCGAAGCCAAACATGCCAAGGCGTCTGCGTGGTCGTTCTGTCTTGAGCTGATGTGCGTCATCACCGTTTTCTTGAACTTTGATAACTCCGCTTTAGCCCTCTCTGCATAGGCGGCCATCCTCTCATCTCGGGTGGCATACTCTCCACTGAGCTGGTTGAGAACCAGTTGTGAATCACAGAAGACTTCCACATGCTCTGCCCCCAGATTGTGTGCGCATTTGAGTCCGAGTATCAATGCCTCATACTCGGCGACATTGTTGGAGGCGCTAAAATTCAATCGGAAGGACTGCTCAAAATAACACCCATCTGGTTCTTCTATCACGATGCCGACCCCAGATCCCCTTGAACACGATGACCCGTCAACATACAACCTCCAGTAAGGCGTCTGATCGGGCATTTCCTCCTCTGAGATTGAAGCGACGATTTCCTCTGGTTCGTGGGAGAATTCCGCAACAAAAATCTGCCAGGACCTGTCCTTTTATTGCTGTCCTTGGGAGGAAATTGATGTCATATTCCCCGAGCTCCACGGACCAAGTTGCCACCCTTCCCGACAGTTCCGCTCTTCTCAAGACAGTGCTGATGGGATGTTTGGTCGGCACTTCTATCGTATGGGCCAGGAAATAGTGCTGCAACTTTCTAGACGCCACCACAAGGGATAGGATCAGTTTCTCCAAGGGGAGATATCTTGTCTCCGAATCCAGGAGCGTCTTGCTCACATAATAGACCGGCGTCTGCTCACCATCTTTGTTTTTTAATAGAACCGCACTGACCGCATGCTCGGATACGGCCAGATAAAGTGTCAACACATCTCCCTTCTCGGGAGTTATGATTAGCGGGGGGTTCGCCAAGTAGTTCTTCATTTCCTGAAAAACCTTCTCGCATTCTTCCCCCCATGCATACTTGGACTGTTTTCTCAACAGCTGGAAGAATGGCCGACATCGATCGGAAGATCGGCTGATGAACCTGTTGAGGGCTGCCACCATCCCGGTTAGTCTTTGAACTTCTTTCACAGTTCGGGGACTCTGTAAATTTTGCAAGGCGACAATCTGATCGGGATTAGCTTCTATCCCCCTCCGTGTAACCAGATGCCCCAAAAACTTCCCCGAGCTGACCCCGAAGGCGCATTTCGATGCGTTGAGCTTGAGCTGGTATTTTCTCAATACCTGGAAAGTTTTGCCGAGGTCGCTTATGTGGGACTCCACCTCCTCGGTTTTGATCACCATGTCATCGATGTAGACCTCCATGCTCTTCCCGAGCAACTCCTTGAACATGAGGGTTGCCAAACGCTGATAAGTCGCCCCTGCATTTCTTAAGCCGAATGGCATCACTTTATAGCAGAAGAGTCCGCGGGGAGTGATGAAGGACGTTTTCTCTTGGTCCGGCGCGTGCATAGCTATCTGGTGATATCCCCGATATGCATCCAGGAAACTCATTCGCCGATACCCCGCTGTGGCATCCACCAGCTGATCTATCTTGGGCAGTGGAAAACTGTCTTTGGGGCAGGCTTTGTTGAGGCTGGTGAAATCCACGCAAACCCTCCACTTGCCATTCTTTTTCTTGACCACCACGGTGTTGGATAACCACTCGGGGTAATGCACCTCCCTGATGGCGTCGGCCTCCAGCAGCCGATCTACTTCCTCTGTTACGGCATCCACATGTTGGATTGCCGGTCTTCTTCTTTTTTGCATCACCGGTTTGTGGGCAGGATCCACGTTCAGATGATGGCATATGATGTCCGGGCTCACCCCAGACATCTCCTGTGGCGTCCAAGCGAACACATCTATATGCTCCTTGAGAAATGCGACCAGGGCCTCCTCATCCCGCTCTGATAGTTCTGCCCCGATCAAAAAATACCGCTCTAGATCTGTCTCGTGAGCCGGTACCTGCTTCAGTTCTTCCACAACGCGATCGGCCGGGTTGCGCCCGATATCCTCTATCGTTGGCCGATCTGGGACTTCGATGGACTTCACATGTTCGGCCTTAGGTTTGTGCTTGATGGATGTGACATAGCAGCTTCTCGCCGTTGTCTGATTTCCCCGAACACATTCAATCCCCTTCTTCCCCGGGAACTTTAGCATCTGATGGTAGGTGGAAGGAATTGCCCCCAACCTGTGGAGCCAAGTTCTCCCCACGATGGCGTTGTAAGCAGACGGTACGTCCACCACCAGGAAATCCATATCCAATGTTACTTTTCCTGCTCGGACAGGGATAGTAATGGATCCCAAGGGCCAGACAGCATCGGCACTGAAACCGATGAGCGGTATGTCGGCCTTCTTCAAATCTGCCTTGTCCAGCTGGAGTTTCTTGAAGGCATCGTAGTACAGGATCTCCGTTGAGCTGCCCTGGTCAACCAGGATTCTCTCCGTGTTGAAGGTGCCAAGGAGCAGCGTGATTACCAACGCGTCGTTATGGGGATGTATTACCCCTTCCAAATTCTTTTCCGAAAAGGAAATGACTGTTTCCTTCTGTGTCTCGGGCTCTTTCCTCTTCTGCCCGAGATGTTGTATATGATGTTCGTGCCCGTCTCGGCGGCGTTGGAGCCGAACTTCCTTCTCATCAAGAACTGGGGTTGCAGCGTGTATGACGTGCACAGTCCCAGTTACCATCACCTCTTCCTCAGAGGATTCGGCTTCCATCGGCTCTGGCTGAACCACTTGTTGCCTTTGTTCGGCCACAAAACGTCGGAGATGCCCGGCTTCAACTAGTTCCTCTAGGAACTGTTTAAACGCCTTACATCTTTCTGTCATATGGCCATTTCTCCGATGATAGCTGCACCAATCTATGCTCGGGTCACGCTTCACCATCTCTCCCGACCCAGCTGGCCACTTCCAGAAAGGCTCGTTCTTCAAAGGATAAATCATCCGGTAGATCGGGGTGTTGAAAACCGTACGTATAGCTTTATACGCCTGAGCTCCCGGTGGCTTTCGTTCCTTCGGCGCTTGTGACACTTCGGCCACCTCAATTCTAGGCCTCTTGGCCTCGGGCACCATTACCGTATTCCGATGCGTCTTTGCTGCTGGCCGATCTTTGTCTCGGCGGATCTCATCTTCATACTTGGCGTACTTCTCAACTCTGCTCATCAAGTCGGCAATGGTGTTTGGGGGATCAATAGTGAGAGACTCCCTGAGCCGATCTCGGTAAGATAGTCCCAACCTGAAGGATTCCACGGCATAGGCCTCTGTGCAGTCCCCGATCTCATTGTAGGTGGCCCAGTACTTGCTGGCGTATTGCCTGAGATCCTCTTCTGGTCCTTTTCTCAAGGCCAGAAGCGTGTTCACGTACTTTTTCTGTGCTCGGTTAGCCACAAATCTTTTGAGGAACTGATCCGCCAGTTGCCTCCAGCTTGTAATTGATCTCGGCGGCAGAGCCTGAAACCAATTTAGGGCTATCTCTCCCAAACTCAATGAAAACACCTTGCAGTAGAGGCTGTCTTGGCCCACATAGATCATCATGGAGTTCACGAATCCTTTGATGTGAGTCATCGGATCCGTTCGTCCATTATAAATTGCGAATTTCGGAGGGGCAAACTTTCTGGGTAAGTCCTCCGTTTCTATCTGAACTGACAGTGGCGATACTGCCAGCTGCTGTAGTTCCTTGTGGTTTGCGTCGTCCTCTGGACGGTTGAGTCCCAGCTGCTGATTTAGCCAAGCTCTCATGTCGGTCGGTGGAACCAATGGCGGCAGAGGTTGGTTTGGAAGATTCTGCTGGGCGTCTGGGGCTGATTCTGCCCTCTGATTCAGCCATTCCCTCATATCGGGAAGCGGCCGCTCCTGAGGCGGTCCGCCTCTGTGCGATGAAGCCCCCACCTGCCTTTCTCCTCCTCGAGGCCTTTTGCTGGCTTCATGTCGACTGTCCTGCCGAGACGGCCCAGTCTCAGAGCGCTCGTCGTATCTAGATACCGACTGGCGGATTGAATCTCTGTGTTTACGGAGAGTTCGGTTTTCTCTCTCCATGCGTCGTATGTAGCGGCGCATGTCTTCTACTTCTTGATCCTTCCTTCGGATCCGATCGGCATTATCATGTTCTTCGTCTCGGCGAGACCGCTCATGAGTTCGGGATTCTCTCCCTCCCTCATTCCGGGATTGAGTCTGGGATCTATCCCTGTTTTTTGACCGTTCCGCTTCTCGCGGACGATCTGGGCGTTGCTCCAGATGCAACGGCGTGGGTAGCGCAGGAGCTCCCGACGTATTGGCAGATAGCGGGATGGTGGGAAGCAACACCTGTTCTCCAGGTTGCTCCCCTACTATTTTTGGTGGAGGGACCCTCGGAATCTCCCTTCTGGGGCCCTTCGATTTGTGTGGAACTGGAGGGGGGGACCTTGATCTCCCCTTCACATCACGTTCCTTCCCCTGGTCTTTTCTTGACATCTCAGCCATGAATCTTTAGCTTTCCCACAGACGGCGCCAATTGTAGGGGGGTTGATTTAGAAAATCGGGACGGAAAGCTAGGGATTCACTATCCAGCCGAAATGGTGCTTCTCTCAGTATGTATACCTGTGATCTGCAAAAG
This sequence comes from Arctostaphylos glauca, assembly GCA_019985065.2. Classification (NCBI taxonomy): domain Eukaryota; kingdom Viridiplantae; phylum Streptophyta; class Magnoliopsida; order Ericales; family Ericaceae; genus Arctostaphylos; species Arctostaphylos glauca. Next base: position 12,003,814 of record JAHSPW020000007.1, read on the forward strand.
AATAATCTGTCAAAGAGTCCTCTGCCGCTGTGGCAGGAGAACACTCCGATGATTAAGTCAGGCACAATCTCACAGGGAAAAAGTTAACTGTAAGCTGATATTCTCTATCAGCAAATGAAATCTCTGGGGTATTTAGGCGTACCTCAAATTCGTCATCTGAGGGTGTATTTATAGATTTCCCTGATGCCCTAACTCCATCTGGACTTTCTTGGGCCCCCATTCTCTTTGGGCCTCCAGTCATGCCCCAATTCTCTTAGGGCTCCACTCTGGCGGAGTGTCCTCTGATGGGACGTGGGAGTCACATCTGTAACTGAATCCGACCAGATCCCGACAGGATCCCACCCCATCCATGATTCTGTTTCCTTTTCGGAAATACGGTTATCAGTCGCTTTCTCGGGCTGCCCGTAATCCTGACCGCCTTTCTCAGGTCGGCAATACTTGAGTCCGCCTTTCTCAGGTCGGCATCCTCCGTACTTGATTCTGTTACCCAAATATGGGCGTGATCGGCACTTCTCGTGTCGGCCACTACTACACGTGATCGGCACGTGCCTCTGGAAATGTTATTCGGTCTCGGCCGAATTCTGGAATAAGCCTGGGGAGTAAAAGGTATTTTCTCAATTACATTTTACCCCCGTCAGATTATTAAAAACTGTGTTGTATGTTTGTTTATACTTGGGATAGGATTAATAATGCTGGGTTGGTGTTTGTTTGCCAAAAGGAAGGGATGGGATTAAATTACATAATTTTCAAAATTGCCCTCACCTAAATTGTTTAATTATTTATGTTACTCATTCCAAAAGAACTACAAAATAAAATTCATGGTCCAAATAATAAAAAATGAGCAATCTCTTAGTTTTATTTATATATTTATCTTTTAGGAAATAAATAAAAATAAAATATGAACAATTTTATTTGTTTTATTTATCAATTCTCTTCTTATACTAATTTAGACCCATAAATAGAACTAAAAAAAGGTAATACGACGGAAACAAATAAAAATAGATAATGAGCAATCTTGTTTGTTATATTTATCTATTTCTTTGTATACAAATTTCAGACCCATGGTAAAACTCAAAGATGAAATGATGGAAACGGAGATATAATTGATATAACAGTTATGAAACAAGTGTTACAATTACATCAAAAATAGAAATATGATTTTAGCAAACCAAAACGCATTAAAGTAAGTTTATCCCAGGGCAACAAAGTAAGTTTCTTCACCATGATTTTAGCAAACGGAGATCTGCAGTGATTTCTTCACCATGTCGAAGGGCAACAAAGTAAGTTTCCACAGGCAACCTTCAAACGGCTTGTTAATACCTGGTTCACCATGGTATTGTTAATACCCCCTAGTGAGGGGTTTAGCAGTCCCATGGCCTTGTTTATCCCAGGTCTTTGTGCAAAACAAACACACACATACTAAGCCCATGGGATTATTAGTCCCATCCCAACTCCTTGCATGTTTATCAAACGGGGCCTAAGGGCTCGTATGTTGACGGATAAGAAGGATGGAATTAGGATATCTAATTCTGATGACTATAAATGATGCGTTTGTTTTGTTTGTTAGACTTGGGGACCCCATTTGGCCTAATTAACTAATTTTAATTTATTTTTTGTCTTTATTTTTTTTTTACACTTGTTGTTTTGACCTTAATATTTTGTAGTTTATTGATCCGTCTTGATAAAAGAAATCTAAAAAATATAAAATTATGTCCAAAAATTAAAAAAATATCACTAAAGACGATGAACAAATTAAAAAAACTTTGTATTGATTTATTTTTATTTTTTCTAATTGTCTTTTTTATCTGTGTTGAAATTTCAAATTGTGCTAAAATAACCACTGAAATTTTTACACAGTAGTCTTAATGGTATTACCAAAAGTATAAATTTCAAGTCTTGAAAGATCTATTGGGCCTGAAATTACATGAATGTGAAATTGATTCTTGAAATTAAGCCTTGAAAGATCGCTTTTTTATCTTTTTCCATTATTTAGGTCATTGAATTGTTCACTTATGTTGCATCTACCCATAGGGATGTATTTGCATCTTCGAAAAAAGCAAATTCCAACGGCCCTAATACCAACACCACTTTGATAGAAAAAGTATTCATTTTTTTATTCTCATTTTGCTGCTCCTAAAATTACCACATTTTAAGCCCTTTTCTATTATTTATGCTTGTGATTTGTATATCATTATTTTATATGCTGCATTAGAAAGGTTCTCAAACATCATAGAGATAACTAGATAGGGGTCTCAATCCTTTTCAACGTCAAACAGAACACCTTAACAGGTTGATGAGAAACTTAGATGTTAACTGTCACAAGAGGGCATAGGATGCGGAAAATGAGAGAGGAAGAATTGTCGATCCAAATCACGATGGATTTGTTTAGTGAGAATGGAAGGCTAATAACACTACAACAAAAAACACAGATCATAGTGCGTCAAAAACGCTATGACAATCATTAATATCGTTCTTTACAAATGTTGTGGTAGCTCACGCTGTTAAAAGTCAGGTCAACTATAGTGTTTTTCAAACGCTACGGTAGGTATGCTTTTTATAGCGTTTTATGAAAGTTATAATAGGTTTTGACGTTCCATAGCATTTCTTGCACGTTATGGTTGGTACATTTTTTATAGGATTTTGTGACCGCTATAACAGGTCTTGACATTCCACAATATTTTTTGAACGCTATTGTATGAACAACTTGTAATAGCATTTAGTGAATGCTATTATATGTCTTTACATTAAAAAAAATACATATATAGTTCACATGTGACTGACCAATCTAAGATATTGACAAACATTCTCGGACCATGACCATATATAGTTCACAGCCTTCTTGAAGTGCAAGCTACAAAAGCAGATGTAGATCCAGCCCAAATTCAGGAGTTAAGTGATGGGACCGATAGTGAGGAGGTCACATCAATTGGAAAGGATGGAGTAATTTGATCATTTGTTCTTTCATGATCGATTATGATGGAGTAACCACATAAAGTATAGGAAACCCCAGAAATTTCATGTGTGTATCAAATCACACAATTGATATTAGCTAGGGGTGATACCGATCCAGTTTGGTCGAAAAACTCAGACCAAATTGGTCATTCAAATTTGAAGGTTTTAAAATCGAAACTGAACCGAAGCGATTCGGTTTGGTTCGGTTTGGTCCGGTCCGGTTTCGGTGTAATTAGACTTAGGCCAAAAATAAAAATAATTGTAAATAATTAATAAACCCATATCAAGTAAACTCAGTCTAGACTAAATTTTACTAAAAAATTACTGAGAGCCGAGAGGTAGGAAGGCTTGGAAGACTAAGGGTGAGTGAGATTGTGAGAGGCAGAGCACTAACAATGAAAAGTAGAAGCGGCAAGAGGCAGAAGGTAAATAAAAAGTGAAAGTGAGTGTACCACTATACTTATATTTTTAAAATTTTATATTTTTTACATATACGGGTTCGGTCCGGTTTGGTTTGGGTTGGAAGGGTCTAAAATCGAAAACCGGAACGAAATTTCTCTAAATTCTCAAACTAGACCGAATAAACTAAAAAATCAAATCAAACCGTCAATTTGGTTCGATTTCGTTTGATTAGGTTTTCTAGTTTATAATTTCACCCCTAATATCACCTGTGAATCTAAGGGCACATACTTTATAGTCTTATAGGCTTGCCAGCAAGTGATCACCCAAAAAAAAACAAAAACATTGGACACGTATTTAATTTTTTTGTAATGGTAATGTTTTTGTAATATTTTATGAAGACTTCATGTTATATATAATTTGTATGTAAAATATACAAAGGATAATTTACTAGAATGGTACATGTACTTTGACATTTTTTCACTTTGGTCCCTCTGTATTCAATTTACTCGATTTTGTCCATGTACTTTTGATTTTATGTCACTTGAATACAATTGTTAATGTTTGTAAGTTATCTTGGACGAAAAAAAAAATCGTGAAACCCATTAAAAAGGGTAAGTGGGTGAAATCCTAAGGTGGAACGTATTCAGAAACTATATCCATCAGTCTCTTTGATTTTCAAAAGGGAAATACTAGGATCCCAATGAATTGGCCCAGAAATGATGTCGAACACCCCACCCCCACCCCCCTTCTTCTTTTCTCTCTTCTCTCTTACGGCCCTTTCACACACATTTATTTTTTAATTTTTCTATTTATTTAATGCTTTTTTGATTTTATTGAATTTTTTAATTTTTGGGCATAAATTTTTTCTTTTATAAAATATCTCGTCAAAATAATTCAATAATTAGATAATATTATTAATTTATCTCAATTTTTACTGGACATAAATTTTTACTTTTTTTAAATGTTGTACGTTTTTCAACTCTTACTTGAACCTTGGAGAAATTTAATTTATCTAAAAAATTATGTCAACGTCATGGTTTTTGATCAAATTACTTTTTTAAGTTGTCCAGTAAAATTGTAAAAATGACGGTTCTTCAACTTTGTTTGAGCCTTAGGAAAATTTAATTTTGCTATAGTTCCTCACATATTTTGGTGAGTTAGTATTCACCAATTAAACCATAGTCTACGAAATATTTTAATAAAATTACTAAAAGAGAAAAAAAATCCTCACGAAAAGACTACGGTTAGAGATGAAATCTTTTGTCTCTAAAATCAGATATTGAGCGAAAAATACTTTGTCGCTAATAGCACATATTAGGTAAGAAATTTTATTTTTCCTCTCTAGGACCTTCAGCGTGAAACTATGAGCGGCGACAAATGTCGCCGCCTAATGCATAGAGACAAAAAAATTTCGTTCTTGAGAGGAAATTTTTTGTCGTTATAGACCAATTTTGTTGCAGTGACTAGTGTCGGGGAAGAAGCTTTTCTCCTTTCTTACCAATCAAAATCAAGCAATGGCTAATACACTTTCTCAAGTTATATTGGATGACTATGTACTTTTCACCTAAACCAAAATGCATTGAAACATTTAGGGTACTTATTCAGTGGTAATTCAACATTTAGGAGTTAATTGATGGGACCGATAGTGAGGAGGTCACATCAATTGAAAAGGATGGAGTAATTTGATCATTTGTTCTTTCATGATCGATTATGATGGAGTAACCACATAAAGTATAGGAAACCCCAGAAATTTCATGTGTGTATCAAATCACACAATTGATATTAGCTAGGAGTGATATCGGTCCGGTTTGGTCGAAAAACTCGGACCAAGCTGGTCATTCCGGTTGGAAGATTTTAAAATCAAAACTGAACCGAAGCAATTCGATTTGGTTCGGTTTGGACCAAGCTGGTCATTCCGGTTGGAAGATTTTAAAATCAAAACTGAACCGAAGCGATTCGATTTGGTTCGGTTTGGTCTGGTCCTGTTTCGGTGTAATTGGACTTGGGCCAAAAATAAAAATAACTGTAAATAATTAATAGGCTCATATCAAGTAAACTCAGTCTAGACTAAATTTTATTAAAAAATTACTGAGAGTCGAGAGGTAGGAAGGCTCGGAAGACTGAGGGTGAGTGAGATTGTAAGAGGTAGAGCACTAAGAATGAAAAAGTAGAAGCGACAGGAGGCAGAAGGTAAATTAAAAGTGAAAGTGAGAAAAACAGTTAGTTTTTTTTTTACGTATACACGATTACATGCGGCGTACTACTATACTTATATTTTTAAATTTTTATGTTTTTTACATATACCGGTTCGGTCCGGTTTGATTCGGGTTGGAAGGGTCTAAAATCGAAAATCGGACCGAAATTTCTCTAAATTTTTAAACCGGACCGGACTGAATAAACTAAAAAACCAAACCAAACCAAACCGTCAATTTGATTTGATTTGTCGGTTTGATTTGGTTTGGTTTTCTAGTTTATACTTTCACCCCTAATATTACCTGTGAATCTAAGGTCCCGTTTGGATGGGGGATATCCCTCCTCCAAAAATTATCACCCCTTATTATTAATTTTAGCATAGTTTGGATGGAAAAAAAAGTACCCCTCCAAAAATTATCTCCCCCTCTTATCCCCTCTTATCCCCTATTACCCCCTCTTATATTTCACCCCCTCCCAAAATTATATTTTTCTCTTTTTTATTGTTAACTAAATTTTTCTCTTTTTCTCTTTTTTATTGTTAACTAAATTTACGCGAGCTAAATTATATATTTTTTCTTTTTAACTAAATTTTTTATTATTGATTTATATTTTGTTGTTATTTTTTTCTTTTTTTTGTTAATTGGTAAAACAAAGTTAAAAAACCATTAAATTATTCAAAAATAGTCATTTGAGAGGCTGATTGGATAAGGGATTATAGGCCCCATTCGGGCTACAGTTTTTATTTATTTGTTATTTTTGTCTTTATTCTTTTTTTTTTTGCATTTGTTGTTTAAATGTCAATATTTTGTAGTTTATTAGTCCGTCTTGATGAAAGGAATGTAATGAGTATAAAATTATGTCTACAAGTTAAAAAAGTCACTAAAGACGACGAATAAGTACAAAAAATTCTATTTTTTAATTTATTTTTGTCTTTTCTGAACGTTTTTCAAATTTAGCCGATGATTGATAACTTTTCTGAAAGCTCTTGTCGAGATGAATCAACAAATCAAAAAAAATTAATGAAAAACAAAAAATTACAAAAAAATTTCAAATAAGGACGAAAAAAATTTCAATAAATACCACAATAAATACCACAGTCCAAATGGACCCTATTTTTAGGGGGATAAGTTATTGAGGGGGATAAGATAAGAGGGGTATTATTTTTAAAGGGTTGGCCCACATTGATGTGATATTTATAGAGGGGGTAATAAAAAGTAGATAGTTTGGATGAAGTATTAAAAAAGAGGGATAAAATAGTACTTGATTTGAATGGAGCATAAAATAGGGGGATAAGGTTATTTTGTATTTGTAATGAGGAAGAAGTGGTATTATTCTTGGATAATACCCCCTCCCCTCTTTATCCCTCCCCTCTTGGATTATTTTTGGGCACCCCCCCTACCCAAAAATTATCCCCCTTTATCCCTCTCCGGGGGATTATTTTTGGAGGGGTGAAAAATTATCTCCCTGCATTTTTTGCCCCCAAACCATGCTAAACATGTCACGTCGATCCTTTTACCCCCTCCAAAAATTATCCCCCTTCTTTTTTCCCCCATCCAAACGAGCAACAGTTTTTTTCCTTATTCACCACTCTTATCCCCCTTTATCCCCTATTTAAACCCTCATCCAAACCATCTATTTTTTTACCCTCCCTCTATAAACATCACATCAAAGTGGGCCCTCCCTCTAAAACTAATACCCCCTCTTATCTTATTACCCCTCCATAACTTATCCCCTTCAAAATACTCCTCTATCCAATCGGGCCCTAAGGGCACAAACTTTATAGTCTTATAGGCTTGCCAGCAAGTGATCACCAAAAAAAATACAAAAACATTGGACACGTATTAATTTTTTTTGTAATGGTAATGTTTTTGTAATATTTTATGAAGACTTCTTGTTATATATAATTTGTATGTAAAATATACAAAGGATAATTTACTGGAATGGTACATGTACTTTGACATTTTTTCACTTTGGTCCCTCTGTATTCAATTTACTCGATTTTGTCCATGCACTTTTGATTTTGTGTCACTTGAATACAATCGTTAACGTTTGTAAGTTATCTTGGACGGAAAAAAAATCGTGAAACCCATTAAAAAGGGTAAATGGGTGAAATCCTAATGTGGAACGCATTCAGAAACTATATCCATCAATCTCTTTGATTTTCAAAAGGGAAATACTAGGATCCCAATGAATTGGCCCAGAAATGATGTCGAAACACCCCCCCCCCCCCCCCCCCCCCCCCAATTCTTTTCTCTCTTCTCTCTTACGTCCCTTTCACACACATTTATTTTTTAATTTTTCTATTTATTTAATGCTTTTTTGATTTTATTGAATTTTTTAATTTTTGGACATAAATTTTTTTCTTTTATAAAATATCTCGTCAAAACAATTCAATAATTAGATAATATTATTAATTCATCTCAATTTTTACTGGACATAAATTTTTACTTTTTTTAAATGTTGTACGTTTTTCAACTCTTACTTGAACCTTGGAGAAATTTAATTTATCTAAAAAATTATGTCCACGTCATGGTTTTTGATCAAATTACTTTTTTAAGTTGTCCAGCAAAATTGTTAAAATGACGGTTCTTCAACTTTGTTTGAGCCTTAGGAAAATTTAATTTTGCTATAGTTCCTCACATATTTTGGTGAGTTAGTATTCACCAATTAAACCATAGTCTATGAAATATTTTAATAAAATTACTAAAAGAGAAAAAAATCCTCACGAAATGACTACGGTTAGAGATGAAATCTTTTGTCTCTAAAATCAGATATTGACAATGAAAATTTTTTCTCGCCTAATATGTTCTATTGGCGACAAATACTTTGTCGCTAATAGAACATATTAGGTTAAAAATTTATTTTTCCTCTCTAGGACCTTCAGCGTGAAACTATGAGCGGTGACAAATGTCGCCGCCTAATGCATAGAAACAAAAAAATTTCGTTCTTGAGACGAAATTTTTTGTCGTTATAGACCAATTTTGTTGCAGTAACTAGTGTCGGGGAAGAAGCTTTTCTCCTTTCTTACCAATCAAAATCAAGCAATGGCTAATGTACTTTCTCAAGTTATGTTGGATGCCAAACACGGACTATGTATGTCACGACCCATTCCAATTTGAAATAGATCAGTGACCGGCCAACGAGCTAATCCCGTTAAGGCCTATAACAAATACAGTTAAGGATCTCCAATCTGCCACGCAAAAATCTAAGCCAAACTAATCAGAGTAAATGGAAACGTGCATTACAACCTCAAAACAAACACCAGGGAAGTGTACGTGTTAAACTAAGCATACAGACATCCTATAACATCATCCTCAAAAATATCAGCCTAACAGGTGGCCGAACAAGTCCTAACGATCAAACAAAATTAAACATACTATCTATGCAATATATACAACAAAGAGTCCTTTATCTCTCTACTGTCCATGGCTCGCCTCCTCAGAACCTGGTATGTTGTTTAACAACATCATTAGCACATCGCTAGTGTGAATTCAAATATGAAGTTCTACGTATTTGCCATGTTATCCATATGCACAATGCACGTAACATAATGATCTTGATAAATATAATCAACAGCATAGTCCAAAAGGTCAAGCCTAGGACTTTGTTCAAGCTTATCTCATTTAGTTCAATTTAAACGGTTGCCAATTGTTCGTAGGTGGGAGCTACCCCCTTATGCATCATCGCATACGTGGAATGACGTCATCCATAAACCACATTGGCCGTGGTTAACAACCTTGTTTCACACCTCTCGCTATATTCTAATCCCCTAGCGGTCGGGGTACCGTTTGAACCACTTTTCACGTATTGATCAATGTTTTCTTAATTAACGCATGGTCTAAGTATGAACAATTCAATATGATCTAGCATGGCATTTTCATGCTTAAAACAACATATAACATTGAAATATCTCATGCTTTCGTGCTTTTAAAATTATACACGTAACAAGTCATATTTGAACTCACCTTCTGTCTTGTTTGAGTAATTAACTATCTTGCCAATCTCCTACAATAAATCAATGATATCTTATTTAATATCGATGTTTAACGGTCAATGATATTAATAAAAATCCTAATATTTTATCGGTAATAAATCCCAGACTACCGGTAATGGATGCGCAATTACCGGTAGTAGAAGGCAAAGGTTCACATCAGTGCCCCGCACTACCGGTAGTAAAGACACGAACTACCGGTAGTAAAACCTACTGTCAAAATTATCACAAGTATTACCACAACTACTACCGGTAGTACCAGCGTCACTACCGGTAGTAAAACCTACTGCCCAAAATCCGAAAACTGGAAAACAACAGTACTACCGGTAATACAGACCCTACTACCGGTAGTAAAACATTCTGGGCAAAATTTCCAGATTTTGACAGATTCTTGACAGATTTTCTAACTTCCATTTTCAAGCTTTAAATCAACAACCAAGCTCATTAACCACCAAAAACAAGTCATAAACATATCATAGAGGCAAGAGGTCCCTACTACCAGTAATCAAAGTGTTAAACGGGATTTTGGATCTTTGTATAGCAGCTGGGTTTCCTCTCAATTTCAGCTATGGCTTTTCTCTAATATTTCCATTAACACCTCTGTTTTTCTTCATCATACACCTCCATAATCACTATCTAAAGTCTAGACTGATTTATTTCATAGTTATATTACTATATAAACCATTAAACTAAGAAGAACAAGGAAGTATACCCAAAGTTCAAGTACCTCTTCAATGGCTTCTTCCTTTTCTTCTTCTTCTTCTTGTTCTTCCTCTCTCTCTCACTAACTCACGCACGAACTGAAGGGAAAAAGAAAATAAGGCCGGGAGATCATTGGACATGTTTAATAGAGGCTTATGAGGAAGCTTGAGGTGGGAGACAAGCACCTTGGTGTCAAGCTAATAGAAGGAGTTGATGATGACTAGCCAAACTAACCCCTGTTAACATCAAAATATCCAGCCCCTTTTGCAAAAATATTTATTTGGTGTATTAACTTATACCAATTCTACAAAACACACAATTCCCTTATTAGTATTATTTCTTTAAAAATCACCCGTGTTTTAACTACACCCAATCAAGTTCCGGAATTAAAACACGTTCTAACATATCTCGGAATTAATTCGACCGAATTTCCAAATTTACCAATTATATATATATTTATATTTTTTTTTTATATTTTCTTTATTTCGGGTCGGGGTCTCACATCCTCCCCACCTTAGGAAGTTTGGACCGCCAAACTTAGGTATTGTTATTCTGAATAATTAACTAGTAAAAAGATCAATACTAACAAAAATAATAATTCTACGAAGATCGTACCTTAATCGAATAACTCCGGATATTTCTGACGCATATCTGTCTCCTTTTCCCATGTGGCTTCTCCAGTTATCTGATTTTCCCACCAGACTTTAACTAATGGAATATCTTTATTTCTCAACTGTTTGACACGGGTGTCCAGAATTCGCACCGGTCGTTCTTCATATCGTAGATTCTTTTCTAATTCAATCGGTGGTTGTTCTAGTATATGACTCGGATCCGATACATACTTTCTAAGCATGGATACATGGAAAACATCATGCACATTGGCCAGTTCAGGTGTCAAAATCAACCGATACGCTACTGGACCAACCCTTTCAACAATCTCAAATGGTCCAATATATCGGGGATTAAGTTTTCCTCTCTTCCCAAACCGTACCACTCCTTTCATTGGCGAAACCTTTAAGAAAACGAATTCACCCTCCTGAAACTCAAGTTCACGTCGGTTCGCATCTGCATAACTTTTCTGACGATCCTGGGCTACCTTAAGCCTGTCCTGAATTAACTTAACCTTTTCTGTCGTTTCTTGTACTATTTCAGGTCCTGTAAGTTCCACTTCTCCTGTTGTTGTCCAACACGACGGCGATCTACACTTCCTTCCGTATAGAGCCTCGAATGGTGCCATACCGATACTAGCCTGAAAACTGTTGTTATAAGTAAATTCTGCTAGCGGTAGATGTTCCTCCCAACTTCCCTGGAACTCTAGTGCACAAGCTCGTAACAGATCTTCTAGTATTTGAATAGTCCTCTCAGATTGTCCATCTGTCTGAGGATGGAAGGCTGTACTAAAATTCAATTTAGTACCCATAGCCTTTTGCAATGATTGCCAAAATCTAGAGATAAACCTCGTATCTCTGTCTGACGTAATCGAAACTGGTGCACCATGTAACCTTATAATCTCCCTCACATAGAGACTAGCCATCTGGTCCATTGAATAAGTATTTTTAATTGTCAAGAAGTGCGCTGACTTAGTCAAACGATCAACGATCACCCAAATTGAATTATTTCCTTTCACTGTCCGGGGAAATCCTAAAACGTAGTCCATCGTTATGTCCTCCCATTTCCACTTGGATATAGGCAAAGGTTGAAGTAACCCTGCTGGTTTCTGTCGTATAGCCTTGACTTGTTGACACTGAAGACAACGACTAACATAGTCAACAACGTCCCTCTTCATCCCCATCCACCAATAGGTTTTCTTTAAGTCCTGGTACATTTTCATCATTCCGGGATGAATAGCCAACCTTGTTCTGTGGCCTTCGTCCAAAATTCTCTGTTTAAGTTCCTCATCTTTGGGTATACATATCCGATTTCGAAACTTGAACAATCCGTTCACCATACTAAATTCAGAGTTAACATTAACCAAAGACTGTTCATAAATTTTCTTTAACTTGGGATCCTCCAACTGTTTTACTTTTATCTCCTCCAAAATGGCAGGTTCAGCGACTACCATTGAACAAATCCCGCCTTGTTCCCTAGTCAACCATTGGCATTCCACCAATAAGCCATTTAGCTCACTTTTTGTCTTTCGACTTAACGCATCCGCTACCACATTTGCCTTCCCTGGATGATACTGGATGTTGATATCATAATCCTTCATCAACTCCAGCCACCTACGTTGTCTCAAATTCAAATCCTTTTGAGTATAAATGTACTTCAAACTCTGATGATCAGTGTAAACGTCACACGTCACACCATACAAATAGTGCCGCCAAATCTTCAAAGCGAATACCAAAGCTGCCAACTCTAAGTCATGCGTTGGATAGTTCTTCTCATGTGGTTTAAGTTGTCTTGACACATAGGCTACTACTTTACCATGCTGCATCAGAACACACCCAAGTCCTTGGTGTGAGGCATCACTATAGATAGCAAAGCCTTCCAGTCCCTCCGGTAAAGTAAGAATTGGTGCCGTCGTTAGCTTTCTCTTCAACTCCTGGAAACAATCCTCCCTTTCTACTGTCCACACAAAAGCCTCTCTTTTTCTTGTCAACTCAGTTAACGGTACTGCTATCTTGGAGAAGTCTTGAACAAACCTTCGGTAATAACCAGCCAGCCCGAGAAAACTCCTAACCTCGGTCACCGTCGTCGGTCTAGGCCAATTTACAACTGCCTCGATTTTCTGGTTATCAACTGCGATTCCCTCTTCAGTGATAATATGACCCAAAAACGCTACACTTTTTAGCCAAAATTCACACTTCTTGAATTTGGCATACAACTTTTGGTCCTTCAATGTTTGTAGTACTATTCGAAGATGCTCTTCATGCTGTTGTTCGTCCCTCGAGTAAATCAAAATATCATCAATAAAGACAATGACGAACTCATCCAAGTATTCCTTAAAAACTCGATTCATAAGATCCATAAATGCAGCGGGTGCATTCGTAACTCCAAATGGCATTACCAAGAACTCATAATGTCCATACCGAGTTCGAAACGCAGTCTTCTCAATATCTTCTAGTCTTACCTTAAGTTGATGATAACCAGATCGCAAGTCAATCTTCGAGAATATCTTCGCCCCTTGCAACTGGTCAAACAGATCGTCAATCCTAGGTAAAGGATACTTGTTCTTGATAGTGACCTTATTTAATTCTCGATAGTCAATACACAACCGCATTGTTCCATCTTTCTTTTTCACAAATAGTACTGGTGCGCCCCATGGAGATGAACTAGATCGAATAAACCCTTTATCCAATAACTCCTGAAGTTGAGTTTTCAACTCCTTCAACTCTGCTGGAGCCATACGATACGGTGCCTTAGATATGGGTTGGGTTCCAGGTACAACATCTATAACAAAGTCTATCTCCCTTGTAACAGGAATACCAGGCAAGTCCTCGGGAAACACCTCAGGAAATTCCCGCACTACTGGAATATCTTTCACTGACTTTTCACCTACTTCCAATATCGACACACTACATAAATAGCCACGACAACCTTTTTGCAAAAGTCGACGGGCTCGCGCCACTGATATAAAACATGGGGGAGTCACAACCCCTTCTCCTTTGAATTCAATATCCTCGACATGTTTCTTGAATGTTACTCGTTTATGAGCGCAATCAATACTTGCCCCACACTTGGATAACCAGTCCATTCCGATGATCAGATCGAAATGTCCCATGTCCAATGGAATCAAATCCATACTCATTTCCACGTCACCAAACCGAACATCACAGTCTCGATATATCGTGGAACATATCACGCCTCTACTTAGGGGTTGAGTCACTAATAACTCATAACCCAGTGGTTCATCTCTCCTATCAAACTTACCCGCAAAAGTTTTCGACACAAAAGTATGCGATGAACCAGAGTCAAATAAAGCATAAGCAGGATATGAGCACAAAGTTATGTTACCTGCTACCACGCTCTCATTGTTCCTGGTGTCACCTGGTACCACTGCAAAAGCCTTTCCCTGTCTCTGACCTCCTGCATTTTGATTCTTTTGTCCCGCCTGACGGTTGTTAAAGTTACTGGGTCCTGCCCCCGTGTTTCGTACATACTCTTGTCCTCGATTCCGTCCCCCTTGATTTCCAACGGGTACAGTATTCGCCCCAGTCTTGAACTTAGGGCAATCTCTCCTTATATGTCCTGTTTGACCACAATTAAAACATCGCCCTGACCCTTCCTTCCTCCAACACTCCCCGGCATGCTCTTTCCCACAGATTGAACACCTCGGTACAGACCTTGGCTGATTGCCTCCATCTTTCTTCCAACCACCAGTAAACTGACGTTTTTGACCCCCAGAAGTATTACCCTGCACAATTTGTCGTCGTTTGCTATCTTGGTACCTTCTGGTCTCGTCCACATCCTGCTCCACCATGAGTGCTCTATCCAGAACATCAGCGTAACTGGACAACAGAAAAGGTCGCACTACCCTCCGAATATCATGCCTTAGTCCCTCCTCGAACCTTCTTGCCTTTAATTCATCTGTCACAACCAAATGCGGTGCGTATTCTGCCAAATTTGTAAAGGCAGCCTCATAGTCAGCTATTGTCATTGTCCCTTTTTGCTTCAGCTGCTCGAACTCCGAGCACTTAGCGGTTTTCACCGCCCTAGGCATATATTTCTCTTGAAATACTATCTTAAATCGATTCCAGTTCATTCTCGGCTCACTATTCCGTTTCAAATTCCACCATCTGCTAGCCTCACTCACTAAAAGATACGATCCCACCTCAACCTTTTGATACTCATTGCATCCCAATAATCGAAAGTTCTTTTCTAATTCCGATATCCATTCATTGGCCTTCACCGCGTTGATCCCTCCCTCGAACGTTGGGGGTTTCAACTGTAGGAACTCCCTAACCACTGTTACATCCGGCACGGGAGGCACTGGTCGCACAACCTCCTCTTCTCGTCTTATTTCATGTTCTCCCAAATTTGTAGCCTCCGGATTGGCTATCCCAGGTTGAGGAGCAGCTGGTTGTGATTGCACTAAATGTGCCTGGAGTAGTTGTTGTTGTGCCTGCATGGTCCCCACTAGGGTCTGCATCATACCTCTCAGTTCCGCCAGTTGTGCACCCGTATCACTATTATGGTTATCATTAGTCTCGTTACCTTCACTTTCCGTTGAACGTGTCATCACCATAGTGATTATCTGTAGTACAACTTCTAAAATTAATGCTCATAAAACCACGGGATAAACACTACTATAATATGGAGTAAAAGAAACCGTTGCACAAAAGAAACACATTACGTATATATACATGTACTGCCAAAAATTGTTACATCGTTCAACCAACATATACTACCACTAGCATACTGTTACCCAACTATGTACAATGTAAGTCAAACTACTGCACTAACCATTACCGTTCAAACTATACATTGTTCATCCGTGTGAAACTTTCTATTCATACTCAAAAATAAAGTTTCACACTATATAAACACAACTACCCCAAAAAGAGAACCTTTCACCCCCAAGAACACTCTCACTTTCCGAGCCAGTTCACAGAAGCTTCCGAATCACTACGAGATTCCACCACATATTCTTCTGGGGCTTGCGGAGTCCCTGGGTCTTCTGGGTCTTCGTCCTCATCAACCCAGTTCACATTATTCTCAGATCCTACGGGATGCTCCGACTGAGCATCTAGCTCTAAATTCTGTTCCTGTGGAGCTGGTGATGACCCCACCTCCTCTTCCATAGTTGCCCCTAGTACATGTGAACTCTCTCCTACCTCACAAGTAGATGAAAACGCAAGTGGCGGCCAATTTCCCACATCTCCTCTCCTCATCATCTCTGCAAGAATACTATGATAACCTATATCCAACTCCAGCCACCAAATACCCCTATCAAGTGCCACTCGCTGGGTCCGAAGAGAACGTATAGCTAACTGTCTCCGCATTTCATCCGTATAAAATGGTTTGTTGTCTACTGCCTTTTTCAGTTCCTTATAAGCTTTAGCTGCTGCTTTATGACATATATTCCTCTGGAAACATTCTCCGTCTACATCCTCTATTCCTCTCGGTCCGAACCTGTAAGTGCCCATACTATCCTCACTATACGAATTATTGGCCATACCTACAACACACCAAATATATTCTTGTTAGTGCCATCAAAATCGTTCAACGTTAATAATTATAGACCATAAGTCAGAAATAAGTAACATATAAATTACGCATGTGGTGTGCAGCTACATATACTGACACCTATCCCCTGGGTTTTTTTTCTATTGCAGATCCTAAACTACTGCTCTGATACCACCAACTGTCACGACCCATTCCAATTTGAAATAGATCAGTGACCGGCCAACGAGCTAATCCCGTTAAGGCCTATAACAAATACAGTTAAGGATCTCCAATCTGCCACGCAAAAATCTAAGCCAAACTAATCAGAGTAAATGGAAACGTGCATTACAACCTCAAAACAAACACCAGGGAAGTGTACGTGTTAAACTAAGCATACAGACATCCTATAACATCATCCTCAAAAATATCAGCCTAACAGGTGGCCGAACAAGTCCTAACGATCAAACAAAATTAAACATACTATCTATGCAATATATACAACAAAGAGTCCTTTATCTCTCTACTGTCCATGGCTCGCCTCCTCAGAACCTGGTATGTTGTTTAACAACATCATTAGCACATCGCTAGTGTGAATTCAAATATGAAGTTCTACGTATTTGCCATGTTATCCATATGCACAATGCACGTAACATAATGATCTTGATAAATATAATCAACAGCATAGTCCAAAAGGTCAAGCCTAGGACTTTGTTCAAGCTTATCTCATTTAGTTCAATTTAAACGGTTGCCAATTGTTCGTAGGTGGGAGCTACCCCCTTATGCATCATCGCATACGTGGAATGACGTCATCCATAAACCACATTGGCCGTGGTTAACAACCTTGTTTCACACCTCTCGCTATATTCTAATCCCCTAGCGGTCGGGGTACCGTTTGAACCACTTTTCACGTATTGATCAATGTTTTCTTAATTAACGCATGGTCTAAGTATGAACAATTCAATATGATCTAGCATGGCATTTTCATGCTTAAAACAACATATAACATTGAAATATCTCATGCTTTCGTGCTTTTAAAATTATACACGTAACAAGTCATATTTGAACTCACCTTCTGTCTTGTTTGAGTAATTAACTATCTTGCCAATCTACTACAATAAATCAATGATATCTTATTTAATATCGATGTTTAACGGTCAATGATATTAATAAAAATCCTAATATTTTATCGGTAATAAATCCCAGACTACCGGTAATGGATGCGCAATTACCGGTAGTAGAAGGCAAAGGTTCACATCAGTGCCCCGCACTACCGGTAGTAAAGACACGAACTACCGGTAGTAAAACCTACTGTCAAAATTATCACAAGTATTACCACAACTACTACCGGTAGTACCAGCGTCACTACCGGTAGTAAAACCTACTGCCCAAAATCCGAAAACTGGAAAACAACAGTACTACCGGTAATACAGACCCTACTACCGGTAGTAAAACATTCTGGGCAAAATTTCCAGATTTTGACAGATTCTTGACAGATTTTCTAACTTCCATTTTCAAGCTTTAAATCAACAACCAAGCTCATTAACCACCAAAAACAAGTCATAAACATATCATAGAGGCAAGAGGTCCCTACTACCAGTAATCAAAGTGTTAAACGGGATTTTGGATCTTTGTATAGCAGCTGGGTTTCCTCTCAATTTCAGCTATGGCTTTTCTCTAATATTTCCATTAACACCTCTGTTTTTCTTCATCATACACCTCCATAATCACTATCTAAAGTCTAGACTGATTTATTTCATAGTTATATTACTATATAAACCATTAAACTAAGAAGAACAAGGAAGTATACCCAAAGTTCAAGTACCTCTTCAATGGCTTCTTCCTTTTCTTCTTCTTCTTCTTGTTCTTCCTCTCTCTCTCACTAACTCACGCACGAACTGAAGGGAAAAAGAAAATAAGGCCGGGAGATCATTGGACATGTTTAATAGAGGCTTATGAGGAAGCTTGAGGTGGGAGACAAGCACCTTGGTGTCAAGCTAATAGAAGGAGTTGATGATGACTAGCCAAACTAACCCCTGTTAACATCAAAATATCCAGCCCCTTTTGCAAAAATATTTATTTGGTGTATTAACTTATACCAATTCTACAAAACACACAATTCCCTTATTAGTATTATTTCTTTAAAAATCACCCGTGTTTTAACTACACCCAATCAAGTTCCGGAATTAAAACACGTTCTAACATATCTCGGAATTAATTCGACCGAATTTCCAAATTTACCAATTATATATATATTTATATTTTTTTTTTATATTTTCTTTATTTCGGGTCGGGGTCTCACAATGTACTTTTCACCTAAACCAAAATGCATTGAAACATTTAGGGTACTTATTCCGTGGTAATTCAACATTTAGTAGTGATTTTAATGATTGCATATTTGATTACGAAGAAGAAATGAAATTGATTGAAGCTTGGAATTTGTTGATTGAAAAATTTAATTTGGAGGATAATGCATAGATGAAGTAAACTTGGGAACTTAAAAAAGAAATGGGCACATGTATGCATTAAGTGGTCGTATAATGCAGGAATACGAAGCACCCAACTTAGCGAGAGCTTGAATGTAAAATTGAAGAAACATTTGAAATCTGACCTTAATCTTGTTCAATTTTTTACCCATTTTGATAAAGTTATTATAGAAAAGCTGTCCAATGAAAAAGAGACGACAAATGACTCTAGGAAAAAGTTGGTAAGAATAAAGTTTCTATGTTGTCCTATGTTATTCCATGTTCCATAACAAATTTGACATTTCTTTTTGTTGCAAAGTAAAGGAATGTCATGAGTTAGGAGAAGAACTTAGATTTGTGATATGTAAGCATGGGGATGAAAGAGGGTATGTTGTGTTGGGTAATGTGAAATTTGATGAGTTCGAAGATAAAATTTGTGGAGAAATTTGTTTTAGTTGTCGAAAATATGTGGAGAACTTATATTTTTTAACTAATTTGTTCCATGTGTTTTTGATAAGACTTGATAGTATAAAATTATGAAGGCTATTGGGTGGTAGTGCATTATTAATTTTTTAACTTTGTTTCATGTGTTTTATAATAAAAAAATTATTTGCAATGTGGTACACAATCCCATTAATTATTGACTTTTGGGTGGTAGTGATTCAACAAAATGTAAAACCAAGATTTTTTTCTCACTCAAAACGATGTCGTTTTGAGAGAGTTTAGTTCTCAAAAGACAACCCTTTAACAGCAGAAAGTGAAACGATGCCGTTTTTATGCACAACAGGAGCTGCTTTCAATTAAATGCACACATTCATTGTCCGGTGATAATTTACATTTTATTTTTATTTTTAATGAAAGTTGCACTCATGTTATGCATGAAAGCACAAAAATTCTTTTTTGATTTTATTTATTATCAATTTTATTAGGAGAAAAAGTTTAAAGATAGGAGATGTTTAAAACTTTTTTTTTTTCCAGTGGAGTTGAAAAACGAATAGAAAAAAGAGAGAAGTATTAGTTGGTGATGTGAATTTTTGTGGAGTTAAAAAAATAGAGTGTGGTGTGCAGAGCCAGCTCTAAGTACAAGTCGAGAAAGTCACCGCTTTGGGCTTTTAAAAAAATTCTTAAAATAAGGACCTCCAAAAATTTGGTTTTATTTAATATATTTTTAGTTTTAAGTTTGTCTTTAATTAAAACAGGGCCAATTTTCTAAGGACCGAAACAAGTCTTGTGTCAATATTGCAATAACTAAGAAGTCTATGCTTATTTGAAAGCAATATTCTGTACTATTTTTTGTCTACATTCTAGAATCTTCTATTTATCGTTATCAAGAAAAAAGAATATCGATAATGGTGTAAATGAGTTTATAGTCTAAGAAGACTATTATTCGAGAAAATTTATTTGAATATACAATTTCTTAGGTGTTTTCGGTTCGTTTACAAAATCCACTTACTCTTTAATTTCTCAGGCCCCTAATTGAAGAGTTCGCTTTGGGCCCCCGAAATCTTAGAACTGGTACTGGTCGTGTGTTATGTACGTGCTTATAGTATGAATATAGATAGATGTGTTTCTAATCTTTATGTGATTAATTCGATATTTTCATTCTTTTTATTATTTTTATGTATTTACTATTTGAGAAGTTAAATTGAACGCTATTTATTGGAGATAAGTGATATGTACGTAAGCTGTATAATTAAATCAAGTGATATTGTAGACAAAATTTCTGATATCGCAATAGGTTTTGGGGGGGTATTATTGTTAGCTAGTTTGGAGCATATTCAAAATATTTAGTAGAGGTGAGAATTTTTTTTCCCGATATAAAAATAGAGATTTTTTTTTTTCCTTGCAAGAAGAGAGACTGTTTCGCAATCTTTTACACCTTCAACTTCTAACGTGAGAGACATCGTCACGCTAACGTTACGGTCACAAAATAGAGACAACAATCGCAAGCCGAACCGTCTATAGGAACATGCTACTGCCACACGCCTATGTCAACAAGTACTTAACACCCGACACAATTCACGAACAATGAGTCTGCAGGCTCCCCAGCTCCACCCCTGATATAAGGAACAGGTGATCACCTGAATTCCTAAAACCGTACAGTTTTAATTAGATATCCCTCCACTCAAGAACTAAAGTAGTTCATGTTAAGCAAGGTTGGCCAATTCTTTATTGGATTTGTTTGTGGGATGCCCACACTTTTATTAAAGTGTGCCATCAGCTTTGTTTTCATCACTTTACAGAAAGGTATCTCATTTCTGCTTTCTTTATGCATGCCTTTGCCTTTTTTTTTTTTTTTCCCCTTCTTGTTGGAGATATTCCAAGTGGAATCAAACGCTGCAATTTAGTCTTCATATTATATATATATATATATATATATATATATATATATATATATATAGTCTATTACTTTCCTTAGTCTCTAAGTTATATATACAACAATTTTTCTATGTCCCAGTCGAATAAGTCAAAAAATTATTGAGTCAAAGACAATCAGTGATAATTGTCACCTCAACAACTTTAAAAACTCCCTTGCAGTACCTATTGACAAAATTTGATATGAGCTTGTTACTCGAAAGTTAAGTCCTAACCATGTCTTTGAAGTCAAGTAATTAACAAATTGCTTGCGGTTTTGAGCTGATGCTAAATATACTGATCATCATGTAGAGCTGATGATAAATGTCGACTTTCAATCGATCTAATTGGCTTTGGGTTCGAATTGATTATCGTTTCAGTTTATATATGGAATGAGCTTTACTCGGTCAATCTTTTAAGTGATCTGCTTAATATTTTCAACAGTGGATAAAAGCTTATTGATTCTAGCTATAGCATTTCATTTTGTTTCACATCAAGTCATGCATGGAGCCCATTTGATTTCTAGACAAACCTGGAATGCAAATTTGAACCCTCATAGTAGTTGAGAAGTTTGACATTTTCTCTCTCTAAAAAATTGTTGAAAATCCAGTAGTTGGGAGTTTTGTGAAACATAGCCCAATGGCCCAGAAAAATTTGGGCTGAATCCCAGCCCCCTATTCTTTCCCCCACAATATTCTTTCAGTGGGAATAATATTCAATGGGCTGCCTGTCAAATTAAAAATGGAAACTCATTAACAAACAATGAGGACTTGTGGGATCACCCCACGTAGTTGTCAGTTTACTGTAATTCCTAATTGATATGAAATTTGCAAATTTGAAGTTGTAAATCAAGGTGGGGTGATTTAATTTTTGATGAAAGGAAAAGATAAAGCAGATGCTTGAATTTTTATTCTGGATATGAATAATGGTGTATCTCTTTTATTGTATTGATCCCACAACCAAATCTTGTTTTCCTTTTTTTAATGAGAGAGAGAGAGAGAGAGAGAGAGAGAGAGAGAGAGAGAGAGAGAGAGAGAGAGAGAGAATAGAAAGGGTGAGAGGGTGCCAAGTGGAACTTTTTTATTTTTAAGGGGAAAAAAGAAAAAAAAAACATTGATATTTTTGTATAGAGATTTGCCCCCAAAAAACTTCTCTACATACATACTAGCTGTGAAATCGTGCTACAAAATATTTACTCTAAAATGATAGGAAATTTTTAGCAACAATCATGGTCTAATAAGTAAAAATTACTCAATTTCGAAATCATGTACATGGAATACATATTATACATTATAAATCATACAAACAGATTGGTCTGAGTTTCAACTCGATTGGCATAATAAGTAGAACTTCCTCTTATGTATGATCGTTTGTAAGGATGCTACGGACAAAGGACTTGAGAAAATAGGTAACTTACTTTGCATAGTCCTATTATTGTTATTGATTTTGGGTGCTAAAATAAGTAAAAATCTGTTATACTTAT